>OZ025292.1:333069437-334269437 GCA_964019185.1 Maratus speculifer
AACTGTTTTTCACTGCAACTTCTTGTAGTAATATGTATGTGTAAAAACTTAATTCAGCGGTTTCTGCATTTAAGAAATAATTTAAAATTCTGACAATTGTTTTATCGGAAGGGGGGTGGTAACCCATGTGCATGCATGGTTAGGAAGCAATTAGGTTATAATTTAATTACATTGGTTATGATTTGGTTATTTCAGAAAGGTGAGAATTATGCATATATTGATTTAAAAATGTACTTTATTTTATAAAATAGCTCCAAAATTTTAATGCTGTATGCTAAACTTTCAGCTAATGATAGAGTACAGATTTGATTCACATGTAATTGGATTTAAGGATGATGTATAACTTATTAAGTTCCCCAATCCCCCAAATTGGGACTTTTGTTTTTTTTTTTTAATAAAAAATTAACATGTTAATATTTTATTCTATTTTTTTACATCACTTTTTGATAGTTGAATTTTTTCTGCATTGAAAGCAAACTAATAAATGATATTATCCAAGATGATTCCCTCATAAAAGAAATGTTATTTTCTTCTGAATTTGCAAAATGTCTTCAATACGGTTTGACTAAGACCATGGCAAATTTTTATAAATATTTAACTTAAATTATTTCCAGTAAAACAATGATTTGTAGGCTATTTATTTATTTAAAGATCTTAAATTTGTGGTTGCCTTCATTTAAATTTATGGTTATTAAATTGATGTTTCAAGGGGGGGGGAAGTTATAGTTTTAAAGTAGTGAGTTATTAAAGCTCAAACTGTCATTTCCAGACTTTCGTTTCTTGTATATAAAATTTGGAGTTATAAGTTTTTATGATCCTCTTAGAGAGTTACATACAAAGCAGTCAATTTAAGAGTTCTGGTTGTATAATAGTATGCATTTGTCTTTATTTCTGTTTTAAGATATTGAAGCACGGTATTTATTTATTCTCATTCTATTTTCTTTATAGAGCATTGCTTGGTAATAACCCAAAATCCAGAGGTTCGAAAAAGGAAAAGAAATTTGGAAAGAATTGATAAACATCGAAAAGTCTTTGAGCTTATCAATAACATAAAGGAATTTTCATCCAAATGGAAGATTTCAAATTGTTATTGTACATACTGTGTTGCACTATTGTATATATTGATGTTTCAAGGGCGGGGGGAGGGAGTTATAGTTTTAAAGTAGTCAGTTATTAAAGCTCAAACTCTCATTTCCAGATTTTCTTTTCTTGTATATAAAATTTGGAAAATTTTGGATGGGGATTGCCTAGTATGTTGTAATCTTAAATGTAACATACAGAGTTTAAATTAAGTATTCCATAAACAAATCTGAAAGTTTTTATGACCCTCTTAGAGAGTTACATACAAAGCAGTCAATTTAAGAGTTCTGGTTGTATAATAGTATGCATTTGCCTTTAATTCTGTTTTAAGATATTGAAGCATGGTATTTATTTATTCTCATTCTATTTTCTTTATAAAGCATTGCTTGGTATTAATCCAAAATCCAGAGGTTCGAAAAAGGAAAAGAGATTAGGAAAGAATTGATATACATCCAAAATTCTTTGAGCTTATCACTAATATAAAGGAATTTTCATTCAAATGAAAGATTTCATATTGTTATTGTATATACTGTGTAAATATTGCTTTGTAAAATTGTTTTGATTTTTATTGTAAGTAATATATTGTAACATTTTTTTGATTTTTATTGTAAGTAATATATTGTAAAATTATTTTGATTTTTATTGTAAATATGTGTTGCAATTTTTTTTTGTAATTTTTTTTCATTGTTTTTACTGTTCATATTTAGTACTTTTCTAAAAGTAATTATTTTAAATTTAAATGCTGTATATATTTTCAGAAAATTTATTTACAAAAAAATCCATATTTTAATTTAGCAGTTTTAAACAATTGTTAATAAATTTTAAAATATTTAGATACAAACATTTAAATAGACATTAATCTTTATCTGATTGTTTGCCATATTAATTTGGCTAAAAGATCTCAACAATAGTCTAAAGTTTACATGGATGTAACGAGACATTTTTTAAAATTTAAATTTTTATCATATAAAACAAGTTATGTGCGAGTGCAAAGGAACAGCTCTGAGTGGATTTGTAATAGTCTGGTTTTTAATGCTGTTATTTTCTTTCAGGTTACTTATGAATTAATCCTTTAAATATTATTCTCCTTTATATTTAAATTCTACATGAAATGTTAACCCCTGGATATCAAACTTCAAATCATATGATCCAGTTATTTATGAATGTTTAATAGCTCTCATGTTGAATTTGTTGTTTATCATGGGAGAGTAGCAATGTGAGTAGTTTTTTATATATAATAAATTACTGACTATAATGAACTGGAATCCGTAGTTTGCATAATGTGAGCTAAGTTCAAATATTTTAATACCTGCTTTTACAAATTTTGAGAAATAAATGGCACATGAATTTAACAGAAATAATTTCTAGAAAATTTAAATATAGTTGAACATCATTAATATGAACCTCAAAGGAAATCAATGTTGTTCATGTTATTGGTATCAAATTTTTGTATTCGTTTTTATAGAGGATTGTAAAAACAATTCACGTTAAAAATAATTTGTGTTAAACATGTTCAATTCATGCTAACGTGGTTATACTGTAATATAGATTGCAGTTTGCTGCAACCAATCGCCTTTTATTTATGTATAAAAACTATGTGCATTATGTTTAAATCTATGTGCATTGTAATCTCTTTTGGAACAATAAATGAATTTATTTGAACTATCCAAGTGAAGTCTGGCTAGAGGTCCAGTAGTTTGCTATTTTATGGGTAGTATACTTAAATTAATAATTAATAAACTTATTACGGGCATGATGTTGATTTATGAGTTGTGACTGTAAAATAATTTTGAAACCTGTTACGAGCATAATGTTAATTTACGGCCAGTGACTTTACATTTTACGGGCAATGGTTTATCGGTAAACTTGTATTTTTACGGTCATAGCAACTTTATAGTCAGTGACTGGCACCCTTTTTGCCAGTCACTGACCGTAATTTAGCAGTGAAATTTATTTGAGTCTATAAAAAATTGCTGATTTTAAATTGCAAATATATATTATATGCATTTAAAAATATAAAAAAATATTAATGTGAGAACTAATTTACCAAATTTCGACATTTTTAAAGACAGGAAGTGAAGGTTGTATAGTTCTTGAAGGTGGGGTAAGTGTATTTTCGATTATATAAATTTTACTAAGCAAGTATAAGTCAAAATATAAAATAGTATATCTACATAACAGAAATTAAATCACTAATACGAAAAATACTACAAAGATAACATCTTTCGTTTCTTGACCATTTTCCGTCAAAACATCGGAGGATCTAAATCTTTGTACTTTCATATAAAACCTTAGAAAATCGAACTTTGGGAAGATTAAGTGAAGTACACTGCCGAACTCCCCACCTCTACATTTGTTGGTAAAATTTTTGTCTATACATAAAAAACAAATTATTTATCCAAAGAGATTTGATTGATTCAAGTAAAACCTAACATGTCAAATCTCCGAGGAGCAGTTAATTCGAAATATGGACGCTGAAGTTTTTCCGAATTCTGCGAAAGATGTGTAATTAAGTATTTTTAAAAGTCACTCCAATTACAAGCTACAACGTATCGAGAACTTTTTATAAGCAAATTTATTACCTATACACTAAAATAAATTATTAAGCGTCTTCATCATGATAATTAATCTTTTTATAATAATTGAATGTTAACGATCTACTTGTCAGTGCTTGTTAGTGTAATGAGGAGATGTAAGATATTTGTAATATTATTATCTCTTGTAATTAATTCTTTGAAAGTGTAATGGGAAATATTGATAGGTTGAATAAGGAAATTTTCAGAGTATGGTATTTTTATATTTGTCTTATATGTTGATGACACTGTGTAGAAAAATTAAAATGGATAATCAACATTGACTTATGGCTTCTTGAGAGGGTAAAAAGGATTTCATTAATCTAAGATCTTTCGATTTAATGTAATTTAGTAATATAGTTAATTCTTTCTAATTAATTATTATTTTTTTCATTGAAGGTAGTTCAAAGGGCTTATAGAAGATGAAAAATATACATGTATTATGCAACTTTCAATGCATTTGAAGTATATAAATTAGATTATTAGATTAGATATTGAAGTATATATACTAGATTATTGTATGAATCTGTCATATCATCGAGCCTTTAAAATATGTTAATATTTATACATTAAAATAAGCGTGTATAAAATCTCTGATGCATCTGGTATGCATTTTCAATGTCGAAAAAAACATCAAACTAATAAAAATTAAATGCATTGCAAATTTTCAAACAAGTTAATTTCTTTTTTTTTGTATAATAGTAATTAAAAAATACAGTGATTAAACAATATTTAAAGTAATATGAAAAAGTAAATATAAATTGTAAATAATATAAAAACAATTAAAACATCCTAGAGATAGAAAAACTCCTGTTGTAGGGCCATAAAACATTACCTATACATAGCTTACCCAATTCCTTTTATAGATAAATTCAAATTTTAAGCATAAAGAATATTTTTCTTTTACTTATTGCATCGTCATGTTGCATAAAAAGTTATTGTATTTAATTAATTAATTTGACCTATTATTCGTAAATTTATAATTTTGTTAAATCATGTATGTCATTTATAAATATAGTATCTTATATTACATTTATTCTAGAAGCAATATATTTGGTATATGGTACACAAAAGTGTCTAATTATTTTTCAAAATTCTAGTAAACGTTGACATTCCTTATTCTCTTTAAAGGTAATTCAAAATTTTATACATTTTATTTTTATGTGATAAATTTTAGTGCAATACTAAAAGTTTTAAGTTCCGTAAAAGTAACAATGTGTAGTGTATACCTAAAAGCTAAAGTCTAAATCAATTTAATACAAAAATAGTTTATGACGTAAAAGTAGACGATTGAAGATTAACCTTTTCCCTCAAATTATTTATGTAGAAAATATTTAAAGCTATAATTGAATTTCAGTTCTATATTAAAACAAGAAAGAAAATATCACGTGCAAAGCATAGATTATGAAGCACTTTCCAACACATTCAGAATAATGTAACAAAACTGCACCATTTAAAAAATTAGAATATTACGTCTCATTTTACATTACAGAAATGTATAACGCATTTCAAAACCAAAATTATCCCAATTTCGTAGCAGCCCTATTTATATATTATAGAGATTTTTATCTATTAAAAACATGCATTCCAAAATTTAGTTTATTTAAGAGATAGATACATTTCAGTTGATAATTCCCCTTCAACAATTTCCTTTAATAAGGAGTATGGTATGTGAATACTTTTGTGCAGCTCTGTATATGAAGTATAGAATTTATATATATTACAGGACAAACCCGATTTTAGGCAAAACTAGTTTTTCCTAGGCCAAACTAGTCTATCCGAACGCCCATCGGATAGACTAGATCTTCCTAGGCCAAACTAGTTTGGCCGAACGGTCATTAGGATAAGCTAGTTTAGCCTGCTATTCATTGGCTTGAACTAGTTTGTCCTAGGCCAGTTGAATTTGGCGTGTTTTTATTGATCCCAAAGACTGCTTCGGCGCCAATCTTCTGGTTTAGCCTAGTCCAATCTAGTTTATCCTAGGACAATCTAGTTTATCCTAGGCCAATTCAATTTGACGTGCTGTAATTAATGCCAACCATTGTTTGACACGCTCACAAAGAAAAGAATTATTTCAAATTCAAATTTAATTTCTCAAAAATTAATCAAGTTTAAGCTCAAATTCAAAATATTTCAAACGAATCCGCTCAGCTCAAACACATCTATTGAAATAAGCGAAGTTTATTTAAAATTCATTCTTTTATTTATTTTACTTTTTTCTGTCTTTACAAAAAGTGTTTGATTCGTGAAAATTTTTTTATTCCGGTTTTTGACGCATTTACACGTTTTAGTGGTCCAAGATTCCAAAAAACATGTTCTTCAAATTGTGAGTCTATGACTCTGTCTGACTGTCTGTGCCATAAATTTTGTAGGAGTTGTAATTCAAGAACTAATGCACGAAATTAGATGCGGTATCCTTTTTCTTAAATATTTAACATCATGTTTTACTACGTTTCTAAAAGTTTCAAATAAGGGTAATATTTAATTAGCAGATAAAACGTTAAAAAAATCTGAGCTTTAAAAAAATTCAAGTGTTCCCTTACTCATCCTTATGATCTACCTTACTGATCCGATTCTACCAACATCACTCCGGCCCCCCATTCTATATTTTAGGTGTCATGCTTTATTTAAGCTTTTTCTTATTTTTAAAAGATTTTAATATGAAATTAGTTATATGAATTAGTTTTTTAATATGAAAAATTTCGAGTGAAATGATGTGTGGAAAAACCATTGTCTGTTACGAATTAAAAACCTTTTCATAAAACCAAAAATTTTTATCCGATTGAAAAAGTAATCCGTAATTCCTTTATTTTTAACCTCTGAACCCCCCAAATTAATCAGGTAAACGCCTTATCAGAAGCAACCTACATAAAAAATTTGAAACAAATAGGTAAATTTTCCGTGAAAAACCTATTTACATGAATTAAAGGGGTTACCCCCCTATTCCTCCTTTCTTTATACATAAACAATGATCACCCATAACTAATCATTGAGGTGCCTAATCAAAATGATCTTATGCCTAAAATTTTAATAAAATCTGATACTTTTGCATGAAAAACTGACTTATCTAAATTAAGTAAGGGAGGGGGTGCAGATTAACCTTTTGTTCCCCTCCCCTTATTCTTATCCAATGAACTCCTGAAACTAATCAGGGAAGTTCGTTATCAGGATAAATCTATGTCCAAAATTTGAAGCAAATCGGATATTTCTGTCAGGAATTACTGCATTACGTACATACATACGTACATGGATACACACACACTAACAGAATATGCGAGCACATTAGCTCTCAGGCTTTGATAGTCTGTAAGATAAAATCGCATCAAACTGCATCGGTGTAGGATAAGTTAGATCAAAACTAGAAAGTTGGCGCCGTGGCGTTCTTTAGATTCAATAAAATCACGCCAAATGGAAATGGCCTAGGACAATCTAGATCGGCCTAGGATAAATTAGTTCAATCCAATGAATAGCAGGCTAAACTAGTTTATCCAAATGACCGTTCGGCCAAACTAGTTTGGCCTAGGAAGATCTAGTCTATCCGATGGGAGTTCGGATAGACTAGTTTGGCCTAGGAAAAACTAGTTTATCCGATGGGCGTTAGGATAGACTAGTTTGGCCTAAGAAAAACTAGTTTATCCGATGGGCGTTAGGATAGACTAGTCTGGCCTGGGCCAATCTAGTTTGGCCTAAAATCGGGTTTGGCCTGTAACATATATAAAGAGTGATATGCAAAAACTAATTAAATTTAAAATCACATACCGAATTTTAAAATATACTCTCCAGCAATTATTACGCAAAGACAATAATGTAACCAATTCTCTTGTGTATCCATGTAAATTACTAACAAATGCTATGAATGCTCTGTTTTAACATGATTTTTAGTGAAATTCAGTGATTTATAAAATAGTTTGAATACACTTGAAATAGCATAATGTCATTAAAATATTCTCCAAATGATCTTTCTACCTATACCATAATGTAATCGAATTATTTTGAGTGTTCCTGTAGATGAAACATTAATCGTACATACTTAATATGCAATGCCAAACATGCTTTATTGACCCTAAATAAGATCCATCAATTGCATGAAAATCGAAGTATATTTACGAGAGTTAGAGTAAACTTTGTTGGAAAGTGCAAAAAATAAAAATAAAAAGACCGAAAAAATTAACATTGATTCAGAGGTGAAAAAATCGCGCATTTTATACCACTATACAGTAGATTTTTCAAAAAGCGCAAATCTACATAATAATTTTGAAATTACCTTGAAACGTTAAAATTCTTTCAAGATAGTCACATTTATACATTTATCTTATTAAAACAATATTATTATTACATATTATTTTGTAAGTAGATATGGGATTTAGATGGAATATTTGTTTTGTAGCCAGAGAAATACGTACTGAAATAAGAAATTTCTTTTTTTTTCTACCTCCTTTTTCTTAGAGTTTTATAAACGTTGACATACATCATTAAATAACAAAAACAATTAAATATTCGCAAAAAAAAAAACAAAGTATGGGACTCAAATTTCCCGTCTTATTATGCTTTGAATGTTATAAAATTTCAGAGTTTTCTTGCACAAAAAAAACCGCATCTTTTCTGTTTTTCCATAAAATAAAATAAAATAAAATAAAATAAAATAAAATAAAATAAGCTTGAAGAAAACATAAGTATGAATTTACCTCTAAGAGAATAGAAAATATCTGTGATAATGTTAATATGGGTTTTGTATTTTAAACAGAAAGTCAAGACCATGTCAAGGAAAATGAAACAGTAAAAAAGTATGAAATGAAATTTTCACAAATTATGAAAAACTCTCTACTATCATGAGAATAACTATATTTGTGCGACACAATTTTTACACATAAAATAATAAGCAGAAAAATAAAATATTATAAAAATTAAAATCTCAATAGTTAAAAACCTACGAATTTTTTTGTAAAAACCTTTAATTCCAGAAAATGCTATTGTTATTTTCTGTTATTATTATTATTATTATTATCTTTCCAATCTACCTGTAATAAAATGCGTCAGGAGAAATGTGTAGAACGGTTCCAGGTTGAGCCACTCCTGTCTGCAATTCAACTGTTGCGAGACGCCACGTTAGGCTTAGTTGAAAACAGATGTTAAAAGATTCTTTTAAAATTTCTTCCACTTGAAATAATGTTTGTTCAGCATATTTTCATATAAAACATGCATATCACACCCAATTATAATACAGAAAGGTAACAGTGGAAGTGTAAACTGATAAGCTTTTTATCATCTGAGTACGATAGTATTTTATTTATCTACTCAAGCCGAGACTCAAGCACTGTCTCTCACAACTTTAGTGCTGCCATTTATGAACTATTTTAGAAACCTTTTTTGGCCTTTTTTCTTTATAAAAGATAAAGATGAATTTAAATTTAGTTTTATTAATTTTTTTAAAATGATAGCATTTATCTGGTTATTTTTTTTAAATTTTGTTTTCCATTTAAATAAAATAAGCTATTTTTTTTCTTCAAGTTATTATGGATACATAAGATATTATCATGACTGCATTAGTATAACTGAAAATTATTTTTTCACGTGCTCTTAAAATTTTATCTGCTTTAATACATGCAAATAAATCAAACTTGCTCTTAAATCAAAATTTGATGATTTTTATTTAGTTTACGATACTATATATTTCTTGCATTTAAATGACATTTGATAAAAAATATATATTTCGTTTACAATGCACGCAAATTTCGAATGGATACAATTAAAGCTTTTAAAAACTGGTACATTTTAATTTAAAATTTTACAGAAGAAACAATAATAATAATTTTGGTTTTCATTATTTATGGATTGAATTTTTAAAGTTGCATAGCTGAAGTTTTTAAAAATTGATTTTGAAGACAAAAAAACTTCTTGAAACAACATAAAATAAATATTATTTATATTATAATATTATAAATATATATAATATAATGAATAACACTAATAATATTATTTATTTTATGGTGTTTCAAGAAGTTTTTTTGTCTTCAATTGTTTAACATCAGTTTCCAACTTTTTCCTGAAATTGATTTTGATTTAAATCAATGCCTCCTTCTATAGAAAATAGCAGTATTTTCTATAAGAAACTACGATTAAAAAAAGAGTTGTTTTGTTTATAGTAACTGCGTATAGATGGCATATAATCCAAATTAAAAAATAAATCACAATGCTTCATAATCGATGTCTAAAAGCACCGAACTAAGAATCAATCATATACCCACGACTAAAACCGCTGCCAAATCATACTTTTGATAAAGATAATGTATTTTAAAATTTAAAAAACTTCAATATTTAATTTAAATATTTTGTGAAATCTTTAGAAATTGAGTTTTATTTTGCTAATTATTATTACTGCTGTAAAGAATGCTGCTCTTTGTTTTGAAGCTAAAATTTGTTCAAAATTTAAATATAAAGTAAAAAAAAAAAAATCATTTGTATTTGTAGAAATTTATTGCTATTTTTAAAATGTGCTTTTCTATAATACAAACTCTTCAAGAACAAAATCTGCATTCTGTTTGTTTGTATGAAGTATTAAAAAAATAAAATGCAAGTGAAAATTCCGTCATTTTTGACGGGTTATATACTTGTCACTTTATAAAAACTGTAATCTTTATGAAAGATTTTCACTATTCTTTGAATTTTATTTTGATTATTCCTAAATGGTGATAGGCATAATAATACAGATATAGTTGTAATGTTGGGCCTCGTCTAATATCGTAGACAGCGCTTACCACTTTATGAAATCATGCAATCCTAATGATAATAACGATTTATAATAATGATGTGGGGAGAAAATCTTTTGTGATTATCTAAAATAATTTGTAACGTTCTTGATAATTTCGCTCGGGATTAATTCAAATAATGGATACAGTAACAATGCAAAACATTTTTTCAGTGGAGGCTCTCGTGTAGCATTGTTATCAGTGGCTTTTCACTTTGACCAATCCAATGATCCTAAAAAAAATATAGTGGCAAACCGGAAGTGCCCGTGGGGGAGGGGAAGAAGAACCAATGTCAGAGGTGTCAGTTACACAAAATAGGTAACACGAATTACGGTGTCGCGAAATCAATGGGTTTTTTCTCATCTCAAAAAATCTCCAACGACCCTAAAGAAGTGTTCACTTCAATAATCCTACTTATTATTCTGATGAGGCGAAAAATGTCTTGTTTTTGTCAAAAATAATCAGTATTGTTCTTAAAAATTCTGCTCGCTAATAAATCAAGTAATGGGTATAGTAATAATAATTCTTTTTTTAGGTGCGTTCGTAATTATGTAAATACGTAGCACCTATAGTGGTCGTTCAGTCCGTCCGTCTGTCCGTCCGTCCGTCCGTCCGTCTGTCCGCATATAACAACGCAATAACTACCCAACCGAATCGGTTGAAATTTAAAATACATAATTATTACATAATTTTGTCGAGTCATTTCAAATTTTATGAAAATCGGATGCGTAGATCAATTACAGGGGCAATCAATATTCCTTTACATAACGGTCAATGGGGAAAAAAGTTTCAAATGCATTTTAATCGTTTGAAATTTAAAATACATAATTATTACATAATTTTGTCAAGCTATTTCAAATTTTTTGATAATCGGGTGCATAGATCAATGACAGGGGCAATCAAAAGTATTCAATTACATTACGGTCAATGGGGAAAAAGTTTTAAATGTATTTTATACGTTTGAAATTTAAAATACATAATTCTTACATAATTTTTTTCAGTCATTTCAAATTTTATGAAAATCGGATGTATAGATCAATTACAGGGACAATCAAAAGTATTCAGTTACATTACGGTCAATGGGGAAAAATCTTTCAAATGCATTTTAATGGTGTTACACTCATTCGAACTTAATAAAATTTATATGCAACAATAAATAACATATTATAATATACATTTTATATATTTTGTGATGCAAAGAAGATTTCTTATTGATTTACAAGGCCACACAAAAGTATTCCATTACATAATGGTATAGGGAGAACATTCTTTGATGAGCGTTTTAATCGTAATTTACTATTTAAAATTTTATGAGATTGATATATGAGAGTAATATTTTTAAAATTTCGTTATCGTACGAACGCACCTCATTTGCTACGCTTCAAGTGCAATTTCCAACTTGTATAGTTCTGATGTAGCGAAATAATCTTTTGTCTTTGTCAAAAACAGTAAGTATCGTTCTTGATAATTCCACTCACTAGGGAACTGCAAGAAGTGTAAGTCACCGATTTTGACGAAAGTGGTATCGTATGAAAGATCTCATCGAGAGCAGTAAAAAACTCAATAGAACTACCGATCGCAAATGAGCCGTTTTCGAGATATCCTCAATTTATGTCACGTAATTAGTGCATACTTAATGGAGAACCGCAAAAAGTTTTAGCCTCGATTTTAATGAAAGTGGTATCGTTAAAAAGATATCACCATGAGGGTGAAAAAAACTCAATAGAACTACCCGTCGGAAATGAGCCGTTTTCGAGATATCCGATAATTTATCTCACGTAGCTAGTGCATACTGTTCTAGTGCACACTTAATCGGGGATCGCAAAAGATTGTTTTCCCGATTTTGATGAAAATGGTGTTGTTGCAAAGATATCATTATGAGAAGTAAAAAACTCAATGGAAGTAACCATCTGAAATGAGCCGTTTTCGAAAGATCCAACAATTTATGTCAATTAATGCAGTTTCCCAGCAGTGTGCATTAGCAATGTGACACAAGTTGTCGGATATCTCAAAAACGTTTCATTTCCGACGGGTGATTCCTTTGAGTTTTTTAATCCTAACGATGATATCGTTTCAACGATACCACTTTCGTTAAAATCGAGAATAAAATTTTTTGCGGTCCCCCATTAAGTGTGCACTAGCTAAGTGACATAAATTGTTGGATATCTCGAAAACGGCTCATTTGCGACGGGTAGTTCCATTGAGTTTTTACTGTTCTCAATAAGATCTTTCCAACGATATCACTTTCGTCAAAATCTGTGACTTACACTTCTTGCACTTCCCTAGTCAGTGATAATTCAAGCAATGGGTGCGTTGAAACTACAAAACAATTTTTAATCACCATTCTCGCCTAACATCGTAAACAGCTGTTTGACATTTTGCCTAATCCGAAAATCTTAATATTCCTATTTATACTGCTGTCGGTGAGAAAGTCCTTTCTTTTTATCGAAAGTAATCCGTATTGTTCTTTAAAATTCAGCTCGGTAATAATTCAAATAATGGGCACAGTAATACTGCAAAACAGTTTTTAGTATCGGTCCTTGTCTAAAATTGTTAACAACGGCTTAGCACTTTGCACAATTTTATAATCCTAACAAACCTATATATTAGGGGTTCCTAAACTTTATTGATACGCGACTTACCTTTGATATAAAAAAAATTCCGCGACCCACCTTTTATTTTTATTTATTTATTTTTGTGGGAAGGTGGAGGGGGCGACCCACTTTTTAGATAAATTTTTTTTTCGCAGCCCACCCATTAGAATGGTGACACATTAAAGGTACATTTTTAGAGGTATAAGTATGAAAATTGTTCTACGACCTCTAAAAATTACTGGCTATACTATTCTACGAAAAAGGCAAATTTTCTTATGAAACATACACCATCAACAAAAACACGAATTAGTGATACCAAAGTATGTAAGTGTTATAATAATTCAAACAACATACCAACTACAAAGATTATTAAAAATAGCATACGTTTAATTAATTATCAAAATGATACTTTATATTCAGTGAGATTTCTGGCAAAAGTGTTTGCAGATGAAGCATTTATATAATTGTTAATCCTTGTTCGCAGTTTGTTTCGATTCTGTATTTGTTTTTCAAAAATAGCAAATTGTGTTGAATCAAACAGAGAATCTCAAAGTTGATTTAAATATTTCTGGATATTCTGCTTATATATTCACCCAACAGAAAATTAAGGATTTCCTTTTGAAATATTATTTATTGCTGCAATTGTTATATTTTTTAAGCAGATGAAATAAAATGTATTTTTTGAGACAAAACTCGATCGTCCTGTGACCCACCAATCCGCGGCCCATAGATTGGGAACTGCTGCTATATATAGTTCTGATGTGGCAAGAAAGTCTTTAGTCTTTATCAAAAATAACCTTTATCGTTCTTGATAATTCCGTTTGGTCAAATAATGAGTCAAAAGGGACTGATCTATGGAAATTTTGAGTTCCGCAAGAAGTATTGCAACCGAGGATGACAAAATTAATAAAGTTACATTTCTGATAAGATTCAATATATTGTACTCATTATTCAGAAATGTGTGAAAAATACTTTTCAGTGAATCTGTTTTTAAAATTTGATATAAAAAGAAAAATTTTCTATATGATAAATACTAAAAATATATCTTTTTTTTTCCAAATTCGAAATAGGGGGTTGTTTTCTGCTGTGGTGTTTATCAACAGACGAAAACGCGACATATTATTTTTTTGGTAGTTTAAAAAAAATGCGTTTTTTAGGTGCGTTCGTAATTATGTAAATACGTAGCACCTATTGTTGTCGCTCAGTCCGTCCGTCTGTCCGTCCGTCTGTCCGTCTGTCGTCTGTCCGTCTGTCCGTGTCTGTCCGTCCGCATATAACAACGCAAAAACTACCAACCGAATCGTTTGAAATTTAAAATATATAATTATAACATAATATTGTCCAGTCATTTCAAATTTTATGAAAATCGGATGGATAGATCAATTACAGGGACAATCAAAAGGATTCCGTTACATTACGGTCAATGGGGAAAAAAGTTTCAAATGCATTTTAATCGTTTGAAATTTAAAACATATAATTATTACATAATTTTATCGAGTCATTTCAAATGTTATGAAAGTCGGATGCATAGATCATTTACAGGGACAATCAAAGGTATTACTTTACATTACGGTCAATGGGAAAAAAGTTTCAAATGCATTTTTATGATGTTACTCTCATTCGAACATAATAGAATTGGCATGAATCTATTAAATATGTACTAAAATATGCATTCTGTACAATCTGTGATGCAAAGAATTTTTATTATTAAATTACAGGGCCACACAAAAGTATTCCACTACATAATGCTATACGGGGAAACATTGTTTGGGGCGTGTTTTAATTATATTCAACTATTTCACATCTTATGAATAAGATGTACGTTGCTGAGGTGTAATAAAAATTACTTCCTGCATATTTTCAGAAACACAAAGATTTCGACTACTATACTGTATCCGAAGCACGCTCTACTATATCAGCAAGATCTGAATATTTTTAAAACTTAGTTATCGTACGAACACACCTCATTTGCTACGTTCACGTGCAATTTCCAACTTGTTCTTCTTAAAAGACTGAGTTTATTTCCGGAAGTCATCTTCTATTTATAAAAAATCGGTATTTTTCTAGTGTAAAACAAATTTTTATCTAGTTCCATTATATAACTCTTATCTTCAACAGTTAAAAATCTTTCAATAATTTTAAGAGTGGTATGGTAAGATATATATTATTCATAAAATATTGTGCATGATATTTCCATTTGAATTATTTCATCTGACTGTATACTTTTTGATGAATTTGTTAAAATATATTTTTGACATAATAACGGCGCATTTGGAATTTTAGACAAGCAAAATTTGAATGAATCAATCAATTTGACGGGCTTTTAATGCTACAATAAATTTGCTTCTGAAGTATTCCCTAACAAAAAAAGTTTTCTTGATCTGTGTTTTACATCGTTCGTTTTATTTTTCTAAAAATATAACCATCATAACAAGATAATTTATTGTGAGCATTTAAATAGTGCATTGCTGTTGCTAGATATCATTGAATAAATTTAATATTTCAGAGATTATTCATAGAATCTTGTTTATTGTAAAATTAATTTTCGATAAAATAAAGTTATATAATGTTCAGACCGAGGCTAAAATAATTATTAGGTACTTATTAAGTGTTGTAAATCATCATCATTTTTAATCAGTAGTAATCAGAAAGTAATAAAATGTCTCTTTTTTAAAAACAAAAGTGCAGCTAAGAAAAT
This sequence comes from Maratus speculifer, assembly GCA_964019185.1. Taxonomy (NCBI): domain Eukaryota; kingdom Metazoa; phylum Arthropoda; class Arachnida; order Araneae; family Salticidae; genus Maratus; species Maratus speculifer. The sequence goes on from OZ025292.1 coordinate 333,085,129, forward strand.
TATGTCTTAAATATATAGAGCACATAATTGGATTAATGAAATAAGTAGCATGATACTCATGAATTGTATAAAAAGTATAGTTGTACAAAATTGAAATAGTCTGTTAATAGATATATTAAGTACCTTTTGTTTATACTGGCTGAAATATTCTAATTAAATAGTTACTACATTATTATGATGAAAGAAATACTATAGGAGTTAAAACATTCAGTGCAAAATTTACACCTTTTTTACTAATTAAATTTATGAAAATGCATGTCAATGCATATATATTGCTTATAAAATGCATAAAACATATAAAGACACATAAAAATATTTTCAAGTCCTTTTAAAAAATCCATAACATTTTCGACCGACACTTACGCGGTTCTCATCAGTGAAAAAGGTTTGCACAAGTCATTTTCTGTATGAAGAATTAGATGTAATTTAAAAAATAGCAGCCGAGAATTCAATTGCACCCTATTTCAACGAAAGAATCATACAATATTTAAAGTGAAAGATCAAGAAAAATAAGGTAAAGATTCCATTAAAACTTTGAAATTTTGTAAAGTTAATTATATCCGAAGGTTTTTTGAAAGCATATGCTATTTAAGTTTTAACCTGTTAAGTTTGAAAATAATAACAGTCCTTCCCCCCAAGTTAAAAGTTTTGTTGAATATGAACATTGATCCAGTTCAAGACATCAATAGATCAGGGGCATATAGTATCATTTTCAAGAGAGATAATACAAATTTTATGTACCTAAGTATGACATTAAGGACACTTCAAAAGAGATTTAAAGAACATGATGAGATTTGCGATTGGGTAGACTATGCGCCGCACTTGCAAGATTAGTGCAAAATCAGCATATAGAAGAGATTTCAATAGATATGAAACAATTTTTGATACAGCTAGTCATCTTGAAGCTATCATAAGGGAATCCATAGGAATAATATCCAATAAAGAAATAGTTTGTAATGATGCACTATCCTACGATATTCACACAATCTGGAGAGATTTAATACATGTTAGTTAAACTTGTATTTTTTTCTATTCCTCACCTTATATTCAGATCCCCCCCCTCCCCTTGGAAAAAGTGGTCTGTTCCAGATGGAGTATGGAGACACTAGCGTCTCAATATAGAGAGGGCTCCTGCAGTCGGGTTACTGTATTTGCTATTTATCGCTTGCTTGGCTAACTGAATATAATACTTGTTCACTATTTAAGCATCTGGTAGGGAGGGCTCCGGCTGAATATGAAAAGAGAAAGTTAATGGATGAATTGGATTACTGAAAAAAAAATATTTGAGAAAATCTGTAGTTATATATGTTACGTTTCGATGTAACAATCTTAGTTGGTGTTGTATTAATGCAAAAATTAAAATTAAATTTGATATTATCAAAATTTCGTCTTTTTAAATTTTAATCAAAAATTCGCAAAATTTATATGCATATGTCTTTTTGAAATTTACAAGAAGGCAAAAATAGGGCTTATATAATTTAGGAAACATAATATTTTTTTAGTAATTTTTTGATTTTAAAAAATTATTTTAAGATCTCATTTTTTCTCTTGTTATGTTATAATTTATAGGAGAATGGGGAGTATAAAAAACTAAGCATGATAACACTTTAGGAATTATAATAATTTAAAAATATTTCTAGTGTTGAATTAAGATAATTTTGAAGCTCAGAGAAAAAAAAAGTGGTTGGGGGTGGAGGCGAAGCATTTGGATAGTTCCAAGACAAATTTCACTTTAAAATCATTAATTAATAAGAATAAAATTCCAAATCTCCCAGGGGAGGCGTTGTATATCGTACCAGAGATCGTAAAAAATTTGTCATTGAGAATTTTTGGTTAAAAATACTTTTAAAACGGTATCAGTTACATCAAATAAAATCTTATGTTTTACAAAGAAAAGAAACGTTCTAAAGAAAACTGTTGAAATTTAGATTGTAGTAATGTATTACAGTGGGAGTGGTGTTTGTAGAGAAGACTTTCAGATTTGTAATTTTTATTTGATATTAGTCTTGGTTGCTTGTCAAAAATTATAATTTAAAGCAGTTTTTTCCCTTACTAGACATGTTTTATGCTCCATCAAGAGTTAAGAAACTGATTCACAAGCAATTAAAAAAATAGCTGCAAGTTTCGAGATGTAATACGAGTATTTTATTTCTGTTTGAGAATTATTGTTAACAGCATAATATTTCCATTAATTGAATTTAATTTTAAGGATATTTTTATAAGTGCCCTGATTTTAGATGTCAGAAACGTAACAAAGCACAATTTTTATTTATTTCATCACTTTAAAAGTAAAAATTATTCCTGAAAAAAAATGATAAAAGATTAGTTTTAAAAATTGTAAATTATTTTTATTGAAATAATTCTATTGGTGTTTCCAAGAACATTCAAAATTTCCTGACAAAATTGATATTTTAAAACAATTTTTAAGATGTACCAACATTTAATAAGCTTTTACTTTCTCTGTATATACCCCCCCTTCCATACCCAAATTAATGATGAAATAACACTTGTTTGGATCGCGATAAATTTTGCTAATAAAAAATATAAATAATAATAATAATATTATAGTATAGAAACAAAATCGCTTTTAATTGTAGTTTATCACATAACATTCCCATTCAAATTTTGTATTTGATCTTCAAAGATGGAGTGGAAGGGACTGAAAATTTCCAGTATTAGAAAAAGAGAATACATTTTATGTGCTTTAAAAATCATTATTTTCAAAGAATTCAGTTTAAAATAATAAGAATAAATAAACAAAACAAAAATGAAAATGGATATTGAAGCTAGAGGTGTAGAAAAATATTTGAATTTTTATAACTTAAAACATTAAAAAAGACATATCAATTCATAATATTCACATTATATTAGATAAAAGGTGCTGAGAAATTTTCCCTTTAAAAGAAACATACCGTTACAAATAATTACATACTGTATAAAAATACTTAATTTACAATTTCAATACATAAAAACATTATATTATAAAATTAAATTAAGTATTTTTAAATAAACTACACTGATACAAATTGATGAAATAAATGAAATATTATGTTAAGTATTTTGATTAACGATGATTAAAATGAATCAAACTACATAACAAAAATTGATTCTGATGCCCCCCCCCCCCGCTTCTTTTTATGACATAATACAAATCGGTTCTAATTATTTTACAGTTTGAATGGATGAAAAGTTTTTATTATAAAGTTAAATTAATTATTTTTATGTAAATAGCATTGATACAAGCGAACGAAATAAAATATTATGTTAACTAACTATATGACTAATGTTGATTGAAATGTTTGCATGAATCAAACGATATAATAAAAGTTTAATCCAATTTCTTCCTCACTTTTTTCTTTTTTCACGACATAAACACTGATTCTCATCCCCCCCTCTTTTTCTTCACGAAATAATAAAAATAGATTTACCCCCCCCCCCCGCACACACACACACACATTTTTAGCATTGATGTGCTTACACCAGCATAGAGAAAAGCCACGCTCATTTCATTTTCAGCGCGTTGGCAAGGAGTTGCCGCTGAACGCCAAATAAAGAGGAAACCAACAAAAAGGCGCATGCGCAGTCCAAGCTCTCCTTAAGAGCCCTCTCTATATTGAGCTTATACTTATGAAGACGCAATGCGACAATAATTGTTTTTAGAATTTTCACTGATGAGGCCCATGTAAATGTCGGTCGAAAACATTTTGGATTTCTTAAAAGACTTGAATATATTTTTAAGTCTTTTTATGTGTTTTATGCACTTTTTACGCAATATATATGTATTGACATTTATTTTTTGAATTTAATTACGAAAGAAATACTCTTATAACATAGAACATCATTAACTCATAATAAATGATATTTTAGCTTTCTTTAATTTCTATAATTGTGTATCAGCGAGAATTAAATGTAAGGGTCTGAAGAAGAAATGACAAAAAAGTATACTTTTTCATATGTTTTCGTAAATTTAGCTTAATTCCAAATACAAATAAATTAGTTTTAATGATAATTAATTAACACATTTTAGTTAAAATGTATTATAATAACAATTTTACACACGTACATATCAGCAACTTTGTAATCAGCAAAGAAAAAAAAAATAACGCATTGCGGGGATGGAACAGTAACGCAACAGAAAACTAGTTGACGTCACTGAATTTAAATAATATACATCTTATTCTATGGCAGAATTTCTGGGATTTTTTTTAAAAAGCCGTATAATACTATTAAATTTAAGACTTGAATATATTTTTAAGTCTTTTTATGTGTTTTATGCACTTTTTACGCAATATATATGTATTGACATTTATTTTTTGAATTTAATTACGAAAGAAATACTCTTATAACATAGAACATCATTAACTCATAATAAATGATATTTTAGCTTTCTTTAATTTCTATAATTGTGTATCAGCGAGAATTAAATGTAAGGGTCTGAAGAAGAAATGACAAAAAAGTATACTTTTTCATATGTTTTCGTAAATTTAGCTTAATTCCAAATACAAATAAATTAGTTTTAATGATAATTAATTAACACATTTTAGTTAAAATGTATTATAATAACAATTTTACACACGTACATATCAGCAACTTTGTAATCAGCAAAGAAAAAAAAAATAACGCATTGCGGGGATGGAACAGTAACGCAACAGAAAACTAGTTGACGTCACTGAATTTAAATAATATACATCTTATTCTATGGCAGAATTTCTGGGATTTTTTTTAAAAAGCCGTATAATACTATTAAATTTAGTGGAAAATCGTCCAGCTGCTGCTACACTGTTCCATCAACTGCAATACAGGTGCCTACTATCGAATCATATTTCCCCTCCTGTTTTTCGAACCACCAGAAATTAAACACTTCTACATGCTTTGAAATTGGAATTTTTTTTTAACTTTGTCATTGTCAGATATTGATAAAGAAAATGTCGCCATTATATAAAATTGTTATTGTCCTTGCTCAGACACTAGTTTAATCTTTTAACCCTTTATCTATCGACGGTACTTATAAGTACCATAAAAATTATTTATATTTCCATAATAATGCAGATATAAAATTCATATTTCATTATAAAGATTTTATTTTCTTATTGTGTATTTTGCGGTATCAGTTCGAAAACATTTAATTTGTGAATGAACAAGCATTAAAAAGATTAATGAAATAAGAAAATATATTATTTTATATTGTCTGAAAAAAAACGTCATTTGAAAACGGAGTTTGTATTCACTGTTAACACTGCAACTTATAAAACACATTCCCCGGGACGACGTGACGCATTGAAATAATTCAGTTACTTTTATAACAGTTTATCAATTTCTGAGGAATGCTGGAAAATATATATACTAGTATTTATATATACTATCGATTTGTTATCTTGGTGAGAATGTAAATAATTCTAATATCGTTTGAATATTTAAATTCGTCAATGTTATCAATATTGCTCCGCCAATATAACATTTATAACAAATTGACATATGTTCCTAAAAATAAAAATCCCCGTCTTAAATTTTCTAATATTCGTCAGAATAATTCAGTAGATTGGCGAAATGTTAAGAATAAAATGTTTAATTAAAGATAGATTCGTTACTGTTTCTTAAATAAGCATTTGATTATAAAGTTTGGTTAGTCCATTTTTGAAAGAAAAAAAATTAGTTAAAACTAGATCTTATAAAAAATGAACATAAAATGTATGCGTTTAAACAATTCACAAAAAATATTTTAAAGGTCAGAAGAAATTAGTTACTAGCAGGATTCTCGTTGACTTTTGACCAAGATTAGTGATTTTGCGAATAAATAATAAATATTAGTAGCCAAATGAAAATAAATGTTAGCAAAATAGATTCGCGTGAAATACTGGAAATCCTATCTTGAAATCTTTATTGTATGCTTTTTCTTTTAATATTTCCTAAAATAACCTAATTTTTTGTAATTATGTAGAAAATACAAAATTTAAATATCCGATAAGAGAAAATATTGAAAAAAAAGTACGTTCTAAATATCTGTCAAATCTATAAATTGTTTGAAAGCTTCTTTTAGCACTCTAAATAAAAATTCAAAATCGCCACTTTTGATTTAACGTTGTGAAAATATACTCTAAATGTTACTATGAGATTTCGACTTTAATCGATAGAAAAAAATTGACCGGCCAATGATACTTTACATACAATTATAACATAGAATATGATAAATGGCTTAATTCCAGCACCATATTCATGTTGTTAAACTGAATTGGTATTGAGTTGTATGATGATAAATAGACGGATGAAAATGGCACGGTATGATTGAACGTGTGAAGTGACATCAATTGTTCAGAAACACGGATAAGAATCTCGACTATATTGCCCCTTACGCACAAACAGATCAAAAACTGAGCACTCGAAATTTGGCGAGTCTAATTGTTCAATTACTCACCAAAAGAAACATTTTGGCTCAATTAGGTGCAAAGGCGAGTGAGAGCCAGTAGTAATTTGTTTAATTAATGATATTTCAAATGCGTCACTGTCTAAATTAAGAAGTATATTTATGCAACTTATACCTAATTTTTTTTCTTATTTTTCTTACTTAACCATTTTACAATTTTAGGTGCAAAACATATTTTTTTATTCATTTAAAAATATAATAATGCATGTTTCACAAAATTGCAAGCAAAAGTCCAACACATTTTTTAATACATCTTCGAGAAATTGCCAATAAACTAAATGAAAACCAGTAATTAGGTTATTGGAAACATTTATAGTTTTTTATTGCCAACAAAAGTTAATTCAGTTTAAATATTGCGCACAGATGTTTCATCGATAAGAGTACTTTTCTGCAATATTACATGTGTTTACGTAATATAGCTGTATGTTGTACAGTCACAAGTTTTGTGTTAGATGCTTACCAGAAATAAAATCCCTTCTCTTAAAATCTAAATTATCTACAAAATCAGATTTTCTTACATTGAACTAAAAATCGGAAGCTAGGCATAAATGATAAAAGTATTTCAGATTATTCAAAACTAAAGCTGAATAATTTTTCAAATAATTTAATTTAACTTTAGTTTATAACAAAACTAGCGGCCCGCCCTCGCTTTGCTTCGGGTAGTCCCGTGTCACTACTGACACCGCAAATTGTTACTACTACTTCATCCCACTAAATTCAACTACTAAACCAGTACTCTCCTTTTAAGTAGTCGAGATAACTCCAAACAAAGTTTCATAAAAATCGATCCATCCGTTCTTAAGTTATAAATAGTGTAACTAACACGACTTTGTTTTATGGATATAGATTATAGCAGCCCGCCCAGGCTTTGTACGGGTATTAAAAAAAAAAAAAATTCAAGTTATAAATTTTTACACACATACTCATACTCTCTTCTTTGTGGGTGGAGTTATTAAAAAAGTGTAAACTTATAAAAGAAAATTCGGATATTAGTATTATTTTTTATTTATTTGTAATTCATACACTATATTTTTACTTATTTACTTTTTACATTTTTACCTATTTATTTTATTTTTACAACAATTACAGGATGTCTTTATATACAATAAATCTTGTAGGGTTCAGCCTGCATTTGCAATGTATAAGCGGAAAAAATGAAATTATTTACGACATCACATTAAAAACCTCAAAAATAACAGTATTTCTCCACTATTTAACGGATGTTATTATACATATAAACCTTCCTCTTGAATCACTCTATTAAAAAAAAAAAACCGCATCAAAATCCGTTGCGTAGTTTTAAAGATTTAAGTGTACAAAGGGATATAGGGACAGAAAAAGCGACTTTGTTTTATACTATGTAGTGATTTCTCCACTATTTAATGGATGTTATTATGCATATAAACCTTCCGCTTGAATCACTCTATCTATTGAAAAAACCGCATCAAAATCCGTTGCATAGTTTTAAAGATTTAAGCGTACAAAGGGATATATGGACAGAAAAAGCGACTTTGTTTTATACTATGTAGTGATAAATCTTGTAGGGTTCAGCCTGCGTTTGCAATGTATAAGCGGAAAAAATGAAATTATTTACGACATCACATTAAAAACCTAAAAAATAACAGTATTTCTCCATTATTTAATGGATTTATTATACATATAAACCTTCCTCTTGAATCACTCTATCTATTAAAAAAAAGCCGCATCAAAATCCGTTGCGTAGTTTTAAAGATTTAAGCGTACATAGGGATATAGGGACAGAAAAAGCGACTTTGTTTTATACTATGTAGCAATAAATCTTGTAGGGTTCAGCCTGTGTTTGCAATGTATAAGCGGAAAAAATGAAATTATTTACGACATCACATTAAAAACCTAAAAAATAACAGTATTTCTCCATTATTTAATGGATTTATTATACATATAAACCTTCCTCTTGAATCACTCTATCTATTAAAAAAAAGCCGCATCAAAATCCGTTGCGTAGTTTTAAAGATTTAAGCGTACATAGGGATATAGGGACAGAAAAAGCGACTTTGATTTATACTATGTAGTGATAAATCTTGTAGGGTTCAGCCTGCGTTTGCAATGTATAAGCGGAAAAAATGAAATTATTTACGACATCACATTAAAAACCTCAAAAATAACAGTATTTCTCCATTATTTAATGGATGTTATTATACATATAAACCTTCCTCTTGAATCACTCTTTCTATTAAAAAAACCTCATCAAAATCCGTTGCGTAGTTTTAAAGATAAAGCGTACATAGGGATAAAGGGACAGAAAAAGCGACTTTGTTTTATACTATGTAGTGATAAATCTTGTAGGGTTCAGCCTGCGTTTGCAATGTATAAGCGGAAAAAATGAAATTATTTACGACATCACATTAAAAACCTCAAAAATAACAGTACTTCTCCATTATTTTATGGATGTTATTATACATATAAACCTTCCTCTTGAATCACTCTATTAAAAAAAAAAAAACCGCATCAAAATCCGTTGCGTAGTTTTAAAGATTTAAGTGTACAAAGGGATATAGGGACAGAAAAAGCGACTTTGTTTTATACTATGTAGTGATTTCTCCACTATTTAATGGATGTTATTATGCATATAAACCTTCCGCTTGAATCACTCTATCTATTGAAAAAACCGCATCAAAATCCGTTGCATAGTTTTAAAGATTTAAGCGTACAAAGGGATATATGGACAGAAAAAGCGACTTTGTTTTATACTATGTAGTGATAAATCTTGTAGGGTTCAGCCTGCGTTTGCAATGTATAAGCGGAAAAAATGAAATTATTTACGACATCACATTAAAAACCTAAAAAATAACAGTATTTCTCCATTATTTAATGGATTTATTATACATATAAACCTTCCTCTTGAATCACTCTATCTATTAAAAAAAAGCCGCATCAAAATCCGTTGCGTAGTTTTAAAGATTTAAGCGTACATAGGGATATAGGGACAGAAAAAGCGACTTTGTTTTATACTATGTAGCAATAAATCATGTAGGGTTCAGCCTGTGTTTGCAATGTATAAGCGGAAAAAATGAAATTATTTACGACATCACATTAAAAACCTAAAAAATATCAGTATTTCTCCATTATTTAATGGATTTATTATACATATAAACCTTCCTCTTGAATCACTCTATCTATTAAAAAAAAGCCGCATCAAAATCCGTTGCGTAGTTTTAAAGATTTAAGCGTACATAGGGATATAGGGACAGAAAAAGCGACTTTGATTTATACTATGTAGTGATAAATCTTGTAGGGTTCAGCCTGCGTTTGCAATGTATAAGCGGAAAAAATGAAATTATTTACGACATCACATTAAAAACCTCAAAAATAACAGTATTTCTCCATTATTTAATGGATGTTATTATACATATAAACCTTCCTCTTGAATCACTCTTTCTATTAAAAAAACCTCATCAAAATCCGTTGCGTAGTTTTAAAGATAAAGCGTACATAGGGATAAAGGGACAGAAAAAGCGACTTTGTTTTATACTATGTAGTGATAAATCTTGTAGGGTTCAGCCTGCGTTTGCAATGTATAAGCGGAAAAAATGAAATTATTTACGACATCACATTAAAAACCTCAAAAATAACAGTATTTCTCCATTATTTAATGGATGTTATTATACATATAAACCTTCCTCTTGAATCACTCAATCTATTACAAAAAACCGCATCAAAATCCGTTGCGTAGTTTTAAAGATTTAAGCGTACATAGGGATATAGGGACAGAAAAAGCGACTTTGTTTTATACTATGTAGTGATAAATCTTGTAGTGTTCAGCCTGCGTTTGCAATGTATAAGCGGAAAAAATGAAATTATTTACGACATCACATTAAAAACCTCAAAAATAACAGTATTTCTCCATTATTTAATGGATGTTATTATACATATAAACCTTCCTCTTGAATCACTCAATCTATTACAAAAAACCGCATCAAAATCCGTTGCGTAGTTTTAAAGATTTAAGCGTACATAGGTATATAGGGACAGAAAAAGCGACTTTGTTTTATACTATGTAGTGAAGTATTATTTTAGGTGCGTTCGTAATTATATAAATACCTAGCACCTATAATCGTGATCTGGTCAGTCCGTCTGGTTGTCCGTTTGTCTGTCCGCATATAACAGCACAAAAACTGTCCAACGGACTGGTTTGAAATTTAAAATATATAATTGTTGCATAATTTTGTCGGGTTATTTGAAATTTCGTGAAAATCTGACGCATAGTTTAATTACAGAGACAATCAAAAGTGTTCCGTTACATTAAGGGCAATTAGAAATAAATTTTTCAAGACCATTTTAAAGATGTTACAATCTTTTGAACATAATGAAACAGCTATGCATCTATGAAGTATAAAACAATATTTATCCTGCACAATATGCGATGAAAATATACGTGTTATTTCTTTACAAAGACACACAAAATTTTTCAATTACATAATGGTATAAGGGAAAACATTGTTGGGGAGCATTTCAATTATATTACACTATTTCACATTTTCCGAAGTTGCTATACGTTGCTGAGGTTCACTAAGAGTTACTTCCTGTATAATGGAAAACATATAATAGTATTTACAGGGACACACAAAAGATTTCAGACACTAAACTGTATCCGGAATACTGCATACATATACATCAACATCTGAATATTTTTAAAACTTTGTTATAGTACGGACGCACCTCATCTGACACGGTTGACGTACAATTTCTAACTTGTTTTAAATTACATGACAAATAATTAAAAATTAAAACTACATATTCCTCATTACAAGTAATTCTCGTATTTTTAAAAATTGTATTTTTAACGGTTTCGCATAGTGCGCGCCTTCACAAAAAACAGATGGTTTTTTTTTGTTGATAACTCTTTTCATCTAAATTAAAATTCCTCATCCGCTCTTGTAAAGCGAAAAATAAAAGCTCGCCAGCTTTCATTAATTGTCAAATAAGTTTATTTTCCATTATTCCATTTTTTCTTAATTTTAAATGCGTCTACAGCATTATTTCGCTAAACTGATGACAAATTATATTTACGGTTGGTTGAACAACAGACATTAAACTTATGAACCATAAGAGTTCATACAGGATAAAAATAAATATCAAATAAATAAAACCTGATTGGACGTATCATAAAAATCAAGAAAAATAAAAAAAAGGGAACATAGGCTTTTTAATGTAATGATTTATCAAATAAAAATACTCTAACAAGATACGTTTGAAAGATTTAAAGAATTATTTAATTTTATTTACCGAATATTTTAAAACAAATATTCAATTTGTGAAGTTGTATGCAAGAAACGAATTTTGAAATAGTTATTAAATAATTTTCTGGCTGTAAAATGGAACATTTTGCATTCTGCGCTGTTTTCCCTGTTAATTAATTTTCTGAGCTATTATTTCCCATTCCTATAGAAAATATGCTTACAGTTAAAATCAGAAAGAAAATTTAAATTTATTTTACATATATTACATAACATAAGATGTTTAAATACGCATTATATATTATAAATTGAAATGCTTTACATGTAATATATTGAAATATAAAATGCAAAAAATATATATATGCATACATATAAAACTAATCTAACAACAAACTGAGAATTTTTTTTTCAGAGTAACGTGTGGTGGGTATAGACTTTCCCAGATTTAAAGTAAAAATCACCAGTTTAAAATTTGCTGAGTTCAGAGAAACAATATTATCTGTGCCTTAATTCGATAATGTTTGTAAATCTGGGTTGATAAGCTGAATGCAGCTCATTGTATTTTATCTTTAATTTCTCTATAGATACAAGGTGTCACTTTTAATTTCTAGGATTGGTAAAATAACTTTTGCAATATTAACGGTCCATACATAAACTTTTAACGTGTTTCGAAATAAATTCAGTCTGTTGCAATACACTTTAGCACATGGCTGCACAATTGCTTAAAACAGCTTAATAAATATCTGAGGGAATCTTCTTAATTTCGGACGGTATGTTTTCTTTATGTTATCAACATTCAAAAATTATTGTTCCCTTTAGTGATGTTTTTAGTTTGGGAAACACTGTCCATAATTTCAGCACAAGTCTTCATTCTCATTTGTCCTAGGATAAACTGTGAAGAACGAAACTCGCGAAAACTTTACGTTTCGATAGATCTTGCGTCATAATTTGCTACACCATTTTCATATCAATATGTAATTCACCGACAAATTGTCGAATAGTCCAATGGAGATCAGAAGTCACAAGTTAGCGGACCTTTTCAGTCATTTCCTGTGCACATATAGATTTCGGTCGTCCAATCTGTGGATCATCTTAGACAATTTATTGACCATCACGAAAATATAGAAACATTTAAAAATATGTAAATTTGATAACGCGTCATCACTGTACAGCTACTGCAACATTTTACGTGTTTTGTTGGAATTTTGTCTCAATTTAAAACAAAGTTAATGTTATTATCTGCATCATTATTTTCCCTTCAACAACAATGTTTTGGCAGCGAACGTCGTTAACTTACATGTTTCAATGACAGAAAATTGAATGAGAATGACGCGTAATGTGGATGTTGCGTGCAGGTATGTGAACTTTTAAATACCATTGTGAACCAATTATGGAAATTTCAATTTCAACAATTGTTGCTATAGTCTTGGAAATGAATTGCCGCAGCTAGTAATTATTTATGTATCTGTTTAATAAAATTTCTTATGAATATACCCATTAAAATATATGTCTACATGCGCCGCCCTATTAAAGCTCAAATTGCAACAAGGTATGTTTGGTGTTCAGCTTTAACATAAGCTGACTAAAAAATCTGAGCGAGAAAATATTGAGCATGTTCTGATCTCGTTTGGTTTATCCCGTGGTAATCGGCATGTCATTCTGATCCCTGTGTTGGTAAAATTTGCATTAAGTAACTCCAGTAGCACTGCAAGTGGCTCCCGTCTAGAAAAGACTAAACAGTACAGCATCCACTAGAATGAAAATTTCCTGCCAGTTGTAAATTTGGAAAGTTTCCTGCTAGCTAAACTGAATCTGTGCTGAATCAATATCTCTATAAATAATAATGTAACTGGCTCGGTGTGATAGAAGATGAAAAGCGACATCAATCGTTCAGTAACGTGAATAAGAATTTCAATTGTAACCGATCAAAATAAATAAATAAATAAATAAATAAATAAATAAAAACAGAAACTAAGCACTTATAATTTGGAGAGTCTGACTGTTCATTTGCTCGCCAAATGAAACATTTTGTTGCGATTTGGCGCAATTGCGAGCAGCAGCGAGAATCCTGCCTGCATTCATAAACCGCATATGTGAATATAAACTTAAAAACCTTCATGTGCATATGTATAGATATATTTATACCTTGAAAAATTTTATTTAATAATAAAGGTTGTTAAAACCAAATTTAATATAAATATAATGCTTGAATACTTTTGAATTATCATGCCCGCTATCAAAGCTTTGATTTATTCATTGCCCTAAGTGCATCGTTGTTTTCTCAGAAATGCACTGCATGTATTTACTATTCATAAAATTACATTTAGATAGTTTCATTCCAGTTATTTGATCTGATTCTGTAGTTTTGCTAAGTTCCTAAAAGGATATTCTTGCCATATTATGATTTACTTAGCATTCAGATGCACAAAGCTGAAAGAAGGAATCAATACGGTGTGTTTAATGCTAAAATAAAGATGCTTCATAAAGAGTTACTGCGAGTTAATATATTTTGATGTAATATTTAACTGCATTTCGATATTCTATTACTCTTATATGGAGCATTTGAAACATCTATCAATATTTGATAGCAAGAGCATGCTTTATATTAGTTAAGCAGTAAATTGTATCCCATATTGTTGATGGATATACTTGTGGTTGAAAAATATTGATCTGATACAAGTTTTATTAATGTCGGTCATATTTCTAAAAATAAAATGCATATTTTGAATGTTGAATATTCTATTTATAAACTTTATCCTTTACCCCAAGCTGCTAGTCTTCAGAAGACGAACTATACGGACGCCGATATCATTACATTAAAAAACTAGTCGTTGGGGGCCACCGTAATACTTACCCATCATGGATATGTATATGAAAATAAAACATGCGAAAACTATTTATACAATGCATTGCAATTCATAAACAAAATTTAAATATTGTTAATATACATAGTAATGCTATATTAAAGAACTGCTGATTACCAATTTCGACAAATTATATAAAACGCCAAACTACTCAAGTAGTACCGAACTGCGTGAAAGAAACATCCTTATAACTCCAAAAATAATAATTTTATTAACTAACAATTAACTGCGTCAGATTAAGCTTCTTATTTCCAGTTAAAATATACCTCTGAATTGAAATTTGAATGAAATACAGGATCATGAAAAATCGAAGAATGTGGAAAACAGGATTACAAATATCTCAGCAACTGATAATCCGATCGACTTTGTTTTCTATGCAAAATGTGTGTTATTTCATTGCCTTTTACGTACATTTTTTAGAACAAAAAAATTCGAAAATTTTTACATACCTTTCATCAGAACGAATTTTTCGAGAATCCGAAAAAAATAGTTCCGGATAATCGAGGTTGCTGATATTAAATAGGCATCGTCCCATTCTTACGTGTTAACTACATACAAAATTTCAAGTCTCTATCTCAATTTGCTCGGGAGATAGAGCGTTTACAGACAGACAGACAGACAGACGGACGGCAAATTTTTTTTTCTAAAAATATTTTTTTCGGAATCTCCACTATCTAAAACGTGCAAATCCGTCAAAATTTTTTTTTCGATTTTCAAAACGATTGCAAGACTTACCCTATACTACGTATGATGGGTAAGTAAAAAGGATTACTGATATAAATTAACTGTTGTTTTTGACTGTATGTGCGTAAATTAGTAATAAAGTGATGCATAATTATAAAGTTTCTAAATTCATTAAAAAACAAGAATTAAAAAATGCTCTGGTGAGCAACAAAAATGTTAATATGTTTTTATGTATGAAAAAGTGTTTGACAAGAGCCTAAAATTGATCACGAGAAAAGGCAAGGGGCCCCCTTCTTGACTGCAATTCACTGTCAATGCCAAACTTGAAAAAAAATCATACTTGCGCTTTTTCTAAAACAAAGAAATCAGTCATAATTACGATAAAATGTGCAACGCAAAGACAGTCAGGAAAAACGCAGCGTAATTAAACATCAATGGAAGGCGAAATAATTCCAGAAACCTTAGTTCCTGTGGCGTATTATACTCATGCAGTGCCAACAAGCATGCTCGCAGCATAGAACTGCACAGAAAAATGATTTGTATTGCAGTTGCAATGTAAAGTCAACAGTGCCGTTTGTAGTGCAGAGTCTACAGCGCAGTTCACATGTAAAGCAGGATTGAAAATGACCCTTGTAATCGAAATCTCTCAAACATATGACTTAGACCATTAGTTTTCTCATGTTAAAGACATGTTACATACAAAATTTCATTAAAATCGTGAATCGTTTCATTAAAATGTAAATAGCTTAACCCAGCTTAACCTTATAAAAAACTTTATGACCCAAAAAGGCACATTAACCGAATTTTCCTGAACATATGACCTAGCCCAAAGATTTTCTCGAGTCCAAAAACGATAAAATTCAAAATTTTGTCAAAATCGTGCCAGCCATTTTCTGTATAAAACTAGCGTGACCCATAATGACCCCAAAATGACCCACTCATCGGATTTTCTCCAGCACATGACGTAACTCAATGGGCTTCTCGTAATCCAAAACAGTAGAATACAAAATTTGGTCAAAATCGTTAGAGCAGTTTTTTAGATAAAACTTGTTTGACCCATAGTGACCCCAAAATTACCCACTAATCTAAATTTTACGAACCTCTGACGTGACCCAATAATTTTCTCGTGCCAAAAAATGATTGTATGCAAAATTTAGTTAAAATCGATTCAGCCATTCTTTAGATATAAACAGCTTGACCCTGACTCATTATGACCCAAAATGACCCACGAATCGAATTTTCTCGAAGAAGTGACCAAGCGCAATGATTTTTTCGTGCCCGAAAATGGTAAAATACAAAATTTTGTCAAAATCGTTAGAGCCGTTTTTGAGATAAAATTTACACACACTCATTTTTTGCTTGTATTATAGTATAAGATTAAGAAAGTTATCCCATTATCATAAAATGCATGATATCTGCAAAATAAACCAAGGAGTCGAACGAAAATAATTACTGTGCTTTCACAACTTTATTCAAAGAACTAAAATGAAATACTTCGCAGTAAAACAATTAATTATGTTTTTCACGTGATTTATTTAATTTCAATGAATTATGCGCATGCATAAAAAATTCATACTTATTTATACTTGTTGGCAACGAATAAAAAAAAACTACAACAGCAACAACAAGAAACAACATTCAACTGGAACTTTAAGACACAAATTCGATTTTCTCAGCGATCGTCGAACATACAAAGATGAAAAAAAATCTATTTTAAGTTTTACCAAAAGGATTAAAATAAACTAAAAATGAAGCTACTCCATCCATGGGATTGTTAGCTATCGCTTGCTGAATTTTAGGTCTTCATTTTTTTGTTCAAACAATTAAATCCCTGATTTATTTCTATTTGCGTTAAAACAATTGAATTAATTGTGATTTTTATCCCTTAATAGCTTGCATTAAATGAATATTTAATTTGGTTTTTATATTTTACCATTTTATATTCATTTACAACCTATTTAAGTTTATTTCTTATTTAATGTGCACAATTCAATTACGAAATAATAGAATGGCTTTAGATTAAAGCCTAGATGTTTAATTTTTAGTACCAATCAGTAATTAGAATGTAGTGTTTACTGAACTATATAATTATTTTTTATATTATTTTTATAAATTATAAATATTATTTATTCTTTTTTTAGTTATTTTAATAAAACATTGCTCCATGTATTGTAAAAACATAAAAACACAATAATTAAAAATAGAATTCTAAAAAAATCAAATAAATCCGATTTAAATAAAAAAAATCTGATTTAAATCAAATAAATCCTTTTCCAACCCTGCTCTAGGCACATTAAGTGCATGATCTTAAAGATTTAGTTAAAGTTTATAAACAAATATAAAATTTTGAGTGTCGATATTACATATAGATTATATTGATCTGATGACTCTCAGATGATCGTTATTTCTCTCTCTCTCTCCATCTCATCCTCTGTGAGATCGAATTTGTAGTGTTGATCGTTATTTTGAATTTGTTTATTGTTTATTGAACAACATACATCTGACTTGTGTGCTTGACATGAAGCCCGCTTATAAGCCATCGTCAATATACAGGGACGAGATAGAACACAAGGAAATATTACAACACAAGAGAAGTACAACCAGGAGCTCCACACAAGGAGTGTGTGCAATGGAGCCAGTGGGATTCGAACCCACAACCTCACGATCAGCGGCGTGATGTCTTAACCACTCAGCCACGGAGGCCCTTGTTATTTTGAAACTCTTCTTTGAAATGATAATGACCATTATTACCTAACCTGTTACGGGATCGCTTCATTGTGAAATCACTTGAAAGATGATCACAAAGCAACGATCACAATGATTTTAGAGTGAAGTCTGTTATGAAGGTCCCTTGAGAGTCTTCCGGTGGCGATATCTGACTTTCCATAAGACTTTTAGCATTAGAGCGAAATCCCGCAATTTCATTGGCTATTGGTGAATTGAACTTCATTACCTGAAAGGAAAAAGTCTGTTTTACGAGTATCGGTACTGCTACTCCTTTCATCAATTATATTTATTGATAATAATAAATTATAAGCGTCCGATCTGCATTTTTTGTTTTTAAGCGTATGTATTTCTTATACTTAAAATAAAAGAATTATAAAGAACATGTTTCAAACTAATAAAGATTTTTATGTATCAAGGATAGTTTTAAAATAAAAAAAAACTTTAATATATTATTTCTGATAATTTTATATTTGTCTGTTTCTAAAGTTCAAACAATAAATATTGTTAAAGAAAACTAAGAAAATATATTTGTTGGATTTTAATTTTCAGATAAATTTATTTATTAAGAAAATACCTTATAAGTCATGTGAATTTTAAAATAGGATTTAATTATTTATATTATACTTAAAATGAAAGAACTAGAAAGTAACATATTTTAAATTTATAAATCTTTTTTTGGATCAATAATAATAATAATAATAATAATAATAATAATAATAATAATAATAATAATAATAATAATAATAATAATAATAATTTTATATTTATCTGTTTCTAAAGTTCCAACAGCAATAACAACAAAAAAAAAAACTTTTAATGAGAAATTATTAGACTCATTATTGCATTTTAATAAATATTTACTACAAAGATATTATTTATTTTACTATTAAAAAATTGATTAAGTGAATATATTATTTTAATTATTACTATTTTAATTAAAAAATATTATTAAAAAGTCTTATTTAAAAAAAATGAAATTGAAAATAAAATAATTACAAAGATACTGGTAATAAAGATCGACGGATCTTTATTAATTGGTTTAATTAAGATCAAATCAAAACTTTAAACAGGACAGAACACGCAAATTTAGGTTCACAAATGCAAAATCTCTTAATCAGCCAGAGTCTTCTCCATTGGACTAGGTGAGACATAAGCTGTCTTCACCAAAATACATTTAGCAAATTTTCTCCTTTTAGGGAAAGAATTTCGTTTTACCAATAGCGCAATAGCCAATTAAATTGCAGGATTTTGCACTAATTCCAAAAATCTTAAAGGAAAGTCAAATTTCGCCTCCCGGTGACTTTCTTGTAAAAGACACCTACTGACTTTTCACAAAGAAATGTTCACTGTGATTCCCCCAAATTACGGTCAAATGAAATAGGTAAAATAGATTATATTTTCGATACCATAGTGAATGAGACGGTCGTGATCATTTCTGAAGTCACACCGACTTGCTGTATTATTAGAGCTTACTTGCTCCGCTTGCCGTGTTTATCGTGTGCTTTTGACCACTTCACATTATCTTTTATATACGAAAATTAGCATTTTGTCTTTGTCTACTTTTTTATTTCCATCAGTGCGTTAAACCATCAAATTTTGATATTGATTCGCTATTAAATCCTTAATTGTTATTCTTTAGGCTCAATACATTAAGTAATATCGATGTGATCACTAAGTAAAAATCTTTTTTTGCTATTACAATAGCCCAAGACTCGACAACACAAAACCTTATGTCATCGTAGTTTATGGAAGAATTTATTTATATGGAAGAAAAGTAATCGGAGAATCTAATCATCCATGCCTGCCGCAAGCGAACTGGTCCGTATATCAAAAATTAATACCACTAGTGGTTGACTCGTAGATTTAGCATTGTGTTTTCCTGCACCCAGTTTTCCGTGTTTCCATATTTTTGATTGCAGAACAAACGCAATGCCAAACCTACGAGTCAACCATTAGTGGTGTTAATTTTTGGCTTATGCACCATTTCCCTTCCGGCAGACATAGATCATTAGATTTTAGACTCTCCTATTGTTACATTTTCATAAAATTAAGGGCTTTCTCTCGTGCTCGATGGCATAGGGTTTTGTGCTGTCGGCTTTTTGGACTACGAAATTTAGTTTTGATAGAAAAAAAGATACACGCATTTAATTCATGTAAGTTTAAGTTTAGTTGGGATGAAAATTTCAACGTTTGAAAAAATGCATGCGCTGCGATAGTAATAATTAAAATAAAAGAGTTTTGGCAGGCTTTGTATAAAAAATACATTTCATATACTAAAATTATGTTGCGAAATATTCCATTAAAATAAAAAGAACTATACTTCGTCATAATTTTGAAAAAGCAATTCACAAAAGCTTGTATTCTTCACTGAACAAAACATTAACAATATCCAAAACAGTGTAAATCAAATTATTCATCTTATTCTAAAGGTGCAAGTATCTCGAGAATTCGATTTAAATTCATTTTCTGTCTTTGAACTGAGTGAAAATATTCTTCAAGCACAAAATAATTCTTTTAGCTTTTAGAGTAATGTATACATTTCTGAAAAGCATTTTCATAAATATATGTTGATGATTTGTTGTTTTCTAAGAATATCAAATAGGTAAGATGAATTGATTATTTGTAACATACTGACATCCATATCTTGCTCATTCTTTGTTGTTTATTCAATTAACTCTAATTTTTATTTTTATAACTTGGGGGTTCTAACCCTACGAGCTGTGAACGCCAAAGCCTGTTGAGACACTACAGACTCTAAAAGCACGATAATTTGATCGGATTTAAAAAGATAGGAAAACTCACATTTAATAATAATAATAATAATAATAATAATAATAATAATAATAATAATTTGTATATGATAAAACACAGTGTAACGCATAGCGCGCCAAACCGTATTTTTCTTCCAAAAACTGTCTTAGAATTCATGTTTCCACCGAGACCGGTTATGCCGTCTGTGTGCATCCAAAGCCTGAGAGCAGGAACATAAATTTGCCTACAGAAGAGAAAAATGACAATCTTTCTCTAATTCCATACTCTGACGATAGAAAACTCCTCTTTGTTCCTGGAACCAGCATAGAAAAGTTGTCTGATGACTGAAACTGGTCATCATTGAAAAATTGTCTTCCACATAGCTATTCCTTGAGTTTGTCCAACATCCGTGAAATTCGCAGAGTGCCAGATCAGGAATGGACGTTGAATGCTAAGAAACCAATCCAAAGCATCTAAGTAAACCCTCTGTACTATGTGCCGTGTGAGGTCTTGCATTTTCGGGCAAGAAGGATATGTTTTTGCTTAACTTCGCTTGTTTATCACAGCTTTTCTGTAACCACTTAGCGTATCGCAGTACAACTCGCCATCAAGGCGGCATGAGCTCAATGTAGACATCTTTCGAGGACTAAAAAAAGCAATAAGCATGACTTTATCCACTAATAAGGTAACTTTCTATTTTGTTTTCACCGGGTGATGGTGCGTGTTTCCAGATCTGTGGGTAGAAGTGATGTACCCACGTCTCATCAATTATGCGGCTCAAGAAATCATTGTCTTCCACATTATAATATTGAAGGAATTTCGTTGGAAGCTGCAAGAATTGTTCCTTTGTATTCGGAAGTCAAAGAATAAGGAACCCTTCGTGAACATGGTTTGCGATTATCTTTCCGGCGACGGACGATGGAATGAGCTCTGCTTATGGTTATTCTCAACTCCTATGCAATGTGTGGGACTCTCATTCTGCGATTACTGAAAATAATGACTTAAAATCTCATGTATCATGACTGGTGTGTTCACCGTTGTTGGCCTTCCTTGCCTTTCCGCATCGATTCAGTATGTGAGATTGTCTTTGAACAGCTAGCACTATTTTAGAAGGCTGGAAGTGATAATCCATGTGGCACATATAAGATATTTCACGATGAATCTGTGTAGTGGTGGAATGATTTGCCAACAAAAATATACAGCTCCCCATACTTCAACGTTGGAGTAACTTTCTAGCGCGATACGCACTTTTCCTACTACACGAGAACGCACTACACAACAACGACTGTCAGTATGGGGATGAAATTGCTGCATTTGAAAGCCGTGAAACTCAATTATCGTCTGCACAAACTTTGCCCTTGTTCCGCAATGATGTCTGTGAAGGATTTCTTTTTGAACGATCATTGTAACAAAAATTCTTAACCTATGCAACACATAAATATTTTTAAATTTTGATATTATGAGGTTGCATCTACACATGCTATTGAAAAGGGGGTTTTTCTGCACTCGGAAATTATTTTTTCTTAGCTTTTAATTTTATTTCGTAATGAAATATTTAAAAAATATATTGATATGCAAAATAGTTGAAGTTACTGTCGCTATATTTTCATGAATAATATTTTTTATATGTGTGGGAGGTGCTTTAGTTGACTTATTAAAGATTTGGTTTATCAGAAAAAAAAGCAATTAGCAACTTTTATGAAAATATACCCAACTGGTTTTTAATGGGAAATAAAAAATAAACTAATAAATAGAAAATACTTCATTCAAGCATTGCATAATTATATAAGACTAGAACTGACACACTCAAGGGTTAATAGATTCGCCAGTTTTAGTATACTATGACTACCGATTAGAAAATTGTATTTTTGAGTGTAAAGTATTGTGTCATACTTTATGATACTTATTATATATATACAGGGTGGTTAGTTATTAACGTCAGGTGTTCAGAGCCCTCTAGCGAGTAAAGTTTTGGACGAAATATAACCAAATTTGATCAGCATACATAGTAGACCATGGGATTTCGAATTCTTAAAAAAAATAAAGGAAATAAAACGTTTAAAAAATCACCACTAGGGGCAATTTTAGCTAAAATTCGACTAAAATGCATTTAATTTGCATAAAATCAGCAATTTTGGCGCACCAAAAGTGTATTAGTGTAAATGTTGAATGATTAAATGGCAAAAAAATACAGTACAGATAAATTTTATACTGCTGGAATACTGCCCGAGCGCTGGTGGTACCTGCACATTTTTCATCTCTTGTTCGATTATAGCAGTTACAACTTCGTCAACTTGTTATTGAGTAGTCACTTTGCGTCCTAGGCCTTGTTGCCGCATAGTTTCAAATCGATGAATCATCTTTTGTAAATTTGTTATGCTCATTGGCTCTTTTGGCAAATTCCGTAATCGGTGAAATTCAGGACGAGCATCATTGCAATTCTCGTTCTGCTGATAACACAGCTTAACTAGCAAAGTATGATGAGAGTTGATAATGATGAGAACTCTCCCCGCTTTTCCTTTTATACTCATGATTGCTATACACAACTGATTTTATGCAAATTAATGCATTTTAGTCGGTAAACAACGCTAAAATTGCCCCTAGGGGCGATTTTTAAAACTTTTTATTTAAATTTTTTTTAAGAATTCGAAATCCCATGGTCTGCTTTGTATGCTCGTCAAATTTGGTTATGTTTTGACCAAAACTTTAATCGCTAGAGGGCTCTGAACAGCAGACGTTAATAACTAACCACCCTCTATATATATTTATGTGTGTGTGTGCGTGTGTGTACGTGTATTACCTGTTTAAAATCATCTATTGCAGCAACATAAAGAAGTTCTAATTCAATTGATAAAGTTTTCAAAATAAAGAAAAAAAGGATTTCTTGAAATTTATGACTAGGGGCAAATATCTTATTGTAATTTGTAGAATTTAAATATTTTGCAAACATATTTCGTTGTTATAACATTCGTATCGCATGAATAAATTTAATAGAAATATCTTTTGTAAAATCATAAATGTTGCATTAGACATTTATAAGAAAAGAAAGCAGTATCTCCATGGAATGTCAATATTCAATTATAAGATTAATTAGTTATTCAGACTTCCTTAGGACTGACAGATTAATGGAAATCAAATTCGATTAAAATATTGTTATGATGCAAAGGATATGAAGTTATTTCCGCTGTATTGTTGAAAGTAATTTTTCAATAGGAATAAAATTTTTTATCGCTAAAGATTAGTAAACTCAAAAGATTTCTATTAAAAATAAAAGAATTGGTTTTATAAATTTATTTCTAATTATAAAGAATTTACGATGACTTTTAAAGAAAATTATATGCTTAATTTGTATGTGCCCAAATTGACTGGATATATGCAGCAGAATTAATAGAATAGATTAGTAATAGTTGTCTGACTTTGAGATATGTACTTTCATTGTTCTTGTTGCAGAGTGATTCTATTGCGTTGAGAGAAGACAACAAAAAATCGGTATATCGGACTAAAAATATCGATTTCCAAAATCGATGTTAGATTTTTGATACATTTTTATGAATCGACTTTCACATCCGATGTATCTATGTTTCATACAAATTATCATTTTAAGTATGAAAATTAAATTTAAGATTTTTTATGTACTTGCGTACGCGAGTCATGATTGTTTCTATTTGAAAAAATCATGAGTTTTTGAAATAATCATAATATCAAGGCGTATGTGTATGCGTTCTGATTTCAAGCCCAGACTGCAATGTTCTAAGAACTTTTTTTCGTCGTTAATTGCTATTGTGATTGTTTTGTACGGGGTTAGCAGCAATGATTGTTTTCGTTCCCAATAAATCGGTAGGCATAAGCTCAGACAATCACTTCATCGAGTTCCTGGGTGAAATTCTAGAATTAGTTAGATCTCGATTCACTTCTGTTAATAAATAAATATTTATTATAAAAAAATTTAAATGGACACAATTTTATTTGAATTTAAAAGTATAGTTAAATGAATTATTCTTTAATATTTTCACTGTGAAATGTATGTGACGGAAATATTACAATTTTTAAAGAAATTCCTATACAAGATTTGATTACTTTCAAAAAGTTCTTAATCGAGTAGCATTACGTTATAGCTTATAATGTAATACATTGATAGAATAAAGTAAAATACTATATGATTCTGATGCACTGGAATAATGATATAGTGCATGTAAATGTCGTTCTTTTACGTTAAATCTTTACTTTAAAAAAGATTTTCGCGATAGAATCGAGGAATAATGGAATAGAATCGAGGAATGCATATTTTATTTTTTTTATTATAAACATTAGATGTTTAACAAAAGAGAAAATTACAGTAATTTTTAAAATATAATTATTATTTTGTTATTTTGAAACGATATAAATGTTTTGATTATTTTCGAATGTTGAAAAAAAAGTTTCGGTTAGAATATAGCAGTATTTGCATGCTTGCTGGGGCACAGAACTTTTAAAATTTCGATTTTTGTTTTATTTTGAATCTTTTAAAATTTTAATCAATATGAAATAAATCTCATTAAAAAATCTGCATTATTTTTTCAGTTATAATAGTTTATAGATGGTGGAAAGATAGGTAAAGATATAGATAAATGACCCTAGATATTGAAACTTTAAAATACATTTTATTAGATTAGAAAATTTGAATATTTAGAGCACTGTTGCTTTGAAATTATGTAAGTTGCAATTACTGTTTTTAAAATTACGTAAGTATGCATTTCTATATAGTCGAAATGCTAAAACAACAAAAAAAAATTGACATATTTTGATTATTTAATTTTTTGCTCTTGGAAATAATGATGAAAAAGAATAAAAATTTTAAACATTTAACCTTGTACTAAAATTGAACTTTAAACAAACCTTTTTGCATCCATTACGGTTTTAATTTAAAAATCTGTGTGTTATGATTTTATTTCATTCAAAAAGTATTTTCTATAGGCATGATTTAGAGTTTTATCATACGCTCAACAGTTAATAATTTTAATTCACACGATAGCCAGACATTTTTTTAAATTTTAAATTTGAATATTTTATATATACAACATCTCTTTTTCTTGATAATATAGGTAAGAATATATACTTTTTGCAGAAACGAAAAGAAAATTTCTTATTAATTATTATTTGTGATTTGGTACTTTAATTTTCTCAATGTTTCCATAAACGAACAGGTCACTCGCGCTCTTAAAATTTTATTAGTCATCGTCTGCAGTTTTCTTTCTTTAATTTTGAAACATTTTATAATATGTTTTAACATTTTTTTTCTCTCGTGTGCATAAAACAGCTTCAATTTCTCATTCAAGTTTATTTTTAGAGTACCATAAATTATACCATCTGCCAACAAAATATCTTGGAAATTTTTTACATTCTTTTGGTTGAGAAAAATGGTTCTTTAAAAGATTCAAGCCCCCGGGAATGAACATAAATCAAAATCAAAGTTTTTTCTTCTTTAGAAGTAAATGGTAATATATGGGATTTATATTCATATTCAATAGAGTTGAAGGCAAGTAGAACAAAAATATATCTTTCAATATTAATTCAATTTGTAAATTAATTTTAAAATAAATGCCTATATTCGTGTACATTTTAATATTGAAAATAAATACCAGGCCTTAAGTTTGCTCATTTTTCCAAATCATAACAAAATTTTCATTTTTCCACAGTTAGAAAGAAGAAAATGAAAGGAAAACCGCGCGTCAAGTAAAGATTATGAAACACTTTCCGACACATTTAGAATATTGAAATTAAACTTTGTTGTTCATAAGGTGAAAAATTAAATAAACATTTTGAAAAAATGTGTAACACATTTGAAAATTGATCAGCAACTGATATCTACATTCGGAAAATTACTCGAATTATTTTATGAAGTCCAATACACTATCTTTAGATTTGTATAAATAACATACAGTTTTCAATCATTTAATATTTAAAAAAACACAAAACAGCTACAATTTTCTTTTAACATTTTCAAATATTTAACAAAGCTTTACTCGAATTCTATTGTACAGTTGTGTGTATGATCTGCAGATTTTAAACACGGAAAATAATTCAAACTATTAGTTCTATTAAAATACACATACCATAAATCAAACACCCATTTCCTACAATTATCCCTCATAAACGGCATTGAAACTGAATATTCTTGACTGTGTTTGTTTATGCACGATAAATGCTGTATCACATCATATTCTACATTCAGTGCCTTGTAATGTATTTCGATTTTAGTTAATTTCAATATGTTTAAAATAGTGTAATGCCATTAAAATACAGTGTAAACAATTTTCCACATCTGCCATAAAGTATTGATCTCCTTTTGGTAGTCCCAGTAAATGAATAATGTATGGTATAGACTTAATTTTCAATGCCGCTCATGCCATAGTACGCGTCAAAGTAATGTGTTAAAGCGCAACATGCGAAATTATTTTAAAGTTGGTATTCTACAAAAAGTAAAATTTACACTTTTGATACAATGTAAAAAAAGCAACGGACGATTTTACGGAAATACTACTGGTAATCTGGACGCCAGTAAATTTACTGTTTTTAACAGAAATATTTCCGTAAATTCCAGTAAAATTTTGCGTATTTTCCTTGAATTTACGGGAATTTGTCCGTTAAAAAACAGTCAATTATACTGGCATTCAGATTACCAGTAGTACTTCCGTAAAATCGTTCCTCTTTCTACAGTGTAGAAATCTCTGCTTAATAATGACATTAACACTAATAGAGATAATTGCATTTCTAATATAAACGCAAATAGTATCTATTTAAATTCCGGTCGATTGATCGAACTCTTAATAACAAGTTTTCATTCCATTATTTCTAAGTTTTTATTTTGTATTTGATTACATTTAAAAAAATCAATATGTTGCAAGGGGTTATTTGACATTCGTCGTAGTTTACAAATATTTTTAAATCTTTGAAATTTTTTTATTTGTAAGTAAATTTCGTTTTTATTAGAATAAGTAGCATAAGAGCCCGCACTAGTCACGGGAAAAGACTTGGATGATGATGTTAAGTCTATGGGGCTGTTATTTTCAAATCAAATCACGCAATCAAATTTTAATATTTTTGAAAGATTTTTTTTTGTATAGGATAGTTGAGGGCGGTAAGTTTTAGGGCTAGTTTTTATTTATTTATTTTTTTTGGTTATTCTTTTTAAATATTAGACTTGATTTCAGTTTCAGAACCGGTTTCGAAGGTTAAAATGTTTTTTTAAACTGAAATCAAAATCGAAAAAGTAAAAACTAGCCTTAAAACTATGCAAAAACATCTATAGCCAAACCTATGCAAAAAAAAAAAAAAAAAAAAAAAAAAAAAAAAAAAAAAAAAAAAATGTTCAAAAGTATTCAAAAGTTTAAATGTATTGAAATTTGAACACGAAGTTTGAAAATAACGTCCCCATAGATTTAACATTATCATCCAGGTCTTTTTCAGTGATTAGTTTGGGCTCTACATAGAATGTGTTATATAGACATTAAAAAATATCAGGTTTCTACTAAAATTAGTAATATTCATCAAACATCATATTTATTTTTTTTTTTTTTTATTTTTTTAAAGAATGACGCATTAATTTTTCAACCACCCATGTTAAAATTTGATTTTTTTCTACTACAGAGAGATAAAATTAAAAGCTATTTTTAGTATTTTCAAAGTCTAATTTTTACAAAATTCAATAAAGAAATATAGAAATTTTTTGTACTCTTACTGTGATAATAGCAATTTTTACACCAAAGGCAAATTAAGCATAGATCATGAAAAACTTTCCTATATATTCAGAATACCGTAACAATCCTTCTATAGTAAAAAAGAAAAAAAACTAGCCTTAAAAGGAATGACTCCTGGAATGATGCTGATGTGTAAGATCCGGAAATAGCGGGTCCGGGTGGACCACTCCTTCCATGAGTCGAATAGACCAATCAGGAAAGGGCTCCGTCTATGCATCGCGAAGCGATTCAAAAAGGATTGCAAAGCAATACCGAACGGAATCACGAAGCGATTACGCGGGGGGAGCCCCCCTATAGTTTAAAAGAACTGTAACTGCATATTCCAATTATGCATGTTTGGGGCGCCGAACCCCACTTCCCCCCCCCCCCAAAGGGGAAATTTTTAATTTTTTTATCCACAGCACTCATGTTGCATATCTTTAGAAAGGTCTGAAACTGCCTTTTTCTATTATGGATGTCTTGTGTGTCGCCCTCCGCTCTGCCCCCCAGGAAGGGCACATTTTTAATTTCTTTACAACATCAGTCGTGTGACACATCATTTGAAAGGTCTGACACTGCCTATTCATATTATGAATGTCTTGTGCGTCACTCCCCCCCCCCAGTCTGGACCCCCAGGAGGGGCACATTTTTAATTTCTTTACAACACCGGTAGTGTGATACATCATTTGAAAGGTCTGCAACTGCTTATTCATATTATGGATGTCTTGTGTGTCACCCCCATACTCTGCTCCCACCAGGGGGGGTACATTTTTAATTTCTTTACAACACCAGTCATGTGACACATCATTTGAGAGGTCTGCAACTTCTTATTCATATTATGGATGTCTTGTGTGTCAATCTCTACTCTGCCCCTAATACAATAAGGGGGCGGAGCCCCCTTTCGTTAAATCTATCTAAAAACTTTCAAGATGCAGAACTAACATTTTCAGAAGGGCTCCAAATTATCAGACATATGTCTAGCAGAAAATTGACATAGCAATGATTGAATGATTACGTGCAAGATTACAAAGTAAATTTTGCAACTAGAACGGAATTTTTTGCGTCTAATTATACTTCGAATTATAATAATCACCCTGAACCTAAATAAATTTGTATTTAAAGCACTTTTATCTTTTTTTTAAAAATGAAGTTGTTTTTAGCTAATATAAAATTTTGAAAATTTCGACAGCATAATCACTTAAAATTATATTTTATCGAACAATACAAATAAAGCTTAGGTTCTCTTTACACATGCTGAACATATGTTTTGATCAACATGAAATATATGTTTTGAAAAGTTCATGAAAAATTATTCTGAAATTTTTGAGATACCCTGCACTGTTTTTTTCCCCAAAATTATCATTTGGAGAAAAATGACTTAAAGATTTTAGAAACGCCACCGCTTCAACTATTGAGCAGTTAAAATTCTAAAAGTCATAACTTCTGTTAAAATAAAATTTCAAACAAAAAAAATATCAAAAAGTTCAGAAAATACAGTAGTTTAACTTCTAAAATAATAATAATAATAATGTAATTTTGAAAATTTTAAAGTTGTAAGAGTCTTGAGACCCTTTAAAGTAAAATTAGCACAAAATTAGGTTTTTGCAGTTCAAATTCATCACCAGAACATTTATTTCGGAAAGCACATAATTACATTGTAAAATCTCATTTTAGCAATTACCATCTATAGGTTGTAAAATGTACTATTTTTTTCGATTTCAGCCCTTTGTATGATTTATAAATTTGTATACCAATAGAACGCTAAAAAATATTGCGGTAAGGAAACGCCTTACACTCTTGAAAATTTGATGGAAATCAATAAGCGGAAATGGACTCGAATTCCTGTGGACAGCCCTATATAAGCTCTATATCCATTATAAACACTATGTAATGTTAGACAATTAAGAAAAATCATGCATTAAGCATAGTTTATGAAACGCTTTCCAACGTGTCTTGAAATCTTTAACAAACTTCATTATTTAGGGAAATACGGTTACTATCTATAGCCAAATATATATTACAATATTTTTAACGGTCCTGTATTTGATCTGTCGATTGATATATATACTATATAATGAGGACATTTCATTTAGCAAGAAAATGCTTAGCAGGTTGCAATTTCTCTTTCAGAAATTTATACTAATAGATGAAAACATATTTGAATACTTTTGTCCAACCCTATAGTTTATCTAGTACCTTTATTATACGCCATTATTTAGCTAAAATTTATTTTAAACTAAAACACTCTTAAAACTATTGAAGTCACATTCTTAGAAATTATCATTCAGTCCATGTATCCAATTCTTTGCGTGACTCTGTAAATCATTTTATCTATATTCTACAACCATTTCTTAGTAAACT
Organism: Maratus speculifer; assembly: GCA_964019185.1. Classification (NCBI taxonomy): domain Eukaryota; kingdom Metazoa; phylum Arthropoda; class Arachnida; order Araneae; family Salticidae; genus Maratus; species Maratus speculifer. The sequence continues at coordinate 333,115,868 of OZ025292.1, forward strand.
GAATGCAGTTTAGCGTAAAAATGCTTATTTTATTTAAAAACCACCTTTTAAAAAAATACGTTCATATTCAGTAACGTTTGCGAGCTCTTTTGTGTAGTCCTGTATATCAACTATAGAATTTATGCACACCAAATAATATGCACAGATTTAGAGGAACTTAAAAGCGCATATCATAATTAAAATGAATTTCATCCATCCATCAGTCATCATAGTGTATATATACAGTACTTCGGATAGAATATTGTATTTGAAATCTTTTGTGTGTCCCTGTAAATGCTATGCACTTCGTATTATGCATGAATATGTCGTATAACTTATATTAAGCATCAGCAACGTATGTCAATTTTATTATTCATAAAATAGTTTAATATAATTAAAAAAGTCGCACACCATTTTTCCTTTTACCATTATGTGATGAAATTCTTTTGTGTGGCCCTGTAAATAAAAGCTATTTTTTCACCGCATATTTTAGTGCACTTCGTGAATGTATATAAATTTTAATATGTTTGATAGCGTGTAACAATTTTAAATTTCATTGCAAGCAATTATTTTTTATAGGCCGTAATGTAACGGTAAACTTTTAACTGTCCCTGTAAATTAACTAATAATGCTAGAATCTTCATTTGAAATAGGGTTTGTGCTAGTATGAAAGTCAATAAGTCTAAAAGTTTCAGGACGAACCGAGTATATAAACCGGAGTTAGATCGCGGAAAGTCGGACAGACGGCCGGAGAACTATAAAAGCCGAAATCATAAACACTTTTCAACGTTGTTCCACATTGTATGTCTCTATGGAGTGGTAATGCCGTTTTCTTACCAAAAGATGTCTGTTTTGCTCCAGCTATACGGAATAAAGATATTGTTTTATAGTTTAAATATGTTAAGCAGATGGTTATAAAGGTTTAAGTAACACTTTTAAATAATAACCAGCTCTATAGGAAATTTTTAATTTAAAAAAAAAATGTCAAAAAATGACAAATTTTACCCAAAATTTCGATTTTTGGAGCAAAAGCGCAGACTCAAGCCATTTTTTTTCAGCGGTAAAATTTCACACAGTTGATGTACTAGTATAAAGGCAACTTTTGGCAACTACCCGTTTTTGATTTTTAAAAAATAATTTTTTTTCGTTTCACACTACTGAGCAGCAATGGCATTTCATTGTGTGTCCTTATAATTATGTGACATCAAACTTTAATTAGGAATTTTGTAGTTTATCCCAGTGACGCATATAAATTTCATTATGTTTGAAATCGTGTAACATCAATAAAATTCTTTTAAAACATTTTTTCTCCATATACCATTGCAACGGAATTTTTTAAGTGTATCTGTAATAAACCAGTAAATTTTCCACACCGAACCTCCGATAGTGAAATTCAATAATACATTTAAATTATTTGGTGTTCCTAGGATATTTACTCCAAGTAGACAGAGAGATGGACGAACCAAAGGAATTAATGAACTCTTTAACGTATGTTAAAATGTAGTTTAGTTAATGATATTTAGTTTAGTTAGAAAACAGGTAACGCAATTAAAAATTTTCATTTAGCAATTTTTACCAATAGACTGAAATGCATTTAGATTCTTTTGTACAGCCCTAAATATTAGTTAAAGTAGTCCATATACGTCACATATCAAGAGAAAATTTAATCCAGGCGAAAACCTTCTACAAACTACTGAAATCACGATTTCAGGAATTACTATATATGGGTAGTCATGTTTTCAATTTTTTTTATAGCTATATTTTTGTATTAATATATATCGCTAATCTAGTTAATTTTATTGAAATTTATACTTACTGTATTCATTTTGAAACCATTAAAAAGTCTTGTCATTTTTGTAATAAAAACAATTCATATCGATAAAAAACAACCTTTACTCATAATAGATAAATAATACATTTTAGAAACAGCAAATGGAAAATGTGTTACTTCACATGGGAAATTTAAATCAAAACCCTTTTTCCTTTTAACCAACGAATCTGATTAGTATTACATTTTTACTACTAAAAAGACTTTCAAAGGATTTTATTTGACTTAAAAATGCATTTTCCAATGTAACTCATAATTTAATTTTCATGTTAAAAGTGAATTGCTCACAGAGTACAAAAATCTAAACCTAATTAAAGCTCGTCCTGAAACACTGCTAATGATAAATTTTGTGTTTCCTGAAAAGCTGTAAATTGAAATTTCTTTCTTCGTACTATGAAATATACAGTTGAAAAATTCTAGTTAAGAGTTTCATAGATAATAAGTTTTCTTTTAAAACTAAATCCTTATTTTTATTACTTCGATAATAATATGATTATGTCATAAATTTGGAAAATATTTTAAGTTATTATATTATCTAAAAAATATATTATTCATGAAATTTTTACCAACAAAAATTAATCTTATTTGCTAGAAAATAAATTTTTTCTGTTTGTAAAGTTGAAATAACTTTACAAAATAGGATAATTCTATAGAATAGGATAATTCTATATTATAAAATAAAAAGATGCGCATGAGTATTGTTGATGTCATATGGATGGTGGCAGCACCTGACTAATAAATGTAACTTTTTTTGTAATTTATAAAAAATTATAAAAATCGGCAAGTTTGAATATTTATACTGTCAAATCGACAATTAAGTAAATAAATAAATAAATAAATAAATAAAAATATATTCTTGCATATGCAATTTATTTGAGAATTACATCTGAATTTACTTATTGTTTATAGTTTTTAAAATAATTTTAAACCATGAATTACTTAAAAGTCGTGTAAAGCACGACTACGGAAAATTAACAAATTGGCACTTGGTGTAACATAATTAGTTCAGCGTTTTTTCTTCAAATAGAAATGAATTTCAATCCAGGGAAAATTATAATAAATATGAGACTGCTGTTTTCACGCCCTATATTTTTGATGTATGATACCAGGCTTTGCAAAATAGAACATATTACCTTAATCGAATGCATTTTCTAAGCGTTGGGTAGTTTCTTTTATCAATTTCCAACAAATTTGAAAAGTGCTTATGCATTGTCTGTCTGTATGTGCATGCTCTAACTTTCATAAATATACTTGGGTTTTCATGTAATCCATAAAGCTTATTTAAGGTCACAAAATCTTGTTTGTTATTGCATATGCAGTACGTACGATTAATGGTTTACTTACACGGATACTCAAAATAATTCGATTACATTAAGGCATATAGAGAAAAAATCGTTTGCAGATAATTTTAATGACATTACGCTACTTCAAATGAATAAATTACTGAATTTTACTACGATCGCGTTAAAACAGAACATTTATAACATTTATTATTCATTTACAGGGACACACAAAAGGAATCGGTTACAATATTGTCTTTGCGTAGTAACTGCTTTTGAGTACATTTTAAAATTCGGATGCTCTTTTAAATTTTATTGTTTTTTTGCATATTACTCGTTAAACATATTCTATGTTATACAATTCTATGTCTTATATACAGAGCTGCACAAAAGTATTCGCTTACCATTATTCTTATTAGAGAAAAATTACTGAAGGGAATATTCAACTGAAGTAATATATCTCTTAAGCGAACTAAATTTTGGAATGCATGCTGTTAATAGATACATATCTCTATATTATATACAAGGCTGCTAAAAATTCAGATAATTTTACGATTGTAGATGGGAACAGCTGAAATTCAGCTTTGAAATGTGTTATACATTTCTATATAGTGAAATGATACATAATATTTTAATTTTTTAAACAATGCAGTTTTGTTAGATTATTCTGAAAGTGTTAGATTTGCTTCATAATCATTCCTTTACATATGATTTTTTTTCTTTCTTGTTTCATAATATATTCGACTATCGAGTAGTAAGATAAATTGTTCACCTAAAATAAAGTTCAAGAATGTTAAAAAAAACAAAAAAAAACAAAAAAAAAAAAACAGAGTTTTAGTATTGACTATGATGCTTTCAATTTATAAATTCAATTGTAAGGAAGATGATATGGCTCCGTCGTGAAAAATAACCTAAAAATTCTTTTGAGTTGAAATGATCCTTAAATACAGAAAGATTTCAGAAAGTTATTCATCATCGTCGACATAACAAACCCCACTGATTTCTTTCTATCCGAATTGTATGTTATTTTTGTAGATAGAAAGTATCACAAATAAATATTTTCAAAACATGCACTTCTGGTCATTTTCGGTCGAGGCTCTTCGAAGACCAATGCAAAGCACATCAGTGACTAAAAAATACTACCTCTGACAACAAAGTTCGGTGAATAGTCCTGTAACATTAATGTACATGAAATATTAACGAAAGTTACCATACCATCTTTCGATAAAGTCATCTCCTATAACTATGCAACGCTGAGTTTTGTTATACATGTTCTGGGAAATTCGCAAGAAGTCTCGTTTTGGGATGGAGTTCAAAAGCTTCGTCACATTTCGCTGGATGTCTGCAATAGGGTCAAATTTATTTCAAAGAGAGTTTCATTGGTGAAAATAGGAAGAAATCTGGAGGATTGAGATCTGGCGAGTATGGTGGATGTCAAATTTGCACCACCCCTCATGAATTTATTTTGGTGTCTTGCAAAGCTTAAAACCAAACTTTAAAGTGATCTTTTGTTCATTCATTTTCCTGTTCTCAGTTAAGAGCCAACACACTGAACAAGCACTTAATAAACCACGTCTTACACAGAACAAAAACGACGCTCAACTCAACAACGGTGGGGGAAGATGGTCAACACTTGCCTCCATGCAGGTGCAGTGTTTTGTTTCCCCAGTGTTGCCAGATCGGTCGTTCTGAATTCATTCACCGAACTTTTTTGTCAGAGGTACTCTTATGAAATAATATAATTGGTTTTGCTAAGATTTCTAATTTTTGTGAATCTGAAGATTAACTTGCTGTATTTGCAATGTGGACTTAAGATGTCCATATTGAGAAACGGGAGTAGTTTTATTAAATCTTGTAATAAATGAGCAAAGAAAATATTTTTAAGCAATATATGCAATAGCAATTTAAAATATGTTTTATCAGCTTTCTAAAACACTACATTTTTCGATATTTAAAGTAATTTTACAATATCTAATAAGAATTTAAACTTATCTATAATTACGATCAGCACACCACGAAACAACAAGTTTCTTTCTAAATGGCGAGCAGCGCTCTTTTTTGCGTTTTTCTGGCCTAATTATCTGTTCAACTGCTTTTCTTCACGGACATGTAGTGCCATATCTCGATCAAAATTATTACTTTTAAGAATATTAGGGGTGTCCATATTGAGAGCACTGTCCGCATTGGGTGCAAGTACCTTAGAAGACACGGTCAAAGCTCATGAGGTGGGTAAAGAAGCTTATCAAACTTTCAAGTAGATCAAGAAGTAGATCTTTCAAGTAGTATCTATTTAAAGACTCAAAGCCAGAAAAGTTTTTTTAAATCTCCAAGGATAAATATGCTAAAGATATTTTCTGACTTACAGAATATGAAGTTTAATAAATAAAAATTTGTTAGCATATGAAAAAAGAAATTTGTTTGTTCAGATGACGATCATTATTTAGCGAAGAAATTTGGATCTGACAACTGTCTTTTCCTATCATATAGTACCTTTTCCATGGTATTTAGCAACACCCAAAGGTTCAATATGAAAAACTGAAAAATCCATCTGATGAATAAGACTGCGAATTCTGAGAGAATGCAAATAATGATGTTATTAACATCATTGACGGAATGTGCTTTGTTCAAAAGCTACCGCAGGAGCTAAAATCATTTGGACAGTTTGCAAAAGATCATTGTTCGAAAATAATAGAAGAATCTACATAATTTCAATTATAGATGTTGTATTTGATACATGCAGGCAAGTGTCAATATAGATGAATGAAAAAAAACAACTAATGGCAGTGCTATAAAAGTTATATTCTCCAGGACAATCGGTACGAAAATGGAAGCTGTTTCTCCCTGATGAGAAGAACAAGAAAGAACATATGCATTTCATTTCATAAGAACGGCAAAATCAGCATTATTTGAAATAGTGATTAATAGAAATAAAGAATAATGCACTTTATCTGCGGAGAAAAATGCTTTAAGTTCACAAAATAACTAGTTAAAGAACATCACTAAATTGACATGCTATCAAGAAGAAGTGATACTCGACTTATTTCGTGTACACCATGCTTTGGCGTCTAGATTTAGAAATATTATTGTCATCTCTATAGATACTAATGTGATAATTGTCACACTGTTTTCTTTAGAAAATTACTTGAAGAATTTCAACGAGCTAATATTTGTAAAATGTGGTTCCGATGACAGGGTACAGTACTTCAGTGAGATGCATGGACTTCTATGTAAAAAGGTATGTAATTCATTACCTGGAGTGCATTCACTGCCAGGATGCTATACAGTAAGTACTTTTACACAAAAGAAAATTATGATTCAGAACATTGAATTTCGAGATGCGGTTAAGGCACTTATTATTGAAGCTGATATATCAAAGGAATCAAACAGCTTTAGTTGTAAGTTTGCCATCTCTACTATGGAAATCACAAATACTCTGACGTGAATGAATTGCGCTACATTATATACATATATATATATATTAAGGAGGGTCTATCAAGTGGCATCACCTTCCTCCATGAAGTAATACACACTACCTATTGCTAATAAGAGCCAATTACGACGGTCTTGGTTGGAAGAAATGTCTACAAGCTAATCGCTATCTTTCATTCCAGATAAATATAGTTGGATTTTTGGAACAGATAGGGAAGGAAGAAGTTATCTAAATGTCTAGTGAACTGGCAGTCCTCATGTTCCTGAGGCTGTTTTAGAACTGATGTCAATTTCTTGTTCCTTTAGCATTTATCATACCATCAAGTGTGTGTCTTTTTAATAATCTCAGGTATACAAGCAAACGCAGAATATAGAATTGTTCCAATTAGACGATGGAAGTGTTTTGGACACAGGAATGTCAAACGATGACAGTAGTCGTGAAAAAGACAAAGATTTCTGTTATTTGTTAATTCTGAAAAGTCTAAGTACAATATTTTCATCGGTATTGTTCATTTTTTGAATTGCTGTGCCTTATCCACATAAAGATGATATGCATTAATATTCAAAACAAGATTTCAGTTTTCTTTTATTGGAAATGTCTTTTAAACCCTTTATCCAATTGAAAAAGTTAATAAATACAAAGTTAATTAGTAGGATAAAAATGAAGTCTTAAAAACCATATAACTTGTTTAACGTTTTATGTTAAACAATATTTGTTTTTTCCATTTTTTCATTGAAATCATTTTAATTATGGGATAAAGGCAAAAGAAAAAAGAACATTTGTACTTATGGGCGATAGATTGCTCTCATTTTTTCAAGATGTAGTATATAATTTACAACACATTTCATAGTATCATCATGAAAGGAACTCCATTGGACCATTTTGAATTTAAAAATTTGTGCATCATCGAGTCCTCAAAGAAAAAATCAAGAGTCCAAAATTTGATTTCTGACTGAACGATTAAATCGTTGTTATATTGTTAAAAGATTGGTTTAACGTTTATTTACTTCTTAAAATTGGTGGCAGCATGCTGCCACCAGTTTTATGGAGTAATCTAACTCATGTAATTGGTGTAATTTAAACTGATATAACTGGTGTCATAGAGTACCATAACAATGTAAAAATATCAGAATATTATTATGATGTAACCTAAACATTTACATGGATTAAATTAATCCATAGAATTGGAAGCAGCTATTCTGCCACAAACTTATTTGGGTAACGTTACACTAATTTTTTTACAGTCTAACCTGGAAGAGATTATTATATTTTTTTTCGTTTATCGTTATATAATATTTTTGTAGATTTATAAACTTTTTTTTTTTTACAGTATAACATACCTATTTTTTCAGCAAAATCTAATTCTATTTTTTACGTCATTGGCGCAAATACTTTTTCATATAAAACAGATTAATAAAATTTCCTTTAACATTCTTTTTTGATTGAATAAAAATTCTTTGTCTGATCTTGTAAAGAAAAAGAGAATTCTGCTTTCATTAATTTCAAATAAGTTTTATTTCTTTTGTTCCATTTTTCCACTCAACTTTTAAAAAAGCCTCTAGAGCACAACTACACTGAACTAATGACTAATGATTCACGGTTGGCTTATTTACAGACATTAAACTTATGAACCATGAGAGGTTAAAGCGGCTAAAAAAAGGTAACGGATGTAAAGAAATATACAATGGGGTATCATTAAGGTACGAAAAATAAATAAAGATAAACATAAAAAACTTTTTAATGTAATAATATAGCTTATAAAGGAAAAAAATCATACTATGTACGATACGTTTATAGGACTAAAAGAATTATATGTGAATGTTATTAATAAAAAAATGATAAACAAAAAACTTATTATATTGCATGCTAAAGAAATTTTTAAAAATATTTATTAAGTGTAAAAGTATCTTGAAATTGAAATTTACTGCACGTTTCTTTGAAATTTCTAGCGCTCATAAATATCAAATGAAGAATCAATTTAAAAACAATGTAATTAAAAATAAAAACTTTGAAAGGTGCACTTTGATACCAGTAAAAATAATTTTAAGCTGGTTAGATCCAGTTAAGTTAAACTTTATGAAAAAACAAAGGAAACCAACTAACTAATTAATCAGTCCAATATACATATAACATTTTAGTTATTGACAGCAATTATTCATAACTTTGTTACGATTGGTGGAATCATGTTTAATAGGCATATGCCATGTGAAAGCATTCTCGCAAGATTTTGAACTATTTATGTTTATTAACTATTTATGAAAAACGTAAGAAGTACTGTAAAAAAATTTTCAATTACATAGAGCAGTTTCTTTCTAATGTTTAAGATTATTTGAAAATTTAACATTGAACAATAAAATATGTTTTTCAATTTGTGTTTTTGTGTATTTATCACTTTTTTCAATTTATATATTTTCACAAATAAAAATAATAAAGTATTACAAATAAATTTGAACGGTAATAACACCTTACAACGTTTTACTTAGGAACTTGACATATAATAGTATTACATACTCATAAAGTGCGACTCAAAATGTTTTTTTATTTTTTTTTTATTTAACCATTTTTGGAAAATGGTTGTTGTTTTCGGTCAACAACGGCCCTTGTGGTGTCCGTATTTAATTTTTGTAACCTTCTTAACGTCCATATAATTTAGTTTTTCTTTTAATGTCTGTAATCCTTCAGCTTTCCTTCTCTTATTGCAACTCGCTAGCGGAATTCAGGTTCAATGATTCCGACCCACGCCACGTCCCGAATAACCGAGTCTCTACTGAAAGCCACGTTGGGGGGAAAAATGAAAATTGAAACCGGACAAGTTTAAAAGTAAAATTGATTAAATTAAAGACACTAAAACGTGGGCATGATTGGCCTCGGGAACCTGAAGCTACCGAATGACTGCAGCTAGTCAAGCTTTATTATTAAACATTAGCTGATTATTTGCATTGTATAAATTGGAATCCGAATTCGGTAAACTTAAATCAGGTAAATTTTCGTCATCTGAATCTGAATCTAACATGTCAAATTGATTAAAATTTCATTTTCCAAATGGTTTACAATTTGTTAAATTTGTTTACAATGGTTGTTACATTAAAAAAAAAATAATAAAAATGCGACTAATGTGAGATTTATTCTAGCGTGTGTGTCCACGGGTAACTAGTAGCTATCACTGGAAGAAAGCCAGTCTTCAGTACAGCATGCAGAATCCTGCACCGGTAGTGCTACCCGATTGTTCTCAAAATCCGTTTGTACCTGACTTGCTGTTCGATTCCAATTTAAAAGGATTTTCTGTGCGTATTTATCACTATCTTCAACCTATATATTTACACAAACAAAAATGATAAAGTAATACAAATAATTTTGAACGGTTATACCACCTTATAATTTTTTATTTAAGAACATGACTGGAAATAGTAATACATACTCGTAAAGTACAACTTATTATTATTATTATTATTATTATTATTATTATTATTATTATTATTATTATTATTATTATTATTATTATTATTATTATTATTTGCTAAGCATACAAAGTTATATGGATATAAAATTTAAAATCAAAACATTATTATTCAAATAATAGAGGCTATACTGAAATAATAAGTAATAATAATGGAGGTTACGCTGAATTCAAATAATATTCAAATGATAGAGGCTAAGCTGAAATATTAAGTAACGAATCAGAACCCGTTGAATTTGATCAATGAAAATGTTTAATTCGTTAATACCTAACTTTTTTTATATTTCTTTTAATTCTTCGATGTCATTTTTTTCTATCTAGTAATTTTATTTAATCGCTGAAATCTTGAGAGTAGATAATAAAAAAATTTTCGTACTTATTGAACTGGTATTGAAATTTTAAACTTTTGTTAGGTTGTAGGTGATCTATAAATATATCACTGGGCGGTAAGGGGTTAAAAAGAATTGTTAGATTGAATTTATTAAAAAAAAATTATAAAAATAATTATGACTCTTAAATTGTCTCACATTACTCTTGCAATATATTATTAATAAATCAATTTCCAAACTACAACTTTGTTTCTGAACAATCGCACTCTTGACTTGAGATTCTAATCTTAGTACAAGTAAAATCCAGAAATTTATTCTTTTAGACGCCTTCATATTAAAATATTTAGTTTTGTCACAAAAAGTATTAGTTTCTTCTTTAATATGACATCATTTTTACCCATTGAACACTTCCCTTCCTGCGAGGTTACTCAATAGTCTCAAACTTTATAGGAGCGGAATAGATAATAGAGATGGGCAGAATCGTTCCAATCGGAATCGTTCATCGAAAGGAACGAGTTCTTCGGAGTCGTTCCTATTGGAATCGTTTCGAAAAAAGGAACGAATCCGATAAAAAAGGAACTAGTCTAAGAGGAAAAAAGGAACGAATTCGAGAAAAACGGAATGAATCCGAAAAAAACGATAGATTAAAAAAAAGGATTTCAAGAGTTAAAAACACGTCCGAGAACCATTTTAACAAAAAGGGAATGAATCCGGAGGCAGGGATGAAAGGTCATGGAGCGACATGCAATCCCTAATATTTATTACTAATTTATCCATCTTTTTTCACATCATTTCTTACCGTTCGACTTAATTTTTTAATATTTTGAACAGATGATTTTGTTTTTGAGATTTCATTTTATTGATCTGTGTGCACTATTATTTAGCATAGGTATTTCTAATCACCATAATACAAGTATTCCCTGGCTTTATAATTTATGACATTAAGTATAATTCCTCTTGAAAATTTACATTCGGTTGACTTTTCATTTATCGCTATATTTTATCCATGATATTTTACTGTAGTTTTGCAGGGTTCGTACGCATCAGGCGATTCCTGGGATTTTAGGAGGTTTTGCACCAGAAAATTCGTACTGATTGCTATGTTTAAAAATAGAGTTTTTTCTATTAAGTAAGGCAAACATTACTTTAAAAACATTCTGGTAAAATATCTTTGAAGCGTACGACCCTGTTTTGGTTTTGGTTATCAGGCTTGTTGAGGCGGTCTATTAGATTTTCAAATTAATCATTGCTTTTCCCTTCAAAACATCGTCAAATGGCACTCTATTTATGTTATTATTTTATGTAGGAAACTTCATTACTGATCTGATATATGACGTCAGGGCCAACGATTTTCTTTTCTCTTCAAAATCCACCCTTACATAATCTTCAGCTTATATATTGGTTCTCGTTACCGGCCATTTTCCGAGTTAGTCCATTTCGATAGAATTCCTCAGAAATCCGTAATTTTGGAGTCTGCCCATTTCGAAAAATTTCCTAGGACTTTGTCTATATAGGAATAAGTTCAAGTGTGAATAGAATCAGTAATGTGAATGGAATAAGTTCAAACGTGAATTTTTTGTGTCGCTGAATCCGAACTTGTAATTTCACATCAACATTTCTCTCCCCTCCTAAATTTGGGTAAAATGCACCTCAAAAGAAATTTCTTTAAGTTAATTTTTTGTTATTTAAGTGTAAAAATATCTAGAAATTTAGATAGCAGACAAAATTTTTAACAAATAAGATGCATAACATTATGAACGGAGAGGACGGAGATTGCCTCTCAACATACATCGCGGCGCTGGGCACACTAAGTTATGCAATTCCGCTTAACCACTCGCATCGTTTGTATTTGCTCTCCCGTTACCCTTCTGAATTTCAACAATTCTTACTTTATGTTTTTGGGTCACTGAATCCGAATTTTTAACTTCTCACCAAAATATCCCTCCCCACCCCAAAAATTTTAGTAAAAGATCGCCAATATAGTTTATTTTATTTATTTATTTATTTATTTCGGGAAAAATTATCTAAAAATTGAGAAAGTAGAAAAATTTTGCAAAAAATGCTATAACATGACATTAGGGACTATCCATCAGTGATGTCATGCTTGAAGGGGAGAGGGAGGGGGGATTCATGAAATTGTGATAGTTTGTGGCAACGGGGTGGCAGGGGTCAAGAAGAAATGTGCCATCACACATTTTGGTTTAAAAAAAATTAAAATATGTTTAATTCTACTTTAAATTCCAAAATACTGCTGTTTTCAATTACTTTTTCATACTAATATTTTATAACTATTTTATATATATATATGTATATATATATATTGGTAAACATTATTTCCTGTAAAATACGAATCATGTTTATTGTTCAGCTCACAAATGTCATTAAAGGAGGTAGTTAAAGTTTGAAAATAAAATTTGAAATATGATCTAAAACGTAGTGTTTTGTTTCTGAACTGCAAGTATATATATGTTTAGGTAATCTAGCGTGACATGTCACAAAAAGGGGGGGGGGTAAAGTGAAATGTGACACTTTGTGATAAAGAAGGGGAGGAGAGTCAAACATATGGAAAAAACATGTGACATCATTTATGGACGGCCCCTTATGATTTAGGATGAATGAGGTGGGAGGAGCCTGCCACGTAACATGAGCCGCGATTCCGCTTTTACCAAAATTTGTGTGTGTGTGTGTGTGGGGGGGGGGGGGTTGCTGGGAGAAATTTTGCTAAAAAGTGAAAACTTCGGATTCAGCGACCCAAGAAACATAAAGTAAGCCTTTTTCCAGAATTATCATGAATTTTGCTAGGTAGAGCCGCAATACGGCCTCTATTGCCTCTGGACTATTGTTCATACAGATTTTCTTTTTTTAATAAACCTCAATGTAAATTGATGAAAAAAATAGGGATGGGCAACATCGTCCCTTTTAAGGAATCGTTCCAGCCGGAATCGTTCACTGAAATGAACGGGTTCTTCGCAGTCGTTCCTATTTAAATCGTTCCAAAAAAGGAACAAATACGAAAAAAGGAAAAAATACGAGACAAATTGAACGAATCCGAGCAAAAAAGGAACGAGTCCAAGAAAAAAGGATCAAATCGAGAAAAAACGGAATGAATCCGATAAAAAAAGGATAGATTTAATACAAAAGGATTTCAAGGAGAAAAAAACACGTCCGAGAACCATTTTAAGAAAAACGGAATGAATCCGGAGGCAGGGATGAAAGGTCATGGAGCGACATGCAGTCCTTAAAACTTATTACTAATTTATTTTCTTACGTATCCATCTTTTTCCATACATTTCACCTTAACCTTACATACCGTTCACCTTAATGTTTTAACATTTTGGACAAATGGTTTTGCTTTTGCGATTACATTTTATTGATCTATGTGTGCTATTAATTATCATAGATATTCCTAATCACCGTAATACAAATATTTCCTGACTTTATGATCGATGACATTAAGCATAATTCCTCTTGCACATTCGGTTGATCTTTCATTTATCGCTGTAGTTTATCCATGAAATTTTACCGTAGCTTTGGCTTTGGTCATTGGGCTTCTTGAGGCGGTTTATTAAATTTTTAACGTAATCATTGCTTTCCTCTCCAAAACATCGTCGAATGACCCAATATTTATGTTATTACTTTATGTAGGAAATTTCGTTACTGATCTGATGTTTGACATGAGGGCCTATGACTTTTTTCCTCTTCAAAATCCACCCTAACATAATCTTCAGCTTAAATATCGGATCTCGCAACCAGCTGTTTTCCATGTTGGTCCATTTCGGTATGATACCTCAGAAATCGGTAATTTTTGAATCTGCGCATTTCGAAAAAATCCCTGTCGTTTTGGCCAATAGGCGGGGGTAAATTTCGTAGAGTGCTAATTTCAAGAAGAAAAAATAAAAAATGATTAGAGATAAACCTACTTTAACAACTTTATTTGGCCGCTTTTGAAACATTTTTATTTTTATTTTTCTGTAAGAACTGATTTTTATCAGAATCATCACGAAACTCGGCTCAAATGCCCATTTTGACAACATATTTTGAAGTATATTCTGACTTTATTAAAAAAATCGACCAATACCCACATTATACAGTTCATAAATAAGAAAAAACTCTGTCAATTGAATGCGTATGAAAACAAAATTGAATTTCAAAATGAGTTATAAAATAATCAATTTGTTATTTGAATACATCCTCAATTGTTTAATCATGATAGCTTAGGGAAATTTTGTGCGAAGTGTCCACTTTGACAGTTTTTTTAAAAATATATATTTAGCCTTTATCAAAACACTGACCAATACGGCACATTATACAGTTCCTGACAGAACCTGTCAATTGGATACATTTGAAAGCAAAATTGAATTTAAAAATGAGTCAGAAAAACGCAACTTTGTTTTTTGAATACCTCAATTTTTCAATCATGATCGCTTCCGGAAATTCTGTTCAAAGTAGCCATTTTGGCAGCCTTTTTTAAAATATTCTGCTTTCACCAAAAAAACTGGCTAATCCGTCACATTATATAGTTCCTAAATAAGAGGACCTGTAAATTGGATGCGTTTTAGAGTAAAAATGAATTTAAAATGAGTCAGAAAAAACACAATTTGTTATTTGAATACTTAATCAATTTTTCAATCACGATCACTTCGGGAAATTCTGTTCAAAATACTCATTTTGGCAGCCTTTTTTTGAAATAAATGCTGCCGTTATCAAGAAACTGGATCATACATCACATTATATAGTTTCTAAATAAGAAGACCTGCCATTCAAATGCGTTTAAAATCAAAAATAAATTTAAAAACGAGTCAGAATATAAGCAGTTTGGATTTGAGGTTTTTTTTCTATAACTCCTATTTTTGTTTAATTTATTTTTGCTATAAAAATTGGTTCCATGAAAAACTTGTTAGTATAAAAATTGTAGATATTATTGAGAAAATGTAAAATAAATTTAATTAGCTATTATAGTTAAGAATTGACTAACAAGGAAGGTCTCCATACGGGCATACTCAGAAAAGTCCTTCCGGCAATGCCGGGAGGAAGAGGTAGCTTTCATATACTTATTTATTTATTTTAAAGTAAGTTACATTGTTCAAAAATACTTAGCTCAAATTAGTGGAAATAGTCTTATAAAATTAGTGATTTTATAAGATTGAATACTAGTTTTTGTCAAGACTGAATATTAATAGGAATTTTTAGAAATTAGTCTAGTCATCTTTTATTCAACCTGGTTTTATTTTAAGCGATTTAGAGAGTCGCCAAATTCCACGATATCATAAAGTGTATGCCATTTTAAAGTAACATGATGGATCGTTCAGATCAGACCGTTTCAAAATGTCAGCCATAAGCAAAATTCAAAGTGCTATAACTCAATCATTTTTCAAGATATAGACAAAATAAAAAGTGTTCTGGAATCGTTGTTTTAAGTTTTAACACGTAAAAGAAAAATATTTTTCAACTTTTAATTTTTTCGCATTTAATTTCAAACTTTAATTTTTTTTTTAAAATTTAAAATAGCCACCATTTTGAAACAAAATGGTGGATGATGCTGGCCAACGAACTCGGTCGAGACATTTGTATGTACTATGTACATACCAAGTTTCATTGAAATCGGTTCATAAATATGCGTGTTATCACGTGACAAAAATCAGATCGTTTCAAAATGTCAGCCATAAGAAAAATTCAAAGTGCTATAACTCAATCATTTGGTAAGATATAGACAAAATAAAAAGTGTTCTGGAATCGTTGTTTTAAGTTCTAACACGTAAAAGAAAAATATTTTATAAATTTTGATTTTTTCGCATTTAATTTTAAATTTTAAATTAAAAAAAAAATTAAAATGGCTGCCATTTTAAAACAAAATGGCGGATGATGCTGACCAACGAACTCGGTCGAGACATTTGTATGTACTATGTACATACCAAGTTTCATTCAAATCGGTTCACAAATACGTTAGTTATCGCATGACAAAAATCAGATATATATATATATATACATATATATATATATATATGTCAACATTTGAACGGAGGGTGGTTTTGGGGTCTGGGGGTCATGATCGGTGAAAATATACCAAAATTTTCCGGAAGTGCTTTCCTCCGGACGGCTGCAATAGGTAGCTTTTTACTTTTTGTAATGAAAGCTACCTAAAAATCTGAAAAAATTACAGAATGTTCTTCTCATACAGTTATATATGTTTATAAAAAAAAAAAAAAAAAATCTGCGGAACCTCCTTATAACGTCCGTAATAAATAATAAAAATTTCGTTTATATGGCGATATATCTCCGGTTGGCGAAAAAACGAAATTTTGAAAAATATGCTTTTACGCTTCGAATATTTTTTAAAGAAAAAACATTGTTTTCAATTTATTTAAATAAGTTTAGTTTAAGTAATTTTAGTTTTGCATTTTTATTTTACTTTAAGTGTAATTTTGTCATATACGTTTATATATACTTATAACAAAATGAAATTAATATATTTTATCATTTAAAACACAATTTAAATTGATTAAAATTGTTCCAAATTAAAAAATACACTGTTAAAAATCTGCTGCATTTTGTTGCAACGCACTCCCTTGCTTGTATAGAAAACGGTTACTTGGCCGTGAAATGGAGCTTTCTCATTGGTTGGAATAGAGATATTATATGCAAGCGGTGGAGTGCGTTGCAACAAAATGCAGCAGATTTTTAACATTGTATGACACGGTCAATTCACCGTGCTATGGAGCATTCTCATTGGTCAGAAGAGAGATATTCTTTAAAAGTAGTGGAGTGAAGTTGCAGTAAATGCTGCAGATTTTTAACAGTGAAGTCAATTAAAATCAATTTTCAGATTCGTTAAAATCGTCTGCTTTTGGCAAGGAAATTACTGCTCGCCAAATCCCGCGTCGCTTTCAGCTTTTCACGCCAATTATTCCAAACTATTTATTTTTTTTACATATCTAATAATGTAATTCCGCCGCTAATTTTCACTGATCCTTTATTATCTACATGAGTAGTTTAATTCGTATTTTTTTCAAAAAATTCTGAGTATGCCCCCAATGGAGACCTTCCTTGTAAGTTATGGATTTTGTTCTTTTTCCATCCCCCCTTTTTCTTTTCGTTTTTAATTTTTTTCATCTGTAAATGTTAGACCAATCAAAAACTCGTAAGTACAAAAGTTTTAGGTAATTCTGTGAACATTTATAAAAAATTTAGTTGGATTTAATATCTTGAAAATTGACGAAATTATGAATTTTTTTCTCCCAAAAACCCTGTTTTTTTCGCCCCTTGAGTCCATTTTTAATTTTATCAAAAATCTGTTATGCATAAACTTTTGGCCCATTTTTTAGGTGTAATATAAATTTTAAACTAATTCGATATCTATTCTACTTAAGAAATTATCGCGTTTTTTCGGTTTTCACAAAAACCCTCCCTGTTTCCGCCCTTTTAGTCCGATTTTGCACATTAATGAACTCGACCGAGATTTTATACCCTGAATTTTTTTTTGTATCAGTTTAAAGAAGATTGGAGCAGAATTTTAGAAATGATCGTGTCCGGAAATAAATGATATATATAGATAGATAAAGACAGATCGATAGATAGATGTTTTTTACTAATGGTAGTTTTGGGGTAATGGTCGTAAAGTGTATATCTGCAAAAAAATTTCAGAAATTCCAACATAGGAGCGATCGCAATAGGTATCATTTCATACGAAATCTACCTAAAAATTCCTAGGACTCAGTCTATTTAGGAATAAGATCAAGTGTGAATAGAATCCGTAATATGAATGGAATAAGTTCAAGTGTGAATTTTTTGGGTCGCTGAATCCAAATTTGTAATTTCACATCAAAATTTCTCTCCTTTCTCCATCCCGTAAGGAGCATCACAATCTCTCTCCTCCCAAATTTGGGAAAAATGCACTTCAAAAGAAATTTTAAAAACTTTTAATTTTTTAGTTATTTTATATTTTAGTGAAAAAGTATCTAGAAATTTAAAAAGCATATAAAATTTGCAACAAATAAGATACATAAAATTATAAATGGGAAGAGGGGAGCCTGCCTTACAACAAACATCGCGGCGCTAGGCGCACTAAGTTATGTAATTCCACTTAACCACTCGCATAATTTGTGTTTGCTCTTCCGTTACTCTTCTGAACTTTCAGCAATTCTTATTTTATGTTTTTGGGTCACTGAATCCGAAATTGTAACTTCTCACCAAAATACCCCTCCCCCATTCCAAAAATTTCTGTAAAATGATCGCCAATATTGTTTTTTTATTTTATTTTTTTAGGGAAAAATTATCTAAAAATTCAGAAAGTAGAAAAAATTTGCAAAAAATGATTTACATAATATTATGATTTTGAATGAATGGGGTGGGTAGAGCCTGCCTTTCAACATGCTCCGCGGCGCTGCGAGCACTAAGTTATGCAAGTCCGTTTTTACCAAAATTTGTGTGTGTGTGTGTGTGTGTGTGGGGGGGGGGGTGATCATCGGGAGAAATTTTGGTGGAAAGTTAAAACTTCGGATTCAGCGACCCATAAAATATGAAGTAAGCCTTTTTCCAGAACTATCATGAATTTTGCTAGGTAGAGTCGCAATACGGTCTCTATTGTCTAGATTATTGTTCAAACAAATTTTCTTTTTTGTGTGTTCCTACTGTAACCTACTGTAACTTTATTAAAACTGTCTTAAAAAGTTTCAAGATTTTTTTAATCATCTTCTTCACGAGAGAAAAACAAGACGCCAAACACTGGAAAGAAAGTGATACTCGAGCGCTCGTTGCTGGTCTTATTTTTCTTTTGACAAAGAGGATTCGCAAATTCAAATTAAGCTTGAGGAGGAGAGGGGAAACATGAAACTGAAATATACATCAAAGTGCGTAATTCTATAATTATTAAAATAATGAAAAATCAGGAAAAATAATGAAAAATAAATGCAATTTTTGTGACACAATCATGTATTTCTTATATTATTCAAAAACGTTTCGAATCAGATTGTTTTAAAACTTGTTTTACTTTGTTTTTCTTAAGAATTCATTTGGAAAAAAATCATTTCGTATGATATATTTACCATATTATTAGTGTACCTAGTACTTAGTAGAAAGTATTAGTGTATCCAAATCTATATGCCATTACCTTCGGATCCGAATATGCAATCGATAAAGCACGCCAAGTTTCTCGGTTCGAATCTTAGCTGGAGCATTTTTTCACTCAGGTGGAAAAAATCCATTTCGTATAAAATATTTTTTTAGTTATTTCTTTTAGATTAATTTAGCACAAAAAAAGTTAAATAGCAAATTAATTAAATCACAGATGGTAAGTCTCAGATGACAGTAAATAAATTGTAACAGGCAATATCTTAGTTGAAGTAAAATAATATACTTCTATTCTTCTAAACATAAAATTTAATAGGATATAATGCGCAGTTATAGTTTATTAAACGTCCTCCTCCTCCCACAACATCATTTTTTCCATACACATTCGATGGGTATTTAGACAATACACTGTGTTTTAATAAAATCAAAATATTTTTTTTCAAAATAAAATAGCGTAATTTTATTTGTCAAAAGTAGCCAATCTACAAGAACAAGAACCGATGTTTTCTGAATCAGTCCATTTCAAACCGACTCCGAGGCATCGGTCCTTTTCGGAGTCGGTGCATTTCGGACCAATTCCGAGTATTCGCTTCTTTTCGGAATTGTCCCAAAAAGGAGCGATTCCTCGCAGTTGGTACATTTCTGAACGATTCCGAGGAATCGGTTTCCGGAGTCGTTTCATTTCGGAAAGACTATGAGGATTCGGTCCTTTTCGGAGTCGTTTTATTTGAGAACGACTCTGAAAATTCGGTCCTTTGCGAAATTGTTCCATAAAGGACCGATTCCGCGAAGTCGTTCCTTTTCAGAATCTTTCCGAAAAGGACCGAATCCTTTTTACAGACAGGAATCGTTCCTTCAGTTTCACTGCCGGAATTGTTCCTTTGGAATCGTTCCTCAACAAATGACACATCTCTATTACATAAATATAGATATGCAAAAGCTTTATGAGTTAAAATGCGGGCTTTTTAAACTTAAGATATTTTTTTTACACTAAAACAAATTTATATAATTTAACTGTAGCAAAGGAAAGACCTCAATAAATATGCTGTAATTACCACCATTTTTCCCTTTTCTGTAAAATGGAAAGTAACAAAGTGGCCCCATTGTGAAGAAATTTCTTAAAAATATTTTTGAATAAAAAATATGAAAATGGAAATATTTAAAAAAAAATATAGGGTAGGAACATGTACAAAAAAATAACCTTCATTTAAATAAATGATTATTAAAATTGATTCAGTAGAAAACTCAGGGCATATATTTAAATAAATAGCTTGTCATTTAAATATATAGATATTAAAGCTTTATCCCATTCGTCAATACATTATTAATGAATTATAAGAAGAAAGTTAGATAGTTACTGTCGGGTGTCGATAGCTATAATTATAACTTGTGTATAATATTGACGAATCATAAAAACTGAAGGATCACTTGTTAACACAAAATAAAACAGTTTATTTACATAATATTAACGTACGACTGGCAGTGGTTCGTACACTGCGCTTACATCCATTCAACTGGCGGGAAAGATTCCCTTACATCAACAACATTCTGCGCGCAGTTGCACCCTCTAACGACAATTGCTATGTGCGGAGGAAACACTCCCCCGGCGATTGAAATGACAGTTTCAATATAATTATTATGCAGTATATTTATATTATTATACAGTATATTTATATTATTAGTATTATAGGTTTGTATTGCAGTTTTACGCATATGTAAATTTATGTTAACAAAACTTTTTGGCTCCGTTCTTTATGAATGTGTAATAAATTTTTTATCATGTAATTAAAAAAATGAAGTAAAGAAATATTGATTACGCACTATACTATCGGAAATCTCAGATTTGAGACATAACTTTTGATGATATAAAATTTTTCAAGTTTACCATATGAATATTTATTTCCCGTCAAATAAAAAGAAATCATTGAGAATATATATGTATATGCTAATGGATAACTTTCTGAAATTTTGCTGTATTTCTGAAATATTTTTTCTGAAATTTGCAGATATTTTTTCGTTGTCTTTATCTTCGCCTTACAATCTGTACACACAATTGAATTTATAAGTTAAAAGCAGTAATATTTACAATAAAACTCGAACTGAATATTCATCTTACTCAAACCATTTATTTTAGCATTCTGTATTCGAATACTTTATGAAGAAGATAAATAAACAGAAAAGTTTCGAAATACATTATTATTTAACGATAAATAAAACATCCAAAAAGAATAAAATCAGAGTTAGTCGGAAAATAAAATAACTTCATTATATAATTTTTGTTGTGAAATACTTCTGTTTAAAAACCTTTTTTATTAGAATTTCATATTTGACAGTATGTTTGAAAGAACATTGTAATGCTTTTAAAAAAGTGATGGATAACTTTCTGAAATTTTGATGCAATTCTGAATTATTTTTTCTGAAATTTACGGAAAGTTTGTCATTGTTTTTATTTCCGCCTTACAATCTGTACATACAATTGAATTTATAAGTTAAAAGCATTATTGTTAATAATAAAACTCATCCAGAATATTCATATTAAACAAATCACTTATCTTAGCATTCGATATTCAAATGCATTTTCGAAAAAGATAAATAAATCAAAAAGTTTCGGAATACATTATTATTTGACGAAAAATAAAACATCCAAAAAGAGTAGAATCGGAATTGATCAGACGATAAAATGGAATTGAAATGATTTTATTATCTCAGTTTTCTTGTAAAATACATGTATTTGAAAACCTTTTTTTAGAATTTCAAATTTGAAAATAAATTGTCTGTCTGAAAGAACAATGTAAGACTTTGAAAAAGGTAATGGATAACTTTCTGAAATTTTGCAGCAATTCTGATTTATTTTTTTCTGAAATCTATAGAAATTGTGTCGTTTTCTTTACCTACGTCCTACAGTGGAATTTATAAGTTAAAGTTATTACTATTAGTAATAAAACTCGTCTAGGGTATTCATCTTATGCTTATCACTTATTTCAGCATTCGATATTCAAATACTTTACGAAGAAGATAAATAAGTCGGGAAGTTTCGGAATACATTATTACTTGACGAAAAATAAAACATCCAAAGAAAGTAGAATCGAAATTAATGAGAAGATAAAATGAAATTAAAATGATTTTATTATCTGAGTTTTGTTGTAAAATACTTCTGTTTGAAAACACTTTAAAAAAAAAAAATTCATATTTAACAATAAATTGTCTGTTTTAAAGTACATTGTAAGACTTTAACAAAGTGATGGATAACTTTCTGAAATTTTTCTGCATTTCTGATTTTTTTTTTTCAGAAATTTACAGAAATTTTGTCGTTGTGCTTATCTCCACCATACAATCTGTAACATATAATTAAGTTTATGAGTTAAATGTATTATTGGTAGTAATGAAACTCATCCAGAATATTCATGTTACACAAACCATTTATCTTTGTATCCGTTATTCAAATACTCTAACAAAAAGATAAATAAATCGAAAAGTTTCGGAATATATTATTATTTGGCGAAAAATAAAACATCCAAAGAGAGACGATTTGGAATTAATCAGAAGATAAAACGGAATTAAAATAATTTCATTATCTGGGTTTTGTTGTGAAATACGTCTGTTTGAAAACAATTTTTTTAGAATTTCTTAATTGACAATAAATTGTCTGTTTAATAGAACATTATAAGACTTTAAAAAAAGGTTTTATACGAAATTGTAAAACGCAATCTGATTTAAATTGAACGTATTCCTATTAGCCCAACGGAAAAAAAATCATGTTATTTAAATAAAAACACACTTTCAGTAACTTTTCTCTTCAATGTAATATATAAAATCTTTAAGTTTTAATTACGTGCACTAATATTTATCTCATAAAATAATTCTCATAATATTTAATTTAATTTTTAATATGTTTTTAATGTGCGTTTTAATAAAGTGAGATCTTTTAAGCAAATGCATATTTTAGTGTATCTTTTTGACTTTTTAGCTCACAGGCTATCATAGCCTGAGAGCTTATGTGCCCGTCCCTTCTGTATGTATGTGCGTATGTGCGTAACGCGATAACTCATGATAAAAATATCGGATCCACTTGAAATTTTGTATATAGGTATATCCTGATAAGGCGCTTCCCTGATTAGTTTTTGGAGTTCATTCGATATGTATAAGAGGGGGAACGGGGGGCTCATGCCCCCCGTTAGTTGATATAAATGGGATTTTCATGCAGAATTAAGTTTTCAAAATTTAGATTAGGATCATTCTGATGAGGCGATTCCGTGGCTGTTATTAGGTGTTCATTGAATAAGTATAAATAGGGGGAACAGGGGTTCTAATGCCCCCCCCCCGTTAGTTGATATAAATGGGATTTTCATGCAGAATTAAGTTTTCGTTCAAAATTTAGATTAGGATCATTCTGATGAGGCGATTCCGTGACTGCTATTAGGTGTTCATTGAATAAGTATAAATAGGGGCAACAGGGGTTCTAATGCCTCCCCCCCCCTCTTAATTTATATAAATAGGTTTTTCAAGCAGAATTTTCAGATTTCGTTCAAATCTCTGAATCGTTTTGGAAGTTTAATGGTTAAGTATAAAAGAAGGGGATAGCTCCTTTTAAATTATATAAATGCTAAATGGGTTTTTATTAAGAATTATCTAATTTGCTCTGAATTTTGGATATAGATTTTTTATATGATAAAGCATGTCTTTGATAGTATAGGAGGTTCAATGATTAAGTATAAAAAAAGAGGAAAGGGGAGAGCTGTTTCCCCTTCTTAATTTTTTTTTCGAACGGAAACCCTTGAAAATATAAGGCTTTAATGTACAATTAGTATTTGTAGCCTGTGAGCTCAATGCCATCAGTTTTACTGGGCAGTATTCTTTATTCGTTTTATTCGTCTTCAAAATTAAAGGATAATGATTATAATTATGCTCACTCAGTTAATGTTGCAACCAATGCCCGATGCATCAAATATTTATATTAATTAAATATTATTGAATACAAAATTGCACTTCCACGCATAATTTAGCATAGTAAATATACAAATTAGGTGATTGCCAATGTTGGAATTTGTAGAGTTTTTTTAAAAGTGAATGCGGTGCTTGAGAGTGATCAGTGTTTATTAGTTATGACTCAAAGGCATCATTTAAGTGAGGTCCAAGAGTGGCGAATTATTAGTAGAATCGATCAAGGTCGAACACAATGAAGATCGCCCAATAATGGAATATTCCTCAAAGTGTAATATCAAAAACATCGGGCGCTTTTTAAGATACGTTGGTAGACAGCATGTTCAAGGGAAACTAAGAGCAAAACGACTGCATCCAAAGACCATTTTTTGACATTTTCGGCTTCTTGGAATCGCGAAATGACTACAAGAGATTTGGTTTGAAAGCTTCAGGCTTCCACAAGAGCTCGAATTAGCCGTTCTTTTTCTGTACGAAGCTTAACAAGAATGAATTTTATGCGAGAGATCAATAGTTTGTGTCCCACTCACTCCAACTTCGAAAGGGCTCCGTTTAAACTGTTGCCATCGTCATGTACAGTGGAGCAAAGAAGAGTGGACTCCAGAATTCCTTGCTGACGTGTTCACATATAGTCTGAACGCTCTTTCTAGAAGTGTTTTGTTCTGGATAAAAGGAAGGAATACACAACTTGCCTTCCCTTATCCGTGAAACAACCCGTTTGAGCATTGAATTTGACTCGTCTTCATTGAACTTGACGACGTCAACAGTTTAAATCACTC
Source organism: Maratus speculifer (assembly GCA_964019185.1). NCBI lineage: Eukaryota > Metazoa > Arthropoda > Arachnida > Araneae > Salticidae > Maratus > Maratus speculifer. The sequence goes on from OZ025292.1 coordinate 333,140,954, forward strand.
ACGCAACGACGGGTACAGAGGTGTTTGTTATATAGCACACCTTACGGTAAAATGCCAGTCTAATGAGGCACCTTCATCTTTAGTTCACAAGATTCTCATTTTATCAACAGTGAAGGGTTCAGGAATCTTGGAAAGCCGGGAGTCGAACTCTCCACCTGCAATGAGACAGTCAGTCTTTCTAATCGCTAAACCTACTGGACTTCACTTATGCACCTATTTATCACTGCACGTAGTCCGTTTTTAAAAATTAAAATCAAATAGTTTTAGAAACAGAAACATTAATAATAGTAGCCTTAATTAAGTACTCGTATATAGAAAACCTTACACATACTGAAAGAGATGTGGACGAAAAAAATTATTTATAAAAAATACGTTGATATAACATATTTTTTTACAAGATTCGTTTTCGTTCTGACACAGCTGACGCACCTAAATAACATCGCTGTATACAGAGGGGGAAAATAATCATTCGTAAAGTTAAAAATAAAATTGTTATAGTAAATATACTATTATTTTTAACACAATGAAACTGATTGTTAAAGTTTTTTAATACGAATTGAATATTTCCAGCTGAGCGAAAAATTGCCCGGGATCGAACCCGGCCTGGGCAATTTTTCGCTCAGCTGGAAATATTCAATTCGTATATAGTAAATATCCCCAGTTTATTAATGAACTAATATCCTCATTTGCTACTGGGATTTATTTCTTTATTTATTTCACGATAGTCAAAACCACTAATAATCATAATTCTTCATTTCTAATTTCTGAAGAGAGGTGAAATTTTGAAATAAAACCACGTTTTCTTTCACTAAAATACTGTCATTTTCTTTTACATTCACCATTATATTTGCTGAAAATGAAAAATTACCGCAACACAGCAAAATAGTTATTTCATTGTTTATTAAAGAACTAAAAAGTTTTGCATTTTAATGTAAAATAAAACCTGAAGAGAAAGTTTTATTTAATAATACTTTTACGGAAACGTTTTGTATATAAAAATAATGAAAATAGATTTTGCATTGTGCTTTTGATTGTTGTCTTATGATGTTTTGTGAAATAAAGAATTTACTATTATCAATTCTGAAAACGGTTTATATATGTTACAGGCCAAACCCGAATTTAGGCCAAACTAGATTGGCCTAGGCCAGACTAGTCTATCCTAACGCCCATCGGATAAACTAGTTTTTCCTAGGCCAAACTAGTATATCCTAACGCCCATCGGATAAACTAGTTTTTCCTAGGCCAAACTAGTCTATCCGATAACAACTAGATTTTCCTAGGCCAAACTAGTTTGGCCGAACAGTTATTAGGATAAACTAGTTTTGCCTGCTATTCATTGGTTTGAACTAGTTTATCCTAGGCCGATCTAGATTGTCCTAGGCCAATTCAATTTGGCGAGATTTTATTGAATCTAAAGAACGCCACGGCGCCAACTTTCTAGTTTTGATCTAATTTATCCTAGGCCGATGCCATTTGATGTGATTTTATCTTACAGACTATCAAAGCCTGAGAGCTATGTGCTGGCATATTCTGTTAGTGTGTATGTAACCATGTACGTATGTACGGACGTATGTACGTATGTATGTACGTAATACCTGATAGAAATATCCGATTTGCTTCAAATTTTGGACATAGATTTATCCTGATAACGAACTTCCCTGATTAGTTTCAGGAGTTCATTGGATAAGAATAAGGGGAGGGGAACAAAAGGCTAATCTGCACCCCCTCCCCTCCTTAATTTGGATAAGTCAGTTTTCCTGCAAAAGTATCAGATTTTATTAAAATTTTAGACATAAGATCATTTTGATTAGGCACCTCAATGATTAGTTGTGGGTGTTCATTGTTTACGTATAAAGAAAGGAGGAATGGGGGAACCCCCCTTAATTCATGTAAATAGGTTTTTCACGAAAAATTTACCGATTTGTTTAAAATTTTTTATGTAGGCTCCTTCTGATAAGGCGTTTACCTGATTAATTTGGGGGGTTCAGAGGTTAAAAATAAAGGAATTATGGATTACTTTTTCAATCGGATAAAAACTTTTGGTTTTATGAAAAAGGTTTTTAATTCGTATCAGACATTGGTTTTTCCACACATCACTTCACTCGAAATTTTTCATATTAGAAAACTAAATATCCGACCCCTTTTAAAAATAAGAAAGAGCTTAAATAAAGCATGACACCTAAAATATAGAATTGGGGGGGGAGGGGGTAGAGTAAGGGGACGCTTGATTTTTTTTTTAAAAAGCTCAGATTTTTTTAACGTTTTATCTGCTAATTAAATATTACCCTTTTTTGAAACTTTTAGAAACATAGTAAAACATGATGTTAAATATTTAAGAAAAAGGGAGCCGCATCAAATTTCATGCATTAGTTCTTCAATTACAACTCCTACAAAATTTATGGCACAGACAGTCAGACAGAGTCATAGACTCATAATTTGAATAACATGTTTTTTGGAATCTTGGACCACTAAAACGAGTAAATGCGCCAAAAACCGGAAATTTTTTTTCACGAATCAAACACTTATTGTAAAGACAGAAGAAAGTAAAATAAATAAAAGAATGAATTTTAAATGAACTTCGCTTTTTTCAATAGATGTGTTTGAGCTTAGTGGATTCGTTTGAAATATTTTGAATTTGAGCTTAAACTTGATTAATTTTTGAGAAATTAAATTTGAGTTTGAAATAATTCTTTTCTTTGTGAGCGTGCCAAACAATGGTTGGCATTAATTACAGCACGTCAAATTGAATTGGCCTAGGATAAACCAGATTGTCCTAGGATAAACTAGATTGGACTAGGCTAAACCGGAAGATTGGCGCCGAAGCGGTCTTTAAGATCAATAAAACACGCTAAATTCAACTGGCCTAGGACAATCTAGATCGGCCTAGGATAAACTAGTTTAAACCAATTAATAGCAGGCTAAACTAGTTTATCCTAATGACCGTTCGGATAAACTAGTTTGGCCTAGGAAGATCTAGTCTATCCGATGGGCGTTGGGATAGACTAGTTTGGCCTAGGAAAAACTAGTCTATCCGATGGGCGTTACGATAGACTAGTTTGGCCTAGGAAAAACTAGTTTATCCGATGGGAGTTAGGATAGACTAGTTTGGCCTAGGAAAAAACTAGTTTATCCGAAGGGCGTTAGGATAGACTAGTCTGGCCTAGGCCAATCTAGTTTGGCCTAAAATCGGGTTTGTCCTGTAACATATATAAAAATTACTTCAAAGAAAAACTCATTTAATAAAATAATTAAAGAAAATGTGAGCCTATTAGCATTTTACGATTTTTTTACTCATTTATACTGAGTGCACTTTTATGTTTGGCGGTCGCAAATCTTGCCAATTCCTCTCACAGAGCAAATTTTTTTCGAGTATGTAGATTAGAAACAAATCTTTAAAATATAAAAATAACAACATCCAGAGATAATATACTTCATTAATTGCCAACGTTGTTAAATAAATATCAGCTATCCCCGTGGTATCTGACTTATAAAACGTCTTGAATTTACCATTTAAATTCCTCCGGTGAAATTTTTCGTGATCTATCTGCTAATGTTCCAAGCAGTAATTGATGGGAGTTTGGGAGTACTACTAATTCCGCCATGCACCATCTGTTTCTAGAAGTAGCAATGTTTTATATTATTAATAATGTCATTATTATTACTATTTTGTTAAGGGAAGACGCGACTGAGACTCTACGCTCTTTCACATTAATTTTACTCTAACATTTTACACTCATTTACTATAATCCAAGATCCAACCGTCCAAAACCCTAAGTCATTGAGGACAAGAAAAATTTCTTTATTTTTATGAAAGAATAGTAATAGAGTAACCTAATGATCCATGTCTGCCGGAAGCGAAGTGATGCATAAGCCAAAAATTAATACCACAAATGGTTGACTCGTAGACTTAGCATTGTGTTTGCTGTACAATCAAAAGTATGAAAACATCTAAAACTGAATTCAGGAAAACATAATGCTAATCCTATGAGTCAACACTAGTGATATTAATTTTTGGCTTAAGCAGCACTTCGTCTTCGGCAGATATGGATCATTAAATTCTTCTATTACTACTCTTCCATATAATAAAGAATTTTTCTTGTGCTCGATGACTTAGGGTTTTGAGCGGTCGGCTCTTAGACTAATATATGTAACTAAATTTTATCGAAGTACTTATATATCCTTTAATTCCTATATTTGATAAAGTTGTGCAAAGAATTTACGTATGTCAGAAGTGGTTTAAATTTCTTAGCTCTCTGAAAAATTGCATTTTTCAGCTAAAAACCCCATTAACTCTTAATATACTTGAGCAATTTCGATAAATGTTTTTTGGTTTTAGAGTATAAATATAAGATGACATGTGGCAGACAGTTAAAAAATAATTAGCTTCAGAAAAAGAAAACTTGAAAAATTGAATCTTTCTGAAAATTTGCCATTGCTCTAAAATATAAAGTTTTAGTCATAGAAACAAACTGTCAGCAATAAGTTCTGAGCATAATCCAGTGAATGTAGACCCCAAGTTTCATCAAAATCGGTTAGGTAGTTTTCAAGGAAATAATTATTAAAGCTCTCATATTTCGCTTTATATTGCATCCAGTTTTGTATTATATTAAACCAATTTTATCAATTCATGAGTTACAAATCTTTAATTTCGAAATAAAATGTCTGAGCTTACAATATTATTCGACTTGATTTATTTTTTAATTTAAATGAAATGTGTTAAAGGCATGTGATTAGTAAATGTATGAAATGTTTAAAGAGCTCTAATGATAAATGTGATATGTTACAAAAAGAGACTTAATCAAATGACTGAAGATAATCGGTTTCCTTATACCATGTGTTAAATTACTATCAGAAAATTGTCTAACATTCACAAAATTCTAAATGAGATGAAAAGCTTTTGAGAATAAGCGAAATTAAAGATTTGGAATTTTACACCTTTATTTTCTTAAAAAGATGTCACTTACCATTGTGCTGTCATTTGAGAAGAGATGTTGTGGAGGGTACACGGCGTATACGTTGTATATTTTATAATTTTTTTTTTTAAGGAATACCATATACCCTCTGTTTCTTAAGAAAGCTAATAGTATGTACACTATATTTGGGGCTCAGAGAGTATTTCCTCTGTTATTTTTACAACTAGACCACTGCATTTGAGCTAATCATGTGTATTTCAAATGAAATTAGTGAAAGGTTAATATTTCAAATGAAATTAACACAATACGATTGATGTCTATGGGAGCAATATTTGTTTATTTATTTCCTGTGATTAAATAATGAAAAAGTACTAACCTTCACAAAGTCAAATAATTCATTCGGGTGCATTTTCGAATTTTGAATTATTTTGTTTTCTTTATGAATTATTCAATTGATATGAAAAATGTTTCATTTGAGTAGAAAAATCTGTACGTGTTTTGTTACAAAAAATGATGTTTTGAATTTAGAAATAAAATGGTAGGGACAGATAATAGGATAATATTAAAAATAAAAATTGCTTTGAATTTGAGGAAAAATAATCCTTAAATTCAGTGAAAGATTAAAAAGTTATCCATCATCTTCTGAATATATTCCCTTGCTGATCTCTTTTCTTTTTTCGCATTATGTATCATTTGGCAGTCAAGAAGGATAATATTCGCTGGTAAAATTTTATATAATCAGAAAAAATTCAAATCTGAGATTGCAGATAAATTCCGTTTTAAAAATGTGTATACTAAAAGAAAAAACTACAAAAGGAAATAAAACATTTATAGACTATCTTTTCTGTCTTTTTTTTTTTTTTCACGTGGGCGCATTAATTTTTAAGGTAAATATGAAATGTTCATTCAATGAAAAATATTTTGTTTAAATGCCTGATACATCCTTCTTCTTCGTTTTTCCATTTCAGAAATTGTGAAATTAAACTCTTAGATATAATGGAATTTGTTTGAAGTTATGAGACCTGGAATTTGAAGCATTTACGCATTTACGCGAAGCATTTACTCTTTTTAATGTAATGGTACTTTTAATGCAATGAATGAGTACATTAAAGTAAGAAAAGATTATATTATAGGGCAAAATACTTTTTTTCTATTTTTTTTAAATTCTCACCTGTACAGACACACACACACGTACAAATATACACACACATATATATATATATATTAAAAAGAATAGTTTATAACCAATTTTATGAACAAATAAGAACAACTTTATATCAGGAACTAAATAAATCTGCTGCATAGCAGTGCTATCTATTGGAGAATTTCCATCAAAAAGAAATAAGAATAACTTTATATCTGAAAATTCGTGCATTAATTCTTGAGCTATATTGGTTCTTGAGAGCTATTGCGGAAATCGTGAAAAATGTAGCAAAGCAGCGACACCTGTTGATCGATTTGCACTATAAACTAATCTAAGACAAATTATCAGGTATTAAATAAATTTATAGTTCTATTAAAATCCGTGAATTAATTCTTGAGATAGAGCGCCCACAAAACTTGTGTCATACAGACAGATGAACTCACAGACAGACATTTTTCAGAAACATAATTTTCTGGATCTCTGTCCTCTAAAATGTGTAAACCTGTTCAAAACCGGAATTCGAAAATTTTAAGGAGTCCACTGTTTTCTTCTGGCAATGACAGAAGAAACAAAAAAAAATGCATTATTTTTCTAAAAAATATGATGATGACGATATGGAATAAATAATTAAAGAATAAAAGTGCTCATTATTCATTGCAAATAGCAGACAACTGTATTCAATAAAACGTGAATTGTATTTAAATTCCTTTAAGAGTCAATGGCATCAAAAGCAGCCTCGTATAAAACATATAAATTATTTTTTAACATTCTTTTAGTCAAGTTAAAATGTTTTTTCTGAGAGTACGATAACCGATAAGTGAAAAAAGAAATTCTCCTACATTCATTAATTTTCAATTACTTTGTTCCTTCATTACACACGTTTTAAATAATCGCTAAATCTTTGTTGAATTAATGACGAATGATTCATGGTTGGTTAACATTTAGACATTAAACTTATATATTCTGAGTATTTAGACACGATAAAAAAGACTGAAGGAAAGGAAACTGACATTTTAAATATCATTAAGGCACTCAAAATAAATAAGATAAATTAGAAAATTTTTTTTTTTTAATGATTTATCAAATAACTTCGTTTTTAAAATGGTATTTTTTTTTAAATTCTGAATTCCACTATTATTTTATAAAGTTAAAGAAGATTTATTATTATTTTTTGAACTAAAAAGAATCATATGAAAAATGTTGCATTTTTTTCACTAATTTTCAATGCTACAAAGAAAAAAAAAATCTAATATTATGCCTATTTTAAATTTATCTTAAAAAATCTTGTTTTCGACTAACATTTATATTTGTAAAATTAGAATCATTACAGAAAGTGAATGAAATGGAAACAGGTCAAAACAATTTCTTACAGTGATATCTTTTATAAAATGTGATTCTATTATTATTTTTTTTTTATTTGCTGGCTTTAATGAATTGATAGGTGAATATATCTGCAGGTGATCTTCAATCAGCCTGGCTTCTGCGCAGGAGCTCAGCTTTGGACGCCATGATGATATCTTCCTTTTCGGAAGAAGATGAAAGCGGGATTGCTGAAAGGTGCAGACTGCTGATTGAATTCCACATCCAGCTCAAAGTCTCACTTACCGTGCACTTGGATAGTCTGCCACTGGTATCGTTGTGAGAAAAATTGCAACTTAAGCTGTTATCAGATTCACAAACTTTACTCGCGACAAACGTTTTAGCCGAATTTAACCCCAACTTCTTTCCGTTCAAACAGAGAAAAATGTTACAATTCTCTTTAAAAAAGTTGGATTAAAAGCAGGAAAAACCGTAGTACTAGTACCAGCCGTTAATATTTATCGCCTATTCGTATGAATCGCTTACCTTTGATTCGTTGAAATGTTCGATGTTGGATGGAAAGTCTCAGCTAGCGGAGATTTTTTTTTTTAGAACTTCAGAAAAAAAGTTGGGGGACATTGCTTTTTGCGATCACACTGAATGTTGTGAGGCTATTTCGTGAAAAGTTGGAGGAAATCAAGTGTTGGCTCAAAAGTCTCTCGAAATGTTGGTGAATCTGATAGCAGTATTACTGAGAGTCTCAAAGAGCTGTAAGTCGCAATCTTCCTTGTGTAGTGCGTAGTAAGTGGATGCTCTGGCTAAGAACCGATGAATGGATTGAATACAGACGGCATTTACAGTTTCTGAAATTCGAGAAGTTTTAGTTGCCTGTTACACATGAAGCGGGAGAACCAATTTTTCTATTTTTTTTTATTCTGTATCTTTTTATTTTTATGATCGCTATGTTTATATTGTTTATACCTTTACTTTGTCCTATCTTGTGGTTGAAATATCAGAAGTAGCCTTTTATAGGGATCGGCATGTCTGGCTTGCTGTAGATTAAATTTCTGGCAGCCCTAACTAGTTTCAGGTATTGTGATTCTACCCTGTGGTTTCAGATCTGGGGTTGATCATGCGACCGTTTTTCAAAATCAGATATATTCCTAACTTTTTTTCAATCAGTTGAGTTGAATTCTTAGCACATTGCTCAGAGTCTGTGGTGCAGCATCGCTTAAAAACCAGTGTAGATTACTTACAATTTGCAAATTTTCAATTAATGAATTAATAGCAGGCTTTTCGAAGTTAAGTAATACTTTCTTTTTGAAACATTTTCCAAACTTTCCTTTCTTTATTTTCTTGAATAAAATGTTCAGCTTTCAAATGATAAAATAATTATTTAACACGAGATGACGATTATTTATCACAACCAACGTTATTTTCAATTTATAAATACAATTGCAAAGACAGATGATATTCCGAATTTAAAGAGAGTACCAAAAATGCTTTAATTTTTCTGAAGAGGCAGTATTTGATCAGATTTATGAGGAATGAATCATAAAATGCAGGGAGATTTTATAAAGTTATCCATCAATGTCAACACATCCGTTCCTTTTCTTCTACCATTAGTGTATATCATTAAAAAGGGATGAAGAGCGTATATTTACACTTGTGCAATTTTACATAATCAAATATATATTTCAAATCTGTGACTTCAGATAACATTTTTTTATTATATCTGCATTAAAAATATAAATATACAAAATGAATACATTAATGTTCACTGAATAAATTTTTAACGATGCAGTTATGCTGTGAATAAAGTTTAAAAAATAATTATAAAATACATCCAATGAAAAATATTTATAGTGCCTCAATATGATGAAACGTATGCCTTTCCTGTTCTTTTAGTAATAAAAATATTAGAGCATGCATAAAAATATTAGAGCATGCATATTTTATTCTCATTTGTGTTGTATGGAGAAGGTTGACTAAGTTGAAATGATTACTTATTATAAGTTTTAATATAACTTTCGTTTGTAAAATAGTAGTCCTTTCTTAAAAATTATATAATAGTTAATTCACAATTAACCCTTTCTGTTATCCTTGTGTCTGATTATCCTGAAATACCATTTATTTTCTCATATTTTTTTAGCTTTTTTTTCTGTTCAAAATTTGAATATTTCGAAATTTCTTGTGATTATACTTAACATTCTGAGTAATATTTTTTGAGCAAAACAATTTTTAGTGAAAACATTATAAACAATTAAATTTTATTTTGGTGATATAGTTTCAAGGAGAACAGCAAGGTTAAAAGTGCACATTTTTTAAGCAAGAAAAGTATTTTTTTTCATTATAACGCAAAATATATCTCAAAATTTTAATGTGTCATAAAGGCCCCTGTCCTCGCTCAAGGAAAAGCTCGCGAGCTAATGCTATTCCTATGGGGAAGCATTTTTCTAATAACTCTTTCACATTTTGACATTTTTGAATATATATTTTTTTTGCATTGGATAGCTGAGGTGCATGCTGATAGCGCACTTTTTTTACTTTTTCGATTTTGGTTTCAGATATTTTTTACAAATTTAGTTTCACTTTTAAAACCGGTTTCCAAACTGAAAGTCCTTTAAAAAAATATCTGCAACCAAAATCAAAAAAGTAAAAAAGGTGCGCTGTTAGCATGCACTCAGATATCCAATGGAAGAAAAATTATTCCAAAATGTCAAAATGCGAAAAAGTTATTAGAAAAATGCTTCCCCATAGGAATAGCATTAGCTCGCGAGCGTTTCCTCGAGCGAGGACAGGGGCCTTAACACAGGGCGAAGCTTTTTCGGGAAATTGGAAAAAAGATGTATATATTTTTTTATCTTTTGGTTATATAAGTGTTTCCCGACCTTTTACTGGCCATGCCCATGCCCCACCTAAGTGTCATTAAAGCTGGTAAAATAATTAAAGAAGAACCAAAAAGAAATAACATAATGATTTTTAAAATATACTCTTTTTTAGAACAATGAACATTTGTAAACTATGCAGCAAAGAAAAAGAAGAAGAAGTTTTCTTTTAGAAAACTCATAATCCAATACGTTTAAGCAAAGTTTTTCTGTTATCTTCCAAAGATCTAGTGTTTTAATTAAAATAAAAGATGAAGAAATGTGTTACTATTTTAATAATAAAAATAGTAAGATAAGGGACGGTGTAGAGAAATATACACTGTAAAAAAGTGTAAAGTTACTAAATTTTTTCTTTTAAAATGGAATTTCTACACTGTAAAAAAATAATCTACAAAGTTACTAAAAGTTTTCTAGGAAACTGGGATTCCTAGAACTTTTTATATAACTAGAACAGCAAAAATTTATGTAACACATACAGATTTGCACTGAAAATTAAAAAACCCTGTAAAGTTACTAAGAATTTTTTAGGAAACTGGGATTCCAAGATTTTTTCGTGTAACTGCAATCTAAGTTACAGATAAAATTTTAGTAAGATAACTGTAATTTTAGTAGACTCTTTTATAAAGTAACAGAATTCTGTAACTTTACAAAAATTAGTTTTGTAGATTTACATTTGTCCATGTAAGATGCACAGGTAAAATGTTAGTAACCATACAGATTTCGAAAATTTTATATCTGTAGGATTACAGAATTTTTTGTATAGTGTAGAACTTTTAATGTAACGACAATAGGAAAAATTCATTTAACAAATACACGTTTGTACTTTAAATAAAAAAAATATGTAAGATTAATTAAGGAATTTTTAAGGAACTGTGATGCCTAGAACTTTTAACGCATCTGCAACGTGGATAACAAATAGATTTTAGCTACATTCCTGTAATTTCAGTAGGTTCTTTTGTAAAACTACAGATTTCTGTAGCTTTACAAAAACTAGTTTTGCAGATTTACATCTTTTTTCTGTACAGTGTACAAATAAAAATTTTGTAAACATACAGATTTATATAACTGAACGTCTATAGCAATACATTTTTTTACAGTGTAATAGTCACCGATAGATTATAGATATTCGTTGCTCTTTCTTTTACAAACGTTAACTTCCATCGCTCTTTTCATTTTATACCAAACGTGAATTCTATGTCAATTTTAATCGTTCTTAATCTTTATTCTTATTTTCAATTAAGTTTTTCAAACTATTTTCTTCAATTATTCTTCATTTTGTTTAATTTCTTAATATGGGAAAACTCTTTCTTTTTTTGCCCTATCAACATTAACAAAATGAAAAAAAAAATATCTGTAGTTAAATTTATACAATTCCAATAAAATTTATATAATGGTTAATGAAAAATTATATGTTTGCATTGTCCGTTGCCAGTAGCGTGCATCACTCTTTTAATGAATAGTAATCATGTTTAAAAGTTTTCAAACGTCGCTATCATTCAAAACACTTTCAAATAATAAAGTCCAATTATTATTTATTTATTTATTTTTAGATAAATATATAAATATCTAAATAATCTAAATATCGGTCTTCGTTCGATATTTAGACTAATCCTATAAAGTTAATAAAATATTCTTTCGTTTTGATTAATCGACAAAATATTTTAATTTCATTGTTCTCTTTTTTTACTTTCAAATTTAATGCTGTATACTTGTAATTTTATATAACAATATTTTGTATAAAAAAATAAATGTTTGATATTTGAAATTTCAATTAATATTACATTACAAAGTTATTTCTATTAAAGAACAATGGTAGAGAATAAATAAAAATATCCGTAGAGTTTCTTTTCCGCGAGAAAGCTCCAGAGATAAATTTACGTTAGATTAGATTACTGAAATTGATTTAGAATAAAATTGTAAACCAAATTTGAGCCTGACATGGTTCTTCAATGGGGTTGCATCTGACTAAATTTATGTGAACTGATGTTATTTTGAACAAATGAAAGCGTACTCCTGGAGTTTCTTTCAGATAACATAATAAATTCCAATTTCCTGAAAATGCGATCCGAAGTGACTTTTCCCTTGACATTGTAAACACTATATGTTTTAAAATCTAAGAAAATACCAAAAAATGTGTTTTTATATATTTTTCCCTTTTCCCTTTATCTCTATCAAAAAAGACACGTTTTTATTTATCTAGAAAAATGTAATATAATCTCAAACTGAAATGTGCAGAATGTTTTTTTTAAAAAGTTGTGAAAGTAAAACTCTATAACAAAAGAACCACTGATCCAAATGACCTGAAATTTCAGCAGCATGCCGCCCTTCGACGTGGTTAAAAACAGAAAAAAAATAATAACCCTCAAAATGAGATGGCGTTATATATGCAGTAAAGTCAAGAGATGAACTTGCCCATGACACGAGCATTGACGATAAAAATATGAAGCACATACATCTCGTGTTCATTATTCTACAGATATCCTCGCAATAAAGTCAAGAGATGAACTTGTCCATGACACGAGCATTGACGATAAAAATATGAAGCACATACATCGCGTGTTCATTATTCTACAGATATCCTCGCAGTAATGTCAAGAGATGAACTTGCCCATGACACGAGCATTGACGATAAAAATATGAAGCACATACATCTCGTGTTCATTATTCTACAGATATCCTCGCAGTAATGTCAAGAGATGAACTTGCCCATGACACGAGCATTGGCGATAAAAATATGAAGCACATACATCTCGTGTTCATTATTCTACAGATATCCTCGCAGTAAAGTCAAGAGATGAACTTGTCCATGACACGAGCATTGACGATAAAAATATGAAGCACATACATCGCGTGTTCATTATTCTACAGATATCCTCGCAGTAAAGTCAAGAGATGAACTTGCCCATGACACGAGCATTGACGATAAAAATATGAAGCACATACATCTCGTGTTCATTATTCTACAGATATCCTCGCAGTAATGTCAAGAGATGAACTTGCCCATGACACGAGCATTGGCGATAAAAATATGAAGCACATACATCTCGTGTTCATTATTCTACAGATATCCTCGCAGTAAAGTCAAGAGATGAACTTGCTCATGACACGAGCATTGACCATAAAAATATGAAGCACATACATCGCGTGTTCATTATTCTACAGATATCCTCGCAGTAATGTCAAGAGATGAACTTGCCCATGACACGAGCATTGACGATAAAAATATGAAGCACATGCGTCTCGTGTTCATTATTCTACAGATATCCTCGCAGTAAAGTCAAGAGATGAACTTGCCCATGACACGAGCATTGACGATAAAAATATGAAGCACATACATCTCGTGTTCATTATTCTACAGATATCCTTGCAGTAAAGTCAAGAGATGAATTTGCCCATGGCACGAGCATTGACGTTAAAAATATGATGCACATACATCGCGTGTTCATTATTCTACAGATATCCTCGCAGTAATGTCAAGAGATAAACTTGCCCATGACACGAGCATTGAAGATAAAAATATGAAGCACATACATCTCGTGTTCATTATTCTACAGATATCCCTTATTCCTCGCAATGACTGTGCAATTACCGCTGAAAACGGTATATACAGTGCCGCCAACTTATATGGGCCCGTGGGGCTTGAGCCTGCCAAATAATTTTGAACTTTAATATGCCTTATTTTCATTATTCTACTTCATTATTTATTTCATTATTCATTATTTTCCATAGAACAGAATTTATTTTAACAATGACCATTATGTTTTAATTTTCCGACTGACACCCATAAATCCTAAATGACTGAAATGTTTTGCTTCATGTTTTACTTTCTGCTATTTCAATTTATAGTCATGTTCATGACATGACGATATTACAATAAACATCACTGTCTATATTATAAAAAAACCCTGCATGATAATATAATTTAATAAAATTACAACTTTATTGAAACATGATAGCTTGACTTAAAATAATCTCTTTCAGAATCTATCCACCGTTCAAAGAAAAACAATCTGGCCATACCATTTTATCAAAATATTTTTGGGCCCACTCAATATTTGTGAGCCACCCCAATATTTTTCAAATAGTAGCGCCACTGGGTACATATGTATATATATATGTACATATTTATAACTTCATAATTTAAAAAATTATGTTTATAAATATTTAACAGCTATGTTTTTACACTATCTGGAAAAATTTGGTAACATGCTAAAACAGCCTGTTTGCCTATTTTAGATTCCTTCTCCAACTGCAGCAACTGGCACAAGATACGGAACTCTTTGTTGGTAAAATATAATAAAAGAAACAAATCTAGCATATAAAGTATTTAAAAAAGAACATACAAAGAAAAAAAAGGAAAAAAAATGTGAATATAATAATAAAATAAATGAATTGTGAATATTATAATAAAATTATTTTCTTTGAATTAAAATTTATAATAATTTGTTTCTCGATTGATTAAAACCATTTCTTTCTTTCTTTAAATAAAAGATAAGTATAATTAAAATTAACTAAAATTGATTGTTGATATCTATTTCATTTTGATCGATTAATTTTCTTTTCGCTCATTTTCCCTCTTTTTTGCATAAAACCTAAATTAACTAACCAATCAACCATTAATTTCGATTAAGTTTAATTTTATTTGTTTCTTTTTTACTCAAGTTACAATATTCTCCAGTGAATTTTTCCGTTGAACTAATGACTAGAGATTCAAATTGCAAAATCTATATGCATTATACTTATAAACATATTCTATATCTAAACTGTCTAAAAAGGATAAATAATTATAATATTGAATCATCATTAATCTCTTCGCGTAAAATGGATTATCATATATTAACTGAAGCAATTTATCAATTTTCTTTCGATGTCATAGTAAAATATAAATTCAACAGTATTTTTATGAAATAAACGAAAATTTAGATTTTAAAATAAGACAAAAGTTGAGTGAAATGTTAGTTATACTATTTTAAATAAAATATTTGGTATGATATAAAGCGAAAAAGAAACTCACTAATATTACCTATTTTTTCTATTTTTGCTGTTAAATAAAATTTATAATACTTTTGACTAATTTATAAAAGTATTTAAAATTCTAAAAAAACAGCTCACACATAATACAGTGAAATCTCCAAATCCATGGGACCGGAACTTTTGTCCCTTAAATAAAGGTACCGCTTATTCAGAATTTTGACATTTTTTTTATTAATCGTTCAGATTAATTAAATTGTCTTCATCTAAATTTTGAGTAAATAAAACATTTAGTAAAATGTTCGTGAGTAGGGTTGTATGATCAACATCACTACTTGTCTGTTTGATAAATTTAGAAAAATCTGTATTTTTAAGTGTCTCTTAAATTGAGTGTTCCCTATTCAGGGGTAAATACATCACACTCCCATACCGAGGACCTGGGACCTGGGATTTTGCCTGTTAAACGGTAGTATCCGGTATTTAAAGTTTTAATGAAATAATAATAATAATAGCAATAATCAGAATATGAAATTGCATTAAAATATTATTATACTCTTGTTTCATGTTTATTTTTCGTTGCTGTTTTGGGAGTATTCGTATAGCAAATAATATTCTTTTCGAAAACTTTTTCCAGTCTTTCATCTCTAAATTTTCTTTGTAAAATATGCGACTGCCGGATGATAAGATATATGGTTCACATGAGCTGGGGATTCAGGGATGATTTCATTACTAACAATCATGTTTTCATTTTATAAATCAAATTGTTATGATAGATGGTATGGTGAAGGCAAAGATACGGGTAAAATTGCTTTGAACGTCAGGGAAAATAATCCATAAATGCAGTGAGACTTTAGATATTCTTCATCTGCAATATATATTCTCCCACTGATTTCTTTCTATACGTCTTATAGAGAGATATGTCTTGTATATCATTTTGAGGGGAAAATAAGACAAATATTATACACAGTGCAACCTCAATTATCCGAGCTAACTGTGACCACTAGTACCTCCCATATCGGAAATATCGGATTATAGAAATTATGTGCTTGATCGCTTTATTCACTTGCTTGCGAATTTAACATCTCTTAGAGTAAAAGACATACAACATTTTTTAAATGATAAAAATAAACATATATAAATTTATGTTTCACAGTTCAATAAATTTAAAAAGTAAATAAATTACTAATAGTGAATTTTAAAAAGCAAATTGAATTTTTTTAACTATACTAAATTAAATTTTGAACAGTGCATTTTCAAAATTACACTAAATCTCAAGATTTTTTAAAATTACATTAACATATTAAATTTATATTATTTTGTAAAAAGAAATTTGCCACCTTTCATTGAAAAAGTCTATATTTTCTATGAGTGGCTATCGGATTACGCAAATTTTTGAGTAATAGATGATCTGTCGGCGTAACCTCGCTTCTTTACTCCAAATACTTTAGGGAAATTGTTATTGCTTAAGTAATTTCAGTATGACTTATAGTCTTTGAATACACAAGACCTTTGCAAGGATAGTGAATTAAAAAGTGTTGTCTTTTCCAAAGCTCTTTCACAGGGGGAAAAAATCAGACCTCGTTATCGGCTCAGTTAACAGAAACCTTGGTAAATCGAAGCTTGGTTAATCGAAGTTCTTGTACAATTTTATGTAATGAAAAGTATGTTTACAATGTGAGATTTTATGTAATTAAAATATGCTTAATATGTTAAATTTTATGTAATCAAAACTATATATTTAAAATGTGAGATTACATATCGCTTGCCCGCAAAAAAAAGTGATTGATATCGACAAAGGTTAAATTCACAGGAAAGGCAAAGAAAATTTGCATGATTTCAATATAACATGAAATTATAGAACTTACTCTGCATGCAGAAAATAAAAGCGCATTAAAATATTAAACTCAGGTAAGGTTTGAAGCGTTAGGACTTTTACTTCATAAAACAATCCACGCCTCTTTTGTGGTCAGAAATGGACTTATAGCGTAATGAGAAGATATTTTGTATAACTACAGTCATGACAATTTTTGTGTAGAAAGACAGACCTAAAACAAGCCACATAGTGGAGTAAAACGCAAAATAAATTGTTGCAAGATGTGTCACAAATATATTTAAAATGTGTGATTTTATATAATGAAAAATATGTTTAAAATGTGATATTTTATAAAAAATAAATAAATTCAAGTACATTTCTATCAAAGATACAGAGTGTAAAAAAGAAGGAAAAATCAAGCGTCACACGTATGTTATGAAACATCTCCCAACGCATTCAGATTATTTTTGCGTAACATCATATTTTGATTCGATCAATGAAGAAAAAGCATAATATAGCTAAATCTCAACTTCAGCAATTTCTTTAATGATTTATATTCTATTCAAATATATTTTTGCAATGAAATACATGATGAGTTGATTTCTTTTCACGTATACACGAATTATTCGCTAATAAATGCTAATAAAATTAAAAATGCAATCATCATCCACCGGATGCATTGTGTCTTGATTCATTTGTGAAGTCTTGCATATAAAATAATTTATATTCTACATTTTTTTTTGGCATACTAAATTATACTTTACCTTCGTAGAAAATGCATATACCAGTATAAAACATACTTTAAGCTACCCATGTCAGTGGAGAATAAAGCTGACTAATTGCTGTGCTGTTTAGTAAATAAAATATATGTACACTACATATAATATACCAAAATGTAGTCATAAATGTATTGCACAGTTTCAATTATCGCTTTTAGAAAATATTGCAACAAATACAGTTTTTATACCAATTTTAAGAAACACATATAAAGGCACTTTAATCTACAGAGAAGTATGTCGTGGTGCCTTTAAGTATTTAAATTTAATTACATTTAGCCGATTGTTCTCAAGTGTTCAGTCTCAATGGACATCATTTTTCTTTACAAAATATATTTTTGGCGCCAGTAATAAAGGAAAATAAAACTTGCCTTATAATTAGGACATTTTTAAGATTGTATAATGGAAACCTCTTTTAAACAAGTGGGAAACTGCACGTCAAACGTAGCAAATGAAGTGTATTGGTACTATAACAGAGATTTAAAATTACTTAGATCTTGGTGTAATAGTATACAATACATAAGATACTGTATAGTACCCGAAATCTTCTGTGTGTCGCTGTAAATATTATCTGTTTTCTATCATATAGTAAGTAACTTGTAGTAAATCTCAAAAACGTATATCATTTTGATAAAATGAAAAATAATTTAATAT
Source organism: Maratus speculifer (assembly GCA_964019185.1). Lineage (NCBI taxonomy): Eukaryota > Metazoa > Arthropoda > Arachnida > Araneae > Salticidae > Maratus > Maratus speculifer. The sequence continues at coordinate 333,159,412 of OZ025292.1, forward strand.
AAATAAAACGTGCCCCAAATAATGTTTCGCCCTGTACCATTACGTAATACATTAATTTTGTGTGGCCCTGCAAATTAAAAACAAATATTCTTTGTACCATACATTGTACAGAAAGTATATTTTAGCACATACTTCATAAATGATATCAATTTTACGATGTTCGAAAGTGTGTGACATCATACGTACTTGAAACTATTTTTTTTCTTTTAGCTGTAATATAACGGAATACTTTTAATTAGCCTGTAATTGAACTTTGCATTCGATTTTCATAAAATTTGAAATGACTCGACAAAATTATACAACAATCATGTATTTTAAATTTCAAAAGATTTCATTGGCTAGTGTTTGTGTTGTTATAAGCGGACAGACGGACGGATTGAACGACAACTATAAGCGCTGTGTATTTATATAATTACGTATGCACCTAAAAAGTGTTGTCAATAGAATAAAACTTGTGTAAGAGACGCCTGAGTTGTAAGGGTGACAAAAAGAATATCTCGACAAGTAAAATGAAGCAGTTTTTGCGGAACATTTAACATCAATGTAATTTACTTAATAATTGAGATAGAAATAAAAATGTTTTTGCGCGTTCGTAATTAGGTAAATATGTAGCGCATATCGTCATCGTTCAGTCTGTTCGTTCGTCTGTCCACATATAAGAGAGCAAAAAATACTCAACTGAATCGTTTGAAAAATACATAGTTATTGTACACTTTTGTTGAGTCATTTCAAATTTTATGAAAATCGGATATATAGTTCAGTTACAGGACAATCAAAAGTACTCCATTACATGACGTTCAAAGAGAAAAAACAGTTTCAAGTGCATTTTAATGATGTTAACTCTTTCGAACATAATAAAATTGATTTGCATCTGTGGAATATATACTTAAAATATACATTCTGTACAATGTGTAGTATTTGTTATTAATTTACAGGGACACACAAAAGTACTCCAGTGCATAATGATACAGGTGGAAGCATTGTTTGGGGCACATTTTAATTATGTTAAACTATTTCACATTATACAAAATAGATGTACGTTTCTGGGGTTTACTACAATTTACTTTGTCTACCATAGAAATCAGATAGTATTTACAGGGACGTACATAAGTTTTCTTCTACTGTACTGCATCCGAAGTAGTGCATACTATTACAGCAACATATAAATATTTTTTCAAATAGTACGAACTTACCTCATTTGCAATGTTTGACGGGCAGTTTTGGACTTATTTTCAATGTAAATATACACATTATAGCCCATATGTAAATCCAAAAATATTTATAATATCTCAATCAACCCATACATTAAAAAAATTGATTTCATGCATAAATTACTTTTTAAAAAGTAATAAACTTTTATATGTTTCTATGACATTTTTTGAACAATATGTCTGTTCGGTACATTTATCTAAAAAATTTCGAAAATATAACCTTAAAATTTGATGTGGTATCAGAAAAAATACTATTTAAGAATAATAATAATAAATTTTCATTTTGGCTTAAAAGAAATAAAATTAAAACCACTTTTCTATAAAACTTTGAATGTCCTAAAAATTTTAAGAACATATTTTTCATTATTTTAATTTTTCTCCTCGGACCTATAATGCTAGGTATTATTAAAGAAACAAATTAGTTAGGAAACTTTGAAAAGTTTCAACGATATACTAAAATAGAATTTTAGAAAAATACACTGAAGCATAAAAAAACACATTTTGATTAAGAGAAAAAAATACCTTAATTTCCGTATATAAGCCGATCCGCGTATAAGTCGAGTATACAACTTTTCACTAAAAAATCATCCAAAATCGGAAACCCCGGATATGAGTCGACATTAAAAAATGGTGATGAAAAATTCAGAAAACGAAAACTTTTCACTTTTTTGTACATAGATAATAGGAAAAAATGCGCTCTCCAAAATTATCGATCTTTTCTATTTCGTCACGGCAGCGCTGCCAAATATGTCTAATTGGTCTCTGTTATGACGTGCTTGTTCATAAAAACCAAATAACCTATTTTTAGCTTAAATTACTACACTGTAAAAAAAAATCTTTAAAGTTACTAAAAGTTTTCTAGGAAACTGGTATTTTTACAAATTTTTATGTAACGGTATCAGCAAAAATTTATGTAACAGATACAGATTTGCACTGAAAAAAAAAATCTGTGAATTAACTAAGAATTTTTTTAAGAAACTAGGATTCCTTTTTTTATTTTATTTTATTTATTTTTTTTTTTTTTGTAACGGCAACCCAGGTTACAGGTAAAACATTAGTAAGATAACTGCAATTTCACTAGATTCGTTTGTAAAGTATCAGCAAAAATTTATGTAACAGATACAGATTTGCACTGAAAAAAAAAAATCTGTGAATTAACTAAGAATTTTTTTAAGAAACTAGGATTCCTTTTTTTATTTTATTTTATTTATTTTTTTTTTTTTTTGTAACGGCAACCCAGGTTACAGGTAAAACATTAGTAAGATAACTGCAATTTCACTAGATTCGTTTGTAAAGTTACAGATTTCTGTAGATTTACCTCTTATCTTGTAATGTGCACAGGTAAAATGATAGTAACCTACAGATTTCGGCAACTTTACACCTGTAGGATTACAGATCTTTTTTTTTTTTTACAGTGTACATGAAATGTTAGTTTGATCTTTCAAAAAATATTGCATCAATAATGCTATGGATGGAAGTAGCAATGCTTACTTTTTTGAAGAAGATGGCGCGGCGATTTTGATGATGATGAATTACACACTGTCGATATTCATACTGATGTACCAATGAAAAGCTATTTTAATAAGTTGCTTGAAAACTATGATGATAATTTGGATAATGTATGACGATCGGTAATTTTTTCATTGTAGAAGAATCTTGGGGCTTTAAACTATTTGTAGAAATTTGTAACTATTTTTAAAGATCTTTTTCTATATTCACCATACATTTTGTTTCATTTTAGATTAAGCAATCAGTTATTGAAATTTCCTTATACTCGTGTATAAGCCAACCCCGCTACTGTAAATGCAAAAAAAATTCCAAGAGTTCTTGGTGTATACAGGGAAATATATGGTATATATACACACACAGTGCTTAAAAAATATTATTTAAAAACTTTCATGCACCACAATTTGTTAGGTCTATCATCATTTAAGACCATATTTTAGCGTTATTTTTAGGGCAATAGTTTAAAACACAAAACGATGAACCATCTTATGGTTTCATGAGCCCTTACAATAACATAATATAATTGAAGTACAATATAATTTTTTTTGTCATAGAGCTTAATGTAACACAATTATTTATACTTTCCTGTGAACACAATCTACTTATTCCATTTTCAGTGAGACATACTGAATAGTAAATTTCAAAAACATATTCCGACTACAGGAAAATTCTGTTACATTTACAAAAGTTAGCATGACAAAAGACGGCATATAACAGAAAGGCAAATCTAAAGGAAAACTAAAAGTACGGAATAAAAAACGAAGGTCACAAAATATATTTTCAATGATGAAAACTTTATAAATTAGATGAGTATTTTTAAATAAAAATACAAAAAAATTAGAAAAATGATTATTTAAAAATGGCTTAATGGAGGAATATTTTTCATTAGCATTAGAAAATTTAAAAGTATACACATAATTAAATTATTTTTACTACAAGTATTATAACAATTATATAGAACAAAAACATTATTTTTCTTAGCTGCGTACACACTAACTACTAAAAAGAAAAACAAATTGCGCATTATTCATTTCTGTCCTTAAACATGTTCTTTAATTAAACCCAAATAGTATCTCAATTTATTAAGGGTCATTGCTTAATCATACACAATTCATTGATTATTTTTTAATCGTGAGGTCCTTTTGCTTAAATTAAAACTCTTCGTGCGATCTAGTGAAGCCACCTCCTTCCACCCCCCCCCAAATCCCCTGAATTCATTAATTTCCGAAGAAATTTTAAAAATCTATAGAGCGAAAGTCACTAAATTAATGAGTAATGGTTTATAGTTGGCTGATCTATGGTCATTACGTTTATGAACCGTTGGAGTCTAAACCGGCTAATTATGTATGGGAAGAAAAAAGAAAAATATATTGGAAGTATAATTAAGAATATACTTCCAATATATATATATATTTATTTCAGATTCTTAATTCTTCAGATTTTATATTTTTTTCATTATTTTAGATATATTATATCTTATATATATATATATTTGTATGTAATGACTTATCAAATAAACTTTCATAGAAAATACAATATGCTTAATAGTTATAAAAAAATAATTATGAATAATATAAAATGGATCTTACAAAAAATATATATATAAATATAAAAATAAAAATAAACAGCTTATTACGTTGGATGTACAACGAGATTTATTTTAAAAGGTTTTGAATAACTGACAACGTGAGTTTCAATATTCGACTTATCCAGAAATTAAAATTTTTGGGAAATCGCGAAAACCTCCTACTGCATTCGTTGGCTTTCATTGTAAACCAAGATTTTACAATGACAGAAATACAGAATAAAACAGATTTATTTTTATTATTATTATTATTATTGATTTACCAATATAACAGTTTGATAGAGAAAACTGGTTTTTTTAGATTTTCGATAGGTGGATTTTGATATTCAAGTTCTAAATTGTTTGTATGTAAAATAAGATGTCTTACTTTGTACTTTTACTATCTTCTATTTTACAAGAAGAAATTACTGGATCCGAGAAAACTTTCGAATTTCGGTTTTCAACGGATGTATATGTTTTAGGGGTCAGGGAACCCCCAAAAAACATTTGTTTTACAAAATATATGGGTGTCACTCTATATGTGACAAAAAGTTTGTGGGCGCACTATCTCAAGTACTAATCTACGGAATTTTATAAAACTCTAGATTCAGTTAGACTTTGATATAAACTGAAGCTGATTACTTTTTGGTACATATCGCCTAACAGATGGTACTGCTATAATGCCTTTTTTTAAATTTTCGTTATAACTATATCTAAAGAAATAATAGACGAATTTTCATAAAACTTCAAATTATGTTAGTCCGTGATATAATATATTGCTGATTGCTTTTTGGTGTAAATATCCCAACAGGTGGTGCTGTTGTACGGTATTATTGATGATTATCGCATTAGCTCTATTTAACGTACTGATAGACGAATTTCCATCAAACTTCAGGTTTAGTTATTCCCTGATATAGAGAAAATGCTGCTTAGTTTTTGGAATAAATCATTCAACAGGTGTCTTTTCTATCCAGATTTTTTTACGATTTTCGCAATGGTTTTGTCTGAAAAACTAACGAACGGATTTTCATCAAACTTCAGATTCAGTTAGAAATTGACATAAATTGTTTCTGGTTTTATTTTTGTGTAAATAACTTAAGTGCTGACATTTCTATGCTTACTCTTTCTGAAAGTATAAACATGTATAACATAGAAAAAAGATTTGGGATTGCCATATCCTACTCATTAAAATTAATCTTGTTATAAACTTTTATTTTTATTTTTTACTCTAATAAATTAAGAATCACTTCACCATTACTTGCATTCCGAAATGAAATTGTATTTTATTCATTATATATATATATATATAAATACAGTGTATAAATTCCGAAGGATCTCCAATGCCTAATATCTAAATCGTTAGCCATATACCTGTAGTTCTAGCTGCGAAATTATTTTAAATGAGGGTAAATATGTATTTTAAAAGTGATTTGGGTCAATAAAAATCTTAAAAGTCTTTTGTACATTTTCATACATCATTTATTTTATATTTTTAGATTTAACTTTTATTTTTCCAAGAAAAAAAATAAACTGTGAATATACTATTATAAAATTATAGTCCAAGAGCCGACAGCACAAAACATTAAGGCATCAAATAAAAAGAAATATGGAAGAGTAGAAATAAAGAAATCTCTGCAGAAAGTGAAGTGGTGCAAAAGCCAATGTTTAATACCACAGGTGGTTGGCACTTGAATTTATCATTGTGTTTTCCTGCACCCAGTTTTCTGTGCTTTCATACTTTTGATTGCAGGACAAACACAATGCTAAACCTACGAGTCAACCACTAGTGGTGTTAATTTTACGCTTATGCACCACTCGCTTCTGGCAGACATAGATCATTAGATTCCTATGTTACATTTGCATTCTTGAGTTGTTACATTTATGGAAATGTAACAACTCTCCTATTGTCACATTTCCATAAAATTAAGGGCTTTCTCTCGTGCTCGATGGCATAGGGTTTTGTGCTGTCGGCTTTTTGGACTACGAAATTTAGCTTTGATAGAAAAAGAGATACACGCATTTAATTCATGTAAGTTTAAGTTTAGTTAGGATGGAAATTTCATTGTTTGAAAAAATGCATTCGCTGCAATAGTGATAATTAAAACAAAAGAGTTTTGGCAGGTTTTGTATGAAAAATACATTTCATATACTAAAATTATATTGTGAAATATTCCATTAAAAGAAAAAGAATTCTACTTCGTCATAATTTTGAAAAAGCAATTCACAAAAGCTTGTATTCTTCACTGAACAAAACATTAACAATATCCAAAACAGAATAAATCAAATTATTTATCTTATCCTAAAGGTGCAAGTATCTCGAGAATTCAATTTAAATTCATTTGATATTTATTATTCATTTATTATGTATTAATTTATTAATTTATGGCTTATGCACCACTTCACTTCCGGCAGACATGGATTATTACGTTCCTCTATTTCTACTCTTCAATAAAAAAAAGGATGGTTTTGGTCTGTCGGTTCTTGAACTATTAGTTTTCAGCCGTTCAACGTGTTTATCTTATAATTTAATTTTGTTAAATACCATATTTATTACTATTTGAAAAAAAAAAATTGTCCTCGGTAGAGAATTTGGAAGTCTGGAGTATATCTGAATGTTTTCATTGGTTGAATTCCGCAACTTATTTAATTTTATTTAATTTTCTTCGTTTTCTGATTGGTTTATGTTTTATATCCAAAAATGGAATACTTCTGTTTTTTATTTTATTCGTTTTCTGATTAGTCCATGCTTAATGTCAAGAAATAAATTACAACTAATGTCACGATGACAAAAAAAGTATTAAAAACTACAAAAAAATTAATAACTCAATGACAAATTTAGATAAAAGTTTCAAACAAGCTGCATTTAAAAGTAAATTTTTTTTTCTGTTTATGACGGTGTAAAAATTAAAAATGTGCAATGTTTAGTAAATTAAAAATTTAAAAATGTACATTACCGAAAATTGTTAAACTGAAATTTCATTTAATATTTGTTTATAACTGGCACAGAAATATTAACGTGACTCTAAATGTCCAAGCATATTAATAGGACCCAATATTACGTAAGCTACGTTGTGATCATCATAAAAATGATCATATTATTGTTTTTTTAATATAGAAATCATTTATAAGTCTAAAATATAGTCTTTGAAAATATTATTTTCCAAATAGTCTTTGTAATTTGTTAAATTACAATTTTTTTGAATGTGGGGGGGGGGGGGGATTTTTTTTAAAACTCTGTGTCTGATGAAAACTTTTCAATACATATTTATTTCCAAACCATTTAAAAATTAAAAATTACTACATCATGAGAAACACATACTTTATTGAACATTATAATCTGTATTGAAACATTAAAAATAAAAAGTCCTTGATAGAAAATGTCTCCGTTTCACACATTTTCCAACGAGTACCTTTCCGTCAAATTCAAATTTCATGATAACAGTTATTATACAACTGATCGAGAGCTTCAACAGATAAGTATGAAAAGAATGTAATCAAATAATCTCCAATTATGATTGATAGCATCTAATTATATCATTTATCATTTAAGATCGATACTTGTTTCAGCTCAAGCAAGACGTATGCCTGACATATTTTAAGCCTGCGATTAACATAAACGGAAATGTTGCGTTTATCGCAATAGGAAACGATATTTATTCCAGTGTAATGACATTTCAATATTTGGGACAGTTAAATAAATATTGTGATTTTATTTCTTTTCTTTTAACGGAAGCATGTTTCAATCGGAAATAACAAGTAATGAAATTTTAATGTTGTAAATGTCTTATATTTATGGTAATATTTTGTTCTTAGTTTTCAGTTTCTTTCATTAATTAGAAAAAAAATTGAAAATTGCACGTGAAGCGTAGCAAATGCTGTGCGTTCGCACTATAGCGAAGTTTTCAAAATGTTCATTTATTGCTATTATAGTATACAGTATTTCGGATACAATATAGTGGTTGAAATATTTTGTGTGTTTCTGTAAATACTACCTGCTTTCTATTACACAGGAAGTAATTTACATTAAGCCTTAGCAACGTATATTAGTTTCATATAAAATGCGGAATAATTTAATATGATTAAAACATGCCTTAAACAATGTTTCCCCGTATACCATTATATAGTGGAATACTTTTGTGTGTCCCTGTAAATTAATAATTAATATTTTTTGCATCACAGATTGTACAAAATGTATATTTTAATCTATGCTTCATATATTCATGTCAATTCTATTATATTCGAAAGAGTGTAACATCACTAAAATGTACTTAAAACTATTTTTTTTCCTATTGTCCGTAATGTAATGGAATAAAATTGATTGTCCAGGTAATTAAACTATACATCCAATTTTCATAAAATATGAACAAAATTATGCAACAATTATACATTTTAAATCTGAGATAATTTGTTTGGGTTGTTTTTGCTCTGTTATATGCGGACAGACAGTCGGACGGACAGACTGAACGATGACTATAAGTGCTACGTATTTATATAATTACGAATGCGCCTAATTTTTATTTTATATATAAAAAAGTATTCAGCACCTATAATTATTCAGATTTTGGTGCAATGGTATGCAGTATTTCGGATACAGTATAGTAATCGAAATCTTTTGTGTGTCCCTGTAATCATTACTTCTTTCTTTTCTACAGGAAATAGCTTGTAGTAATCATCAGCAATGTATTTCAATTTCACAAAATGTTAAATAGTTTAATACAATAAAAGCGCGCACCAAACAATGTTCTCCCTATACCATTATGTAATGAAATACTTTTGTGTGGTCCTGTAAATCAGTAACAAATATTCTTTGCACCGCAGATTGTACAGAATGTATATTATAGTATATACATCATAGATGCATATCAATTTTATTACATTCGAGAGAGTGTAACACTATTAAAAGGAAGTTGATTTTTTTTCTCCATTGACCGTAATGTATCGGAATACTTTTGATTGTCCCTGCAATTGAACTGTGCATCCAATTTTCATAAAACTTGAAATGACTTAACAAAATTAAAAAATAATTATATATTTAAAATTTCAAAAAAATCGGTTGGGTAGTTTTTGCGTTGTTGTACGCGGACAGACGGACAGATAGACGGGCGGACAGATGGACTAATTAAGTGACAACTATTGGCGCTACGTATTTACATAATTACAAACGCACCTAAAAAAGAGAATTCTAGACATAAAAATAAACATTAAAAATAACATTAAAAATAAAAATAAAATTTCAATCCAAATAATCAATTTCAAATAATATCTTTACTATATTTTTGATTGTCTTAAAATTCACGTGCAAATTGCGTAATTATATCTTTCGGATTATAGTCATAAATAATTTCAAAGAATACTACGCAAAAATTGTCTCTTTTTTAGGTACGTTAGTAACTATGTAATTACATAGCACCATAGTTAAGTTAATGTCGTCTGGCCTTTACTTATATTATAGCACAAAAGTTATCCAATCGAATGGTTTCAAAATTTATATATATAATATTTGCAAAAAATTGTCGAGTCGTTTCAAATTTTATGAAAATTAAATTAATACTTAAGATATTAATATTTTTTTCTTCATTATATTAAATCCTATAATACATAATTAATTCAATACTATTCCATGTTAGATTATGATTGTAGGATGCAATGGTGATTACATCTTACTTCAGATCAAGCCATATTCTTTCCGCATTAATGAATTTAATATACAGGGCGTTTATAAAGTCTCGGACCCATTTTGAAGTTTAATAACTCATAAAATAATAAAGATAGATTAAAATTAATAACATAAATGGTTAGATAGAGAGTAATTCCACATGAAATCAACCAATAAAAAATATTTTTTTATGTTAATGTTTTAGATTGTACTTTTTTACCAGTTGGTTGTACTTACTTGTGAGATTAAAATTGTGAAGTTTAATTTTTTTCGACAATTCGTTTTAAAGTTATAAATTTTTGAAATTTTACAAAATTTGTATAGTTTTGTAACATTTAATTGGTTATAATTTCCAAACTATTTTATCTAGAGAATTAAAATTTGCATCATTTTTTTCAGTTTTTTATGGTGTTTCATCAGATATATAACATGACCAAGTTACTTAATTTTTGATTTTTCTGAAAAAAAAAATATTGTGTTTAACACCCTTTTAGCAACTTTTATGCCAAATTTTATGATGGTACTCCTATGGTGTCATATAGAAAAAAAAATTTTCTGTATCAATGTTCATGTAAATCTGTAGTAAAAAATACTTTAAGGTATGCTGCACAGTTTAGCCCGAAGTGTTACTTACATGGAAACAAATACAAATTGGAAAAATTTAAGAATAGACTGTTTTATTAAAAGACAAATAATAAATTTTAGATATTTAATAAACAAATCTTCTTACTTACAAATTACGTACTCAATTTGGCACAGTGGAACTCAATTTTTAGATCTTAGTACACGTATTTTTTCTTCTTATGTAAAATTTGACCTGCTCTTTACATTTCCCCTTTGGATACTGTGTATGTTCTGCCTGTTGCAGTGATTGTATGTAGTTTGCATAAAATAAAGTATTTTGGTATTGTCAAAATGTGATTTTCTAGGATAAGTGAATGACGGAGATGGTCCGCTTGGATGAAGGAAAGAAACTTTAATATCTTCTTCAACCTGATCTTTTGTGAAAACACATACCACCCACCACTCATTCTCATAGGCACAAGCATTATACCCCACAATTTCTTCAAAGTAGTACCTTTTACTACTTTTACATATACTTTTAATAATAGATGACTCTCTAATGGATGGTAATGATGCGTTCAAATTATCAAAACCAGATTCCACATCCATGAATTCAGGGTCATCTTTACTACAACCTGTTTTTGGATTGTCATCATTTGGAATGTCTGAGAAATTAATATCAATGTCATTTTCACAATTTGAGTGATACTTTTCTTTGCCTAATTTTAAGCGGCAATGAGGGCAGATTTTCATGCCTTTTTCAATGCCATATTTTAATATTGTCATCCATAATGTAAACCTTTCTTAAATTTTTACTTACCTAGTGTTCTTGCTTTTTGAATGGATTACAACAAAATTTATTCCATTTTCAGTTTAAAGCCATTTCACTCTTAATATTTTATAACACAAATCAGCATTCAACTCAAAGCAATAATAATATTAATAAACCCTAAATTGTACAATACAAGTTATAAACAGACAGCAATAGACTTGAGATAGTGTGCCACTACAGAAGATCTTAGAGAACACTGGCGATTTGAAAAGCCGTGTAAGAAAGGCATGCAAGTTGCAGCAGGAAACAAACATATTATTGTTTGAGTGTAACTCATTATGATTGTGAAAGCATTCAACTTCAGGAGCATAATTTGTTTTATTGAACTCTATTTTGAGATTTTCTTTCATTAACTCATTTATTACCAATTTATTCATTTTTTAAACATAAAATTTAATTAAAAGTAATATTAAATTAAGAATAATTTAAAAAAAATTCTATTTAAATTCCAAAACAATAAATTAAAAAAAAAATATTTAGCTTGTCAATTACACAAAATATTAATTATCTTGATTACTTTTAATTTTTACTGTTATGTGTTTAACAAATTAAAGAAAAGTGCCAATTAAAGATTACCAAACAATACAAATTTCATTAAGTTTTTAAAATTTCATAAATTAATAACTCAAAAACAAATGGTTAAAAAAATTTGTGAATTTGTATTTTTTATCTACCATTCTTGTACAACATCTGAGCCAAAAATTAAGAAAATCAAAAGACCTGAAATTTTGCCCATTGGTTGGTTTGATGTGGAGTGATCCTAGACTTAGCCTCTTTGCTACTGGCGATTTTTACAGTATTTTTAATTATTACTGAATTATTTCTTCCTTCGTTTGACTTCTGAGCGAGATTTTTGTTTTATTTTCATTAGCTTGAATCTTAGAATTCAAAACATATTATTCTTATATCGAAATTTCATTTATAATATTATTATTTAGTATCATTAATAAAATGGGACAAAACTGATGCACCCATTTGGGTACTCAGGGACTGAAGAGGTTAAAAAGTTTCATGACCCTTGTCAATGAACTTCCACGTTTGCCCCCTTCGTCGCACGGATAATATCAAGTCGATAGTCAATTTCACGCCAGGTAGCGGCAAGTATGTCTGCATATTACAGAGGCTATTGCGGTTGTAATTCTGACTTTTAAGTCATCAATGTTCGACCCTTTCCTTCTGTAAACATTGTCCTTTACAAATCCCAGAAGGAAAAAGTCCAGCGGCGTTATATCAGGTGATCTGGGTGGCCAAGAAAATGGACCCCTCGCCCAATCCATCTTCCTGGAAAATGGTCATTCAAAGAAGTACGAACGACGGTACCCCAATGAGATGGTGCACCATCCTGTTGCAGAAAGACATGTGGCTGAATCTCTTCTAGTTGTGGAAATACGAAGTTTTCCAACATGTCTAAGTATGCGACTGATGAAACCGTCTTTTCTGTAAAAATGAAATTAGCTGAAATTGACCACACGCGCAGAAGATATTTACAAAAGTAAAGATATTCAAACCTGAAAAGGAAAATATATGAGTTATTCCATCAATAAATGCTATAATTTTATTTATATCTTCATTATTTTATGAGTTATTAAACATCAAAATGGGTCCGGGACTTTATAAACACCCTGTATATAATCGTAAGAAACTTTATATCCATGCACTTTTGCATAAGAGTGCAACAGCTATTGCACCAAGATCTAAACATTTATAAAACTAGTTATAATACAAACGCACCTCATTTGTTATATTTGACTTCAATATCCGACTACGTAATTTTTATTCAAATTAATTAAATCTGAAAAAACGACTTATTAAACGATATATATCTATATTTTAATTGTGAGTTTAGAAATATAAAATAACTTAAATATATTATGAAATCTATAAAAATAGTAAAAAATGAAATAAAATTTAATCAGACACTGGTGAATGCTGCAAAATGTCATTGCAAAAGAAAGTTTTCAAAATATTTGTTAACCAGAATCGTCGTGACTTAAAAATTCCTTGTTGCAATTGAATGCTCTTTAGATCGTACATTCAAGCAATATTTCCATCCATACTGATATTAATCTTTAATAATAATTAGATTCGTACGCTGATAGACATAATACGAAACAGATGGTAAAGATGGATGAAAATGATGGCATCTGGTTTATCGTTGTGCATACAGAGCCAGAGTGAACCTGGCTTTCTTATCTTGCTTCAAAAAATATTATTTAAAATTTCTGTTTGAGAAAAAAAAATTTCAAATGTGTACGGGTTGTTTAGCCTCACGGTGTACTTCAGTGGTTCTACCATGCCCATCCTAGTTTGCGTTCCCTTAAAATTTACATAGTCATAGGATTTGAGATTACAATTATTGATAACAAGAGAATTATGTAAATATTAGTCGGCCATGCTAGCGAAAACTCGTTCTACTTTCTTCTAAATTGATGAGGTTCAAAAAAATGTTGACAAAGCGCAAATGTGTCGAATCTGAGTCTTGATCTTATTGTTTTACGTTTTATCATATGTGATAAACACCTTATATTTTATTTTTTTTCAAAAAAGCAGCTACAACTTAACATACTCGTTTTCCAATCTTCGTGTGTAAAAATTGGCATTTTGTAAGACGGATCACCAACCACAACTTTTAGCTCAAATCACTGTGTTTGTTTTGTGTGTAACCAAGACAATAATGGCACCTCAAAATAAACCGTATCTAGTTTAATATCGACAATCAAGTTTAATATCGATATCAAATTTTTAGACTAAAAAAAATGATTATTTGCCATTACATCGAATAAATTGCGTTTGAGACGCACATGCATGAGCACAACAAAAAACTTCCACTTCTTATGTGATTATTCAACTGAGCAAGGCGCATATGCAGCGCATTACTTCAAAGGCAAATTTTTACTTATATACTGCGTATGCGCAGCTGTTGAAATTTTACTTAAAACAACGACTAATTAATAAAATATTTTAATAAGCAAATGTAAGATAATCAATCTGAAGCCAAATATCACCCATGTGGCCATATACAGGGTGTCCCCTCTCAACGGTGGCCAATGGCTAATTTCTAAATCGTTGGTCATAGACATATAGTTCCAATTGCAAAAATGCTTAAAAAAAGGTAAAGAATTATTTTTTTAAACGATTTAGGTCAAAAAAATGTTTTACTAAAAAATTGCGAAAATTAAATTTTTATACGGTTCCCCGGTCCTATAAGTAATATTTAGAACATTTTTACCACTACTCTAACAAGTAAGGCTAAAAAAGTCCCATTCCTCTGCGATCAAAATTGACTGAGTTATAGCTGTTCAAAGTTGAAGCATATTTTTTGCTGCAAAATAGGGGTCAGTCACAAATTTACTGGAAATAAAAATAAACATCAGATAGAAAATTTAACTTTAAACATTGAGAGTAAAAAAAAAAAAAAAAAATTACAATGTTGTTTCTAAATTTATGTTGGCATTTAAGTAAAATATGCAATTTGTGCTAAAAAAAAAAGTAAAAAAATAACAGATTTTTTTTTAAATCAAACTATGAAAAGCAACAGTCACAAATCGTTACAAAATGATATATATTTAAAGCTCTATTAGATTACACAACCTAATAGAATTTGATGTAGTCCTATAAAATAAATAAATGGAACGCACTTAAAATCGTATTAATATTACATTGTCATCGGGTTTAAATAAGTATTGGAATTGAACCTCAATCAGATATTTGGAAGTGAGTTAAAATTTGAATATAAGTTCTGAACTAGGAAAATTTACATACGAAAACTATGAATAAAATAAAAGCTTATCAAAATAACATACCTTTTTAAAATAACATCACGAAAAGAATCACCTTTATTGCTTACAAAATTAAACATACGTAATAATACAATTGAAGATATGAATTTCATAACTCGACTTATCGATTTTTGATTTCTCTATCAGTCTATACAAACCTCCACTATTGTAACAATGCAATCTCAAAATTTATAATGAAAACCAATAGATGCATTTAAAGTTTTTTCGCTATTTCCCAAAATTTGATTTTTTCGATAAAGAGAATTTTGAAATTCATGTCTTCAGTTATTTTAATAACCAATCTAGAAGTTAATTAAGTATAAATAACACTACCGTAAAACTTATACGGTGACAGCGCCTTCAGTTAAATCGCTCATTTAAAACATTTTGTAATTGGAACTATATGTCTGTGACAAATAGTTTAGGTAGTAGCCTTTGAACAGCGTTGGAAATCGACTCCCTTTATAATACTTTAAGCACTTAGTGTACGTTCCCTTAAGGCTCATTCGCACTCATCCGTTTTCAGCTATAGAAAAGTGGTTTAAGTCATGAAATTTAAAGTTTCATAACTCGGTCAATTTTAATGTTACATGAATGGGACCTTTTCTGTATTACTTGCTAGAGTGTTGAAAAAATTTTACTAAATATCATTTATAGGACCGGGGGACGGTATAAAAATTTAATTTTCGTAATTTTTTAGTAAAACATTTTTTTGACCAAAATCGCTTAAAAAACAATTCTTTGCCTTTTTTAAAGCATTTTTGCAATTGGAACTATATGTCTATGATCAACGGTTTAGAAATTAGCCATTGGCCACTGTTGAGAGGGGACACCCTGTATAATAAATAATACACCCCATTGCCGAATTTCGTGGTAACACACTGTTTTCACATATTTTACGTTTGACACATGAACAGGGATGTAGTAGGGGTATACGGGGGTATACGCTGTATATACTATGAAATTTTTTAAGGAACACGGCATACCCTCTGTTTCTCAAAACAGCAATAGTATATTTATATACGCTCTTGGGTATGCCCTCTGTTTTGAGCGTATATCCTCTGTTTAGAACGTATATCCTCTGATTTTTTTTACGACGACACCACTGGACATGAGTATATAACTTGCGTACAAATAGAGATACATATTTACATCAATAAAGATGAATGTTCTGTAATTATTAAAATTAATATGATGATATTTTATGATTTAAAAAAATATAATACAAACAACAATTTAATAGAACAAATGCAATAGTAAAGTCGCTTTAGTTTTCACAGAAACCTTTTCTAATTTGAAGTAAAGAATAATTAAACTTCTTGTTCTTTCTTTATTTTTTTAATTAAAGTAATTTTTCATTATTTATTTATTTTTTAAGGGAAAAAATATGTTGTTGCGAAGTCACTTTACAAAAAAAAAAAATTATTTTCAAAATTTCATGACTAGAGCTTGCATAGAAACTGTTTACGATCTAATTAGTATCCTCATTCATATATCTTTTATACATCTATCGTGAACTTTATAGATAGTTAATCCAATAATCCTCATTAATGATTGATAGCATCTAATTACACGACTCGTCGATTAATATCAATATTTGTTTCAGTTCGAATATGATAAATCTATGAATTATTTTAAGTCTGTGATTTTTGTAAATGGAGATGGTAAAAAGATAATGTAATAAAGAACGATATTTTATTGTGACTTGATGCGATTTTAATAATAATTATAATAAATACGATCATTGGAATGTTGTTGTAAGGGGAACTATTTTTATTTAAAAGCTCGGGGAAACTTTTTTTGCCCCAAAAATGGAGCAAATAATTACTCAATTAACTTTTATTTATTTTGTTATTATTAAATTTCATAAAACTGAAAAAGTTCATTTAAAAAAATTCTTTTCTTTCTTTCTTTTTTTTTTAAATTAGGTGGTCACCTGCCCCGATACCAGGTATCTAACCCGTTAACCTGAGGTAACTCAGCAGGTAGGGGGCCTGGTCATCGGTTAGAAAGAAAAAAAAATCACATGGTCGGAGTTGAATCGACGCTTTCCGGGGGTTCTAGTGTTAAAGGGTACTATTATAAAGGAATTATGTTCTAGTGCATTTTAAATTTATTCCGCCTGTTAGTATTAAAATATGATTTAATATTAAATTAAAACATATAAATAGTACATAAACAAATTAAGAGATTAGGAACAAGCACAATGAAAGAAGGGATAGAAGTATCATTGATGAACAAACAAGGCACTAAGAAAGCGAATATCAAATGCATGGGATTATATGTATACTAGTTCAGAACAGTTCTGACAAAAATGAAAGAAATAAAGTTAATACAAGGATCTAAAGTCCGTGAGAAAGTAAGAAAAAATAAAAAATCGGAAATCTCGTTAATTCGAATTAAACGATGTCAAGAGAAAATAATTTCGAATAAAGGAAAATTTTTAACGTTATTCTGCCATTCAAAATTTTGGGATTTCATGTTTAGTTCGAATTAAGCGAAGACTCGATTTCTCCGATTAACGAATCAACGAAAGCCGTTGTATATCATTTGAGAACTGATATGTTGTTTAAAAGATCGATATGTAAATAAATTTATAATTTTATATACAGTAGACTTTCTCTATCTGAACACCCCTGGTATTATGAACGAAATCTGACGGTCCCGGTGAAACTCCATAGACTTAACAAAAGAAGAACTCTTTCTATTCTGAACACCCTCTAATCCGAAAACCCCATTATTATGAACACTACATTTGGTCCCCATTTCTACTCCACCTCTCTGTAAACTGAACATGCGTTTTCAATCTGAATTCGATTCTCATCATGGTAATTCAGAGAAATTGTTATAGAAGAAGAAAAAAGGTTAAACGAACTTTATTAAAAAATAAACAGACAAAATCACAGTTAGATTTCAAGTGTGTACTTGAAGTTGAAATTTGTTTGAATACGTCAGATAAAATCTTTAGTTAAATGTTAAGCATCTGTTGTTATATTGTTGTCAGCTGCCTAAAAAAGCCATTTTATGATTTTTTTTTTTTTTTTTTTTTTTTTTTTTTAACTAGAAAATGTAAAATTTTGTCTTTCATTAGTTGGAAATAGTTCCAGTTTCAAAATAATCCACTTCCATTTGTCTTATTTGAAATAATAATTTTATACAAATTATTGTTAATTACATCTTAAGCATGATGCTTTAATGATTAATTTTGGAATTTTCAACCGATTTCTACAATTGATCAACTACCGGGAAAATGGCAATGAAAGAAAAGCTTATAAATTCGATGCTATTAAATTTTAGCAGATTTCATTTTTTCAGATTATAGGACATTCATTAAGGTTTGTAACAATCATGTTAGGATACTTTCCGGTTAGTCGGGTACCAATGTTATATATACATGATTATCTGTACATATATATACCGGGTGTCCCAAAAATGACTGATGGATTTTAAAATTCAATAACTTGCAAACGGTGACAGCTATTTAAAAATTTTTTGCAGGAGGGTTATGTATAATGACAGGAGTTTTTTTACCGTAATTTTTTATTTTAGTTCGCATCTCAAACAATAGGTGGCGCTGACGGCGATTGAAGGCCAGGCCGGCTCTTCACTCAGCACTGATCACCTGGCCTTCAATCGCCGTCAGCGCCACCTATTGTTTGAGATTGTGAAAATTTTTAAACAAAAAATCAGAAAAATTGGACATAAAGAATTTCGCATGGAACATTTTGAAATCATGAAAATTTCGTAAATATTCATTCTGAGAAAAACAGGTTTTAGTAACTACAATGATTATAATTGCTTAATATTTTCCTACTGACAAATATATATAAGGGGTATAAGATCATTTCTAGCTTATGTGTAAGTGTTCTATGTTTTTATGGTAAATTCACATAAAATATGTGGCTTCGACAATAATTCATGCAAAGGGCGCGAAGTATTTGAATTTAAAAAAATCTTCTCCAAAAGTAACTTTTTGTATTTTCTAATGAATTTTTTTGTATTTTTCTAGAATATTCATTGTATAAATACCTCTCATTGTACAAATTTTTGTTAAATATATTAAATATTTTTAATATATTAAATATATTATTTTTTTTTTAGGTAGCTTTCATTACAAAAAGTAAAAAGCTACCTATTACAGCCGTCCGGAGGAAAGCACTTCCGGAAAATTTTGGTATATTTTCACCGATCATGACCCCCAGATCCCAAAACCACCCTCCGTTCAGATGTTGACATATATATATATATATATATATATATATATATATATATAACCATTTATATATATATATATCTGATTTTTGTCATGCGATAACTAACGTATTTATGAATCGATTTGAATGAAACTTGGTATGTACATAGTACATACAAATGTCTCGACCGAGTTCTTTGGCCAGCATCATCCGCTATTTTGTTTCAAAATAGTGGCCATTTTAAATTTTTTAAAAATTAAAAAATTTAAAATTAAATGCAAAAAAATCAAAAGTTGAAAAATATTTTCCTTTTACGTGTTAGAACTTGAAACAAAGATTCCAGAACACTTTTTATTTTGTCTATATCTTAAAAAATGATTGAGTCATAGCACTTTGAATTTTTCTTATGGCTGACATTTTGAAACGGTCTGATCTGAATGATCCACAATGTTGCTTTAAAATGGCATACACTTTATGATATCGAGGAATTTGGTGACTCTCTAAATCGCTTAAAATAAAACCAGGTTGAATAAAAGATGACTAATTTCTAAAAATTCCTATTAATATTCAGTCTTGACAAAAACTAGTTTCAATCTTATAAAATCACTAATTTTACAGGATTATTTCCACTAATTTGAGCTTAGTATTTTTGAACTTACCTTAAAATAAATAAATAAATATATAAGTATATGAAAGCTACCTCTTCCTCCCGGCATTGCCGGAAGGACTTTTTTACGATAAAACGATTGGGGACAAAAAGCAATTCCTCTAACTACATTGTAAACAAACGCTAAAAGAAACAGTTAAAAATTACAGTTAAAGTATTGTTTTGCGAAATCACAAAATCAATAAGTATTCATTGCAGAATAATATCATTTTGTAAGATAAAACTAAAAATTAGGCTAAATTTTATGGATGCGAATCAGCAAAAAAGTAAACAAAGGGGCGTGGCAGAATCAACTGATTGGATAAAAATGCTTGTAACTCCAGTAAAAATAGACGAAATTGAAAAATTCTTTTTGTGTTAAATAGCAGGGAGTTCATATAATGTTATTACGCTAAAAATGAAAATTCGACAATTTGATGATTTTATGCGATTTTGAAAGTTCACTGTACCTTTAAGATAAATACTTTAGAAAGAATCTTTTTTCAATTTCTTATTTTTTGCTTGTACATCATTATACATTTAACAGATTTTTTGACAAAATTAAACGGCCGCTATTTTGAAACAAGATTTTAGATGAAGTTGGCCAACGAACTCGGTCAAGACATTGGTATGTATATGTACACACGGAGTTATATCCAAATTAGTTTATAAATATGCGTATTATTTCGTGACAAATTTCAGACCGTTTCAAAATGTCAACCACACCGGAAATTGAAAATGCTATAACTAAGCCATTTTTCAAGATATAGATGAAAAAAATGCACTGTAATCTTTGTATCAAGGTCAAACACACACAAAAATACTTTTTCAATTTCTTATTTTTTGCACCTAATTTTAAAAATTAAATTTTCTTTAAAAGATTTAATATTCCGCCATTTTGAAATAAGATGGCGGATGGAACTGGTCAACGAACTCTGTCCAGACATCGGTATGTACTATGTACGAACCAAGTTTCATCCAAATCGGTTTATAAATACGCGTTTTATCAAGCGACGAATGTCAGATCATTCCAAAATGTGAGCAACACTAGAAATTAAAAGTGATATTAGTCTGCCCTTTTTTAAGATACAGACGAAACAAAAAAATGCTCTGGAATCTTTGCATCAAGGTCAAGTGCATAAAAGAGAAATCTTTTTCAATTTATCACTTTTTTGTACCTAATTTTAAATTTTAAATTTTTAAAGAAAATTTAAACGGCTGCCATTTTGAAACAAGATGGCAGATGGAACTGGCTAACGAACTCGGTCAAGACCTTATTATGTATTATGTGCATACCAAGTTACATCCAAATCGATTCATACATACGCGCGTTATCACTTGACAAAAATCAGATCGTTTCAAAATGTCAGCCATAACAGAAATTCAAAGTGCTATAACTTAATCATTTTTTAAGATATCGACAAAATAAAAAGTATTCTGGAATTGTTGTTTTAAGTCTAAAGACATAAAAGGAAAAGATTTTTCAACTTTTTTTTTTTTTTTTTGCATTTAATTTTAAATTTTATTTAAAAAATTTAAATGGCCACCATTTTGAAACAAGATGGCGGATGATGCTGATCAACGAACTCGGTCTAGACATTTGTGTCTACTATGTGCATACCAAGTTTCATTCAAATCGGTTTATAAATATGATAGTTACAGCATGACAAATATTATATATATAAGGTACCCTGGGGTAATAACGCCACGTTAAGGTTCTACCAATTTTCACGGCTTAGTTTTAGATTGACAATGTTTTCCATACATCATTATGTAACAAATTTCTTTTATCATGACCTGTAAATAAATAATAAATATTCTTTGTGCGGCATATTCTACAAAATGTATATTTTAATGCTTTTCATAAATTTATATAAGTTTCATAATGTTTAGGCTGGTGTAATATCATTAAAAAGTACTTGAAACTATTTAAACTTAATGTAACGACACGTGTTTAACTTTCTCTATATTTCAACTATGCATCCGATTTTATTACAAATTGAAACAAAAATTGACTCAACAAAATTCTGCGTCAAATATGTATTTAAAATTTCAAATGATTCGGTTGGGTAATTTTTGTGATGTTATATGTGGACAGATAGAAGGACACACGGATCAGACGGCGACTTCAGGTGCTACGTATTTATATAATTACGAACACTCCAAGAATATAGTTAAATTTAAAACCGCATGCCGAAAATGAAAACGCATTTGTAGTAATTGTAACTCAACGAGAGTATTGTAATTGATTTCTTTTGTGTGTCCTCGTAAAATGATTAAAAATCATTGTGTGCGCGGCAGCGCGCAACAATAATATGATTGAGGGATAATGCACACGGATTTTTCAATTTTTCTTTTTGCAATAACTAACTAAATACTTATCCAATTTTGATGATTTTTTTTTAAATGTTCGTCTGGCCAAGAAGCACAACGTAGCACAAAAATTATTTTTTTTATGGCATACTGTAGGTGTACTGTAGGGTATTCTGAAAATCGGACAAAAATTTTGTGTCACAGCACTTTTCTCGAAAACTACTAAAGATAAAAACTTATTTTTTTTTAAACAAAAGACAAACTTTTTATCCCGAAGTAGTCATCGAGAAAACGTTATTTCGCTGGGCGGTTTTTCTGAAATTGCGTATTTTCCAAACTTGGTCATAAATGGGTATATCTAACGTTCTATTGCAGATAGAATGTTGCGGTAAAGTTTATTTTAAAGATTTTGCGATGCTAATTAATCCTGCAAAAATTCATAGCTTTACGTTAAACAGTTTTTCTACAAGATGAAATAAAATAATAGCAGTCATCAATCTAAGGTACTTGTGATCATCGGAGAGAAAAACCAGTTACACCATTCGATTAAGCATAACAAAATACAGAATGCTTTTTTTTCTCTTATTTTTAACTTAATTTTTTAACGAATTATGAATTTTTTGAAATTTTTGACATGCTGATTTTTGTCATTTTTAATGAATCATTTACTGAATAATTATGCACGGTGTCTAGCCCTGGTGGCTGTCAAATTTGATTTTTAATTTTAAATTAGGCAATTTTTTGCACCATGCCAAATTTATATTTTATCCATTTTTTTCATTTATTTATATTTTGTTTTTAGCACAATGGCATCAATGGCAAAAATGCCTGGCATACCTGTCAAATATTGGGGCCCTGTACTTTAACAAAGTGTATTTATTATAAGTATATACCGTATTTATTCTAATAAAATGCGCCCTCTAATAGAGCGCGTCTTCTAATAAAGTGCGCACCTTGGTGCTGATTGAAAAAATAAATATACGGAAACGATATAGTAGATAAGTAGAAAACGATTACTTAAATGCAAGTAGTAGGAAAAGGAGAGTTTAAGGACAAGCGCAGGTGGGGCTGTGGGGCCGCCCCGCCTGCGGTGCCTCCTGCGGTACCACCATCCCTCCTGGCCCCTCCTGCGGTGCCTCCTGCGCCCACCGTGCCACCACCGTCCCTCCTGCGCCCACCGTGCATCCCCCTCCACAAACGCCCCCTAGTGGAAAAAAGGAACATTCTATTATAACAGGATAGGTGAACAACCTTCCCTAATTAAAAATATTATCAATCACATCTCAACTCGGACAATACCTCTCTTTAACTGACATTTCCTCTCCTAAACGACCATTCCCTCCCTGAAACGGTCATTACCTTGTAAACAATCATTTCTAAAGCTATATAAATCTATGTTTTTCGATATTATTTTTAAAAGGATGTTAAACATCGAAGTGATTAGTGCTTTATGTGTTTACATATTGATGTGTGCCGTTTTTTCACTTGTTTATATTTTTACTAAAGTTGATAAACTAGCAGTAAATTTTATATTAAATTTTAACGATACAGAGAATTTTCCCCATTAATATCATATTATGGAGAAAAGTTATCAGGATCCAAGTCAAATTGCTAGTTTTGGAGGAGTGGACGCTCTTCATCGAGCAGTTCACGGTAAGGTATCTAAGAAAAAAATTAAATCTTGGTTAGAAGGGGTTGATGCTTACACTCTTCATAAACCTGTACGCAGAAAATTTCAAACAAATCGAGTGATTGTGTATTCTATAGATCAGCAGTGGCAAGCGGATTTGGTAGATTTAACTTCTTTACAGAAATTTAATGACGGATTTCGTTACATTTTAACATGCATTGATATTTTATCTAAGTATGCATGGGCCTACCCTTTGAAATCGAAACGTGCTGAAGATATAGTAGCGGTGTTTGAATCCATTTTTCGAACAAGGAAACCAAAGTACTTGAATACTGACGCCGGTAAAGAATTTTTAAATTCTCGTTTACAGAAGTTTCTGAAGCAACAAGGTGTTCGATTTTTTAGGACTTTTAACAATACGAAAGCTTGTGTAGTGGAAAGATTTAACCGCACTCTGAAAACTAAAATGTGGAAATATTTTACAACGCATCACACTTATCGATATATTGATGTATTGGATCAATTTTTAGATAGTTATAATCACACCTACCATACCACCATTAAGAGACCCCCAAGTGAAGTGAATAAGGATAATGAAAGTGAAGTGTGGTTTTCTATTTACGGTAATATGTCAAAACTGAAAAGGAAACCTTGTGTTTTTAATTCAGGGGACTTAGTACGTGTTTCTAAACATAAAATGACTTTCGAAAAAGGATATGAAACAAATTGGACGGAAGAACTATTTTTAGTAACAGAATGTGTCACGAGAATTCCTCCAGTTTACAAAATCAAAGATTTATTAGACGAACCTATTGAAGGAACTTTTTATGCAGAAGAATTACAAAAAGTACAACCGAAAAACCACTTTGACGTCGAAAAGATTCTGAAAAAACGTAAAAGAAAAGGGCAACTTGAATATCAAGTTAAGTTTAAAGGTTATCCTTCTAAATTTAATCAGTGGATACCTTCTTCAGATTTATTTTCTCTATAAAACACCCATTTTTTACAACGAATGATCATTCACAATCATGTCATTCTACGTGACGCTACCTTCTGACAGTTCAATGAACTATTTTCCTGAAAACAAAATTTCACATTATTTTACAAGATTACCTATGCCTTTAGATTTAAAAGGTGAATGGGAAGTCGGTTTAACTGAATTGATTTATCCTCATACATGGCGTAATATTACTGAATATGGAAACGAGTATGAATATGTGTTAGGTAACAGTTTAGAATTACCAGATGGAAGACCTAGAAACGGTAATGAATATGAACAGGATGATAGTGACACGAAAAAAATTCGAATCCCATCAGGATATTATGAATCTCCTAACGACATCATTAAAGTGATAAATTATCAAAAATTTGGTGATAGAATTTCGGTTAGCTACAACAAACACACTAAAAAAGTGAAAGTTTCTT
Organism: Maratus speculifer; assembly: GCA_964019185.1. Taxonomy (NCBI): domain Eukaryota; kingdom Metazoa; phylum Arthropoda; class Arachnida; order Araneae; family Salticidae; genus Maratus; species Maratus speculifer. The sequence continues at coordinate 333,184,731 of OZ025292.1, forward strand.
TGAAGAAATATGCACAATTGTAATTTTTATCCGGTTTAGCCGAATGTTTAGGATTCTTACCAGGTGAAGTAATCTCAAATGTTTCGACTCCCTCATTATCTTTTGAAAGTCCCTTTATAGCTGATCCACACGCAGATTTTAAATTGCTCTACTTGTATAGTGATATTGTAGAACCTCAGATTGTTGGAAATACAGTGGCACCCTTATTGCGAGTGATTCCTGTTAAAGGGGAGGACGGAGATATGATTCATGAAGTGTTTGACAGACCTCATTACATACCAGTGACTCGAAAAAATTTTCAAACGATTGAAACTGTTATAAGAACACACACAGGACGTTTAGTGTCATTTGATCGCGGAAAGTTGATTGTGAAACTACATTTCCGTCAGAAATATCTTTCATAATGCTTGTTCCTTACCAATGCTGTAATCAATCTTTTGAAGATTATTACACACATCAAACAGGTAGCGGATTGAACTATTATCAAGGAAATTCTTTCCAGAAAGGTTATGGTTTCGGAGGACTTTTCCGTTCACTTTTCCGTGCAGCTGTACCTTTATTTAAATCGGGTGCTAAAGCAGTTGGAAAGCAGTTATTTCATACCGGTGTAGATGTGCTAAATGATATTTCTCAAGGTGATAATATTAAAACAGCGGCTAAACGACGATTTAAGGAAGCCGGGAAAAATCTGACAGACAAAGCAGCAGTTAAAGTGAAATCTATGATTGGATCAGGTCAAAGGAATAAAAAACGAAAGAGACCTCAAAGTTCTCTCAGTCGCCCTAAAACCAAGAAAGTGAAAGCACGCGATATTTTTGCTTAAAGATGTCTAGTCTTATTCATAAAGATTCTCCCGTTTGCGTCAAATCTGAACTAGACTTGTTTATGATTCCACCTACGCAAACAGCTATAGAAAAAGGTCACTTTGTAGAATATCATCCACTGGCTACTATATCTGAGAGTGGACCAGTTGAGTTTAACATTACAGGCAATAGTGAAGATTATATTGATTTATCAGCATCTTACCTTTACGTGAAAGTAAAACTAACTAACGCTGATGGAACCCCCTTACCCGACAAGACACCTGTAGCACCTGTTAATTTATTTTTACAAGCATTGTTTTCTCAAGTAGATGTGAGTTTGAACGAAAGAGGGATTTCCTCTTCTAGTAATACTTACCCCTATCGTGCTTACATCGAGACTTTACTGAATTATGGAGAAGATGCTAAGAAAAGTTTACTTTCTTGCGAATGTTTTTTCAAAGATGAATGTTTGGATACAGTCAATCCTACACTTACCGATAACCCAGGACTTCATAAAAGATATGAATTAACTTCAAAAAGTAAAGTTTTGGATATGATAGGCCCACTACATTGTGATATTTTTCAACAAAATAGACTTTTATTGAATATGGTAGATTTGAAAATTAAAATGACACGTAGCAAACCCAGTTTTTGTTTGATGGCTGATAAAGTCGGAGATAAAACACCTGATTATAAAGTGGTGTTACAACACGCCTCTTTGTTTATTCGAAAGGTGAAAGTTAGTCCAGGTGTTTCTATTGGACACGCTAAAGCGTTAGAGAAAAGTAATGCTAAATATCCTATCGATAGAGTTTTGTGTAAAACATACTCAATATCGAGTGGAAGCTGGTCTTTTATGCAAGATAACGTATTCTTAGGATCTATGCCTAAACGTGTAATTATAGGATTATTAGAAAATTCAGCCATTAACGGACAGTATGACCTTAATCCGTTTTTCTTTAACCACTACAACGTCAACTTTTTAAGTATTTACATTGACGGACAACCAATACCATCTAAACCATTAGAATTAAATTTTAACGAAGGAAATTATATTGCAGCCTACCATCGATTGTTTCCCGGCTTTAACCGAGATAATGGAAATTATCTATCTCGAGAAGATTATGCTAAAGGACACACTCTATATGCATTCGATTTAAGTCCGGATTTATGTGATGGTCCACACTTGAATTTACAACATCAAGGAAATTTAAGAGTTGAAATTAAGTTTTCTTCAGCACTTTCATCAACTATTTCCGTTCTGATCTATGCAGAATTTGAAAACATTATCGAAATTTCTAAATCAAGGCATGTGTTGTGTGACTTTCCAAACTAGACAAAGATGAACTCTCAACAGATTAAAGACATTTTATCTCATAACAAATACACTAAGAAATATTTTTTAGATGTGTTTCCCAGCGATATGCTCCCTAACACAATTAAGCAATACCCCTGCTGTTTCGTATGCAACGTCGATTCTTCTGATCAACCCGGTAGTCATTGGCTTGCTTTCTACATAACTTCACCTAGAAGAGTAGAATTCTTTGATTCTTACGGAAATACTCCAGACTTTTATCAAGGACCTATTTTAGACTTTACTTTAAAATTCTCTCAAGTGATTTTTAACCCTTTAACATTACAAACAAATGTTACAGCTGTTTGTGGTCAATATACAATTTTTTTCCTCTTCTGTAGATGTAGAGGTGAATCTCTGAAAAAGTTTTTGTCGCAGTTTGTATCTGAAAACTTATGTAATGACCAAAGAGTGTATAATTTTGTTGCCAAACGATTTCATGTGTATGTGAATTTTTATCAATAAAAAGTCTTATAAAATACCTTATCTTTTGTGTCTGTGTTTATTTGTTATGGATTTCCCAAGCCTTCAACACCCCTTCACGGCTGTTTTAGCAGGACCTTCGAAAAGTGGGAAATCTTTTTTTATAAAAGATTTCATCTACTTTAAAACATACATGATAAAACCTACACCCGATAAAATTGTTTGGTTTTACGGCATCTACCAAAATTTATATGATGAAATATCTGACGTTACGTTCATTGAAGGTTTCCCAACTAATTATGAAGAATATTTAGGAACCAATACACTGTTCATTATAGATGATCTTATGTGTGAAGTTGGCGGTGATCGTCGACTTACAAATTTATTTACCAAGGGGAGTCATCACCACAATTTAAGTATTTTTTTATCACACAAAATTTTTTTCATAAAGGAACGAAAGATCTTCGATTGAATGCTGACTATCTTTTCCTATTTAAAAACAGACGTGATTTAAATCAAATCACATGTTTAGGAAGACAATTATACCCACGAAATCATAAATTTTTCCAAGAAGTTTACGCAGATGCTACTCGAAAACCTTTTACCTACTTATTAATTGATTTGAAAAATGAAACAGATGAAGAATATCGGTTAAGAACACAAATCTTACCGAATCAAAATCAGTATTATTACACTCTGAAATATAAATAATTGTGAAAAACGATAGACTCATCATTCCATAAAATGTCACCGTCCCGTAAACAGGTCAAGGATTTACAGCTAATTCACTCATGTCCAAAAGCATTGCGCAAGCAGTTACTGAAAAAGCTACCTTCAAAAGTGGTTAAAACCATCTGTGAATGTTCTTTAAACGTGTTAAAAGGAAATATACCAATTTCACATTATCAGAAGAAGCAGCTTGGAAAACACAAATATCTTCTAAGAAAATTAGCCTCTAAAAAAGGTAGTCTTTACCAGAAAAAACGTTTAATTATTCAAAAAGGAGGTTTTTTAAATATTTTGATACCAGCTGCTGTTACAGCTTTGTCAGCGCTTATAAATGGAGTTTAGCAAAAAGTTTGTTTTAGTCCCTGAGAGTGATTTTTCTAAACATACACCTTCTCAAAAGCAACTAAGTGAGTTTGATAAAGAAATGCAGAAAATTTTGAATAGTAAATTACAAGATTTTGAAAAACTGCAATCATACTACGACTTGTTAAAAAGAAAAATGAATTTAGAAGATTTTAACCCACCATTCAAAATGGATGTTACAGAAAAGGATGATCCTCCAAAACCGGCTGAAGATGAAACTATGCAAAATCCTGCAAATTCCGAAGACAACATTTTAAAAATGATTCCAACAGGTGTTCAAAAACAAGGTGAACAACTCTTGCAATATTTGAAAACGTATCCAAATATTTTACGTTGGAATGAACGAGGAGAGATTATTTATAAAAATCAATTAATCCCTAAGTCTAATCTAACTGATTTGATTGGTTTAATACTCACTCAGAGAAAATCTTATAAACATTTATCTGGGAGAGAAGAATTTTTAAAAGCGTTGAGTTCTATAAATACTCCCAAGCTTTTCTTCAAGAACAAATATTTAACTATAGATGATAATGTGTATTCGCCTTTAAAAAATGTTAAATCGATTGTTAAAGCTAAAAAGACTCTTAAGTCCCCTGTAATACGTTGGCAGAAATTATATAAATAAATATATTTTTTCACTAAACTTATCATGTGTCATCTTTCTTTCTTAAACACCCACTTTCTTATACGTAAACAAACATTTTTTCCTCATCTAATATTTTTAAACAAAACTTTTTTTTTTTTTTTTTCATTTGAAATTTTTTTTCACTTTGATTTTTTTTTTTTTTTTTTTTTTTTTTTTTTTTTTCATTTCGAAATTTTTTTTTTCACTTTGAAAAATTTTTTTTCATTTCGAAAATTTTTTTTTCATTTTGATTTTTTTTTTTTTTTTTTTTTTTCACTTTGAAATTTTTTTCACTTTACAATTTTTTTTTTTTTTTTTTTTTTTTTTTTTTGGGAAAGTGAAAGTTAATCTTTGAAAAAATTTTTTATTCAAAATCTGTTCAAAGATTTTAATGTAGAGTTGATTTTTCTGAAAAAGAAACTTCTTTTTTTCTGAAAGAAAAAGTATAAATTATTTTAACACATTAATTACACCATTTTGAGACACACCAGTTTATTTTTTCCAAAATTTACAAATCATCAAGTGTTTTAAACAGAACATCAGCTAACACTTTGTAATTTACATTTTGAAGGAAATAATGTGAAACAATCTGTGTTTCCTTGACAAAAAGTTCTGATAAAGCTTTAAAGTCGATTGTACAGAGAGATAATTCACCTAAACTTAAAAATTTTTCTAAGTCACTGGAAGTCATACAAGCATGGCGAAGTTGTGCGGATGAATTGTAGACGCATCCAAGACATTCATACTCTGATTTAAAAACTTTTTGCAGTTCTACTTCTATCAATGCTACTAAGCGTAGTTCTAAAGCTGTAAATTCTACAGCGCATGTTTCCGAAGGTAAGAGTTTATGAGCAATTAGAGTTGGTAAGTGATTTTCATACAGATATGTAAGCACTGTTTCATTGAAGGAGCTTAGATGGTGTTTTAAATTGTCGAGTTGATATTCATCTAACCGAATGCAACAACCTTTCTGAATGCTGCTGATTTCAGCGATACCATCTTTAGATAATATGAGGATGGAGTTGTTTGCAATGAAAGATGATGTTGTATAAATTAAATTGAAGTCAAATATTTTCTGAACGAAACGATACCATGATTTTAAATTCATGGAAACACCATTTTTTGTAGGAGTTAGTGGTTGAGTTTCAGAAGATCGAAGAAATTTTCGAATGTGGATAATGACAGAACCTTTGAACAGTTCACAGGTTAAATAGATACTATTTCCAAGTTCTTTTAAACAGATCCGCTGATTGGAATAACCATCGTTCATATCCATAGATTGAGACCTTTTCTCATTTCCACTATATAATGTAGGATTAGCATCAGCGATTGGCACAGATGAAGTCTGGAATGCAGTTGAAGAAGTGGGTTTATCAGATGAAGACTCAGCTACATCCGGAGAGGTGGGGGGTTCATCAGACAAGTCCATAATTACTTTATTAAAATCGATGCTTTGAAACACATCATCCAAATTATCAAAAACATCTTCTAAATCACATTCATTTTTCGATTTTTTCTCGCAACCATTCTGAGAAGAATTATTAGATCGTTTCATTTTTTCCAAGAGAAAAATTGATGCGACTTTCCACAACAAAATATAACAGAGTTATGTTGCCACGCACAAATTCGAACTCACGCATAACTTCTGTGACGTCATATTGAAACCAATATTTTAGTTCACATTTTATGCACCTGGTGTTGATACAAACCGAAAAATTCTTTCTCACGGTTTTTGAAAACACCTGCTTCTTGTGACGTCATATTCGAACTAATTTTTTTTTTACTTTAAGTTTCTACACCTGGTGTTGACATGAATCGTAAAATACTTTCTATTTAAAAACAACATCTGCTTCTTGCAGTTTTATGAGCCAACCTTGAAAACATATTCTGTAACCGAAATTTTAATCTTTAAAACTGTAAACAAACTAGAAAATTTCATGACAGAAAAATTAATTTTCTGAATGCGAATACAAAAACTCTTAATTAAATTATTAAAACTAGATTTTTATTTAGAAATAGTCTTCTTTTCAACCCTGAATTTAAAAATGAAATGTATGTTTAAAAAGAAAAAATATTTTTTTTTATGGGGTCCCTCCGCCTCCCGCCACATCTCCTTACCGCAGGAGGGGCCAGGAGGGATGGTGGTACCGCAGGAGGCACCGCAGGCGGGGCGGCCCCACAGCCCCACCTGCGCTTGTCCTTAAACTCTCCTTTTCCTACTACTAATGCATTATCGAGGATTCTCATCGATCAAAATAGTGATATTCTATCAAAGCGATGGAGTGGCGATGCAGCAAAAGTTTCAAATTTTGAACAATGTACCACTCCTGTAAACTATAGCGCCAAGGATATGCACACTGTTAAAAATCTGCTGCATTTTGCTGCAACGCACTCCCCTGCTTGTATAGAAAACGGTTACTTGGCCGTGAAATGGCGCTTTCTCATTGGTTGGAATAGAGATATTATATACAAGTGGTGGAGGGCGTTGCAGCAAAATGCAGTAGATTTTTAACAGTGCACGCTTAAAAATTTGACCCATTTGTTGCAGAGTCACTCCACAGCTTTTATTGAATGTCTCTTTATGGCCAATGAGAATGCTCCATAACACAGTAAAGCAATCGTTTCCTATAAAAGCGGTGGAGTACGTTTTTAATAAGTCCGTAATAAATACGGATTAAGAAAAAAAAGAAGCATGGTTTTTGTATCAAACTTTACTCTTGCATAAAAAAAGTTCCTGTTTTTGGCAAAAATAATGGATATTTGAATGAAAAATCTATTCTTTGAAAGGATTTATTATTTTATTCACTTTAGTAAAAAACTGATTTTTTTTTTTTGAAAACCACCGTAGAATTTTGGTATAGAAAAACCTGTTTAAAATTTTTTTTTAATTTGTAACACCAGAGTATTAGAGTATGTAGCATTTTTTAATTTCAATACAAATAAGATTTTGTTTTCTATATATAAAATACAAAACAAGTTGTGCAGTATCCTTATGGAATATGGAAAAATAGAAGGACTAGTGAAAAATGCTCCAAGGAGCAGAGCAAAAGCAGAATATGATTTTAATTGAGCATTAAAAAGTAATGGACAAGTGCTTCTGTTAATTACTGAGCATGAGGAAGGATAAGGGATCCCTTCTTGGCTACAACTCACTTCAATGCCAACTTTGAAAAAATCATAATTGCGCTTTTTCCGCGAAAACAAATCAGTCGCAGTTACTATAAAAATGTATAGTGTAAAGACGTAACCAGTAAAGATACAGCTTAATTAGACATAAATGTAAAGGAAGGTGACATAATGCCAGATACCTAGTTCCTGCAGGTATCACATTCATGCACTGCCACCAAGCATACCCTAAGTGTATAATTGCACAGAAAATTGATTTGTAGTATAGTGCAGAGTGAACAGTGCAGTTAACATCAGAGATGTAGTACAGGCTATACGCCGTACACCTTCTGGACTTTTTAATAGAACACCATATAACCCCTGTTTTTCAAGAAAGCTTATAGTATACACATTCTAGAATATCCCTCTGCTTAGAGCATATATCTTATGTTATTTTTATGACTACACCCCTGGTTAACATCTAAAGCACGGTGGAAAATTCTACTAAAGAACCGCAAATTTCTTTTGTATGGAAAAAGCGCAAATATGATTTTTTCAAAGTTGGCATTGAAGTGAGTTGTAGCCAAGAAGGGATCCCTTATCCTTCCTCATGCTCAGTAATTAACAGAAGCACTTGTCCATTACTTTTTAATGCTCAATTAAAATCATATTCTGCTTTTGCACTGCTCCTTGGAGCATTTTTCACTAGTATTATGAATGTCTTGTTGAAACGTAATCGTAGTTGAAATCCAATGATTTATTTCAGCTTCAATACATTTGCAAAAGCATAAGGTCGTTAAAATACACTGCTATCGAGACCATAATGTAATGAAATTCTTTTGGGTGGCCCTGTGAAGGAAATATTAATCCCACATACTTCCTACACAATACCAAACATTCGTAGGGGACCCTAAATAAGGTTTATAAGTTGCATGAAAACCCGAGTATATTTACGTTAGTTTAAGCGTGAACAGACGGCTAGACAAACCAAAATCATAAACACTTTTAAACTTTGTTGGAAAGTGTTAAAAACTGATAAGTGACATCAAGAATATTTTAATAAAATTTTGCTTTTATAATCAAAGGGTAACAAGTACGTTTGTATTTTCAGAAGAATTCGTCTGTTGATTCTGCTGCCAGTCAATTATTTCATCTTTTAACAAACATACATTTTCTTAAACTGAAAAGTTTAACTAAAAAAAATGGTTTAACATGGTAACAAGCTGAAAGAATATAATCACAAGTAGCACAACACATTTGAAAAAGGAATTACTTTCGATAGTAAAAGAAATATTCGAATAATTTTGAGAGCTTTTATAAGATCTATTGATTTGTATATGTACTTTGTTAAAATTTAGTTGACTTAAGAAACTCAAGTACAGTTGAAAATCCTCCTGCAGCAATTTTCACCAGCAAACGAAGATATGCACGAGATCTTTTGTTCTGCCATGTATGCCATCTTCGGAATTTATATACTCTAAGCAACATGCAAAAAATTAATTCAACTTATTAAAAATGCGTAACAGAACTAAAAAGCGTTTCCAGGAATTATTAATAGATAATATTGTAATTAAATTCTTTTGTGTAGCCCTGTGAACAAAACATGAATAATATGCACACCATGTTCTCTAGTAAGCCTCTTGAAGCTCATCTCAGTGATATTTAACAAGTTCATCGTGTTTGAAACAGTGCCACATCATTAAGATACTCTAAAATTTGTTTTCTCTCACAGATTGTTATCTAACAGAGTTCTTTTATGTGTCCTTGAAAGATAACTATTAATTCTAACTAAACACTTCACTTTCAATAGGAACTATGCAATACTAAACCTCTGTAATAAGGAAAAGGTCCAAATACCGGCTAGGATCCAAATACCGGCTACTAGGTGTTCCGAGAATTGAACTCAGCGTTAGAAGTCAGCACGGGCCGAAATTTCCAGGCCCGCGAGCCTGGCCTGGCCCGAACGAAAAAGACATTGACTCGGTCCGGCACAGCCCGAAAGTTAAAATTTCGGCCCAAGCTCGGACCGACCCGGAAAAAAAAAGTTAAAAATTGGGCTCGAACCTGGCCCGGCTCGTGTGAATTGCTACAGAACACTGATTTTTAATTTTACGGAAGAGTTTAGACCAAAAAAACTTATCTAAGTCTTTTTTTCATATTTATAATCTCCATTTATGCAGGCCTGCGATAGTCACGCTTTTAATGAACCTTTGTTTTGTTGTAAGTAAATATTTCGGTTATCATTAGTATTATTAATACATATTCCATGTAACTGAGACAAAAAAAAGTCTAAAAAATGGCACATAGTAAAAGTAAAATCTTCAAAGACGGAATCTGATAGGAAGAAAAAATACGTTGTCTTCTTAGCAGATATATATTTTTTCTCGCGTATTGTTGTATTCAATTTGCGTGGATGAACAGTTTAAAAGAAATTTGAAGTTTTCAGTTTAAAAGAAAATTCCGTCATAATTATGCTTTTTTATGTATTTAATTCTATTTTAAAACGCCTAGTATATTTAAAAAGAAAATCTACGATTTAAATCTACGATTCTTTATAAATTCTAATGTTTAAATGTATAATAATGACGACTTAAAAGTAAATGCCTTTTTTGCAAAAATTTTGGACCAAGAGAAATTTTACTGATTTATGAACAGACTTGGCCACGTCGAGAAAAAGATTTTCATATGGAATGATTCAACAGGAACTGATTATTTTGGTCCGTGATGACTAGGAAAAATGAAATAAATCTCGGTTTCATACGGAAAAAAACGTTAGGCCCAGCTCGATACTCCAGAAAAAATGCAAGGCCCAGCCCGAAAGTCGTTAATGGAAATCGGCACGTGCGGATCTCTACTCAGCGCAGCGTTGCGACGATTTGTAGAGTTTGTAACTTTAATCGAGAGAAGAAAGTTACGAAAACTTATGAAAGTTATGAAAGAAGAATAAATCTCTGAAATCTGTCTCATTTACAAACAGTAAAAGCATAAGTGTCGAAAAGACGAAATTTGGGACATCAAAAGTTTTATAGGCATGTGTTTCTCCCTTTAAAAAAATATTGATAATTCATTGGCTTGAATTATTGGTAAATTTATGATCTAGAAATATTTAGTTCTTAATTGCCACATGTACGTTATTAGTATTTTACTATATGAAAGAGTAATTCCGCTTTTAACTTAAACATAGCAGTGGTCCAAATACCGTCTATTTAAAGTGGTCTAAATACCTGCTAGCCGGTATATAGACCTCTCTGGATTTACCGTGCTTGGAGAGATATTAATAAATTTATTTTAATAATTTCATAATTAAAAAATTAATTTATTTGGCTCAGAAATAGTTCCAATCTCATTTCCCATTAAGTAAAAAAGTAACCGTATCCGAAAGTTTTCAAGAACGACACTGATTACCGGATCACTTCACAAAAAAGCACTGTTGGAAACACCAAAGTTGCCTGCAGTAAATGTGAAGTTGCTGAAGAAACATGATGAAGGTAAATAGGTGTGGAAAATAGGTGAAAATACTGAAATTGCATTTTAAAAAGGGAAATGATGCAATTTATGTCTTTTCGGAGGATGATTTCTCTGCGATCAAAAATGCAGGAGGTGACTCTTTATGCAAACCTAGGATTGCGATATATGGGCCCATAGAGACAGCATCGACTCAGGGAGGGAATATTAAGTTTGAAGTTTTTTCAATTAAAATAATTATCATTTAGAGCAGCAAGCTTTTTTATTGTACTTGTTTTACACATTAAAAAATAAATCACGAAACATAATAGAAAGAATACTGTTAGAGATATTCATTAAAATTTTTACAAGTTTGACAAAAATATCTGTTAATTAAAAAGTACGTATTTTTCCCTTCATAAGAAATGTTATTAATCAATAAAATTTATTCAAATAATCGTTTCATTGCTAAATAATTAAAATTAACAGTCTTATGATTCTTTTGCAAAAAAGTCAAGTAGCCAGTATTTATATCCCATTTTCAAAACTCAAAATTTACAAACTTTTTTTATTTTACATTTTGAAAAAAGAAAACGCCTTTTAAACTGATTTTTCTCTCTCTAAGAAGGTGTAAAACATGTCAACGAACCATGCTGTTAATTTTCATTTTTCTAATTTTAAAAATTGTCGAATATGGATTGAAAAAGGAAGTGCTAGTTGGTGTTTAGACATTTTCCTCTATATATCAGTTGCATAGCAATTTATGTGAGTAAAAGCATGGACGGATACGGCATGCACAGACACAGATAACGAGCTAAAAGATGGAGAGATTGACAGACAGCCAAACAAACCGAACTCATAAACACTTTTTAACTATGTTGAACAATGTGTAAAACTTAAAAAAAACTTTTGTTAAAATTTATAAAAAAAATTAATATATTTTTGCAGTTATTTTCTATTAAAAAAACCTCCCTTTTGTGGTCAAGATTTAGACAGGTAGCGAAGTGTATCTATCTATCTATCTATCTATCTATATCTATATATACATATCATTCTATATATATTACTACAGGAACAACATTTAGTTGAGATTGAGTTTGTGTAAATAATTTATGAAGAAAAATGTCAAGTATGTGGAGTTGATCTCGGTCAACATCATGGTTACTAACACAGTATTCTAAACGATAGAAAGCAAAATGAAATTTCGATTGAAGCTTTTTCCTGTCTGTTTAAATACTACCATTTTATTAGATAAATACAAAGCAATAAGATGTGTTATCCTTTGATATGCATTTCTTTCAGGCAACATTTAAAATGTCGTCACTAAAAATAACGTTAGTAATACCGAACCGTAAGCCACCCTTTAACAAAGCAGTGTATCATTGTGCGGTTAAATACTGATAACACTAGTGAACAATTCAATAGCATCCGAAATAATTTTAACTAATTTCTTTTTGTGTATCCATCCTAAATATGATTTAGTAAGTAAAATTAATTTATTAGTTTAAGTTTTTACGATGCCTCATATCTCTCATATTTTACGATTCTATCCTCATTCAACTTGACAATGTTAATATTTTCTTTGTTAGTTGGCATCAAATGTTAAAAATATCGTAACTTGGTGCTCCGTTCTGTATTATCTAAATAATAAATATGCTAAAAGTAAAAAACTACAAATTATTTTACAGTATAATGTCTCGGAAATGTGTAAATAATCCCGAAAATTTTTGTTACATTTGCGAGGAGGTGATATTTAGTAAATAAAGGTGTTCTATATCGTCTACGATAAAAAAATAGCCTATTTCTTACTACTTTAAGGAAGACATAAAACGCCAGGACAAAAGCTGGTTCCATATTTCTGCTGCAATCCGTGTGCTACAGATTTGAGAAATTGGCTGAGTGGAAAAAAAAAAGTCATTTCGTTTCGCAATGCGCCAATGCAGTCGCGAGAATCGACGAATCACGTAATTGATTATTATTTCTGCTTGACAACCCATGTATTTAGAAAAGGTAAAGGTGTTTATAAAAAAAGAAAAATGCCATAGTCTATCGAAATATACCATCGGCTAGTTGTCCTCCGCCACACATCAATCTTCACCCAATCCCGAAATCTCCTAACATTGACGACAACAAAGATGAAATCACATCTACTTCACCATCAATTTCCTCAACGTCAGAATACAAATTACTTACTACATCATTATAGCCACAATTGATATCACAAGCTAAATGAAATGATCTTGTAAGGGGCTTGGTATTGCCACATAATAAAATTAGAACTTTTAGGCTCGTGACTTCAACTGTGAAACCTTTTAGAAAGTGGTGTGGCTATAATAGCTTTCCTACTAGACAAAAAGAGTTGACACGATATTTTGAAAGGGTTGAAAGATTAGTTTTTTGTAAAGATATTAGTGGTTTGATGGAAGTTCTTAACATTATTTATAAACAGAATGAAGCGTTATCACGGCAAGTGGAACATTTCAATGATGGTGGATTATTGTTGGACTATTTATCGAGATGTTCCAGAAGCAGAAATAAGGGAGCAGTGAAAAAACGACGTCGAAATTCTGTTAATAAATAGAAAACAGTATAATTTTTTATATTTTTTGCGTAATTTGGTATTTTTTTATTACTAATAAATGGAAACTAATTTAAATAAAGAATTATTGTTTTCGTATTCAGCATGTGAAGATAAATTAAAAGATATACTTTGCTCTAAGAATACTTTTTTAAAACCAAAATTTGTAGACCAGTATAATATACGACAAACTTTTAGCTTCAAAACATCGTACTTCAAATTTTACACCTATAGGATAAAAAAGAACTGTTGAACTCAATTTGTTGGAAACCGAGTTTCAATTTATTTTTGAGATATTATTTTGTTTTGCAGTTTTAAATGCCATTTACGGAATGATAACAAATGAAGTATTTCATTTCTCTAGAAAGGAAATGGACTATACCTTTTTGTTGCCATTTTATCAAAACAACTTAAAAAAATGCAATTATAATATATATAATTGCATCCTATACCAAGAAAATTGCCTCTAATAAAAATTATCTTAAAGAATATGTGTGATTTATTTTCTGCGCATTTACTTGAATCCTATCAAAAAGTTGAAGGAATGTCTTTTCATTAATCCATGTGTAATAAGATTTCTTCAATTTTAGAAGACTATAAATGAACAATTTCTGGTAAAACAGGAAGCAAATATAAACTATATTTAGTTTTCAATATTCATATAAATGCTACAAACGAATGAAGGCATATGAGTCATTCGATACGCGATTTTTTGTTGACTTTCTTGAATGCCGACGCCGCCGTTTTTTGCTGGATTTATACATTATTCAACGATAGTGACGTCCGATGCGTATTTTTCGATAGAGCTGGTTTAAAACTGGATTGTAAATATGTAATTCTTTAGATGATGCAAACGTCTTCTTTGTATATAAAATAAAAGCTTGTATGTTAAGTCTTAAACCTGTACTATGTTTTGCACTATCTATATTTACATAAACTTTCCTCGGGAGCGACACGAAATTCTGAAAAAGCAGAGTTGCTCTTTTTTAGTTTTTATACTCTTCATTGCCAAATTATCTCTTCATAAAACTCTGATCTGAAAACGTATGTTTTTAGAATAGTAAATCACAAGCTTTGAGCTTGACTGTAAAATAAATTATGTCCTAATTCGAAGTCAGATCCAATTTGCGTTTATGATTTTCCTCACATTAAATTTTCAAATAAACTAATCACAAATTTCCATTTTTATAATAGTAAAAACTCAAAAATTATTTTCCAAACTTTTGAAAAGAATTTAATGTAACGTATTTATCTTCCGAGAAGTATTTTCCAAAAATGATATGATTATGCTAATAAATATTCAAATAATAAGCTATGTATTAAGGGTTGTATACAATTTCCTATTTATAAAATTTCATAAAACAACCAATCATTAGATTATTTTACAACAATGTAAAATGTCAAAAATTCGGGAATAATGATATTCTCTTAGTATGACAAATGATCAAATAATCACACTGTTTAACGTCATAAATGATAAATTATTTTTATTTATCACAATTACTAAACGATATTATGATTATGTTATTAAGTTTCCTCCAATGGTGCGTCGTATGATGAAATTGGAAAGCAAGGCAATTTAACAAGCAAAATGGATGAAACAAAGTAATGCACATATTTCATCTTCATTATTAAATATCCATTATTGTAGTTTTATAAATTTATTTAAGCTTTATTTAAATAGTGATTTATGTGTGTATTATTAAAAGCACTGTTTCATTTTTAAATATTTGTTAGCATTGTACAAAAACCCATTAATGAATCATGTGGACATGATTAAGAAATAATTGCAGCAAAAATGTAAGGAATAAGTTATAATAATAAACTTCTCAAAATAATAAATTTGAAAGTTTAACATTCATTTTAAATATAGTGACATGTTTATAGTTTGGGTTAAATAATGTAGCCAAATTAAAGTTATCACGCCTGTATTTAATTTCGTTTATTTGAACTGCTCTTACCAAAAGAAATTAAGATTTGTGTTAGAAAAATTATTCCTGTCATATCCTAACTGTTTGAAATTTATGTAACTAATTAAGTTTTACATGTTAGAGTAAATATTGTTTTTGCTTTACAAATTTAAACATGTCACAAAGCAGAACTTGTTTATTTAGATAATATTTATACATTTATTTTCTTATGAAAAATATCTTTAAAAAAAGAATGGCATTATAGACAGAAGATATGCAAAATATACGTATTTCATTAAATACAATAAAAAGTTAAAATCGTATGTTTTTAAGGAAGTAATTAGAAAAAGTATAAGAAAACGTATTGGGAAGCTTAAAATAGCAATTAAATATTATCAATTACAACGGCTGTCTGAAAGAGTTATTTTGATTTTATAAGCATTCATTTTTCTGGTATATAGACATAAATAAATAACTATTATATTTTTATATTTAATGTTACTTATTTAATTTTATAAAGGAAGACAAGAAATAGATTTAAATGAACCTTGCATAATATGTTTAAAATGTGCCTTCCCAAAAGTTCAGTCGTGAAAAAGAAAACCCACTAACTCTACAACAAATTACTAGATTTAGTAAAAAGTTCTGGGAAAATTGTGAAAGTTGCGTTGTAATGCGCAACTTAATAACAACGACTATTCTTCAAAGTAGAAACTACCATAGTCCACGACTTTCAGCTCCAGATTCCGGAATAGCTAAAAGTACCATGGCGGTTTCTTGGAATCGAAAAACTCTTGACATGATTCGTCAACTTCAATTAAGAATTCAAATCGACGGCCCTTGAAAAAAAAGTGTTGCATTGATCGAACGAGGCCATAATCGGATGGAGCTACGTCTGGACCGAAATTCATGAACTCCTATAGATATATCACTAGTGTTTCTATATGCGATACAAATCATGGTAACTATTAGTTTATAAATTTTTTAAAATAAGGTCAATTTATGCCAAAATAGGCCTAAAAAGTTCTGTCGTAAGAAGAAAACCCTTTAACTCTACAACAAATTACTAGATTTAGTGAAAAGTTCTAAGAAATTTGTGATAGTTGCGTTGTAATGCGCAACTTAACAACAAAGACTATTCTTCAAAGTAGAGACTACCATAGTCGACGACTTTCAGCTCCAGATTCCGGAATAGCTAAAAGTACGATGGCGGTTTCTTGGAATTGAAAAACTCTTGACATGCTTCGTCAACTTCAATAAAGAATTCAAATCGACGTCCCTTGAAAAAAAGTGTTGCATTGATCGAACGAGGCCATAATCGGATGGAGCTACGTCCGGACCGAAATTCATGAAATCCTATAGATGTATCACTAGTGCTCCTATATGCGATACAAATCATGGTAACTATTAGTTTATAAATTTCCCAGAGCTTTTTGCTCAACCTAATATTACAGTAGAAAATTGCTGACATAAATAATTTGAAATACAATCTACTTATAAATGATGTGCATAAAAGCTATTTAGGCGGCCATTAACATATAAAAATTATTCCAAACTTTTTTTTCATTAGTAATACCCAAGTCTGACGCCCTAAATATTTTCTGCACTCTTCAATTAGCCAAAATACAATTTTTTATGAAATTCATAGATCTAATTTCAGAGAAGTCAATTATTTAATAATGGACATATTTTAGACTTTTATATTCAAATTGAATTTCAGTATTTGAATCCTGAAATGCTACAGAATATGTCATTTCTATTATTGTATTATTTCTTGCCAATATGACCATTTCACTCCTATTGACGCATTATTTCTAGCCAATATGATCATTTCACTTCTATTAATGCATTATTTCTTGTCAATATGACCATTTCACTCGCTTAATATTTTTCGATTACAATATAACGCCACAAATCCGGCATTATCGGGACAGAGACTATGCCGGTCTTTCGGAGGAATATTAAAAATCGTAACTAGGAATATGAAAAGTAATACTATATTTTTAATAGTGCCTTTAGCCATAATTTAATTCATTATTGTTGTTGTTGCTGTTGTCGTCTTGTCCATGTAGTGCAAGAATGAAATAGCACCGGTATTCAAAACTGCTTTGACAATGATAAAAAGTTTATTAAATCCAACTGATTTTTTAAATCACCAGATTATAAAACCTTCACCTTTTATATAAACATTTTAATAAATTTTTTTAATTTTACTTAAGAAAGGTGTTATAATAAAAATAAATGACATTGACATGTTTCGGAACCGTCAAATAAGTTCCATAATCATAATATAAATAAAAATAAAATTTCAAAATATTTCACGGTCAATACAAATGACACGCGACAATGACGCGCGTGTTTTTTGTTATTTATATCTCATTGTCGCGTGTCATTTGTATTGACCGTGAAATATTTTGAAATTTTATTTTTATTTATATTATGATTATGGAACTTATTTGACGGTTCCGAAACATGTCACTGTCATTTATTTTTATTATAACACCTTTCTTAAGTAAAATTAAAAATTTTTATTAAAAAGCTTTAACAATGTCAAAGACCTTTGGTGAATACAGCAGATGACATTCAGTAGGGTTTCGGTCTATTGAGTACAGTTTAGCCGATATGGAGGGGCAGTTAAAAACATGAGTCGGAGATTAGTCGGGTATCAGGGCAGTGAGGAAATTCATTATTAAGTTATATTTATGTAAGAAAAAGAGAGAGAGAAAAAGGTACTACTTGGTTATCTCGTCGACCAGTTTCGCCAAATTATACAAATCGCCAAATTAATAACCAAATTATACACACTGACTTAAATGTTAATTTAAACAATGAAAAAACAAATAATTAGTAGGATATTAATAAAAATACAAATAAAAAGTCAAAATAAAAATCATTTGATGACATTTAAAAAATATGTATCATATTTAATGTCATTGAATGTAACATTCACGATCATCCATTATTGGCATTTAAACGAATAGTTTGGAGATAGTTTTTTGGTCGACGAGTTAGCCAAGTAATGCTAAAACTTATTTCGATGACATTTTCTATGTTACAGAAAAATTGAAATTATTTCTCTTCTTGTAATTTCGGAAACGTCGAGGTCAACCTTCTGTCCTATTTTTTGGGCTTTCATTAGCATTTTTCGAGGATATTTTATACAAATGAATAATGTCTATTTAGGAAATACAGTCTTGCTTATCTAAAGCATATATTATTTCTCTAGTGAAATGTATGCATTTTTATAGTGACACCTTTACTTCTGCTGGTTGTTCATCTTCGTTTTCTGAACTGTTACTAGCATTATCAGCGGTTATTATATTTAGCAAAGCATCAGCGATCTCGCTATCCGTTAAATTATTTGTTGTTGATGCATTCTCGTCAGTCATTAGCCATTCACTTTTATCCTTTTCTTAAAGACTAAATTCATTTCAAAATTTTGGGCGTTTAATCCTCATAAATTGCGGTCTTTCCTTTAAAAATGTGAAAGTCTGAAAATATTACTCATCATTGATGTCGCCATTGCCAAAAACGCATTCCGGTCAGATATTATGCCATGCATTTTCCAAAGTTGTCCTAAAGGCTGTTCCCGTTTCTAAGAAACAGTAGAAATCCCAGAGAATTTATTTAGAAAATAATCGCCCCAGACAAATGAAAAACTAATCGTTGGGGGCCACCGTAATACTTACCCATCATGGATACGAATAATGTAATAAATGAAAATAAAACATGTGTAAACTATTTATAAAATGCATTGCAATTCCAAAACAAAATTTAAACGCATAGTTAAATATTTTTAATATACATAGTAATGCTCTATTAATGAATTGCTGATGAACCAATTTCGACAAATTATATAAAACGTCAAACTACTCAAATAGTACCGAATTGTGTAAAAGAAACATCCTTATAACTTCAAAAAAATAATAATATTAACTAACAGTTTACTGCGTCGGATTAAGCATCTCATTTCCAATTAAAATATATCTTTGAATTGAAATTTGAATGAAATACATGGTCGTGAAAAATCGAAGAATGTGAAAAACAAGTATCTCGGCAACTAATAATTCGATCGACTTTGTCCTTTATGCAAAATTTGTGTTATTTTATTGCCTTCTACATTCATTCCTTGAAATATAAAAAAAATCGAATATTTTTATATTCCTTTCATGGGAACGAATTTTTCAAATGTCCCCCCCTTCAAAAAAAAAAAAAAAAAAAAAAAAAAAAAAAAAAAAAAATCCAGATAATACAGGTTAATGATATTAAATAGCCTTCGTCCTATTCTTACATACCAAATACATAGAAAATTTCAAGTCACTATCTCAGTTTGTTCGGGAACGTTTACAGACACATGAACAGGCAGAATGTACAAATCTGATGTTCTTACAATATAAATATAGAAATATTTCCGAACTGAAAAATCCCCATCCCCCTCCCTCAGTGCCAAGAAAGCTGAAAAGATGCAAAGTTAAAAGAAATCATCCTTTAAAAAATATTTTTGATTTGTGTAACCAATAATGCTTTTGGAAAAAGATAAAGTAATGTATCTGTAACGCATTTTAAACAGTATTACAACTAATCGACGTAATAAAAGAATTTTATAATAAGTAATTTTAATGGTACTTGCAAGAACCGTCGGTAGATAAAGGGTCAAGATATATATATATATACTTCAGTTAAAAATTTCCTTTCAGCAATTTCCTCTAATACGAAAAATGATGCGCGCATACTTTTGTGCAGCCCTGTGTATGAGGTACAGAATTTATGTATAACGAGTAATATCTATAAAGCTAATTAAATTTAAAAGAGAATTTTAAAAGCTACTCTCCAGTAATCATTAAGCAAAGACAGTATTGTATTAAATTTTTTTGGGTGTCCTTGTAAATGATTAAAAAATCCTTTGAATGCTCTGTTATAACATGATCATAGTAAATTCAGTGATTTATACAGGTGTCAATACATTTGAAATAATGCACTGTCGTTAAAATAAACTGCAGTCGTTTTTCCCTATATACCTTAATGTAATCGATTTCTTTTGAGTGCGCCTATAAATGAACTATTTATCATACATACTTCATATGAGATACCAAACATGCTTTGGTAACCGTAAATAAGCTTTATCAATTTCATTAAAATCCAAGTATATTTACGGAAGTTAGAACGTGGGCAGACCGACAGACAGCGCGATGGAAAGACATACTGACGACAGACCAACCGAATGCATAAGCAGTTTTCAACTCTTTTACATTTACTCCTTAAAATAAAAAAATCGAAAATCTTTATGTATCTTTCATCAGAACGAATATTTCGAGAGTCCGAAAAAAATAATTCCCGATAATCTAAGTGCCTGATATTAAATAAGCTTTTTCTCACTGTTATATACTAAGCACACACCGATTTTCAAGTATCTATCTCATTTTTTTTGAGATAGAGTGTTTACAGACACCATAGATAGGCAAACAGACAGATTAGCACACAGACTGATGGACGGCAATTTTGTTTTTCTAAAAATAGGTTTTTCGCAATCTCCAGTGTCTGAAACGTGGAAATTTTTTTTTTCAATTT
Organism: Maratus speculifer; assembly: GCA_964019185.1. Classification (NCBI taxonomy): domain Eukaryota; kingdom Metazoa; phylum Arthropoda; class Arachnida; order Araneae; family Salticidae; genus Maratus; species Maratus speculifer. Next base: position 333,205,633 of record OZ025292.1, read on the forward strand.
TTTTTTTCAATTTTCAAAACGATTGCAAGACTTATGACGGGTAAGTAAAATTATTTCCTACTTTTTGTGCACTTTAAATATACAGTGGACTCTCTCTATTCCGAACACTCATGGGACCGAGCAAAAATGTTCCAATTATGGGGGGTGTTCATTATAGAGGGAGATTGGAAATTCATTACTACTATTACTATAAACTGAGTTTATAGACTTTGGAATACTTAATCTAATTAGCCATGCCATTTACCAAGTGAAGGTGCTAAATTTAGATATAGCGGCTAGTGCAGTGTCAAACTAAAGTCAGTTGGACCTGTATACTGCAGTTTGCTTTTTTTAAGTTTTACAAAACATACAATTACCTATACACAATAGAATACTTGTAAACAAATTAGTACATTACTTAAAAATGTGGGTAGTTATAATCTGTTTTTGCCTTGTGTATGCTCAACAGTGTACATGTTATCTAGTTATTTACGAAGTGGAAATAGCTTCTAGGTAATTTTCAGCCGTACAGTTCAACAGGTCTTGAATCTCTTTGCCATTTGAAGGTAATCATACTTCTCGTTCCTTTGGTCTCTTCTGGTTCTGTTTTTTCATCTCGTCCTCTTTAACGGTGTTTTCACAAACCGGAAGGCTTCTGTGAACTTCGAGATACGCTCCAGGTTCAAGTTCAGTATGAAGTTAGTGAAGAAATGACTCCAATCCCAACTGTTGCTTCCTGGTCCTCTGTTCTTGATTGATCATTCTCACAAAGTAATCGAGCTTGATACAGTGCGTGTCAAAAGTTTAAGCACAACAGAAAATTTCAAAATAAAATTTTATTAATGGGTGAAAGTTACTTCCCTTTTCACATAGCCTACAAATTGTAGTTTTAAAAAGATAGTTAACAGATTCATGCTATAAAATTTATCTTAAATAATAAAATTTATCAAAACAACAAAAATGAGTGTGTCAAAAGTTCGCACAGTAGTTTTTTAGTCTTTAGCAGAACAAGAATAAAAAAAAATAATACTTGATTATTGCTCTTTTCTGCTGAATTACTTTAAATATACGGTCTTCCATCGCATTGTGGGGTATATGAAGTATCTGGCTGGACAAAAGTCGATTTCATAAAGTACAACGCCCGGTCGAATGGAGGGATACTAGTTGAAGCTGAGTCTATGGGGAATCCTGTGATACCATTTTTATCTTGTTTAAGTGACTGATGACTTTCTATTATCAGTTGAAAGTAGAGTGTTGCGTTAAACGAATCGGCGTCAGATCGTTGTGCATTCTGACTTTCTATTTTCGAAAGTGAATAACTTTATTTTTGAAAGTATTTAAAATCTAATCGTTATGGATAGTGGCGAGGCAGGTACCTATTATTATTTTTTTAGTCTTTGAATTAAGAATAAGATATTTTTTTATCTGCAAAATTAATTTAAAATAACATATATTTTCCTATTATTTTTGTTCCTTATTTCTGACTTCACGAAGGGTTTAGTTATATTTCCAAGATTTTCCAAGTAGCGTTACTTGTTGTACCAATAAGTATACACCCTTTATTTTGTGTTTTCGTTTAAAGTAGTTCCGCATTCGTCCGCTTTTGAAATTGAAGGCAATATAAATATGATCTTCCAAATTTCTGAATAAGCTTAAGCTTTTGAAATTACTATGTACTGATAATTAACTTATATTTATGATATAAATTTTAAAATGAAAAATGTTGTTATGATTTACTAGAAAGTGATCATATTTGTTTACTTTTCAGTCAATCTGATTGAAATGAATTTACATTAATTAAAAAAAATTGCTTTAAAATAATGTATTCATCCTCTTTTATCTTTTTAAAGAACTTTTTAGAAAAACAGAGGAATTTATTCCTTGTTGTTAACTTTTTTTTGTCTAAAAAAATAAGTTGAATCAATTTTACATAAGTTTTTGTTAAAAATTAGTTAAAGGTTGCGAGATTTTTAAAAAACATAAGAGATAAATAATGCTATCTATCTAAATTATATATATTTATTATGCATTTTCTTTTCTACATTTCGTATTTATTTTCATTTAGGGTCTTCGAATGTCAAAGTAATGACTAGAAATTAATTTTTTAACATTATACAATAGCAAAACCTACCAAATGTAAATGATAGACTGAATTTTCTTCAAAATTACCTTCTTAATAATGATACTTTTGATAATGATGAATTTAAAAATTGCAAGCACAATTTTTCCCAATTTAAGAGTAAATTCAAGAGCAAATGGATCGCAACAAATTAGATATTTTTATGAAAAATAATAAGGACTGGTTGAATAAGGACTCTTACAGTAGAAATTTCAAGAAAAATAAATGGACCATGAATGACAGCAAAAACTTTCACTGAATCCAATGATAGGACAAAGCGAAGAAAGTTTGAAAGTTTTAGGAGATGAACAGATGTGGAAGTACTTACACATGCCGCTCAGTTAAAATTAGAAATTACAGGGAACATAGATGCAGCCCATGTGTCAAAAGAATTAACATAATCACCAAAGCAAGCAACCAAATATAAAAAAGCATATTTGAGAAGTCAGCAAACAGAAAAGAAAACACAAATATTCACGTTTACAAACATTATCATTATTTGTCGAAACTAATCTTTCCAGGAACAAATATGAAATTGTAAGACGATATTAAAAAAATGTATATAACCGTGCTACAGTCTTCTACAACAAGCGGAAATTGATTGCTATCCAGAAAAGCAGTCTTTTAAAATTACCTAAATTTGTACATAAATCAGTTCTCAAAAATAACTTGATTTAACTGTGACTTGATTATTCATTTATTTGAAAGAAATTTTGAAAAATTTAAATGAATTGGAAAAATTGGTGCATTAATTCTTATATGCAATTGGGGCTGTGATGTATCGCAACAAAAACAAAAATTTGAGAGTGATTCCTCTTCCCATATTTCAGAGCTTATTTGTTCCAATTCAGTTAATTTGCAGCATAAACAACAAAATTATCAGGCAAAAACTATTGCATGCCTCACTACTACTACACCAATAACACTCCAATAACACATCTCTCTACCACACCAATAAAACTATTTATCATAATTACCAATTATTTTATAATACTAATTTTGTTCAATAAAACCAATACAAAGTTGTAAAACATCAATGATTTTTCAAATAGTAAACAATATTTATTACGAAAAAGTCCTTTACTTACTATTTGAAACGTTTAAATTAATTTAAAACAAAAAAATAATTTTGGCCTCCCAGATTTGTCAAATACACCACTGTGCATCGTTAAAATGAGGTTCTGTATTGTTTCTGGTTCATATTTAAACCAAGCGTTATCAGTGGCATCTTTCAAATCTTTAAATGAAGAATACTGCTTTCCATTTGGATAAACTGCATGAGTGAGAATACTCCTCATATTTTTATAAAGTTTAAATCAGGACTAATTACCGGCCATTTCAAAACAGACACTGTTTTCGACTTAAGCCACGATGAAGTTGAGTTTGGGGTATGGATGGAAGCATTATCATGTTGAAATAACCATTTTTCTCCCCCTAAAAACCTCGGCAACAGGAAGCAAATGATTGGAAAGTGTCTCTTGGTAGTTTTCAAAGTTTTTACGACCACTGATGAATGCTAGAAATGTCTGACCATTGAAAGATATAGCCCTCCATACCATTACAGAACTACCATTATGTTATCGGCTAAATACACTCCTAGGTTCTTTGCGGAGATCATGCCAATAGTACTTAAACCCATCAGGGCCATCGAGGTTCCTTTTTTTTTCATCACTGAATATGACATTCAGCCACTTTTCACCAAATGACATATGCTCTTTGGCCCATTGTAATCTAGCTTCTTTATGGTGTCGTTTGAGACACGGTAATCGAGCCATTTTACGGTATTTGATGTATTTCAATTCCAAAACGCTTCTATGAACAGTTTTTTTTCGATATTTGTTCTCCAACTGCATATTTTATTTCCGAAAGGGAGTAATTACCAGTTGAAGCCAAATTTCTTATGCGGCCATCTTCGCTCAACCTAGTCACTCGCGGCCTTCCTGAACGAAATTTTCGTTTAAAATCATTATCACGAGCCAAAATTTGATGAATACCTTGTTTTGACATTTTTAATGCACTTGCAATTTCAGAAACAGAATTATATTTTGCTGTCATACTTCAAATTTTTATCATCTCCTCCTCTAAAAATTCTTTCGACTTGGACATTTTGTACTAACTCAAAAACAACAGCGAACTGCTTCTTATACACCCAGAAATTGTTTGCGTGCGCAACCGTTTACGTCAGACTGTTCAGATTGTAAATTTTGCATAAAAACGATTTTGTGCTTAAACATTTGACACGGTCATTTTTCTTCTATTTTTAAACTCCAAGGTTTGAAAGTTATTTAAAAGTTAATTTAAATGAATATGGTGTAAAAATAGATATTATTAACATATACAAGACAGAATATTGAAATTAAAGGTAGTATTTAAAGTTTTATTTTAAAATTGATATTGTACTTAAGCTTTTGATACGCACTGTAGAAACGTCTTTAGAGGGTTTAGGGGTTCCTTCATTCCATACCGTTAATTTCCAAGGACAGTATGCATGATGTAGACTTTCTTCGCAAGTTCGGTTATAAAATTTGCCTTCCCCATCAAAAGGGACGTTTTCTTCAGAAAATGGAATTGGTAATGGATTTTGAAAAATCTTGATTAATCATTGATACCTTGGTTGGATAATAGAAGTAGAGTTCGGTGACAGAAATTTACGGCTCATGTTGCCCAGTTGTATATGTTTGTATGTGATATGGGATTATTCACAAAAAAGATCAATTTTTCTTTTTTTCTCTCTTCATCTTCTCGATAATGCCTTCTATCTATTGTGAAAATATTATGAATGTCATCCAAGATTTTCGTTTTGATTTAAGATCCACGTGCAATGACGTGATCTTGACATTTTTGAAGCATCATGTTATTTTGCTTTTTCCGTTCTCAAGTAGTTTGAGTTTCTAACCCGTAAAACTGCCACAGAGCATAATGGTAAGTCTTTCGACATTTTCTCACCCACGCATTTCTCGCTTCTTTCTGCTGTGGCTTTATTTGAAAGAGCTCTGAAAAACAGGTTGGTTTTGTCGGCATTAAAGATGTCAGCAGCAGCGAAATCATTCATTATGTCCGGAAGTTTTCTTTTCCATTATCCACAATTTCAGTATTTACGTCTGCAACTTCACCATTGATTATTTTAGATTCCGTATTATGCCAACTTTTAAATCGAATCAGTTATCTTTCCGATGCCTTTAACTCGATGATTTTTTCCTTTTCTGCAAAATTCAGATCCTGCTTTAGCATAGGTCCAGTCACAGAAAGATTCTTTGTTCTTTTTTCGGCAGAAAACTTTCAGACGTGATTTTTTTGTTCTCACTTCCAATTTTTTTTGATAATTTACACTTTTAGAAAGGTTTATTTGCTAGAAAAGTGGCTATAATTTTTTTTCACTTTCTAGCTGATTGTTTCGACTCGGCCTATTGAAATTCCAAATTCAGATATAACTTTCCGTTGATTTATTTTTGATTTTCATTTTTGAACAACTTCGTATTTTTCCCAAATTTCAGTTCTTTCTGTTTCTTGGTTGGATCTTTTTATTCTTCTGCAACAATTTCTCTAAATTTCTATAATGGGGGAATTCCCCGAATTCCGATTGCAAACAGACGCTCAGTTTACAGAGAGGTGTAGGTAGAATGGGGATCAAAAGTCGCGTTCATAATAATGGGGTATTCAGATTAGAGTATGTTCAGAATACAGAGAGTTCAACTTTTGTTAAGTCTATGGCGTTTCTCAGGGACCTTCGAAATGTTTTCAAAATACCGGGGTGTTCATATTAGAGAGTGTTCAGATAGAGAGAGTCTAATGTATGTATGTTTTTGGGAATGTAAAATAAGCATGTCTCTTGTTTTCATTCCTTTTGTTTTTAACTTTTTAATCATATAGCTTTTTTAGTCTTATTTCACATTTATTTCATTTTTAATTTTTTTAGTATTTTAGAGCTTTATACAAAATTTAATATTTAATATTTTATGTTCGTTCCTTCCTCCCCCTGAATGTAGTTCAAACTATGGTGCGGGTAATGTAAAATAACAGACAATTTGTTACATTTCCATTATAGTGCCTTTAATATCTTTTTAAGCTTCGTAGAATTTTGTCATTAAAAATCGAGATTTGTTGCCAAATTATGTAACAGCTATGAAAACAAACTTGATGAAATTTGTTGTTTGATATATATACATTTTACTTAAATATGTATTATTGTTATTTTGTATGTGCGAATTTTTTTTTATTGTTGAATAAAATTAGATAAATGGCTTCTTCATGTTAAATAAACTGTCAAATTATTGAAAAAATAGTGTATTTTCTTAATATATGGTGATATTTCGACAAGTTTCTGAAAATTTGGCGACATTGTGGTCTAAATCATGTACTGTCCGCTAGAATATATTTAGATTCTAAATATCAAAATTCTGTGCCAACGGAAAGTGGGTTAAAATGGATCTCGAGATTTGACTGCCCGATACAAGCATGATTATAAGTTAGGAAAAAAAAAGAATAGTAAAGAAAAGAAAAGAAAAGAAATAAAGAGAAATGAATAGCACTTAATTAAGAAATGTTTAATCTAAGGTATTTAATCCTTGCGATAAATGTAAATAACATTTACAAAGAAAAATGCTGAGTATGACTCAGTTTTAAAATATTTTGAAAAGCTTTAATGCAATAATTTTAATGCATTTTTTATTTCATTATCATATTTTTTTAAACTTAGAATTTTTTAAATTATACGCTTTTGTTTCTTATTAACGCCACCAAAGTTACGAAATTTTAACATCTGTACATAAAAAAAAAAAATTGTTTTTGACTTTTAAATCTTTTGGGCAATGTCACTAGATACTGCATTCCTTTGAAGAAAAGCTTTATAAAGAATATGAGATCAGCTTTTTTTTTGCAATTTTAGAAAGACAAAAATCCTTTGATCTTCACAATTTCTTTGAAAAATTCTCCATTAGAGCAGTTTGCAAAACAGTGTTCTCTAACAAAGAAATAATATTTTTTTCTGGCAAAGCGAAACAAATAAAACAAACAATTAAAAAATATTCCTTTGGGAACTAACAATTTATATTTATGAATTTAAAAAAGACAAATTATGATAAATAAATGATGAATATTTGTTTTTTATAATTTTATTATTTAGTTCCATTTTACAGAAATGCACGCGTTATTTTACATATGATTATTACAATAATATGTTGTGCTTGAAATCCCAGTTCTGTTCACAAAAAATAGTTGTTGGGTTCCACCGTAATACTTACACGCCATGGATATGCATAATATAAAATATAAAAATAAAATATGTGAAAATAATTAATAAAATGCATCGAAATTCCAAAACAAAATTTAGTCGTGTATTGAAATACTTTTAATGCATAATAATACTCTATTAATAAATTGCTCATGAACCAAATTTGACAAATTATATAATTGTTTATTTGTTTGTATTTATGTTATCGGCTAATTATCTACACTTGGGATATAGGCCCTAGGGGGAGGGGGGAAACGTGCGCCCTCCGTGAAGGTCTTCCTAAGGGAACCTAACCCGTATTAACGCAAGGGAATTCAAGGTTCGAAGAAAAACATGTAAAACTCCGAACGGTTAGGCCGACGGAGGCTATTGCGCTCGAACCCAGCACCTGCCGTCTAATAGTTTCAGAGGCAGAACCACTCGGCCTCGAGAAATTTTATAAAACGTCAAATTACTCAAGTAGTACCGTATAAGAAACATCCTTGTAACTCCAAAAATAATAATCATTATCACTAACAATTTACTGCGTTGTATTAACGTCTTATATCCAATTAAAATATATCTTTGAATCGAAATTTGAATTAAATACATGGTCATGAAAAATTGAAGATTGTAGAAAATAGGGCTACAAATATCTCAGCAACTAACTATGCGATTGACTTCTTTCTTGATGCAAAATTTTTATTATTTTATTGTCTTTTACATTCATTCCTTAAAAAATCGAAATTCTTTTGTATAATTTTTTCGTATTTTTTCAATCAGTTCCTTATCTTTTTTAGATGTGAAATTAAAATGATACTACAAATGATCATCAATTGCCTTTGAACAAATAAAATGGCATCATGTATGACAAAAATAACATTTTTTCTGAAATTGCTAAATTAGGGTTCTTTAGTTTCACATTTATAGCTATGAAATTACCAGCCCCCTTTAAATATCGAATCAGTAACTAATTTGCTACATTGAAGTTTTTTATTGCGATTTTTAAAAAAATTTATTCGCATTTCACTGCTTGCCATATTATTACACTAATTAGAATCAAAACTTTTATCCAAATAGAGTAATAAATCTGTGAATTCACGGTGAAACTACTGGCAGCAAAGTAGCCGAACTTTTACCGTTCCGTTAGTAGATTGTGGGAAATACAAGAAAGGAAAACTCCGTTTGAAAAAACAGTAATTTTCCGTTACAAAGTTTGATTTTTAATAATAATAATTTAATATATTTTTTTAAACTAATGAATCGATTACCCGTCAAAGAATTCGAAATTACCGTTATTAAATAGAGTGATTTTAAGCTGCTATGTTATTTTACTAAATTATTATTGCTATTTTGCACAATTTAGTTCACGCCGTCCTGAGGATCGAACTCGATTTTTGATAGCGGAACAAATCCTTACGAAATGAGCCAAAGCTGCTGATACCGGATTGTACAAAGTATGTCTTTTATTAGTTAGTGGGGAAATCTGTTGTGCTTTTTAAAGATTTCCTTTCAAATATATCCCTTAGAATATTTGTAAAAGGTTTATTTTATTTTATTTTAGACTGATGAATAATACTTATTTATTTTTAAAATCAATTTAAATTTTTAAATATTTTAAATTTAAAAAAAATCACTGTTTAAAACCTTCTTTTTGAATGTATGAATGAAAAAAAAGTTTTTATTAAAAAATTTTTTACAAAAAAAATTATAAATTTGTCGTACACTGTGTATTTATTTATTTTTTTTGGCTAATTAATTAAAGGATTTTTTAATAAGATATTAGAAAAAAAATAAACAGAAAAATTTAATTTAAAATTGATTTTTTATGTTTTCATTATTCCATGTCGCAAGTGGGACCCGATCCCACAATCTGCGCTCGCGGACAAATAGCGGTGTTATGCCTTGACCACTCGGCCATGGAGCCCACCACACAACGGAGTGTCTCCGTTTTTTGTTTCTATTTCCATCCGTTTCGTTATTTTCAGGAAATATGGTGGAATTGCCCTTTTGTTGTGAAAAGGGACCTTTTCTGTGAAATTCAGGAAAAAAATGTTCGTGAATTTCAGAATTTTTTTAACAGTGCAGACTGACAGGACAGCATATCTAACACCTTAAAAAATATGAATCATTTATACAATATAAAAATTCGTCACGTAATTCGTTATTCAATGATTAATTTAAAAGCAACTAATTAAATATTCAAGAATTTTTCTAATGAAATATTCAAGATATTTAACATCAAATCTTCACGGGCACTATCTAGTTTTCTTTAAGTTTCACAACAGAAATTTATACTTTAAATTTAGATTTTGATAACATTATGATCCTTATATCGAATAAATGAATTTTTTCAAAGATGTGTTTAATAAAAATAAATATTTAAACCATTATTAATGAATCACTATATGCATTACATCATTTTTCAGTTTACAAAATCTTGTTAATTATAATTTTACTGCAATTCAAAATAAATAATTCTGAACCGTTCTCAGTTAAAATTTAATTTAAGTAAAGTTACATAATCTTTAATGAAAGTTATTGAACTAATAATTGAATCCAATTTGATGCAACGTTATTTTAAGTAATGTTAAATGTAATTCCGTGTAAAGATAAAATTTGATAATGGAACCCAAAATTTAATTCGTGAAAAGTGTACCTAATTTTCTCTAATAGTATTTTGAATGCTGTTATAGTTTATAAAGCAATTACCAGATTTCCTTATGCAGAAATTGTTATTAAAAAGTACCACGGACAGCTAGGTAAGATATAAACATTAGAATAAGTGTAAATGAATTTTAAATAATGTGAAATTTGAAAATGTCATAGTTATTTGCAAAGAAAAGAGTAATTAGAAAAATTAATTTAAATTAAGAAATGGGCATGTGCAAGATATTTATTATGTTTACTAATTATTGGATTAAGTGTTTCAATCATTTTATTATAATTTAAATTCCTATGTAAACGATAAATCAATAGACAAATTATTATGTGTTAACAGGTTTAATGTCAAAAAACTATGTATGTATTTTTAAGTAAGGGAAATAATTTCCTTTTGAAGAGCAATATAAAGAAAAATAATGACACTTTAATTTGATCTAATAGAGTGTATTTCAATATATATTGGGATAAATGATTATATAAATGTAATGAATTTAATTGAATTTAATAAAGTTTTCATTTTCAAATTAGCGAAATGTTTGGTAATAGAATTTTATGATAATTTTTTAAAGAGATTTTTTTTTTATTGTGTAAGATTATTTTGATTATTAAATAGTCAAAATTAGTCATGCCATGTGAGTTAAAATATACTAAGAATGAAAAAAAGCTTTCATTTTTTAGAAATAATACCAAACAGCTGTATTTAAAAAAGTAGCCTATAAACCTCATATACAAATCAAGCATTAATGACACCAGATACCCGAAAATGAAAGTAAGTGTTTCCACAGCATGATTTCAGAAAAGTTTCTTTTCTTTTTCTTTTTGTGAATCTCACTCTCATCGAAAGCAATTTTTTAATAATTTTTGTGAAAGAAGTTGATTTGAAAATATCACAGCAACGTGATTTACTAAAATTCATGATATGGCAAATTATCGATAAGTGAGATTAGGTAGAATGTCACATCTGACAAAGGAATTGATTCCAAGAAACGGGAAATAAAAAATATTGGGGAGAAAGCTGATTGGCACCTAGGGGATTTGTACCATAGATCTCATGAAGGAGATGAGAACGTTAGCGTCGAGCAAAAAGCCAAGCCAGTTACTCTAAGCTCGTAACTCGCTTTATACTGATCAAGTGATATGAAATCGCTACACACTCCAACCCTAATAAGAAAGACCTGTTGCTGATGTCTGACGAACAATTCGCACTCGTGAATAATGCTGTCCTACGCATGTGTGATGTGTGGGATGACAAGCTTTTTATTGCGAGTGTTTCACAGAATTCACATCGTATGGGAGGATTGTTTGGTGCTTCAATCTTTGGTTATGAAATGAAATTATTGCTGTTGAATGTTGTTGACGTTACGTGTTTTCCGGGTCACGAATGAGGAGATAGCTGATTAATTCTGGTGGGATTTGAACCATGAATCTCAAGATCAAGAAGCAGGATGTTGGCATCGAGCAAAAGGTTAATCCAGTTACTTTAAGTTAGTAACTCTCTTGCTGCTGATCAAAGGAGATGAGATCGCTGCAATATCGATGCAAGTTCGTCTAATTGCTATCATAGCAACTGACAAAAGACAGCCTATGTTAACGTCATCTCAAAACAGAACCTATAATTCTATATTTTATATACGGGAAAGATCACAGTAGAGATGAGGTAAGTTAATAGTATAGGGCAGAATCAGCTCTAATGGATAATGTGGGCTTACACATTACCATAAACGGCACCCCCCCCCCCCCCCAAAAAAAACAGCATATCAGATGTTGTGAATCTATTTCGTAACTTATCCATTCGCGATTATTTTATTTTTAAATGATAATATTCGATTCTTTTATTTATTATGCGTGATAATACTCACAGAGCTAGATTTTTGGAAAACATACTTAAAACAAAAACAATTCAGATATCTCATGACCAATAGTCTATTCGGACATAAATCCTATAAAGCAGTGGTTCCCAAACTTTTGGGAAGAATTTCTAGTTCTCTTTAACTCCTCAGTACTATAGGTTTACAAATTAACGTTTTTTATGCCTATAGAGGAGAGAAAGGGCCGCTGTAGAAAAGTCCGAACCAGTAATTTTCAGTCTAGGGTCAATGTTTTCAGTTTTTATGTTTTCTTCATATAGAAATTTCGAATTAAAGGTAGAAATTGTGAAAAAAAAATCTATTTTTGAATTTCGTGACTGTTTTATTTAATACTACTATTATTGGATCCAATAAATTAAAAACAAGAAGTAAAAGACACTTTTTCGTATATTAGAATATCTGCCTTGCATAATCGAGATATGTCCGCCAAATACAGCAAAAATTACAGTTTCTAGTTATTTTAAATATTCAATGAAAACAAATTGCCTCTGACATTCTTTTTTGAACCATTTTTTAGGTAGATTTCGTATGAAATACTACCTATTGCATTCGCACCAGTTTATCTATCTATCTATCTATCTATCTATGTATATATATGTATCTCACTTTTTTATGGACACGATAACTTCTATAATTCTTCACCTATCTCCACCAAACTGGTACATAAAATCAAAGGGAATAAAATCTCGGCTAAGTTCATTAATGGGCAAAATCGGTCCAAAGAGGTCAGAATAGGGGGCGTTTTTGTGAAAACCGAAAAAACGTTATAACTTCTTAATTAAAGTAGATATCGAATCGGTTTAAAGTTTATATTACTTCTTAAAAATGGGCCAAAAGTTTATGTATGACAGATTTTTGATAAATTTATAAGTGGGCTCAAGGGGAGAAAAAAACAGGGGTTTTGAGAGAAAAAAATTCATAACTTCGTCAATTTTCAAGATATCAAGTCCAACTAAATTTTTTGTAAATGTTCTTAAAATTATCTAAAACTTTTGTATTTACAAGTTTTTGATAGGACCAACTTTTACCGATGGAAAAAATTGAAAACGAAAAGAAAAAGGGCGGTGAAAAAAGAGAAAAATCCATAACTCCGTCAATTTTTAAGCTATCAAATCTGATTAAATTTATTTTACATCTTCTAAAAAATATCTACAACTTTTATATGGACAAGTTTTTCATAGGACCAATTCGTATAGCAAAAAGAAATTAAACAAAAATAGGAGTTGGAGAAAAAAACCTCAAATCCAAACTGCTTATATTCTGACTCATTTTTAAATTCATTTTTGATTTTAAACGCATCCAAATGGTAGATCCTCTTATTTAGAAACTGCATAAAGTGACGCATTGGTCAATTTTCTGATAAAGGCAGAATATATTTCAAAAAAGGCTACCAAAAGGGGTATTTTGGACAGAATTTCCCAAAGTCATCCGGATTGAAAATTTAAGGAAGTACAGTGAAACTCGTTTAAGATACGAATCAAGGGATCGAGAGCATTTCGTATCTTAAGCGGGATCGTATCTTATCCGGATTTCATAGATTCTCAAATAATAATGTATGTAAAAACAATACACGTTATTATTAACGTATTTTAGCTATTTAAATAACTCTTATTTTAAACTATATTAAAAACTTTTTCTAACAATTCTTAGGTATTCTAGAAAATTTGAGTTTAAGATATTGAAATAAAGAATAATTTTGTTTTCCTCCAAAATTTTATTAAAGATCTGTTTATACAGTAAAAAAAAATTAAAATACTTTTATATAGTATTCTCTGCCAAATTAAAAAAAATACAATAAAACAAAAATTTTGTTAGTTTTTAGAAAACAGTGACTAAAATACACTACATGCTTAAAGGGGAAGAATAATAAATTTTCATAATAATTTTTTGAAAGACAAACTAAATGAATGTATGTAACGATAATTATTCGATACATTATAAAAATCGTGATGTAGTTTTAATTTCTTAAGAAAAAGTCTTTACCTTGGTTTGGTGCAACTTAGGGCGAGATTTTATTAGGAAGTTTTCTGCCTTGTTGATGTAAAAGAAAAAATGTTCAACGGAAGGACCAGCATCCATCGAAGAGACATACAGTCAAAGTAAGCTAAACGAGCTCGTTACAGATGCGAATGGTGGTATAAGGAAAGGGCATGTTTACAAACAAATGCTTCCTTCAACCAATCTACCAGTTACATTTTTGCTGCCGCGATCATTACAGGAATAATCACGGCGACGTTGACCAATCATACAACAGAGCTTTTAATTGCAGGCAAATCAGACCAATCAGATCGTTTTCACTTCTTCGGTATCGTAGGAGTTTTAAAGACGCGGCGGAAATTACTGCGGATCCACAGTAATTTTGTCCACAGTGACGTCAGCTGCCCTTTCCTTATGGTTGGTACTTCTGTTTCTTCATCCGCATCGTCTTCTACTTCTTCTGAAGACCTAGGTTCATCGGAACTTTTGACGTCCTCAATTATATCCGCTATAGAACGAACTTCACTTGCCACAACCTGATCGTTAATTTTGACAAATAAGTCCATATCTTTGCATTCTTCTTGATACTGCTCTTATTCTGTGATGTTAACATTTTGTAAAGTGCCGCGAAAAAGCAAGTGACAAAAAGAAATTCATAAAAAAGGCTCAGGGCAATTTACAGTAATAAAAATAATATAATAATAAAAAGCGGCTAGATAAGCGGTACAAAAAATAAAAAGCACTGGTTTCACCAACAACATTCTCATCCAATCAGGAGAGAGAGCAACCAATGAAATTTCAAATCCATCCACTGATGTTTATGGAAGAGTGTGATGGAAAAAGAAATAAAAGCGGTAGTTGTTTTTATATTTTGTTGAAAAAGAGAGAGCCACTCAGAATTCAGCTTGCAAAAGCAGTGGAAAAAAACATATTTTAGAGAGGTAAAAGGTAAAAAAATAGCATCTTATGAAAAATAAATAAGATTTTACATAGTTTGTTCTAAAGACACGTGATAAACGGATTACATATGCACCATTTCGTATATTAAGCGGGTTTTTTAACATCAAGGGACCAAATTTCTTCGTATATTAAGCGGGATCGTATCTTATGCGTACGTATATTAAGCGGGTAATTTTACACAGGTTTAATAGGCAGTTTTCAAGGGACCGAAGATAATTCGTATATTAAACGGGATCGTATTTTAAGCGGGCGTATCTTAAACGAGTTTCACTGTATTCAAATGAGAAATTGCGTTTTTTTCTGACTCGTTTTTAAATCCATTTTTGCTCTCAAACACATCCAATTTACAGATCCTCTTATTTAGGAACTATATAATGTGATGCTTTGGTCGGTTTTTTGATAAAGACAAAATATATTTCGAAAACGGCTACCAAAAAGGGTATTTTGAACAGAATTTCCCGAAGTCATCGTGCTTTGAAAATTTAAGGAAGTTTTCAAATAAGAAATCGCATTTTTTTCTGACTCGTTTTTAAATCCATTTTTGCTCTCAAAGGCATCCAATTTAAAGATCCTCTTATTTAGGAACTATATACTGTGACGCATTGGCCAGTTTTTTGATAAAGATAGAATATATTTTTTAAAATGCTGTCAAAGTGAGTATTTTGGACAAAATTTTAAAAGCAAATAAAAAAAAGCAATCATGATTAAAGAATTAAGGATGTATTTAAACAACAAATCGGTTATTTTACGACTCATTTTTAAATTCAATTTTTTTCTCAAATGCATTCAACTGACAGTTTTTTGTTATTTAGGAACTATATAATGTACTGTTTTGGTCGATTTTTTAATAAATTCAGAATTTGTTTCAAAATATGTTGTCAAAATGGGCATTTGAGCTGAATTTTTCCTAAGATGATTCTGATAAAACCAGTTTTTGCAGAAAAATGAAATTAAAAAATTTTCATAAACGGCCAAATGAAGTTATTAAACTGGGTTTATCTCTAATCATATATTTTTTTTTGTTGAAATGAGCACTCTTCGAAATCTACCTCCACCTATAGGCCCAGCCGACAGGGATTTTTAAAAATACATTTAGACGCAGATCATCGTTTTGTTATTAAAATATACAGGGTGTTTCGCTACCAGACCGACAAACTTTGAGGGGTGATAGTAGACATAAAGACAAACATTATTAAATAGGAAACCATGGGGCGCAAACGTCTTCTGTAGGCCATTAAAGTTTAAGGTCCAAAAATTCAAACGCTAATAAAAATTAGAAAAAAGGGTCGATTTGTTTGCGGTTTTCTATAAAATCATTCTTTATATCACAAATTTTTATTTTTTTAATTTTAAAGGTTAAGTTCAAAAATTGTCGATAGAGGGCGCTTTAGACTTTAGAGTAACGAACAAATGCTTTTTGCCGTTCTTTTGTGCATGGAGTTAAAATTATTCTAAAGTTTAGACTTTAACTTAAATTTTAAGCCCAAAATCGGAAACATGGGGATCGGTTAACTAGCGAAAATTTAACTGTGAACCGAGGGAGAGATTTTAAACGCTCATAAACATTGGACAAATTAATCGATTTTGTTGCGGTTTGCGTGTAGGTCATTTCCTTGGTAATTACTTTATTCAAAATGATGTACAGCTTTCATGGCCTCATTTTTTGATAGAGGGCGCTTCCGACACATGTCCGACATTTCAATGGTATTACTCCTGGGTGTTTTACTACCAGACCACCATACTTCAAGGAAGTGTAAGGGATGCAAAGACAACTCGGAATCACACAGGAATGTAACGTTAAAAATTGTTTTTTGCATGTTACGTTTAAAAAAAAGCAGAGAAAAACAACAGAAACAAGCAGAGAAACAGCAACATGTTAAAGTGACAGAACAAAGTTTATTTAAAGGTTTTACTGCAAAAAGTGTTCGAAATTACGACCAGAAAATGTCCGGCAAACTACTTGACAGGGATAGTAGATGGCGCTGCGATTTTCTTGCGGTAGATGGCGCTGAACGGTAATGCGCGTGAAAGTCTCTCTCTCGTTGCGCAGCTCTATGTGGTTCCAGCACGATCGGGCTCTTCCACATTTTACCAATGATGTTCACCGATACCTCAACGTAACATATGGACAGCGGTTGATAGGTCGTGGTGTCTCGGTTTATTGGCCTGCCAGATCGCCGGACCTATCAAGTATGAGCTTCTTCTGCTGGGGTCACATGAAAAGTTGGGTGTATGAGAATCCCGTACCATCAATTAAAGATTTAGAAGCTCCAATTTTTGTAGCTTCCAAAAATCTATCAAAGATTCCGGGAATCTTTCAAAGCGTGAGGCATCGTATGCGACGCCGCTGTCAAGCATGTCGAATTACTTCTGGTCGTAATTTCGAACATCTTTTCTAGTAAAACCTTTAATTAAACTATTTTATGCCATATTAACGTGTTGCTGTTTCTCTGCCTGTTTCTGTTGTTTTTTCTCTGATTCCTTTAACCATAACTCGCAAAAAATATATTTTCAACGTTACATTATAATGTGATTCCCTGTCGCTTTCGCATCCCTAACATTTCCTGGAAGTATGGTAGTCTGGTAGTAAAACACCCAGGAGTAATGCTATTGAAATTTCGGAGATGTGTCGGAAGCACCCTCTATGAAAAAATGAGGACACCACAACTGTACGTCATTTTGAATAAAATAATTACCAAGGGAATGACCTACACGCAAACCGCAACAAAATCGATTAGTTTGTCCAATGTTTATGAGCGTTTAAAATCTCCCCCTCGGTTCACAGTTAAATTTTTGCTAGTTAACCGATCCCCATGTTTCCGATTTTGGGCTTAAAATTTAAGTTAAAGTCTAAACTTTAGAATAATTTCAACCCCATGCACAAAAGAACGGCAAAAAGCATTTGTTCGTTACTCTAAAGTCTAAAGCGCCCTCTATCGACAATTTTTGAACTTAACTTTTAAAATTAAAAAAATAAAAAATCGTGATATAAAGAATGATTTTAGAGAAAACCGCAAACAAATCGACCCTTTTTTCTAATTTTTATCAGCGTTTGAATTTTTGGACCTTAAACTTTAATGGCCCCTAGCTCCTACAGAAGACGTTTGCGCCCCATGGTTTCCTATTTAATAATGTTTGTCTTTATGTCTACTATCACCCCTCAAAGTTTGTCGGTCTGGTAGCGAAACACCCTGTATAGCTTGTATTGAAATGTGCAGCATTGTTCGCTTTTTCAATGTTTTATTTGAAATATTTGGCTGTTAAGAATAGTTTCGAAAGAAACTTTCTATCACCATTGTTTTTGCTCAAAAGAGTATACGGTTAAAAACTACACAAAACTGCAACTATTAAAAAAATATTACTACACTGGGTTTCAAAATGATATGAACATCCAGTTTTTCAAGCATAAAAAAGAGAAAAATGTTACAAAACTGAAGTCTAATCAATGTTAGAAATAGAACAAATTGCTTTTTTTATAATAAAATATAATAAAAAAATGCGTTTAATACATAAAATAAACTGCATTTTTCAATTTTGGTTTGTTTCATAATGATATGAACATTGGCCAAAAACATAGATTAATAGCCAGCGTATGCTCCAGATTTTTTTAATAATGTAAAAACGCGATCACTCATGTAGTGAACCAACTTTATATATCTTTATCGATTTCATTCCAATGAAAGATGATAGCAGCTTTTAATTCTGATATTGTGCCATATTGTTTTTCAATTGCAAAAACAGCTCTAAATAATAGGCTCCATACATTTTCTATTGGATTTAAACTAGGAGAAACAGATGGACGTGAAATTAAATGCACATCATTATTAAGAAAACATTCCCAAGAGTTGTTTGCCGTATGGAGGGATGTATTGTCTTAATGGAACATCCAGAAAGCTCCGCCAATTTCTTCAGCAAATGACAGTAAGTTTTCTTCTGGTAGATCTTAGTAGGTCGATGCATTCATTCTGCCAAAAGAAGAAATCAAACCGCAGCAAAAACCATGAGTTAATATCCACTCTTCTACCGCTTTGAAAACGTTTCGAGTTTCTTGCGCAGATCGTGCAAATAATAAGAAAAACCCTCAAGCCCATCCAAATTGAATTTTTTTTCATTCTAAAATATTACACAGCTTTTAGGACATGTGATCTTTTACCCTGTCCACGCGATTTTGCTGATGCATTTTAGTCGTACGTGGTTGGGGGTTTCTCTTCTTATACTTCATCATCTTCGAGCTCTTGACTACTCTGGACAAGGTACTTTTTGACATTGCTGTCAGTGGATTTGGTAAAAGTTCGCCTAAAGTTGTTTTCCAATTGCTCATTCCTTTTATAATGGCGCTTCTTTTCCCTTTTGGATAGTTTTTGCGGTGATCTCGGTGACTTCTTTCCTCCATAATTATATTTTAATCGAAAATAAATTAAAATATATACAAGAAGATCTTTTCAATTATTTTGCAATGGCTCTTGATCTCTAAAAGACACAATTCTCCCTTTCTCAAAACAATTTCAATCGCTTTTAGTAATTACACTTGTGGAAATCTCTTTGCTATCAGATTTGGAAATTTGCATGTCTGCGAAGTATTTTTATGTGCTAAACTAATTTGCATATTTCGTTTATATTCTTCTCAGAATGACATTTAATTATCCTGTACAAATTCTAGGCTTGTTTGGTGATAGTTTCCATCAATGTTCATATCATTTTGCAACATAATTTTTTTAGATAATTTATATTTTGAATGAATTCAAAGTTTGATATTTCTTTTATTACTACATATTAGGTAAAATTACTGTATTTGTAACGAAAATAAAGTTTTCTCATAAATATTTATGAATTTTTGCCAGAATACCACAAAATTACTAGGTATTCATGTGATTATGAAACCCAGTGTAATAAAACAGAAAATGTAGGGAGGTGAAAATTACATCAGAGGGGATAATCTTTGAAGAAAAGTCTAAGAAAATGTTGAAGCTAAGCAAAAGTTTAAGTCATTAGTGTGATGACAAATGTAAAGAGCCAAAATATTTTTTTCTAATGCTAAGCCTTATTTCTGATAGGAAAAGGTGGCATCAGAACACTAGAATCTTAGCCAATACCGACATCAATTAAAACAAAATTTTAAAGAGTGATTGTTAAGTGACACATGGTGTTAAAATGCGTTTTTAGCAAGATACATTGCTTTAAAAATTAAGTACAATTATGTAAAGCATTATAAAAATTTAAATAACTCCAAAATAATAAAAATAAAGTAAACAAATTAAACTTATTAAAAAAAAAAAAAAAAAAAAAAAAAAAAAAAAAACGAAAACTATATACACAACACATACAAATATTTAATGAATCTAATGTGAATTTATTAAATTTTACACGATATTGCAAAAAAAAAAAAAAAAAAAAAAAAAAAAAAAATTACGTTTTAATAGACAAACATTGTTTTACTTTGAAAAACAGTTTAGAAAATTTAATAGGGAAATAACATAAACAGATTAAAGAAATAAAGTAACATATATACATAAAAAATATGTATACATTATATATGTATATATATACATTTGTTTTTTTTATTCACGTTGTGCATTCGATTCAGAATACTATTTCTTGTATCTTATTTTGAATCGCATTTTGAATCGAAAACCCATTAAGTACAGAAACATAAAATAGTAATTCAAACAAAAAATATTGCGAAGAAAATCGATACATCCATGATGCAAATTTCTGAATGATTTAAAAAGGCATAGTATTTTTCAACCCAGTGATAGATGTATTTATTTTTGGCATCCACATACACACACATAAATCCCTACATACTTTCGAAAAAATTTCCCTCTGAAGATGTTTATTTCTTTCATGTTTTGTCAAATTACCTGGAGTGTGGCGGAGCCTTTGAAAGCTATTGGTGGAACCACAATGGCTAAGTGCAGCATACTTTGAGAACCTCTTTCATAAAGTATACCCCAGACACATTTGTTGGCAAATCGGGAGAACAATGCCTCTGTTGCAGCTCTGGGATTCATAGAATGCTCATTGATTCCCAGACAGTTTTCGGCAAATTCGTCGAATTTATGCTGAACAATGTGCCACAGTCTTAGCTGTGCTACTTGATCACTAACTAGATAAAAAGTCCTCAAATGTGAGAGTAATATTAATGTCGGTGATTGATGTCCAAGTGTGCTTTTCCTTTAACCACTCTCATGCATAAACAAATTTGTTGCGAAGGCACATTTCAACTATTATTATTTTTACTGTGATGGAATAATTCATATCTCAGTCATTATTAATAAATCATAATTTTAAAAATTATTCGTTAAAATGAGTGGAAAAACAGACCTTTCGCCTGGCGCGCAAATTTTCATCACATGAGCAGGCGCGCGTTGTAAATTGTACAACAGGAGAAAAACATTCAATTATTGCTGTTTTTCTCTATATCACAAATAATTTAACATGCAAATATCATATAAATTTTCTCTGCTCAGAATTTATGAAAGTATTCCACAATACACTTAGATTTATTTTGTTAGAACATATTAAAGGTGGCGTGAATTTTGTTTTAAAGAAAAAAGAAAGCGAACGTTGTACTTTTTACAACGGCGCGCCCGCCGGAAGGTTAAGGGGAGTAAGTCGAATATAATGCAACACATGATGAACTGAGTTAAATAAATGTGACTGCTAAAATTTAAAAGTATGTTAATTTTAATAGGCGTAATGCGGTAAAATATTAAAAAATATAATAATAAAATTTACTCTTTAATGCTATTAAAAAAAGGGTGAAGCGTGAAAATAAGGCGTTATGAGGGATCAGTGAAAATACAAAATGTTATCAAATAATTCTGTACAACACAGACTAGAAAGTTTTAATGCGTGATATCTCTTACTATGACGTTTACATGGTTACGGGTTCATTCTACTCATCAATCAATTAAATTTAAAAGTGTCAAAATTTTTCTTTTTATATTTCCATTAAATTTTTGCTAGATTTCTGCAGCTCTATTTTTTACTTCTTTTACCCTTAGAAGAAGAAAATAGAGTAAACATTCTCTAATCCGTCACTTTCTGAATTTGAAGTACATCGGATTACGAAATTTGCCAAAAAACAATATGGAAGACAGGAGAAATTTGTAGAAAATGGAATCTCTCTATTCTAAAAAAAAGTATTAAGTAACGCTGTCACCGCAGCTGACAATAAATATTTTGTAACCAAGGGTATTTCTTCGTTAATATTTAGGAAACTACTGCGCACAAAAAATATGAAAAATGGTGGTATTACAGATAAATGTTTGATAAATACACTAATATAGACAGTTTTTAAATCGGATAATTATTTTAAAGGACATTTAATGTTAAAGTTGGTCAAAATTGTTCTAATAAAAAAGTTTTATAGGAGCAAAAATTATACATATGAATTTAAACATTTTGAGATCATTTTATTCATTAGAATGTCCCGGTTTGCAGATTGCATTTAATTCTTAATTTGACTCATTTTTTGAGGATTTATTTCCATTTTAAATTCGAATTTTCATCATTTTGAGAGATATTTTTTACTTATTTTAGAAAAGGTTATTATTTCAAATTGTTGCCAAATGATCAAAGGATAATATTTCCTTCAAATTAAAAGAAAATATATTTACACGCGAATGTCATAAACAGTAAAAAAAACTTTCAAATGAGAATTAAATATTTACAAGTTAAAAGTGGGAACTATTGAAAATTATATAAAAATTATATTTACATGTGAATATTAAAATAGAAAGAAAATATTGAAATAATAATATTATTAAAATTCATTAACCGTCTTTAATGGAATAAAATACGCCACATTTAAAATAACCAAACAGTAATATTTTCCTTTCTATCAATAAAAGTATTATCACTTGAATATCAAAAAGAGAAAAAACTTTTAAATAATAAACAAATTCATAAAATTGCGTTAAAAGAAGCAAGTAAAAGAAATTACGTCATATTTAAAATGACCAAGTAATATTGCAAAATAGTTAATATATATATATATATATACATACAAAAGACTAGATTTACTTCATATTTTGATATGATCTTTTTAACCCGTGTTGTGAATCCTAGGATGTACTTTCAAACAACAAAAATAATTTCATGTGAATATTAAAAAAAGAAAGAAAAATTGTGTGAAAATTACATCAGATTGAAATGGTAGATTTAAAATGCCTTACTTAAAAAATTTTCTAATACCGCGGTTCAAAAAATACAAGAAAGGAAAGAATATGTGTGTTTCATTGTTTAACTGATATTGTTAAATAAAAACTGCAAATGGCCAATAGATCTTTGACAGCAGCTGTAGAGACCTTGAAATTCTCTAATCAAAAGAAATGAACGGAAAACATTTTTATAGGGAGATCACCACTTAATAAACAAGCAGAAAAAAAATAAATAAATAGATCATTGTTTTGTATTTTTTAAAAACTGGTCACATTAGGTTGTTTTACATAATACAAAACGACGATTAAAGAGCGTAGCTCGTAGGGGGCTGAGTCCCAAGTTAAACAAAAAATGGCAGTAAAACATGTTTTTCGATTCTTTAAACAGCTTGAATAGAATAAATAAATACTCAATAATGTAAAATTACAATATATGCACACGAGTACAAAATGAAAACGTGCACTAGAGGCCTTCTTGTAGATGCTTTCTTAACCCTTTCAATGGCAAAGCATTTCTATTGCTAAAGTTTTAAAATAATTTATGAACAACTTGATATCAATCTAGGTAAAATATTTCTTTACGTACATTATTCAACGCAAAATTCCTAAATTACAGTGTCAATGTGGGATCTGGGATTTAAAATTTAGTGATACATGTAATACACCATTGCCCTACAAGGGGTTTAAAAAGTGTCGGATATCAGTTTATTTTCCAGTCACTGTCGAAATCAAATGTAAAATGTAAAAAGTATTTTATTAGGATGATAAAAAAATTATTTTTTCTTTCAATTTTTTTCTTTCACAAATTTTTTAAGGAAATTTAATTTATTTCCTTCGTTTCTCGTCCACGTGGTGATTGAGCTATTTATAAATTTGCAACCATAGTGTTTTTTTAAATTTATTACGGCTTTTATCATTAGAATTTTACTTAATATTAAATTAAAAGATGTAAATACATAAGCTAATAAAAGGATTAGGAACAAGAACAATGGAAGAAAGGATAGACGTGTCATTAAATAGCTATTTCAGTTAAGGGGTCTCAGGAGTCTTACTTTTTACCTGGTAGTGCGATTTAGCAACATATACATTTGATTTTTTTTCTCAGTCCCTATTAAACTTAAATGCATAAAACTTTTTATATAGACAACTTAATATCTCTTCTATTTAAAATAATTTTTTTTAAATTCTATATTGAATTTTTATTATATATTTTTTATATTTAATTTTGATTTAAAATTTAAATTGTTCTTTGACTGCGCGCAACATTTCTCAAAAAATATAAAAGCAATTTGTATGAAACTTGGTATATCATTAATTTAAGTTAAAGAATAACTTATACCTCAAATTTGGAATTTTAATTACATTGATTATTGATAATTGGCAATTTTTTTAATAAAAGAGGATTTTCTTTTTCAATTTTTTCAATTTCAATTTAAATTTTAAATAAATAAATGCATAAATTAAAATGAGGTATAAGTTCAAAATACATTAATTTTACAACATTATCAACCTTTTTAGCGGTTCTGGAACTAATAGTTTTGCTAGAATCCTGCACTGTAAAGAAAAAGGGTCGATCTACTAAAAAAACTTTAGTAATCCTTGTAATTACTAAAAAATGTTTAGTAAACTTAGTCGGTTACTAGAAAATCTGTAAGAATTACTAGAAAAAAGTTAGCAACGAATAGAGTTAATAGTTTTATATTTTTAATAGCTATTACTAAAACTCACTTGGCGTGGCCTCGGGAGCATAGTGGTTATAGTAACGGACTCCAGACTAAAAGGTCACGGGTTCAATACTGGACAGCGCCAAGTGCGCCACGAATGTATGTAGTGTAAGTACTCTATAATAAAGGGGTTATGAATTTCCTGTTGGAGCTGGTCGCAATGTTTGGTGCTGCCATCTATTGCGTTTTTGCCGAAAATCTATCGCTTCAGAAGTCTGGATGCAGCTCGAAGGAAGCTCCTGCCCTTCGGACGCACGTAATTGTTATTAAAAATATTTTTGGAGCTATTACTAAAATTTGCTTCGTGGCTCATACTAAAAAATTTTAAGTTAGTTATACAAAATATTCTTTTGTTCAGTTTACAAAAGAAATGCTTGTTTCACTTGCAAAAAAAAAAGTTTGTAATGGTTACTAAAAAATTCTGTGGAATACAAATTTACTAAAAAATTTTTAGTAACCTCTTGATTTTTTTTCTTTTTTTTTATCAAAATTAAACTCTAAAAAAATAAAATAGAATTTCAATGTAGAATATTAAAAAAATTATTTTTAATAGAAGAGATACTAAGGTGCCTATATTAAAAATTTTATGCATTTACGTTTTATAGGGACTGAGAAAAAAAATCAAATGTGACATGTTGCTAAGTTGCACTACCAGGTAAAAAGTAAGACTCCTGAGACCCCTTAAATGAAAAGACTCATTTGCTAATGCTAATCCTATGGAAGAAATTTATAAAAATATCTCGGTCGCATTTCAAAATTATTATATATATATATATATATATATTATGCATGACATTGATTTGAATGCGGGCCGTTTTTTACTTTTCCGATTTTTGTTGCAGATGTTTTTTATGAGGGTGCTTTCGCTTTTCAAACCAGTTCTGAAAATGAAAGCGTCCTCATAAAAAAATTGTAAAAAAAATTAAAAAACAGCCTTCATACAGATCGGTTTCAATTATCCAATATATATATATATATATTAAAATGCAACAGAGATATCTTTATAAATTTTTATTAGGATTGTTTCATTTGAATGAAGTAGCCTCTTAATGGACAGACGAACACTAACGAAAGCGAATATTAAATGCATGGGATCATATGTATACTAGTTCAGAAAACTCCTGGCAAAAATGAAAGAAAGAAAGCTATTTCAAAGATCTGAAGTCCGTAAGAAAGTAAGGCAGAACGAAAAATCGGAATTCGCATTAGTTTTAATTAAACGAAGCCAAGAGAAAATCAGTTCGAATAAATGAAAGTTTTTAACGTTTTTCTGGCTTTCAAAATGTCGGAACTTCATGTTTAATTCGAATTAAGCGGACATTCAGTTTATCCGATTTCGAATTAGTGAGAGCCGGCTGTATTTTGTTTACATAATTATGTAGTGATTTCCATTTATTAGATATTATGAAATTTTTTAAAAATAATTTCATGTTCTAGAATTGCTGATAGGCTCAGCAAAAAGTGTTAATTAAGGGGATGATGGTGGACGTTATATATGTATATTTTTTAATTTTCATCACTGCAATATGACATTTTGTGAATATATATATTTCACAAAAGACCATCTTAAAAAAAAAAAAAAAAAAAAAAAAGGAAAAAAAATCCTATTTTATTAAAATTTTTAATTTTTTTAAATTTTTAAACGGAATTTTAAAATGCTTCTCAAGTTTTAATTTTTGATATATTTTCTTTCCCTTTTCCATTTTTATTACTTAAAACTCTATTATAAATAATTTTGTGTAAGATTTTTTTAATCTCTTGAATAGTTAATATTTTACAGCTTTTTTTCCATATTGATTTTCATCAAAATTTTGCCTTTTCATAAATAAAACATTAAATTTGACTATCTTATTGAAGACGAATTTTAAAAAGCTTACATAATTTCTTTCTAAACAATATCTGAATACTCCTTTATCAATTTCATTAATATTGATCAAAAATTACGTCGCATTTCAAAAATCTTAAAAATCTGAAGAATTAATTTTGAGAAAAACGGATTTAAAGAATATAAATACACTTACCTTTATTATTTACTTTTTAAAACCTTCATAAATGATATTTTAATAGGAAAAAAACTGTTTTGGTGCTATTATACCACAAAAATAGACCTTTTTGTGACAATTTTGCTATAGACGATTTTGTTCAAATAAAGGTCCACTGTTCCCTTAAAAGCTAAAAATACTTACCTGGTAATTATAAATAATAATATGAAAAAAAGTTTTTTCTTAAGAAGTAAAAATAGGAATGAATAATAAAATGCAACTATCTATAACATAAAATATGAAGGGAATAAAATTCTTCTCTGGCTTGAAAAGTTATAATACGTGATACCACTTACTAACACGACTGAAGTTTCTTTCCTTTCATCAATCAATCAAACTTTGAAAGTAAAGAAGAAAATTTCTTGTTTTCTTTCCACTAGATTTCGGGAAACAGATGTTGTGTTACTGATAGATGTATAAACTTATCAAGGCAAAGCCTTGCATTTTTGGGGAAGAAAAAATTCGAGTTGCTAAAAGTTAAAATGCTAATTATTGAAAACATTTTTTTTTTTTTTTTACTCTGCTCCCTTTCTGTTTTATTGTAATATATTTAGCAAGGCAATGGAATCAGAAATATGACTTGATGGTGTTTTGTTTGTTATAATTTTATAATAATTTCCATTTATTAGATATTATAATTTTTTTTAAATAATTTCATTGGCCTGGAATTTCTTATAAGCTCAGCAAAAATTATTAATTAAAAGCTAAAAATACTTACCTGGTAATTGTGAATAATACAATACATAATAATGTCAGAAAAAAACTGTTTCTAAGAAATGAAAAGAGGAATGAATAATAAAATCCAACTATTTATCTGAAAAATAAAAACATAAAATAGGAAGGGAATAAAATTCTTCTCAGGCTAGAAAAGTTATATTGCGTGATACCACTTACTAACACGTTTACACGACTGAAGTTTCTTTCCTTTCATCAATCAATCAAACTTTGGAAATAAAGAAGAAAATTTCTTGTGTTTTCTTCCATTAGATTTTCGGGAAACAGGTGTTATGTTACTAATAGATATATAAATTTATCAAGGCAAAGTCTTGCGTTTTTGGAAAAAGAGAAATTTAAAGTTGCTAAAAGTTAAAATGTTAATTATTGGAAACATTTTTTCTCAACATCTAAAGATAATATCCCGTGGCCCTCAGAAATGATATACTTATTCTTTATTCTAATATATTAATTTTAATATTACAATTAAAATCCGATAATTAAAAAGTAGAATGCATTTCTTTGAATTTAAATCAGACTTACTGTATTCAGTGAACTGTAACAAAGTCAGAGTGCAGCTTAAGTATTTGAAAGAAAAAAAAAAGAAAAAAAAAAAAGGTCAATATACACAATTTTAATTAATAGCTTGAAATATAAAATTTAATGTATTACTACCCCATAGAAATTGAAATGTCGACTTAATATTCATAATAAATAAATATACAACATTGTATGGTGCACTATTGAATAGACAAAAAGAAAAATGCCTAAACATAATTTTAATAAATATCTTGCGTATTAAACGTGATGAACTTTGATTCCATATATGTATTAGCTACTAGCTGATCCGCCCGGCGTTGTCCGGGACTATAGAGGTTTTCAAACAAATTGGGAATATTTAAAATCTCCATTCATACTAAAATAGAAAAAAAAATACCTGAAAAATATTTTAAACTTTGGAATATTATTAATTTTATCTGAATGAACACAGGTATGCATTTCTATTACGAAATCCATGTTTTGGAAAGCTAAACAAGCATAGTCGTCCAATTTAGAAGTTTTGAACCCCAAAAATAATGCAATATTCGAATTATTTTAAATTATTTTCTGAATGAGGCTTACTCCATGCAAAATCTTCTGAGCACGCGCGCAACGTGCACTGCATATCTGAACATACCCTAAAAAAGCATAATAGAAGTAGTTACATAATTTACTACTATTTTTGTATGGTGCCATCATGGATTTTGAATATATATTGTAAATCAATAAGAAAAAACAAAATCATGAAAACAGGAAAAATTAACAAATATGTACGCAATTTGTTGGCAGCATTCAGCCGTGAAATGCAGTCGTTAAATCTAATATTTACCGCTTGCTCTTTTTGGCTGACTGCTTCGTTAACGGGGATTGATGGCGAGCTGCAAATAGCCTCAAACCTGGCTGATTCGTTGCCGTAGATTGGTAGAAATCGCATATTCACAGTATCCGCAAAGAAACTCTTCGGGAGGGTTGAAATCTGATAGGGATTGGCCGACGCGTTTTCACGTTACTTGGCGTAGCGATAGACGCTTCCGTCGAGTTTGATTTCCTTCGCAGCCGAGTACAAAGTAAACCGAGTACAAAGTAAAAATTTGTGTTTAAAAACTTTTAAAGAGTACAGCTTTCAGTAAGACACGTTCCATCCAATGCAATGCTGCGAGAGAAAAGTTACATTGTACTCGGTTCGGAAGGAAATCAAACTCCTCGACGGTAGCATCTATCGCTCGCCAAGTATAATTATCGCCAAGTTACGTGAAAACGCGTCGGCCAATCCCTATCAGAATTCAACCCTCTCGAAGAGTTTCTTTGCGGATACTGTGAATATGCGTGGAAATCTGCAAATATTCTCTCATCCAGCAAGTTTTAATTTAAAAAAATCTAAGTTGAAATGTAAAAATCTTGCAGCGAAACACTAAAAATTGCTATGACTCGGCCATTTTTTAAGATATGGACAAAACAAAAAAAATGCTCTGGAATCTTTGTATGAGGCTCATATATATGGAAGAAAAATATTTTTGAATTTCTAATTTTTTTGTACTTAATTTCAAATTATAATTTTTTTAACAAAAATTTAAATGGCCGTCATTTTAAAACAAGACGGTGAATAATGATGGCCAATGCACTTGGTCGAGACATTAGTATGTAGAGATTAGTATAACAAGTTTTATTAAATCGGTTCATAAATACGATAGTTACACCATGACAAGATCAGTATATATATATATATATGCATCTATATGGCCAAAGGTGACCGGTCACTTGCGATTTTAGACATTTTGTTGAATATCTAGAAAAACACATGAGGGGTTATCCTGTAAACATAATAGTACAGGTCATACATTTCTGTGACAATTTTTTCCCGAAACTCCATAGGAAACCGTTAAAAAATTGAAAAAAAGGACGAATATATTTTGGATAAACCTGTCAAAACTAATTTACCAAAAGCAATCAAACTGTAGATTATGATTAAGTAGTTTATTGTAATAAACTGTGTTAATTTTTATGCGTATAGTATGCATACTCGTAGAAAAAATAAGGTTTTTATAAAATCAGTCCCAAAAATTTTCAGCCAAAAGTTATTTTCGCATAATTTGCAGAGTTTTTTATAAAATGGTGTTCTTTTCCGAAAATATGACAAATAATATTGTACACGATACCCTGGAATTAAAAATTTAGAAATAATAAAAATTGTATGAAAAATGGGCAGGTTTACTAGAATTTTTTTTCTTTGTGCATGCGTCAACGCTATCAGAATTTCATTTGCATACTGTGATAGCTAAATGCACAGAGCAACTTTTATAAATATCTCAAGAACATGGTTTGAAAATTCTGAAAATGACTGTTTATAGAATAAGCACAAAACCCGTTATTCCCGAAATGAAGCAAAAAGATGACGGTTTGTATCCATTGATTAGTGTCAATATAGAATACACAATATGACACGTACTATTATGTTTATATACAACCCCTCTTTTTTTATCTTCATTTTGAGAACAAAGAATTTTGTGCTTTTTCTTTCAACGATTACTTTCAGAATTATCAAGATTTATTTTCGAGACTTTTACAAAAATTGCTCTATACATTTAGCTAACACAAAATACAAAGGAAATTTTGACAGCGTTGACGCATGCGCAATGAAAAGTTATTTAGTAAACCTGATCATTTATCATAAAATTATTATTATTTTTTTAAATTCTGATTACAGGGTATTGTGTGTATAATGTTGTTTGTTATAATCACCGAAAGCAACATTATTTTAGATTTAGAACTCTGCAAATTATAAGCAAAAAACTTTGAAAAAGAACGGTTTTTATAAAAACCTTAATTTCTCTACACTGAAAAAAAAAAAAAAAAAAAAAAAAAAAAAAAAAAAAAAAACGTTTTGCTGTATCGTCACTCCCTCGCTTTTATCGAATATCTCTCTTTTGACCCATGAGAATGCTCCATAATAGGATGAAATAATCGTTTTTAGGTAGATTTCGTATGAAATACTACCTATTGCATTCTCTCCCATGTTGGAATTTCTGAAAAATTTTTGCGGATCTACACGAATCATGACTCCTAGACCCCAAAACCACCATCAGTAAAAAAGTTTATATATCTATCTATCTATCTATCTATCTATCGGTGTATATCACTTTCTTCTAGACACGATAACTTCCATAATTATGCTCAGATCTTCTTCAAACTTTTACATAAAATCAAGGAGCCTAAAATCTCGGTCGAGTTCGTTAATGGGCAAAATCGGACCAAGGGGGTGGAAATAGGGAGGGTTTTTGTGAAAACAGAAAAAAACGCGATAACTTCTTAATTAAAATAGATATCGAATCCGTTTAAAGTTTATATTACTTCTAAACAATGGGCAAAAAGTTTATGCATGACAGATTTTTGATAAAGTTAAAAATGGGCTCAAGGGACGAAAAAAACATGGTTTTTGGGAGAAAAAAAATCATAACTTCGTCAATTCTCAAGATATCAAATCCAACTAAATTTTATATAAATGTACTCAATATTATCTAAAACTTTTGTATTTACAAGTTTTTGATAGGACCAATTTTTACCGATGAAAAAAATTAAAAACGAAAAGAAAAAGGGGGGAGGAAAACGAAAAAAACCCATAACTTACTCAATTCTTAAGCAATCAAATCTAATTAAATTTATTTTACATCTTCACAATAAGATCTACAACTTTTATATTGACAAGTTTTTCATAGAACCAATTCTTATAGCAAAAATAAATTAAACAAAAATAGGAGTTGGAGAAAAAACCTTAAATCCAAACTGCTTATATTCTGACTCATTTTAAAATTCATTTTTGATTTTAAACGCATCCAAATGACAGATCCTCTTATTCAGGAACTATATAATGCGACGTATTGGCCAATTTTTTGATAAAGGCAGAATATATTTTTAAAAAGGCTGCCAAAAAAGGTATTTTGAACGGATTTCCCGAAATTATCGTCATTAAAAATTGATTAAGTATAACAAATTGCGTTTTTTCTGAGTCATTTTTAAATTCATTTTTGTTCTCAAACCCATCCAATTTGCAGGTCCTATTATTTAGGAACTATATAATGCGACGTATTGGCCAGTTTTTTGATAAAGGCAGAATATATTTTTAAAAAGGCTGCCAAAAAGGGTATTTTGAACAAAATTTCACGAAGTTAGCATGATTGAAATTTGAGGAAATTTAAAAAATTGCGTTTTTACCGAGTCATTTTTAAATCTTTTTTTGTTCTCAAACGCATCCAATTTACAGGTTCTCTTATTTAGGAACTATATTATGTGACGGAGTGTCCAGTTTTTTGATAATTTTTAAAAAAGGCTACCAAAATGGGCACTTCGTACAAAATTTTCCAAAGCGATCATGATTAATGAACTGTGGGTATTCAAATAACAAATTGGTTATTTTATGACTCATTTTTAAATCCAATTTTGCTCTGAAACGCATTCAAATGACAGTTTTTTGTTACTTAGGAACTATATAATGTGCGTATTCTTCGATTTTTTTATAAAGGGTGAATATATATATTTTTAAAAGCTGTCAAAGTAAGCACTTCACAAAAAAATTTCCCAAAGCGATCATGACAAAAGAATTGAGGTTGTATTCAAATAACAAATTGTTTATTTTATGACTCATTTTTAAATTCAATTTTGCTCTCAAACGCATTCAATTGACAGTTTTTTGTTATTTAGGAACTGTGTAATGTGCCGTATTGGTCAGATTTTTGATAAAGGCTAAATATATATTTAAAAAAATCTGTCAAAGTGGGCACTTCGTACAAAATTTCTCAAAGCAATCTTGATTAAAGAATTGTGGATGTATTAAAATAATAAATTGGTTATTTTATGACTCATTTTTAAATTCAATTTTGCTGTCAAACGAATTTAATTAACAGTTTTTTTTGTTATTTAGGAACTATATAATGAGCATATTGGTCAATTTTTTTTAATAAAGTAAGAATATAATTCAAAATATGTTGCCAAAACGGGTATTTGAGTAGAATTTCGTTTAAGAGGATTTTGATAAAACCAGTTCTTACAGAAAAGTGAAATTAAAAATTTTTAAAAGCGGTTGAATAAAGTAGTTAAACTGGGTTTATCTCTAATAATTTTTTTATTTTTATTTATTTATTTATTTATTTGTTTATTTTTGAGATGAAAACTTTTCGAAATCTACCTCCGCCTATAGGCCATGCCGAAAGGGATTTTTTGTAAAAGCAGTGTAGTAACGATGCAGCAAAAGGTTCAAATTTTTTACAGTGCACGAGTATACAAGCAATCCGCATAAGAATTAACACAGTCTTTTTTGCATTAAGCCGCTGAATCATAATATTGTATCTATTTGTATTTTATAATTAATTGTATTTATTTTTTTTTCTCCCAAGTTGAATGGGGTAATTTTCAATTAATGATAATTAATGGTAATACAATTAATGATTACACACACACACATACATTTATGTATCAAAATTTGAACGGAGGGTTCTTTTGGGTTCTGGAGGGGGGGGGGGGAGATCAGTGAAAATATACAAAAATATTCAGGAAGTGTTTTTCTCCAGACTGCTGAAATAGAAACTAATATTAGAATAATGTATAAGAAACTTTTTATTTTTCATAAGTTGCCTTAGAATCCATAAACTTAATGTTTAAAGTGAAATTAAAGAAGATATAATTTTCTCTCGAATGGGTATTTTCCTTTTGGAAAATTTAGTCATTAAAATATATGAGGTGTACATTTTATTGGCCTACTCTGTATGAAAGTGTATCTTTATCTGATTGATTTATTAATTTGAACAGCAGGAAAGGTGAAAAAAATAATTTAATTATATTGCACATTTATATGATTACTTATTATGTTAAGTATGCGCAAAATAGTAAAATAAATAATGTGCACGAAAACAGAAATAATTTTAAAAGATAGCAATTGCTAAAATGGATGGTTCTAATCAGTAAAGAAAAACTACACAATGGAACTTCATTTTTACAAAGTCTCTATTTAACGAATATTTTTATTTAACGAAATTTTCTGCCGAACCTTGACTTTGAACACTATTAACATGTAAATTTATCTCTATATTACTGAAAATACATTCTATAAAACGAAATTTATCCCCATTTCGTGCATGCACAGCATTCAAACGAAAAGTTTGTGCGGGTATATGAATTTATTTCCGCAGATTATATGAACATAAGGTGATTTATTTATTTATTTAATCATTTCTTCAAGTCACTAAATAAAACATTTGCCATATGCCATACTGCAAAATATCTTTGTCCAATCATCAATTTTTTCTATCAGTTATAATCAAAATCTCACAGCAATTTATCGCTAAAAGAATATTTGAAACATTTAGACATTTAGGATACAGTTACAATGTACTTATTTCTCATAGTTTTTGTAGTATATAGTAGAATTTCTATTTTCTAAGCAATGACAAAAATTATGGTACTTTAGAACGCATGGAAAAAAAATGATATAATAAGGGGTTAAAGGTAGGTTTTTCAGCTTTTCACACCAAATCTATTTTGCTATTTTTTTTTTTTTCATTTGGCTACTGATTTTTTTTTCTTATTCGCCAAATCGCCAATGTGTCTCAAAAGTCATAGAGAACTCTGGCTGCTTTCCATTAAAAAATATTGACTGAATTAAAATACATTTTCCAATATTTCCATTTCGTGTATACTTTTCATATTATGTGCATTTTATTATACAAATCTCATGAATTTTGGTTGATTTCTGTTTAAAAATTTTTCTTCGTAATGAATTATCGATTATTAATCATTAACAAATCTTCTTCATTTTCTTCATCTCTATCTTTTCTTGAAATATAAAAATTTTATAAATAATATATATATATAAATTTATTACAAAATTTTATTTTCTTCACCAAAATTCACTTTATACTATATTAATTTCCTTTTAATAATATTCCGTATTTAATCCGGCTTATTAAGGTAAAATCTTATTATTAGATTTAATCTATTAATCTTCATAAAAACAATATAAATTCACAAATTGCCTTAAAGCATATTTATACCAAAAGCGTAAATCTAAAAAATGGCTCCAAATTGAAATATTCTTAAATAGATAAGTTAAATATAAGATAAGTTAATAAGTCTTATAAGTCTCATAAGTTAATAAGTCTTATAAGGTAAGTTAAATAATAATATTTTTAATAAAATTATCGTTTGTGGGAGATTCTGCTGCTTTGATCCTAACGCAAGATGCTGTTTTCTGTTTACATGAAGGGATGGTATCTGAGATTATTGAATACTCTATAGAGTTCTTTTTCTTTCGCCAGGAAGTTTATTCTTCAACTAAGCCACTACATGCTTCTGTGCTCTATTTCGTTTCACACGACTCCTATGTCGTAAAACTGAGGAACCCTCTTCTTTTTTAAAAACCTAACTGTGTCACTGCGATTTCTCTGACTCACCATGTCATAATGCCATATATATATAATATATATATATATTTACATATATATATATTGTGTGTGTGTGAAAATCAGCAAAACTGCTATTACAAAAAAAAAAAAAAAATGTTATCCAAGATTTTTTTTAGACTAGATTGGGTCGCTTGAAAACGTAGCTCAAATTTTCTTCTCCGAAAAGAAAAGTAGTTCTTTAAAGCTGATACTGAGAGAGAAAAAAGTCTAAAATAAGAAAAGTTTTATGTGATTTTGCAACATTTTGTGGAATATTTAGCTTCTATCCCTATTTTATTAGCATAAAAAATAAAATGAAAATTTCACGTTGTTGTCTAGTATTCATTGATAGTTTAATTTTATCTGCCTTTTAATTGCTTTCAAAACACTGGTAAAAAAAAAAAAAAAAAAAAAAAAAAAAAAAAATATCTGATTTTTTTTTTTTTTTTTACAAAATTAATTTTTTATAATCTAAAAAGTATTTACCAAACGTTGTATCGGGATTTTACCAATGAAAACTTACAACAAGCCTTTTAATTATTTCCATTTAGTATATCATTAAATTAAAATTTGCAAAATAATCATTACTTCGTTTGTATCGTAAGATATTTAAGTCTGTGGATGATGAAATCTTATTTTTTATGCTATAAAGATTAAATAAACAGAAAAATATTTTTTTATATACAGTTATATTTAAAATATACCCAAATATGTTTATTGATGTCAAAAATAAGAGCTTTCTAAATCTTCACATTAAAAAATTAAGAATATTTATATTATTTAAATGTAATAATGTCCTGCTTATAGAGCATTAAGAATAATACAATAAAACTGATTACATTGAAATTTTTTATAGAATTCTTGAAAGTAGAGGAATTCTCTCTCTAAAAAAATATATTTCCCATTCATGCAATATTATGTTTTATATATATATATATATATATATATATATATATATATATATATATATATATACCGGGTGTTCCAAAAATAACCGGTAGATTTTAAAATTCAATAACATAAAAACGGTGACAGCTATTAAAAAAAATTTTTGCAGGAGGGTTATGTATAATGCCATTAGTTTTTTCTCCGTGATTTTTGATTTTAGTTCGGAAACCAAACAATAGATGGCGCTGACGGCGATTGGCGCTCAGTCGAAGCCGAAACTGAGCTCACTCAGCATTGATACAAAGGAAGGAGATTAAGGATATGGAGTGCGTCTCATTCGATTTGATTTCAATGAAATGCAATTTTGCCATGGATGTAACAGATTCTTCGATAGTGGAATGCAGCGTTCAGAAATGGGTATAAATTTCGCAAACAGTATTTGAGTTTGCAGGATATTTTACATTTATAAAGTTTCATTTGCTCGGATAAAATTAATTTCTTATGGCATGATTTAAAGAATATTTTATGCATCGTATTTTAAAACTACACTGTTAAAAATTTGAAACCTTTGCTGCATCATCACACCTCCGCTTTTATAGAAAAAGATTACTTCACTGTATTATGAAGCATCCTCATTGGTCAAAATTGAGATATTCTATAATAGCAATGCAGTGACGATGCGGCAAATGTTTCAAATTTTAACCATGTTGGTGAAGATATTTTGCTACAATCTTGCTCTTACACCGTAAAAAATTGACCTATTTGCTGCAGCGTCACTCCACCACCTTTATAGAAAACGGTTAAATATTGTATTACGGAGCATTATCATTGGTCATAAAAGACATATTCTATAAATCTGTGGAGTGACATTCTAGCAAATGGGTCAACGTTTTTGCAGTGTTTCTACACTGGTCAAAATCTGCTGCATTCAGTTGCAACGCACTCCACCGCTTGTATATAATATCTCTATTCCAACCAATGAGAAAGCTCAATTTCACGGCTAAGTAACCGTTTGTTTTCTATACAAGCAGAGGAGTGCGTTGTAACAAAATGCGGCAGATTTTTAACAGTGTATGGGGAGGCATTTTTGTAATAACTCTATCGCATTTTGACATTTTTTAATAATTTTTTTTGCATTGCATAGCTGAGGTCCCTCTCAAGATCTCTCCTTTATTATATTTCTTGATTATTTTCAATTATTTTGGCAATTTTCAACAACAGATGACGCTGCAGATGTGATGAAAGCTATTGAAGAAAACTCAGTCTCTGAGTTCGCTATTCTGTAAGTTGTCTTTCTGCTGCAAGCGTATGCTGTTCACAGACTGCAAGTTTGCAGGTAAAAATGGTTTATTCTTTAGAACAGAGGATTTTTTTGGTGTTGGAATTCCACCGCCTAGAACACAGTGTTGCTGCTACAAGACGAAGTTTTCAACGGAAGTTTAATGTAACCAAAGGACCGAAAAGCGATACAATAAAGAATTTGTTTGAAAAATTTCAACGGACTGGAGACGTGAAGGATGAACGTGCTGGAAATGTAGGGCGACCGCGTACGACAACAACAGAGAGTAATGCTCAGCTTGTGCAGAAGGTGATCGAACAGCGGCCTCAGGTTTCCATTCGCCGTGTTGCAGCTGCGGTCCAAATAAAGCCAACGTCCACGTACCGTCTCATGCGCCAGAGTTTACACCTCTATCCATACAAAATTCAAACTCGGAAACCCCTCAGCGCTTCTTCTATTGATGCACGAGTAACATTTGCTAATGATATGGTGCAAAGGATTGATGTCGGCGATATCCAAGTGGACAGCGTTTGGTTTAGTGACGAAGCTTATTTTTACCTGGACGGTTTCGTAAATAAACAGAACTGGCGCATATGGGGAACTGAAAACCCCCATGTTGCAGTCCCACCATCCCTACATCCTCCAAATGTGTTGGTTTGGGCCGCCATTTCTTCCAAGGGGCTCATTGGTCCATTTTTCAGATCCGAAACGATTACTGCACCACGCTATCTGGACATTCTTCGAGAATTTGTGGCGGTACAAAAGGCCTTAGACGACACTGCGAAGACCTCGTGGTTTATGCAAGGTGGTGCCCGGCCACATCGCACAGCCGAGGTCTTTAATTTCCTGAATGAACATTTCGTGTGATTGCTTTGGGCTATCCCACACATACAGGGAGCGGCGTGGATTGGCCTCCCTTATCGCCAGACATGAACCCCTGTGACTACTATCTGTGGGACACGTGAAAGACCAGGTGTACCGCCACAATCCAGGAACAGTCGAACAACTGAAGCAGTACATCTCTTCTGTATGTGAAGCCATCCCTCCTGAAACGTTTATAAACGTTACTGGTAATTTTGTTCAGAGACTACGCCATATTATTGCTGCGCATGGTGGATATGTGGAAAATATCGTTCTTTAGATTTTTCAGACTGCAGCGCCATCTGATGTTGAAAATTGTAAGTAATTTCGTAAGTTTGTCTGTCTAAAAATTTACTATTGTCCCAAGCACATTACAATAAACGGTGTATTATTGATTTTTCAAATATACCGTCATTTTTGAAACAGCCGGAATAAAGTTACTTTTACTTCCAAAACCAATTTTTAATTGAAATTAACTTTATAAAAAAAATCTGCAACCAAAATCGAAAATGTAAATCAAGGAGTGGGCCTCCGTGGCTGAGTGGTTAAGACATCACGCCGCTGATCGTGAGGCTGTGGGTTCGAATCCCACTGGCTCCATTGCACACACTCTTTGTGTGGAGCTCCTGGTTGTACTTCTCTTGTGTTGTAATATTTCCTTGTGTGCTATCTCGTCCCTGTATATTGACGATGGCTTATAAGCAGGCTTCATGTCGAGCACACAAGTCAGATGTATGTTGTTCAATAAACAAACAAACAAAATCAAGGAGTGATCTTGAGAGGAACCTTACTTATGCAGTGCAAAAAAAAAAAAAAAAAAAAAAAAAAAAAAAAAAAAAAATTAAAATGTCAAAGTGCGACAGAGTTATTACAAAAATGCCTCTCCAAAAGAACACTATAAAAAATTGACCCATTTGATGCAGCGTCACTCCACAGCTTTTATAGAATATGTCTTTTATGACCAATGATAATGCTCCATAACGCAATAAAGTAGCCATTTTCTATAAAAGCGGCGGAGTGAATGACGCTGCAGCAAATGGGTCAAATTTTTTTACAGTGAATAGCTTTAGCTTGCGAGTTTCTTCGCGGGCAGGGACAGAGGGTTTACAGAATGGCAAATTCACAGATTGCGTTTTCTATTATAGCTTTCAAATTGCCTGCAGTGCCATCTGTTGTTGAAAATTTTAAGTGATTCCGAAAATTGTATACCTGAAAATTTACTATTGTCCCAATCATATTGCAACAAACGGTATATTTCTAAAGCTGCCCATTTAAATTTTATTGATTTTTCAAATATACCGGTCATTTTTGTGACTCTGCATCGTCACCAACACTGCTAAAATTTGAAACTTTTGCTGCATCGTCACTCGATGTTATTATAGAATATCTCTGTTTTGACCGATGAGAATGCTCTATAATACAGTGAAGTAATCATTTTCTATAAAAGCGGAGGTGTGATGATGCAGCAAAGGTTTCAAATTTTTAACAGTGTAGTTTTAAAATACGATGCATAAAATATTCTTTAAATCATGCCATAAGAAAGTAATTTTATCCGGGCAAATAAAACTTTATAAATGTAAAATATCCTGCAAACTCAAATACTGTTTGCGAAATTTATACCCATTTCTGAACGCTGCATTCCACTATCGAAGAATCTGTTACATCCATGGCAAAAATGCATTTCATTGAAATCAAATCGAATGAGACGCACTCCATATCCTTAATCTCCTTCCTTTGTATCAATGCTGAGTGAGCTCAGTTTCGGCTTCGACTGAGCGCCAATCGCCGTCAGCGCCATCTATTGTTTGGTTTCCGAACTAAAATCAAAAATCACGGAGATAAAACTTATGGCATTATACATAACCCTCCTGCAAAAATTTTTTTAATAGCTGTCACCGTTTTTATGTTATTGAATTTTAAAATCTACCGGTTATTTTTGGAACACCCGGTATATATAAATAGAAAATGATTTCTCTATTATGAAGCCTTCTTTTCCGTGTTCCGAAAGCACACAGAAAATTGAATTCTCAAACATTTACATTCAAAATGTTATTTACACAGAAGTAACAACATTATTACAAAAAACATTGTTTGTGCCAACGACATTTTTTGACAGTTCAAAGTTCAAGAACTTGATTTCAAAGACTTTAAAAGAAAAGAAATCACAGAGTATCCGCAAAAAAGACTTTTATTGTCAAGGAATGACATACCAAGAAATAAAATTTTAAAACATTCGACGTTTTCCAAGAAATTGTTTTCAAAACATTGTTCTAAACTCAGAATACATTTATATATATTTTGGAGTTTTTGTCTGGGGATTTATTTTATTGTTAATAAAAAAAGTTAAAAAAAAAAAATGAATTTTCACACATAAATGTATCTATGTAAATTGGATATATTTTTACATTGGCCGAATAATTTTTTTAAGTAAATAAATTATAAAAAAAGATCAAAGCATAATTCACATTAGCTGCTTCACATCAGTTGCGTTTTTTTCGTAATTTTGGTAGTTATTGTATCATAGAGAGGTAAAATGATTTTGGTTAAAAAGACATGTACTGTAAAGTGTATTTAATTGGTCATAAAATAACACAAATAAGTTTTTTGTGTCTCTCTTGATAATAAGCATTAATTTACCGATCATAAAACTGGAAGGTTCAACTCCCTTGGGAACGAGCAACTCGTATACGTGCTGCAAAAAAGGCTTAAGAATCCGTGTCACCCCCTCCCCCCAATACAAATTTACTGCAAAATTTATCTTAATCAGAGCATTTTCTGGATTTAATAAGGCACAAATTTCTGCTTTTAAAAACCGGTGACA
Source organism: Maratus speculifer (assembly GCA_964019185.1). Taxonomy (NCBI): domain Eukaryota; kingdom Metazoa; phylum Arthropoda; class Arachnida; order Araneae; family Salticidae; genus Maratus; species Maratus speculifer. Next base: position 333,246,873 of record OZ025292.1, read on the forward strand.
AAACTTTAAAAATTTCGTAAAAATTTCCCGTGATGAAGGGGTTAAAGTTTTCTAAAAGAGCATAATTATAAGTAGAGTTATAGATTTTTTGTGCGTTTCTTCATTACTACAATGGTATTTTTAGCGGAACAAAATGTATTTCATTAATAGTAATATTATGTCAGTGTTTCAGTAGATCGTGTGTACAGCCTGTAAATAATTTAACTGAGCTATTCGTCGTCTCGAATAGTTTCTTCATAACTGTGCTCCTCCTAAACTATCCTACCTGTCATCGTATAATTCAGCGCAGCAATAGAAGACATGACCAAAAAAAAAAAAAAAAAAAGACTAATTTACAAATATTAGTCATTTACGAATCATCAAATATTTACGAATATCATTAAGCAGATTATTTGATAATACTTTAAACTTGAACATTAAGAACATTTATTGAAAGAAATTTTGTCGAAAGAAAGCATTTCCAAAACTTAATTTTGAATACTTCATATTTTTCTAACTCTATAGAGGGTCTTGAATATGTTTCTTGCCTATATCACAAAACTTGAATTCCTGTTGATTGGACACGGTGAAGATGGTAAAAATTAATTTTTGTTTTTGCTTTATAAAATAATTTTTTCCACATTCTGTTTCCTTTTGTAATAATTGGAAAGGAAAAAATTGATTTAGAGATTTTTAAAGTATACTGATTTTTAACGTAAAATCTTTACAATTGTGATCTATAACTGATCCTCAAAAGCATGACTTATTTGCTTTTTTTTCCTATTTTCTTTCTGAATTAGATGATAATCGACTGAACAATTTACGAGAGGCTGAGCTATGAAGAAACTATTGAAGAAGTCGCATAACAGCTTCAATTCGCCCAGTTCTATAAACTCCAATGAAATTAAAATATTTGGTTGATTAGGCATTTCTTAAGAATAGTAAATCCAAAATGCTACCAATTCTTAAATGCAGCCTATTTTTGATAACTATTGTTTAATAAATATTAATCTCCAGATAATCAACAATATTAATTTATTTTAATTTGTGAAAACAGGGGTATATTTGATAATAAATGCAGATGTTAAAATTAAAATTCATTTGTGCTTCAGTGCAAAATATATAATAAATTTTTAACATTCATTCGAAAATAAACCCTAGTACAATTATAGAAATATCGATTTAAATTTTTTCTGAATAGATAATTGAATTATATAGCCACACTTTGCACTATGGTAGTAGATTGGACAACATGGATTTGGATTAAATAATATACAAAGAATTAAAAAAAAATCCCATACTTTTAATAATTCGTTTAAATTCCTTATATAAATTAAGAAATATATATATATATAAATGTATTTATGTAATGTATTCTTTTTAGCAGTCATATAGATTTTCTTTGAAGTTTTGGATTAACATAAAATATTTAATACAAGGTGACAAGAAATAACTTGGACACACATGCTACATTATAATTTTAATTCTAATGAAAATATTATGACCAAAGTTAAAAATAAAATATGAATATATTATTTCGAATAATATATCTACAAATTTTCAAACTGGTTATCTTTAGCCTTAATACAGAGCTTTAAACGTTTCACAAAATTTCCGACTATGGGCCGCAACTCACTTACTGATATTTTATTCCATTCTTTGTATAAGGATTCTTCATGGATGCCAAAGTTTTATGAGGTTTAGTACACAGCCTTGTGTTCTAGATGGACCAAACAGAAAAATCCACTGGGTTAATCTGGGGAAATCGGTGGTTATTCTTGCTCTCCAGTTAAGTCAGGAAAATGTGTCTTGCACCAATCTTGAGTGTCTATAGCTATGTGTGCAGGTGTGGAATTCTGATGGAAGGTCTATCTTTTGTTTCCAAAGAACTTTTGTGACCAAGGTAAGACAACATTTTCCAAAATGAGTTTGCGATATGATTGTTGATTAACCTTTATCTTTTGATCTACCAAAACAAGTAGTATTTTCCCACTAGCACATATCCAACCCCAAAACAGTACAGATTGGGAACATTGTCGCCGTTTAACAATGCAAGAAAATCCAGGTACTTCTGTTAACCAAACTCTATCATTATGGCTATTGTGAGCTTGTTCTATCGAAAACAGTTTGTCCATTTGTGAAGACAAATGTTTGCCATCCATCACCCGCGACCCACTTTAACAGTTCTTTATACCTTTCAAGTCTTGTGCGTTTGTTCTCTGCTGTTAGCTTTTGAACCTCTTTCATTTTGTAAGGGTGAAGACGAAGCTCTACTCTTGCCATCAAACGTGTGGTTTCTTTGTTGATCTTCATCTCTCTAGCAACCTTTCTCATTGAAATCCTAGGATTTCGTTGAGTTCCATTTTTGATAACTACCCGGTTTCTTGTTGTGCGTTTTCTTCCATTTCTTTCAGTGTCACCATCATGTTCGAGCTTTTTAACCCTTTATCTACCGCATTATGAGTTCATGAAAATTTTACATTCTAAAGCATGTTACGCAAATGTTTTTAAACTAAAATAAAAGATTTACATAATCATTTAATAAATATTTGAAGGATTTTAGAAGGATAATTAAATTTGAATTTACAGGTATTTTGTGCAATTTTTATAATACCACTCAAATCTTTTATTTTTAATTAATTTTTTAGTAGTTTGTAGAATTATAAAATGTACAAATATGATGTTGTTCTTACAGTAAAAATATAGAAATATTTCCGCATTTAAAAATCCCCATCCCACTCTCCCAGCGCCAAGAAAGCTGAAAAGATGCAAAAGCAAAAGAAATCCTCCTTTTAAAAACTTTTTGTTTTTTGTAACATATAATGTTTTTGGAACAAGATAAAGTAATGTAACTCATTCTAAACAATAATACAACTAACTGATGTATTAAAAGAATTTTATAATAAATTATTTTAATGGTACTTATAAGTACTGTCAGTAGATAAAGAGTTAAACCCTTTGATTGTGTATGAAACCGTCTGCTTAGGCCCTTTGAATTATTGAACAATTTCACATTGTTTCATGCCTTGCTTACGTAATTTAACCATGGCAGATCGTTTGTTAACCATAATGGTTATCACTTCTATCATACTTACACCTGCTTCGTATTATATTTTCAGTAAATATTTATTTAGTTTTTTATTGTATTTTATGCACTATAAAGACATATTTATTACTTTAAAAAAGCACTTAAAATTATAGAATGCTTAATTCTTCACTAAAAGTTCAAGTACGTTCTTTGCGTCCCACTTGGAAGTATATAATACTCTCCACACATTAAAACTGCAATCATTTTCCTTTAAAGGGCGTAATTTATTTACAAGCTTAGATTTTTAGATTTGTGATATGCTACGCCTGCCTGCCTTCGAACAAATTAACATTTATTTTAGTAGTTTGAGTATTTTTATAACAATTAATGACTGCCTATAACGAAAATAAATTACCCATTCAATGAAAATTGCAAGATATACATAAAAAAAAATCCTAAAATTCTGTCTGTTTCGAAAATATGATTAAAAAATAATCTTTTAATTTTTATAAACATTATTATTACTAGAGGATCCAAACCTGAGTTACAGAATGTAGTTGGAAATTACCCTTTTATTAGTTAAAAACTGTAATTTATTAAGTACATTTAACCCTTTGAGGGGCGGCGATATGTTTATGAAACCATTTAATTTTAATTCCCGTATGTCATAACGGCATCAGGATTTTGATACAAATATTTTCAATTCATTATATGTCTAAAATATAGACTTTTATTATTCAAAAATAAATTCATCAATAATTTCCGATGCAAGTCATTTATTTCAATATAATAGCAGCTGAAGTCTCTTGCTCTGAAAGAGCTAATATGCATATTTTTTAGATTACTCGTTAACAGCAGCAAAACCTATTCATACATTAGAAAAATCAGGATTTAAAGTAGAAGTTATTGCAAGTTATTGGTCGAGGGCTGTCACTGTGAATAAGAAGTCATAGTTACTCATTATCATATATTTGTATGATAACACAGATTTTTCTGAATAAATGGTGCGGTTTGACACAAAGGGATATTTCTTAAACAGCCAAAATCATTTATGTATACATCAATAATGTATGCAAATAAAGTTTTAAAAATTATTAAAAACATTATTTTCGTACAAGCTGAATAGGAGAAATTAATAACCAAAGATTTCGCTCCTTACAGCATCTTTTTTGATTTTTATAATTTTTGTGGTTCAAAAACATAGTTTGATTGTACATCTGTTAAGTTTTTGTTTTATATTAATTTTTTTGTTGACTGATGATGTTTTAATTTCTTTGTGAATGTTAGCAAAATGCAACATCCTCCCAACAAATTGTATTGCTGTATTTATATAGTTTTAAATATAAACGTGTTAATCTTTCATATTTGGGCTGAACGCCATAGAGATAAACTAAAAAAAATATCTTTAAGAATTCGTTTTAAAACCGTCAAACACTGTCAATTGATATACAATTTTCAATTAAATTGCACTAGAAAGAATTTTTTTCCTATTTGACGTCGTAAAAAAAAACGAAATTATGCAATGTCTAGAAGTTGAAAAAATTTCTATACAATGGAAATTATTGTAGTTTTTGTCAAGTGATGCTATCGTGATTATGACGTTACTGTTATTGGTGAACATATTTCTTCTATAAAATACAGATTTTTCTGAATAAGTTATATGATTTGACAGTAAATATATTCACAGCTGCGTTTATACATATACTAATTATTCTAACTAAAGCTTAATAAATATCCTTTCGAAATTTATTAAATATACACAAATACTTAATCAACAATTTATCAATACATAATTAAATTTAAGTAGACAAAAGTAAAAATATGAATTCTGCAGAACATTAGTTGAATATTTTTATCAAAAAGAGAAATAGTTAATTAAGAGTTTGAAAGGTGAATAAACTGCAAAGGAAATTTTAAAAAGTGATTTTATGCTTGTAATTTTTTTATACCAATTAAAACAATCTCATCATGTAAGTATATTTATGTAAATGTGTTCTTCTTTATACAAAGATAGCAATTCTTTTTTAATACTGATGGTTAGTGCATAATGTTTAGTTATTCCAAAATTTTGTATTCCAAATAACACTTTTTATTCACGCATCATAGGTAGTATAGGGTAAATATTGCAATATTTTTGAAAAACGAATATTTTTTTGACGCATTTTCATGTTTTAGATATTGGAGATTCTGAAAAACATTTTTTCGGAAACTCCCGAACTCCCGAACAAATTAAGTTAGAGACTTGAAATTTTGTATGTACTTCGTATGTAAGAATGGGACGAAGCCTATTTAATATCAGTAACTTCTGTTACCAGAAACTATTTTTTTCGAACTCTCGAAAAATCCGTTCTGATAAAAGGACATTCTACAAATCTACATTCTTCGGTTTTTCATGAGTCTATATTTCTTAAAAATTTCAATCCAAGATATATTTTAATTGGAAATGAGACGCTTCAGCCGACGCAGTAAACTGTTAGTAAATATGATTATTATTTTTTGAGTTATAATAATGTTTCTTTTACGCAATTCGGTTACTACTTGAGTAGTTTGGCATTTTATATAATTTGTCGAAATTGGTTCATCAGCAATTCATTAATAAAGGATTACTATGTATATTAAAAATATTTAAATATACGTTTAAATTTTGTTTTGTAATTGCAATGCATTTTATAAATAGTTTACATATGTTTCATTTTCATATATTATATTATTGCATATCTATGATGAGTAAGTATTACGGTGGCCCCCAACGACTAGCTTTTATTATTATCCGCTAAAACAAAGAAAAAGTTAATTAAATTAATTTTGTTTAAAAATGAATAGCCCTCAAGAGTATTTTATTCCTCATTAAGAATTCAAGTATATTTTTATGTATCTCTTGAGAGTACATATTATTTTTTCATTTAAATAAAGCTGAAAACATGCCTTTAATGAATTTAATTTTCCATACGGAAGCTGTTTTATAATGCATGATGCGGTAATTTTTCTCTTTTTCTTTTAATAAAACTAAAATTTATTTCAGTAGTATAGTACTTTTATTGTAATGAATACCAACGTTTTTAATGGAAATATATTATACTCGTTAAATTTACTTTGGATGTATTTTAAGTACATTCCAAACACATATTTATTAGGAGAGAGTGGGGATAAATGGAACAATTTTTACATTTTTACTAATAATTTAAGTTATATACAGTTGTTAATTTAAAAAATATTACTTAAAGAATACTTCAGTATTTAGCAACTTTTTGACATACTAATTTCAATAAAGAATTGTTTTTTTAAATTTTTAATAATTTTTTTAAACATGCATGCATACTGTCCCATTTATCCCCATGGTAGGGATGAAGTTTGGGGATGAACGTGACAGATAAAAAAATATTCCAAACATACTTTATTTGAAAACTGAGTGATACATTTTATTTTACTACATATTGACTGAAGCTAATATCAAATGACAACTGTCCTTTGGTTCTGGCAGTTCCCAGAGGTCTAGACAGTTTCATGGTAGTTTCATAACAATATCCTCCAGATTAACAAAATAAATTTTTGGTGGATCGGTATATTAAAATAAGGAATTATTATCCTTTTTTCTCAAGCATTGTACTTGAAGGTTATCATTATTATTCTTTAAAACCCTAGCAACGTAATGATAAATATTTTTTTTCACATATCTTTGTTAGGAGAAAGTCGTTTTCTATTATATTATCCCAGCTGCAAACTTGGTGGTCCATATTACCTGAAATCATGTTCAAATCACTTTTATCTTTATCATGACTTGATAAATTGTTAGATTCATAACTACTGTCGATACCTTTTCTAAAAATAGTTCTTGAAGGCAGGGAATTCATCTTTCTTATTAATTTCTGTTTTTTTTTCTTTTTTTTTTTTGTTACAATTTTTTTTCTAAATATTGTTTTTCTGGTGTATCGGTTAAAGCACGGCAGTGGCCTCGTTTTCTCCTCTTAACATCTGGTTTCTAGGTAATGACAAAATGTAATTTTATCTATTATGAAATAGTCCTGGGGACGAATAGGACAGTCCCATTCATCTCCATAGCCACATGGTTATATAAAACAGTGATTAAATTTAGCAAGCACTGTCAATATTGTTCATTTGCATCATAAGTATAATAAGTCATTTTAACATTAAAAAAAATTATAAGGTTTTGAGAAAGTTAACTATTAATTAAATACTAAAAAGATTACACGTATAAATTTACTTTGGTGCTTGAAAAATACACTTTGTACAATAGCTAATCTTCTGTTATGCATATTGCTTTGAAACTATGTCTGTTGAATGACCTCAGTACTACCATCTATCGGATAAATTATTAAATTATTTATGTTTGTGGAACATATATAAATTTCTGTTGTCCCATTCATCCCCACTCTCCCCTACGTCATTATTATATATTATTAATGCACGGTTGAAATTCTGGAATTAGTTAAAACTCGATTGGCATATGAAAACACAGTTTTATGCCAAATCATACCTACACTGTTAAAAAAAATCTGTGAATTCACGGTAAAACTATTGGCAGCAAAGCTGCCAAACATTTACCGTTCCGTTAGTAGATTTTCCATTTTCTGAATTAAAAGAAAGGAAAACTCCGTTTGAAGAAGTGGTAACTTTCCGTTACAAGGTAATTTCCGTAATTTTTAAAACTAATGAATCGACCAATCGCCAAAGAATTCCAACTTTCCGAGAGATTTTGAGCTGCTATAATATTATTTAATTTAATTATTTTATATAATTTACTTCAAGCCGTTCTGAGTACCGAACTCAAGACTTTCTGCCAGCGGAATAAGTTCTGACTGACATGGTCAAAGCTACTGGTGCCAGTTTCACATATTTTCTGAAATTGTCACACACTATTTATTCATTTATTTTTTTAGACTAATTAGTTGAAACATTTTTTTAAATAAGAAATAAGAAAAATAAATAGAAAAAATGTAATTTAAAAGGGATTTGTTATGTTTTCATTATTTCCTGGCGTCTGTGGGATTCGAACCCTCAATCTACCCCAGTGAGTTATCAGCAGCGTGGTGCCTTGACCACTCAGCCATGCAGACTCCCAGCAATTGGAGTGTCTCAGTTTTTCTTTCTATTTTCATCCATTTCGTTATTTTCAAGAAATATGGTGGAGTTTTTTGATTTTTAGCGGAAAATGCCCTTTTGTTCTCAAAGGGTCTTTTTCTGTTAAATTCAGGAATAATATATCCGTGAATTTCAGATTTTTTTTAACAGTGTAAGTTGAAAACACCTTAAATCTTGATTTTATTATTTCATTCTTAAGTATATAATTGTGTTTTCCTGCTCCCAGTCTTCCTTGTTTACATTTTTAAGTGCTCGAAAACACAATAATAAGTCTATTTTTTTTCACTCGCTTTTTTAGTTTTTGTTTTGCTTGTTCTCCGATAGATGTCGCTACTTGTCCACCCAGTTGTTTTGGCTGCTTTCTTCTCATTGGTTGCTTTTCTTCAGGCGGGATTGTTCCCATAGCGGGTATATAAGCCTGCGTCTCTCTGTCTCTTTGCTCAGTTTTGCTATTTTTTAGCTCGCTGAGTTTTGTCCTGATGAAGAATCTCGATAGTAGATTCGAAATAGCTATTTGCTACCTTCTCATACTTTATTTGTGCATTTATAATCGTTGGTTTTCTATCTTTAAACATTTGTGCGCAAAGGCTTTAGTTGCTATTCTAATAAGTCTATCAGTCAACTGCTAAAATCAAGTTGTAGGAGCTTTGTACAAAGATAAGATTTAGAAGACCAAGTGCGTTTTAAAATGCGGATCCATTTTTAATTAATTTTGAAATTTTAGCCATGAAATTGATGAGTTGATTGTATGTGCTGCCGTCTTCCGGTCTAATAAGAAGGTGAAATCTCTCGCTCCAACATTTGAAGCTATGGTCCAATCGAAGTCTCGTATGTTGGAGTTACTGATGCATGAAAAGTTGGGTCAACCAACCTCAGCATTATTAACAGTGTAGGGTTTCAAAAGAAAAAAGTTTAATACTTTAAGCCACAAAAATTTCTTCGATATAAATCAAATTTGATTATTTACACAGTACAAGAAATTACATTAATTTAGCAAACTGATTTATTATATAAATGTGTAAAATGTTGTTGAACTTATGTGCATATAAAGTGGTTATATGAGCTTGGCTTATTTTGGACAAATCAGAGAATTTTGACATCCTCTCTTAGGTGACCGTAGCCAAAATTGAATGATAATCTATTCCTAAAGTAACAATTCTAAAAATTGGATGCTTCGTTGAATTTTACACACGTAAATTAAAAATATATGCAAGACACAAAATTCGTACGCATCAAGGAATTCAGAGTGATTTTAAGTGTTTTTGTGCGAGAAATTTCGTAACGTAATGGCTGCTATATACTGAAGATGGACTTCTTTTTTCATTAATAAAAAACAAACATTACTTTACGAAAATTCTGGTAAAAGGTCCTTGAAAATATTTGGAGTGCATGAACTCTGGCATATGAAAAACAAAATCTAAAAAATGTCTTAACCCCTTCGGAACTAGCGACACGTATATATGCCACAAAAAGGCTTTAAAATCCTTGTTTATCCCCAGCAGTATAAAAAACTGCAGTAAGAAAACAGTAAGAAAAACTGCCAACTGAATGCAATTGAAGGCAAAAAATGGTTTTAAAATGAGTCATAAAATAAGCAATTTGTTATTTTAATGGATCCTCAAATCTTCAATCACGATTGCTTCGGAAATTTTGTTCAAAATGGCTATCTTGACAGGATTTTTTGAAGTATATTCTGCCTTTATTGAAAAACCGACCAATATGGCACATTATATAGTTTCTAAATTAAGAGAACCTGTCAATTGGATGCGTTTGAGAGCAAAAATGGTTTTAAAAAGGAGTCATAAAATTAGCAATTTGTTATTTGAACCAATCCTTAAATCTTCAACCACAATCGCTTAGAGAAATTCAGTTCAAAGTGCCTTTTTTGGAAGCTTTTTTTGAAATATATTCTGCCTTTATGGAGAAACTGACCAGTATGTCACATTATATAGTTTCTAAATAAGAGGACCTGTCAGTTGGATGCGTTTAAAATCAAAAATGAATTTAAAAATGAGTCAGAATATAATCAGTTCGGATTTGAGGTTTATTCTCCAATTCCTATTTTTGTTATAAGAATTGGTTCCTATGAAAAACTTGTTAATATAAAAGTTGTAGCTATTATTGAGAAGATGTAAAATAAATTTATTTAGATTTGATAGCTTAAGAATTGAATAAGTTATGGATTTTTTTTATCTTTCCACCCCCTTTTTTCTTTTCAATTTTTTTCATCTGTGAAAGTTGGTCCTATCAAAAACTTGTAAATACAGAAGTTTTAGATAATTTTAAGAACATTTATAAAAAATTTAGTTGGATTTGATATCTTGAGAATTGACGAAGTTATGAACTTTTTTCTCCTAAAAACCCTGTTTTTTTCGTCTCTTGAGCTCATTTTTAATTTTATAACATATCTGTCATGCATAAACGTTTGGCCTATTTCTTAGAAGTAGAACAAACTTTAAACTGATTCGATATCTATTTTATTTAAGAAGTTATTGCGTATTATCGGTTTTCACAAAAAACTTCCCTATTTTTACCCCCTTGATCCGAATTTGCCCATTAACGAACTTGACCGAGATTTTATGCCCCTTGATTTTATTTATCAGTTTGAAAGAGATTTGATCAGAATAGGAAAAGTTATCGTGTCCATAATGAAGTGATATACACCGATAGATAGATAAATAAATTTTTATACCAATAGTAGTTTTGGGGTCTAGAGACCATGATAGGCGTAGATCTGCAAAAATTTTTCAATAATTCCAACATGAAAGCGACCGCAATAGGTAGTATTTCATACGAAATCTACCTAAAATACAGCCAAAAAAGGTAGTTAAATACCAGTATTTTGTTAACCACCTAATTGTCGCGCCCGCGACATTCACGGGCCGCAAGCTTTAAGGATTTTATTCAGAATTGTTTGATTCCCGCCAGTTTTATAAAATAGTGTACTTTGTTTTATTCTGGTATTATTTTACTTGTCATTAAATAAGACTAATATTTTTTTTTTCAAAAAAAAAAAGTGGTAGCAATAATGAATTTGAATTTTTAAACTGTGATTTAACTCGACCATTAAGGGATTAAAGAGAAATTCGCATTCGTTAATCCTTCTGTATTATTGAAAATAATTTCTATACTTCTATTTTCTAAGAAACTACTAGTAGTTTCCTCTTTTTTTAATTGTGTTTTTCCCTGCCCATTCACAACCATGTACTAAAGAAAAGACTCAAAATTGTGCATAGAAGCTCATAGAAGTTGGCCAAGTACTGAATAAGAATGTTCTTGAAGAAATAACTGTTTTTTTCTGCTTATATATTATCACATGAATAGTTTATTTATGTAATGCGTTTTTAAATTTGTCGAAAGTTATCATATTTTATACACAACCTACTTGTAACATAAAAACTGCAAAATAATAACTCAGAATTTTAAACTCATTACATACACAAAGAGAAGAGATTTGCCAAAAAATTGCATGATTGAATTAAAAATTTAATTTTCATTTAGTATTAATTAAACGTAACACAAATCTGAAAAGGAAGGCATCACTAATTCATGTGATTGAATGCATGTTTCCAAATTAAGAGAAATAATTGAGTTTTATTTTGTCGGTACATGATTAATTACTTTTTCAATGCTACCAACGAAGATATTTAAACTATTTCAAAAGATTTATTACTAATTATTCTAATGAGATTTTTCAGTCTCTAGGAATAATTCAAGTTCTTTATCTAATATTTCAATACTTTAATTAAAGAATTTTCTTACATGCTTTATTGAGATAATTAAGAATTCTTTTTTACTTTACAATGTTGTTTTAATTCAGTTTCTCAAAAAGAAAATTAAACATTTTACAAATAAACTAAGAATAAACATTTAGGCAAAACTTGAAAGTAATTAATTAAATCATATTTAATCGATCTGTGACACATCAATTGCTAATGAATAAATATTTCCTTAAAATCTATCAAATAGGAACATTTCATTGCACTTATAAATTTAAATAGAAAGTTTTCTTAGTCTAACAAAAATAACCTTTTGGAAAATTATATGCCTAATGAAAATTTTGCACGGATTACACGTACTCTAGAATCTAACTTGATAATTTTTTTCCGAGGTAGCACGTGATATATAATGTTTATTCTGAATTTACGGAGGATAATTATTTTATTCTTATGATTAAAGAATTTATTTATTTAAAAAAAAATATTATGAATTTTGAATTATCATGATGATTTTTCTATTTATACCCAATAACAAAACTATGTGATCCCACCACCCCAAGAAAAAGATCTCTTATCGAGGTAAAGTTTTATGTGTGAAAATTAGTTTAAAATTGAAGCATACAAAATGTACAATCTTGTAAAATTTGACGTTTGCGAAACAAAGGAACAGACTGTAAATATGAGCATTGTTCAATTCACTTCTGGCTTGGAAGGGAATAGAGATTTCATGTGTCATAAATGGGTAAAATTTCTAATGATATGAACTAAGATATTTTCATTTTAAAGAAGGAATTTACTTAAAATATAAAAATCAATGTTTATGATCACAAAGATTATTACGACTATTACATTTGATCTTTAGGAAGTTACTTCAGAATCAGAATTCTCTATTGTGTAAGTTGCAGTAAAATAATCTACTGTAACATTATAATATTCCGGGGGAATCTAATTGCAACACAATTGCTTCAACCTTTCTATATCTCAAACTATTCGCTGTAAAGGGTTATTTTTTTTTCTATATAGTGTTCAAACGTATCACTCAAAAAAGTTAATTCCAAGAACACCGATAGATGGCGCAGTATATAAGAAAATAGGATAAAAGACAATAATAATAATTTTAAAAAAGCTTAACTTATGGGGGAAAAACATTTTTTTCAACTTCAATTTCTATTGACTTATTAGAAGTTTAAACTGACGTTGTAATTACAATTTCGCTTTACGAGCACAAAACATTCCATTTACTCATGATGTGCAGACATATTCTTGCAAAAGAGAAAAACATGTTGGAAATTACATTTCTATATAGTGTTCAAACATATCACTCAAAAAAGTTAATTCCAAGAACACCTATAGATGGCGCAGTATATAAGAAAATAGGATAAAAGACAATAATAATAATTTTAAAAAAGCTTAACTTATGGGGGAAAAACAATCTTTTCAACTTCAATTTCTATTGACTTATTAGAAGTTTAAACTGACGTTGTAATTACAATTTCGCTTTACGAGCACAAAACATTCCATTTACTCATGATGTGCAGACATATTCTTGCAAAAGAGAAAAACATGTTGGAAATTACATGTCAAACATGGCAAATAAGGTACGTTCGTACGATAATTTGTTTTATAAATATTCATATTTTAATGCAATATCTGTAAAACACTTGCGCGAAAATTCATGAATACAAAATTTGCTGAGATTAAATTTAGTACATAAATTCGGTATTACGAAAATAATAGCACTCTATATTAAATAGTACGTAATCAACACGGCAAACCTAGAATCGTTACTTATCACAGGATATCATTGAATTAATTACGTATGATATGTTTTAGTAGACAGAAAAAAAGCTTTTATTATTATCTTTTTAAGTTCTGATTGGATTTTCCGAAAATTTGAAATGGCCCTACAATATTCTGCAACGATTATATAAATTAAATTTCAAACCATTCGGCAGGATATATTTGGGCGGTTTCATGCAGTAAAACGGACAGACAATGTGCAATTATAAAAGCAACTTATTTATATAAATAAGACATTTATACATTGACCCTAATGTCATGAAATACTTTGAATGGCTCTGCGAATAAGCTATGAACATTTTGCACTTTATTTTCAACACTGAACATGGCGTAGCATACCTCAATAACATCATTTACAGAACAATCTAACTGCATTAATACAAATTAGATTACGAACAGACCAATCGAATTCTTAAACACTTCAAACTAATTTCTAAAGTGTTAAAACGCAGAATGGGTTGAAATTTGAATTTCAGAAATTTATATCAAAAGACTGTAGCATACATAAATACTTTTGTACAGCCCTGTATTTTATCTAATATCTTTATATACATGCCCTATTTAGCTAAAATTTCATTAAGATTAAATATAATGAAATCTTACTTTCAGAGATTATCTTCCATAATAATTTTGTATCTAATTCTTTGCAATGCCCTGTATATCATTTTTCTATATTTTGCTAGTGTATCTTGGTTTACTAAATGTACTTCCTAGTAAAAATACATAACTCATTTAAAATCCACCTTTAACCTATTTTAGATCATACATTGTTACCTATACAGATTCTGTTGTATTATTCTGAATATGATCTACAGAATTTATATACAGACGACGTAATATGCAAAAATTTATTTTAAGACAAGAAACTCAAATCCCAGCTATAAGTTCACTTCCAACGATCATCTCTAATGTACAATATTTCGGTAATATAATGTATTTTATTTTGTAATGTACAGTATAGTATCCGAGATTTTCTGTGTATCCCTGTAAATATTATGCACTTCTATTATCCAGGAATTAACTTGTATTAAACCTCTGCAACATATATCAATTTCATAAAAACTGAAATAGTTTATAATTATAACCCATCCCAAACGATGTTTCCTTATACACACTAATACAATACTTTGTGTGTTCTTTCTATAGTAATAAAAATTAACCTTAGCACCATAGGTTGCACAGACTGTATATTTTAGTATATATATCATAGATGCTTTTGAATCGCATTATTTTCAAAAGAGAGTAATATCATTATAATGCACTTGAAACTGTCTTTTCCGATTGACCGTAATGTAACGGAATTCTTTTGGTTGTTCTTGTAATGGAACTATATATACGATTTTCATAAAATTTGTATTGACTCGGCAAAGTTATGTTATAATTATATAATTTACATTTCAAATGATTCAATTGGGCAGTTTTTTCGTTGTTATATGCGGACGGACATATAGACGGACAGATTGAACGAAGACTACTGGTGCTACGTATTTACATAATTACGAACGCACCTAAAATTTGTATTACATTGAAAAATTGTATGAAAATATCTTTTTCTACCATATTAATCTGATAGTAATATCTTTGTCATAAATTAACCTTTTGCAAATCACCGTTGTTTTATTTTTAAGTGATTTTTTAACTAAACGACTATTTTCCCATTTTAATTTATCGCCAGTGTTGCCAGATGGGCTACTTTTTTTAAATTGAAATTCTTGATTCGTACCACTTTTTTGAAACAGTAAAATGCGCATATTTAATGACTTATTAATCGCAGAATAAACAAGGAGAATTTTACCGTTTAAAAAAGTGTTCCAGTCACGAAATCCGAATTTAAAAAAAAGTAGCCCACTGGCAACAATGTTTATCGCAGCATCTGTTAAGAAGCATTTCGTATAACTTATACAAATAAAAATATTTAATAAATAAGAATAAATACATAATTTATTAACAAAACAATTTTTATTTTACATTTTTTCAACACTTTACAGCGATTCACTTTAATAACAATTTTAGCAAGATCTTTTTACAGATTGTTAATTAAGATTCATATTTTGTAATTTCACAAATAAATTAAGATTTTTCATATTTTTTAAAAAAGAATTCGCTCTATTACAACTAGATGAATGTGTTGATACCAAAACTTTCTTCTATCTCATGTGTGTTAATATTACTCGAAAAAAGAAGCATAGTAGCGCCATCCGTTAACCCTTTGCGGCGCAGTGGTTTCATAGATATATTACTTAATTTTAATTCCCAAACGCCACATTGGCATTGGAATTTTGTTTAAAAAAATTACAGTTTATTGAATGCGTGAAATATAGCGCTTCCTTATTAATAAATAGTTGTTTTAAAATTCCGGTGTCAGACACTAATTTCAACACTTTAGCAATGAATCTGTCCTGCGCCGCAAAGGGTTAAGTGATTTACACCAAAATATAATGTCCAACAATTTATGTCTAGATCAAACTGAATTTGAAGTTTGATAATAATCACGCGTTAGTTTTTCAGATAGAACCATTGTGGAAACCGCAAATAAATCTGGATAGAACAACTACCTATTAAGTGATTTACTCAAAAAACTAAACAGAACTAACTTATATAAGGAACTAACTAAATCTGAAGTTTAATAAAAATTTGTTTATTAGTTATTTAAACAGAGCTATCGCGATAATCAGGAATAATGCCACATGGCACCGACACATTTTGGGATAATTACATCAAAAAGCCATCAGCACCATATTATATCATGAATTAGTCTGAAATTTTATGAAAATCCGTTGATTATTTCTTGAAATAGCTATTACAAAATTAAAAAAAAAGGCAGCATTGCAGCGCGACCTGTCGAGCAATTTACACCAAAAAGTAATCAGCAACAGCTTGTATTAAGACTAAAATAATCTAAAGTTTTATTGAATTAAGTTCATTCGTTCTTGAGACAGAGCGCCCACAAACTGAGAGTCACATACAAACACACAGACAGACTCAGAGCCAGACACTTTGTAAAAACTTGTTTTTTTGGGGGAGGGGGGGGGGGTTCTTTGACCTCTAAAATGTGCAAATCCGTCCAAAACCAGAATTCAAAGATTTTTACGAATCCAATACTTTTTTCGTGTAAAGGTAGAGGAAAGTAAAAATAAATAACAAAAAAAAAAAAAAAAAAAAAAAAAAAAAAAAAAAAAAAAAATCCAAACAACTTTTTGGATATAAATAATACAATAGTTCTGTATTTCCTCAAATGTCTGGAAGTTATATAAACACATACAGCATTTTAAATCAGAGTTGTGTCAATAAACATAGTTTAAGAATATCAACGATTCTACGAATCTATCAGAAATTTTTTTATCCTATACCAATAACTTTGTATTAAAAATGAATTTTATGTCAACATCCATTTACTTGAGAAATTAGTCAACTTCAGTGTATTATATATTTATAAGTTTTCTTGAAATCAAATATTTTAGAAGGTATTTCTTTGAAATGTATACGATTTGTAATAAATTTTTATTTTATTTTATTCATGACTATGCGGAGTGCTTAATCTTCCTAATTCCAATCAAATCTTTCTTGATAAAACAACTTTTTGTTTTGAAATTTTCCATAACTCAAATCAGAAAAGAATAGTAATTTAAGCTTTATAAATAAAGACCTTGTAGGAAGAAATTGCTTCTTATGCTTCATAGGAAGGAATTGCATTTAACACAACTAAATTTTTGGTTCAAATTAGGCAAAACAAACAACGATCGTGAAAGATTAATCCATTTGTGCTGAATTTTTCTTCTCTCAAATTTTGTAAAATTACTTTAAGACGTAGACGAGATAAATTGGAAAAATATTTTTAAAAAATGCTGGGAATTTTTTTGACAAAATATAAACAGGAATATGCGTAATATTTTAATAATATAATATGCTTTTAAGCATCTGTTTCTTTTGCTTGATTTATCAATTAATTCTTCTATAAATGTTATGTGAATGAAATAACGGGTAACAGCTAGTCAGTAAGTAAGTATGAAGATAATTTTTCAAAATTTAATTTATGTTAAATAGTTTTTAAGATACGGAACTTCAATATCGAAACTATCAACGATTGCACATCTGCCATTCTATACCACATATTTTTTAAGTGTGCAATACTGATACAAAAAAATTTTCGAGATATTTTGCAATACTCTACTTGAATATAAATATAATCTGTGTTCAAAATTTTATTAAAATCGGTTACTATGTAGCCACGACATTTTTAAATTTTTCCGTCCTTTTGTGTGGAATTATCGATATAGTACTTCAGTAATTTTAAAGGTAATATGTAACCAATATCGATTAGACAACAATTATCGATATTTTCATTTTATTTATTTTATTTTACTATTTAGATATTCAGATTTTTTCTTTTCATCTCTATTAAAAATAGAGTTTCCTTTGTTTCAAGATTCATTCGCAGAAACCGACGACCTTAACGGGCGAATGCTTGTAGTAAACTGTAGTACTTATCTAGCTTAAAAGATTTATAACGCCTAGTAATCAGGAAAATCACCAAATTTATAAAAATGTTTTCTTTCATAAAGAATTTAACAATAATCTAATAACATTTTTTAATCTAAAATTTAAAAGTCCTTCCCGCAGTACCGGAAGGAAGAGGTAGCTTTAATATATCCTATTAATTTATTTTTAATTAAGTGATATAATTCAAACATACGAAGCTCAAATTAGTGGAACCCGATTATATAAGATTGAATACAAGTTTTTCTCAATGCTTAATATTAATGGGAATTTTTAGAAATTAGTCATATTTTGTTCAAGCTGGTTTTATTTTAAGCGATTTATAAGGTAGCCAAATTTCTCGATATCATGAAGTATATGCCATTTTAAAACAGCATAATGGATAAAACAAACCAATGAGCTTGGTCGAAATCTTAATTCATGTGCACATGCACACTCACATCGAAATCGACATATGAGTGCTTTCGCGGGCAAATTGATTTTTTAAAAAATGTCACCACATTAGAAATTCAAACTGCTGTTCTCTGGCGTTTTTAGGTAGCTTTCATTACAAAAAATAAAAAAGCTACCTATTGCAGCCGTCCGGAGGAAATCACTTCCAGAAAATTTTGGTATATTTTCACCGATCATGACCCCCAGACTCCAAAACCACCCTCCGTTCAAATGTTGACATATATATATCTGATATTTGTCATGCGATAACTAACGTATTTATGAACCGATTTGAATGAAACTTGGTATGTACATAGAACATACAAATATCTCGACCGAGTTCGTTGGCCAGCATTATGCGCCATCTTGTTTCAAAATGGCGGCCATTTAAAAACAATTTTAAAAATTTTAAATTTAAAATTAAATGCGAAAAAATTAAAAGTTGAAAAATATTTTTATTTTATGTGTTAGATCTTAAAACACCACATCCAGAACACTTTTTACTTTGTCTATATCTTAAAAAATGATTGAGTTATAGCACTTTGAATTTTTCTTATGGCTGACATTTTGAAACGATCTGATTTTTGTCATGCTATAACTAACGTATTTACGAACCGATTTGAATGAAACTTCGTATGTAGATAGTACATACAAATATCTTGACCGAGTTCGTTGGCCAGCCTATCATCCGCTAACGTTTTTCAAAATGGTGGCCATTTAAAATTTTAAAAAAAATTAAAATTTAAAATTAAATGCAAAAGAATTAAAAGTTGAAAAATATTTTTATTTTATGTATTAGATCCTAAAATACCGATTCTAGAACACTTTTTACTTTGTTTATATCTTAAAAAATGATTGAGTTATAGCGCTTTGAATTTTTCTTATGGCTGACATTTTGAAACGATCTGATTTTTGTCACGTGATAACACTCGTATTTATAAATCAATTTGGATGTAACTTGGTGTGTACATAGTACATAATAAAGCGTGGACCGAGTTCGTTAACCAGTTCCATCGGCCATCTTGTTTCAAAATGGCGGCCATTTAATTTTTTTTAAAAAGATTAAAATTTGAAATTAGGTACAAAAAAAATGAGAAATTGAAAAAGATTTTTCTTTTATCAATTTGACCTTAATACAAAGATTCCAAAGCATTTTTTGTTTCGTCTATATCTTAAAAAATGTCTGAGTTATAGTACTTTAAATTTCTAGTGTTGCTCACATTTTAAAATGATCTGGTTTTCGTCCCGTGATAACATGCGTATTTATACACCGATTTAAATGAAATTTGGTGCCTAGATAGGACATACTGATGCCTGGACCGAGTTCGTTGGCCAGTTCCAACCGCCGTCTTGTTTCAAAATGACGGAATATTAATTTTTTAATAAAATTTTAAAATTAGGTGCAAAAAAGTAAGAAATTGAAAAAGATTTTTCTTTTGTGGTTTGACTTTGATACAAAGAATCCAGAGCATTTTTTGTTTCATCTATATCTTGAAAAATGGCTGAGTTTTAGCGCTTTAAATTTCCAGTGTGATTGACATTTTGAAACGGTCTAAAATTTGTCACGGGTTAATACGCATATTTATAAACTGATTTCGATATAACTGCGTGTGTTCATGGTGCATACCAATGTCTTGACCGAGTTCACGGGCGAACTTTATCTGCATGTTTCAAAATGGCGGCCATTTAAATTTGCCAAAAAATCTTTTCAATGTATAATGATGCATAAACAAAAAAATTAGAAATTAAAAAAAGGTTCTTTCTAAACTATTTATCTTAATAATGAATTCCGGAATATTTTTTGCTTTGTCTTTACCTTGAAAAACGCCTGGGATATAGCAGTTTGAATTTCTAATGTGGGTGACATTTAAAAAAAAAAAGTCAATTTGCCCGCGACAGCTCACGTATATATTAATCGATTTCGATGTGAGTGTGCATGTTCACATGAATGAAGATTTCGATAAAGCTGATTGGTTTTTTTTATCCATCACGCTGCTTTAAAATGGATATCGTGGAATTTGGCGACCCTATAAATCGCTTAAAATAAAATCAGGTTGAATAAAATATGACTAATTTCTAAAGATTCCTATTAATATTCAATATTGAAAAAACTAGTATTCAATCTTATATAATCGTGTTCCACTAATTTGAGCTTCATATGTTTGAATAATATAATATAATTTAAAATAAATAAATAATTAAATAAGTATTTGCAAGCTACCTCTTCCTCCCGGCATTGACGGAAGGACTTTTTTAAGGTAAAAAAAAAAAAAAAAAAAAATACTTCGAAATTCATATATTAAGAACAAACAGTTCAGAAAGAACTTCTTTTCAATTTCTAATTTTTGGTTTGCATATCATTATGCATTTAAAATATTTTTGACATGCTTAATTGTCAATCATTTGAAACAAGATGGCAGTTGAAGTTGGGCAATGAACTCGGTCGAGACATTGGTATGTACTATGTACACACGGAGTTATATCCAAATAAGTTTATAAATATACGTGTTATTGCGTGACAAATTTCAGACCGTTTCAAAATGTCAACCACACTGGATATTGAAAGTACTAAAACTCAACCATTTTTCAAGATACAGATGAAACAAAAAATTCTCCAGAATCTTTATATAAAGGTCAAACACACAAAAGAAAAATCTTTTTCAATTTCTTACATTTTTGTATCTAATTTTAATTATTATTTTTTTAATTTAATAGTCCGCCATTTTGAACAAGATGGCGGATGGCACTGACCAACGAACTCGGTCCAAGCATTGGTATGTATTATGTACATACCAAGTTACATCCAAATCGGTTTATAAATACGCGTGTAATCACGTAACAAAAATCAGATCATTTCAAAATGTAAGCAACACTTGAAAATAAAAGAAATGCTATAACTCAGCCATTTTTTAAGATACAGACGAAAAAAAAAAGCTCTGTAATCTTTATATAAAGGTCATATGCATAAAAGAAAAATCTTTTACAATTTCTCACTTTTTTGTACCTAATCTTAAATTTTAAATTAAAAAAATTAAATGGTCTCCATTTTGAAACAAGATGGCGGACGGAACTGGCTAACGAACTCGATCCAGGTCTCAGTATATACTATGTACACACTATGTTACATCCAAATCGGTTCCTAAATACGCCTGTTAGCATGGGACAAAAATTAGATCGTTTCAAAGCGTCACCCACACTAGAAATTCAAAGTGCTATAACTCAGTCATTTTTTAAAGATATAGATGAAATAAAAATTGTTCTGGAATCTTGGTTTTAATTTCTAACTCATAAAAGATAAATATTTTTCATCTTTTAATTTTTTCGCATTTAATTTTAAATATTAAGTTTTTCAAAAAAATTTAAATGTCCGCCATTTTGAAACAAGATGGCAGATGATGCTGGCCAACGAATTCGGTCATTTCGTGTACTATGTTTCGTGTATATGTCGTGTACTCGTGTACTATGTTCAGACATTTGCATGTACTATGTACATACCAAGTTTCATTCAAATCGGTTCATAAATACAATAGTTACAGCATGACAAAATCAGTTATATATACAGGGTGTTTCCATAATTTTTTTACAATAAAAGAGTGGTGATAGTACACATCAAGACAAACAATATTAAATAGGAGACCAAGGGTTCCAAACGTTTTCCAAAGGAGATAACCACCATTAAAGTTTAGGGACCAAAGTTTCAAATAAATATAAAAAACGAAAAATCGGTCGATTGATTTGCGGTTTTCACTAAAATTATTCTATATGTCGGCATTTTCTTGAAATTAAATTATAAAGATTAATTTCAAAAAATGCCGATAGAGGGAGCTTTAGACTTTGGAGTAACGAACAACTATTTTTTGCCGGTATTTTTTGCATCTCATTAAATGTTTTCGTAAGTTTAGACTCAAACTTAAATTTTGAGCTCAAAACTGAAAGTGGGAGTGGTTAAGTAGCACAAACTGAACTGTGTTCAGAGGGTTCAAATTTCAAATGATTATAAAAAACGGAAAAATTGGTTTATTGATTTGCGGTTTTCACTAAAACTATTCTTTATGTCGGTATTTTCTTAAAAATAAATTATAAAGATAATTTTCAAAAAATGCCGATAGAGGGCGCTTTAGACTTTGGAGTAACGAACAACTCTTTTTTGGCGTTATTTTTTGCATCTTATTAAATGCTTTCATAAGATTAGACTTAAACTTAAATTTTGAGCTCAAAATCTGAATAGTTGGGAGTGGTTAAGTAGACAAACTGAACTGTGTTCAGAGGGTTCAAATTTCAAATGATTATAAAAGAAATGAACCATTGGTCGATTCGTTTGCGGTTTTCACTAAAACTAATTTTTAAATGAGCATTTTCTTGAAAATAAATTTTAAAGATAAATTTCACAAAATGCCGATTGAGAACGCCTTAGACTTTGGAGTAGCGTGCAACTATTTTTAACTGTTATTTTTTAAATCTCATTGAATGCTTTCAAATGCATAGACTGAAATTTTAGGCTCAAATTCTGAATCGTTGGGAGTGTTTAAGTAGCGAAAAATTGAATTGTGTTTGAGGAGGGGGGAGTGTTAAATTTTTAACTCCTGAAGACACTTCAATTTGCGCTACTTAATTACTCCTAATTATTCAGATTTTGAGCTCAAAATTTAAGTTTAAATCTAAGCTTCCGAAAACATTCAATAAGTTTTTGCAAGCATTTAATTACAACAAAAAAATAATGGTTAAAATTAATTGTTGGTTACTCTGAAGTTTAAGGCGCCCTCTAATGGAATTTTTTAAAATTTATCTTTAAAATTTATTTTCAAGAAGATACTGACTTTATTTTAAACCGCAAACGAATCAACAAATTTTTCCATTTTCTATAATTATTTTAAAACTGACCCCCCCCCCCCCCCCTTTAAACAAAGTTCAGTTTGTGCTACTTAACAACTCCCTACTGTTTAAATTTTGAGCTCAAAACTTAAGTTTAAGTCTAAGCTTCCGAAAACATTTTATGAGATGCAAAAAATAACGGCAAAAAATAGTTGTTCGTTACTCCAAAGTCTAAAGCGCCCTCTATCGACATTTTTTGAAATTTATCTTTATAATTTATTTTTAAGAAAATACCGACATAAAGAATAGTTTTAGTGAAAACTGCAAATCAATGAACCAATTTTTATGTTTTTTATAATCATTTGAAATTTGAACCCTCTGAACACAGTTCAGTTTGTGCTACTTAACCACTCCCACTTTCAGATTTTGAGCACAAAATTTAAGTTTGAGTCTAATCTTACGAAAACATTTAATGAGATGCAAAAATGACTGCAAAAACTAGTTGTTCGTTACTCCAAAGTCTAAAGCGCCCTCTATTGACATTTTTTGAAATTTATCTTTATAATTTAATTTCAAGAAAATGCCGACATAAAGAATAATTTTAGTGAAAACCGCAAATCAAACGACCGATTTTTTCGTTTTTTATGTTTATTTGAAATTTTGGTCCCTAAACTTTAATGGCGGCTATCTCCTTTGAAAAATGTGACCCTTGGTCTCCTATTTAATATTGTTTGTCTTGATGTGTATTGATGTGTACTACAACTTGATGTGTACTATCACCCCTCTTTTATTGTTAAAAAAAAATTGGAAACACCCTGTATAAATATATATGTATGTGTGTGTGTGTGTGGATATATGTAGAACCACTATACAATACTTACAATTCAACATCAAAATATGGAATAACACATTAAATAACAAACTACATCAAACAAAGGAATTTTCCAATATTGGAGAGGTCTGGTGGTCATGATCGGTGAAAATATACCTAAACTTTCTGGAAATGCTTTCCTCCGGACGGCTGCGATAGGTAGCTTTTTACTTTTCGTAATAAAAGCTATTTAAAAAATGTGAGACAGTATTATCCTATTATCAAGATATCTTATTCCTTTCCACTAGTCCATCACAAATAACACTAGAACTTTAACACTTATCTAAATCTGCAAACTGTGAAAAAGCGTTTTTTTTTTTTTTTTTTTAGTTCTTGGAAAAGCCGCAATCCATCAAATTATTAAAGTCATTTACCAGTTGATTAGTCCAAATGTTAACAAGCATTTTAATAAAGAAAATAATTATGATGACAGCTTTTTTTGTGCTGTTAATGTTGATTTGAACTGTTTTGATAGATTTTATGTACGTTTAAGAGTCATTCCATATAAGAATCACCCCGAATCAAGGGATATGTGATTAAATTGTAAACAGATTTTTGTGATTTTTTTTTTCAGTGAGATGATAATGAGAAGGAAAAAATCCAAAATATTAATGGTGTGTTTTAGTTGGTGGCGGGATCGAAGCTTAGTGCTCGCGTAAAAAAAATTTGCATAGCATTCCAAATATTTCATAATTTGCATAGAATTTCCAAAAAAACCCCCCGTATTTTTACTTATTTCAAGTGAGGTATACAGACATGAATTAAAGCCGGAAGCCTGTAAAATAATGATATAAATTTAAATAACTATTCAACTGTCAAAATCACCATATATAATCGTGGACACTAAAGCAGTTTTCATAGGGTAATGGAAACCGCATTTAGGAAATATGCTCCCCACGGCCATAGCATTCATTCACTGCCAAGAATAAAAGCCCCTCATAATTATTTTTGAAATGCATATATTTTATTATTATAACACCAATTCTGCTATTTATTATATAATAATATATATTTTTAAATTATTTTGCTAGTAAAATTAAGTAAAAAGAAAAATGAATTGATCTTTAATAAAATGAAAAACAGTGCATATATTTTTTTATTCTGACATCAATTTACTATTTATCTTTAACAATAAATATTTTTAATATGTCTTGTTAGAGAAAATGAAGTGAAGAGAAGAGAAAAGTGAATTGATGTTTAATAAAGTTAAAAGAAATATCTTAATTACGTAATCATAAACTACTTCACTTTTGATGTATACTGTCTGTTTGAAAGTAAAACTGCCTGTAAAAGTTATTTTGAACGTTTAGGAATATTCCTTATGCAAATTATCAAATAACTATGTTTGTGGGCCACATGTTGCTACAAGGTCAAGTTTATCATTTCCAGTTTTTGAACTGATTTGGCCCAACGATGAGGAAAGGTATTGGAAAAAAATAAAAACAAACATATTTTAATTTTTTTTTAATTTAATCACACTTTATCACAAAAATCTCCAGAAAACATTTCTGAAAAAGATATCATAGAAAATTGAAGTGGAATTTCCCTAGAGTTTTGGTACATTATTTGTGCAAAGCACAGATGCAAATTTGGAAAATTTGAGGCAACCATTAGTTACTGCCAACATCCTTATCATAAAATCAAGGAAAAGAAAGTACATGGGGATCTGAGACCTTGTGAAAAAAAAGCACTGTGCTCAGAATTCGGTTCGATTATTATTGGAGGAGTATTATGCAGGATTCAAAGAACGAAATGTTCTGAAACAAACTACGAAATAGCCTAACGGAATGTAATGAAATCATATCTCCAAGCTCTAGGGTACTTCCACTTCGATTTCCTATGTCATCTCATTCAGAAATATTTTCTGGTTGTATTTTGGTTTTTATTTTTTCCCTATATCATTCCAAATCGTCGGATCTAATCAGTTCAGGAACTAGAAATAATCCACTTGACCTTGTAGCAGCATATGACCCGCAAGCATAGTTACTTGCATAAGAAATATTCATTCATGTTTAAAATAACTTTCATAGACAGTTTTACTTTCAAACAGACAGTATACAACAAAAGTGAAGTAGCTTATGATTATCTATTTAGATACATCTTTTAACTTTATTAAATACATCTCTCTATAGCAAAATAATTTAAAAATATTTATTATTATACAATAAATAACACAACTGGTGTTAGAATAATAAGATATATGCATTTCAAAAATAATTGCGAAGTTCTTTTATCCTTGGCAGTGAATGAATACTATGGCCGTGGGGAGCATAAATCCCAAATGCGGTTTCCATATCCCTGTGAAAAAGGGTATAAAGTTCCTTCCCTCTAAGTGTTTGTCCCGTAATATTCCGTACACTAAGCTCCAGGTTTCACTGCAATATAAGCAATATTTAAGATATTATAATTCTATAAATTTAATGAATTTTCAAAGCATTGAAGAATGATTAAGACTCTCAAGGATTACATTTATATTCCTAAATAAGATTTTTTTTATGTAATATTGAAAGAATAATATTTTATTAGCATTTAAAACAAAATGCAGAGAAAACAACATTACAATTTTACCCATTTGCAAGACGCTTGGAGGGTTAATATAAAGTTCTTATTTTCTAATAAATCCGTTTATAAATTCTGGTGTAAATTAATTTTTTCAAACAAATTTACTCCACGCCGGAAATGTTTAAATACTTAAAAGACTATTAATTGTTTGAATTTAAAAATTCATTTATTTTAGCACTACATTTATTTGAAGATATTTGCTCAATTTAGTAGCATATTAATGTAAATTTATCTCAGTTATCCTATAATTTGGATGCTAAATGTATTATTAATTTTCTAAGTAGTAACTTTATGGTAATTTATTTTAATCTTGACAGATGATTGACTCTTTTTGAATTAGTTGATGATAAAGGGATACATTTAATTTTATCTCAGCACTAAATCATCCCAAACTTTCTAATGAACTATCACGATTATTAGCTCCGCAGATGTAAGCATATTTCTAAGTCTCTAAACTGCTGTAAGTTGTTAATTTTTTTAGTAAGCTAGCCCGGTTGTAGATCATCCTCAGCGATCCTATGTAAAAAGAAGCATTGAAAAATATTAAAATTTGAGTGAGATATTTGAAAAGAATGTCCCCTTAGACTTAATTTTATCATCCGGGTCTCTCTCAGTCAGTAATGTGGGCTTTTAGAGCCATCATTGAGCGGTTGACTGGTTCAAATGTTAACAAGAACTCTGGAAAGAAAACAATTGCGATGACAGATTTTATTGTGTTCGGGATGTTGTCTTTAAATATTTTTTTTGAGCTGTTCGTATTTTAAAGGATTTTCTAAACTTTTAATTCCATATGATTTCAGGGGGTCTTAAATGCATCTAAATGATCCAAAAATTTGGTCGCTAGAAGCATTATTGATTTTCTAAGTAGCTTTCTGATAATTTAACTTAATTTTCATAGATGATTGACTTTTGTTTTGCATTACTGATAAAAAGGGACACATTTAATACACTATATGGCCATAGATGACCGTCCACTGGCGATTTTAGACATTTTATTAAATATCTAGAAAAATATATGAGGAGTTATCCTGGAACCCTTAGTGTATAAATATATTAGTACAGTCATACATTTACGTGGAGATTTTTTTCCCGAAACTCCATAGCGGTCTGACAACAAAATTACAAAAGAATGGATATCTTTTGGATAACCCTGTCAAAACTAATGTAGCAAAAGCGCTCAAACTCTAGATTATGATTAAGTGGCTTATTGTAATAAACTGTGTTCATTTTTATGTCGATAGCATGTATACTCGTAGAAAAAGTAAGGTTTTTATAAAAACAGTCCCAAATTTTTCCAAGATTTTTGCTTATAATTTGCAGAGTTCTTAATATAAAGTAACATTCTTTTCAGAAAATATGACAAATAATATTACACACAATACCCTGTAATCAGAATTAAAAAATAATAAAGATTGTAGGAAAAATAAGTGGGATTACTAAATAATTTTTTACTGCGCATGCGTCAATGATATCAAAATTTCATTTGCATATTATATAAGCTAGATGTATAGAGCAACGTTTGTGAAAGTCTCAAAATCACAGCTTGAAAATTCTGAAAATAATCGTAAATACAGCAAGTTGAAAATCCGTTATTTCCAAAATGAAGCAAAAACAAAAGGGGTTGTATCCATATGTTCATTAATTAGTGCCAATATAGAATACATAATATGGGACGTGCTACTACATTTGGATAAAATCCCCCATTGTTTTGCTTCATTTTGGAAACAACGGATTTTCTGCTTATTCTCCAGACGATCACTTTCAGAATTTTCAAGCTACGATTTTGAGACTTTCACAAAAGTTGCTCTATACATTTAGTTAACAAATAGGAATTACAATCCCGAGACTAATTTCCGGTCCCGGGATTTCGGGATTGTTTAGATTCAGTCCCGGGATCCCGGATAATCCCGGGATTACGAAAATTAAAATTTCTCCAATATTACCAGTTCTAACAATAGCTAAATTTCACAATATTGTAAAAAATAATTAAAGCAAAAATACAGCCTAACTTAAGAAATTATACCAAGTTCAAAATTTATTAATTAATAATAATAAAGTATAGGATAAATTACAACAATTGGAAATTAAAACAAATATGATGTTGATGTTCGAAAATGTAACAAAAACAACAAAAAAGTCTATGTTTTCTCTAATTACTATTCTGTAAGTCTATCTTCCATATAATTTCTTTCATTTGGTGTTGAAAACGTCTTTGAATGGGTAAATATTTACAATAAGGAAAGATAATTAATAAATTAATATCACTAATTAAATTTTGAATTATTCTCATTATTTAATAACTAAAGATTACAAATTTAGGATATCGAAAACATAAGATTTTCCTCTACATAATGCTTTTTTTTCTTGAAATAAAAATACTTAACACATACTTATATATAACAATAAAAATTTAAATAAATGTATTATTTAAATTTCTAATTAATGATAGTTGTTAAAATTTGAAAACATTGCATTACATAAAAATTTATTGCATACCAAGTTAAAAAAGAACATTAGTTTGAATTGCTCAGTGTCTCTTAACTAATCGGTTTTCCTTTGAAAATATGATCTAAGAAATATCAAAACATCTAAAGTATCACCTCTAAGTCGACTTCTAATTTTGTTTGCAATAAATCCTGCTGCCGAAGCTGCTCGATCTGCTTCGAAACTCGCGAGAGGAATTGTCAGCAAATATTGATAGACTAATTTTAAATGATGACCGCGTATTCCTCCATTTTCAAAAAGAGACATCACATTTCTAATTTGTATTAATAAATACTTTTGTTTATGTGTTTCTTTTTCTACAGTTCGCCTGCTTTTTTCTATTTCTTGTTGTAATTTTTCCTTAAATGTTCGGTTATACGTTTGACGTTTCGCAGTGGGCTCAATATGCATTATTTCTATAACTTCAGACTTGCTTTTGTCAACACAGTTATTCACACTTCCAATTATTGCTTTTACTTGTTTCTTAATAACAGTTTTGTTAGGAATAGAAAACATAATGATAGTTTGCACTCAGGTCATCTCGTTTTGGATTATGCAAATAATTTAAAACACCCGATAATTCCATACGTCGTCGTTCTCTAATGCATAGTTTAAACATGTCTGTCATTTTATAAGCAAATTTTGATTTTTCTTTCTCCGACAATTTGTTTAAAAGAGTTTTTAAGGCTGCGTCTGCGGCTAACAAATTAGAATCCCTGCAACATATTGCTTCTACTGTGATTTGTATCGGTTTGAGGACTTCAACAATTTCGTTTATAAGAAGAAAATCGGAATCGTTAATTCAGATCTCATGCTCTAAATAGATTAAAGCTTTCTGTATGTAATTTTTCAAGAAATGAAATCGTTCAAGTGTAATTACCAGCTATTCCATCTAGTCTATCAATCTAAAAGAAGGGAAAGTTTTTTCTCTTTTTCAGATTTAACATACTTTTGAAGAACTTCATTCCTTGTTGCAGATCGTTTAAAATAAATTACAGTCCTCCCCACTTAATCGGGTAACGGATAATCGAATACCCCGCTTATTCGAATAAAATCCTCCGGAACCGAATTTAATCCCATTGGGCTAATGTTATTTTCCTCCGCTTAACCGAATACTTTTCACGAAATGTCCTCGCTTAATCGAATAACAAATGAGTGAGACAATTTGAAAAATGGGCGTGAAAAACATATTTCAATTGGAATTTCCTCCACACTTTTTGTCATTTTCGGTTGTTACACAGAAAACAAATTTCCAGAACTCCCAGCATGGATTTCGCCTGGCAGGTGTATAAGTACTGGTCAAGGGAGTTCCCTTCCTTGTTCATTTTTTCGAATTATTTTCAAAAATGGTGACATAAATTAGACAGAAATTTCGATCAATTTTGTATTTTGTTTAATTTCGTTTGCCAAAAGACTTCTTTTCCACTTTTTCGATTTTTTTACAATTATTTTTAATGGAGACACTTTAATTTTCAAAACCGATCCCGAAACAGAAATCATCCTCATTAAAAATATCCGCGATAAAAATGGAAAAAGTTAAAAACGACGACGCCTTTTCTACAGATAGATCTCAGCTATCCATTGCAAAAAAGATCATTTAAAAATTTTGAAATGCAAAAGAGATATCTTTATCAATTTATAGCATTAGCATTAACGAGCGAAGTAACCCTTCAATAATAATGTGTTGTCATTTAGAGGTTCAAGATGGTAATTATGATACCATTCGAAAAAAATCTCGTTCATTTTTTACTCTAAAATTTCACATAAACCGTTTTCATCTATTTTTTTAAAACCTGTATAAATTACGTAAATTAAATTTTAATAACAAAATTTGGATCCAATTCCCATGATCTGCATTAAATGCAATGTAAACAAAATGCATCTGTTTACTATCATTGAACTATTGCGTATTTACATGTCATTTTGTTTTTATTTCAGTTTGTATTATTCTATTAAAGTTTTTAACGATTTTCTTACTCTGGTAACTAAATATACTATATTTAATAATTATGTCTTTTTATTGCACCTTAAATATTACATTTATATGCCTCCCCGTTTAATCAAATACCCCGCTTAATAGAATATTTTTTCTGGAACCGTCGATATTCGTTTATGCGGGGACGACTGTACTAATTTTCGAACTTTTTTAATAAGTTCATTGATATATTCATCAGAGTATGAAAAGCCGTTTTCATCTTCAAAAATTAAAATAAACCCCGATTCTAAACTTTCGGAAGATTCAATATATTCATCTTTATCATCTTCTTCTAGGGCTAAATTTTCACTTCCGCAGCATGATTCAGCTATTGTTTTACTGGAGGAAGTTTCTGGTTCTGTATTTTGTTGATTACAATATAAATCATCACAAACTGCTAAAAGAATGCCATGAGAGAAGAAAAGCTGTTCATCCAGCTTCAATTTCTTTTACGACTTTCAGCATTACATTTTGTCCATCAGTTACGATTTTAACAATGTATTTTTTCATTGAAATATCATACTATTTTAGGCGCTGAGTTAGCATTTCGATACACTTTTTTTCAATGAAAGATCTATGTATAGGCACAAGCCCTAAATTAAAGAATTTGTTTAAATTTATATTTCTTGAAGGGACATTAATATTTACGAATCGCTTGTTTGCAGTAGTTGTCCATTCGTCAAAATCAAAGTAATTTTTTCCCCCGAAGTTTTAAAAGTTTGTATTTCTCTTGTAATTAACATCTTTATTATGAGACTATAGTTCATTACACGATTTCGATCTGATATAGCAGATTTTGGCAAATCATTATAGCCTTTAGCTATCAGTAAATTTCTTAAATCAATTGAAGCGATGAAAACGTTAAATGAAAAAAACATCTTTAGCAGTCATTCTTGATAGAATCAAATCCAGTGATTTCTTATCACTACTAAAATAGTCCTCTATTTTCAACTTTTTATGTGTAATAAATTCTGCAATCCCTTAGTCGATCCACCTAATGTTTTAAGCACTGCGCTACACCTTTTACATTTAGCGCTTTTTCCATCTTTTGGCGTTAAATAGCAGTACCATATTGAAGATGTATCATTGTCTTTCCGATGAGCCACGGAATGCTTTTCATTCGACATCCTTAAAACAAAGTAAGTCTGAATTCACGAAAAGCAAAGAAGTTAGCCCATAATGACTATCATACACAAATGCGACGTTTATCAGTAAAAGCCAATTCAAAAAATGATCAACG
Organism: Maratus speculifer; assembly: GCA_964019185.1. Lineage (NCBI taxonomy): Eukaryota > Metazoa > Arthropoda > Arachnida > Araneae > Salticidae > Maratus > Maratus speculifer. The sequence continues at coordinate 333,279,372 of OZ025292.1, forward strand.
AAGTGAAGATAATTTCGACAAACGCAGTCAAATCGAAATAAACAAATGATTTCATTTTTCCTGTCTAAAAGCTGTATGTGTTACATCTGTTTGCAAGTCAAAAGATTTCTACTGTAAAAGATTTACTCGCTTAGAAATATATGTAAAAATATTTGAGGTATATATTCATTTTCAATCATGCATAAACTTCGTGAAAATTGATTTTTTTCCAACCAAAAGCGAAAGTTTATAAATATCTTTTTTAAATTCAATTGAATATTATTCCACTAAAAAGTCAGACAATCCCGTAAATCCCGGGATATTTTTCTGACAAATCCCGGGATTTTCGGGATTAAAAATGCACCGGGATCACGGAATCCCGGGATGCGGGATCCCGGGATTGTAATCCCTATTAACAAAGTATGTAGATAAAATTTTGATGTCTGTGGCGCATGCGCAGTGACAATTTATTTAGTTAACCAACTCATTTTTTATACAATTTTTTATTATTTCTTAAATCTGATTACAGGGTATTGTGTGCAATATTGTTTGTCATATTTTCAGAAAAGTATATTACATTATATTAAGAACTTTGCAAGTTATAAGCAAAAATCTTGGAAAAATTTGAAACTGTTTTTATAAAAACCTTAATTTTTCTACGAGTATATATGCTGTGAAAGAAAATCTCATAGTATTTAAAATTAAGATATCTTTTTTTATTCCTGTCTTCATTTAAACATCGATATTTCCTTAAATTTAGTTCTGTATTTAGTTTTACCATCGCGCGGTTTAACTACACTGTAAAAAATTTTACCCTTTTGCTGCATCGCCACTTCCCCGCTTTTATAGAATATCTCTGTTTTGACCCATGAGAATGCTCCATGATAGGCTGAAGTAATATTTTTCTATAAAAGCGGTGGAGTGACGATGCAACAAAAGGGTAAAATTTTTTACAGTGTAGGCTTGTCAGAATCCCTTTTACCATGTTGTCAGAGAATCGCATGTCCGTTCTCATCTCTGCCGCGATGTATTATTTTGGCGTCACGGCGAGCTTGGGCACTCGCCCGCTCTTTCGCCACGCCGATTCCCGCCGAGTTTGTTATGATCAGTTCTTCCTCTGAGCGCTTGAAACGAATTAAAAATAATTCTTTTAAAATGACTTATTGGATTTTCTTTATAAAATCGTGACGAAATTTTAAATATCTAATCAATTTAAACTTTACCTCTTTTTACTTTTGTTAACCGCGTAGGTTTCATTTAAATACTAAGCTCTGTTAATTTTTAAATCAGAATTAAGTTTGATGGGGCCTTAAAAAGATGTAATTTCAATTTAGCGAAGTGCACCCAGCATTTGCTGGCTGTGCGTAATCGGAGAGCCGAAGAAGGTTTCAGTAACATTTGTTGAAGGTACGTTTTTTCGCCTGATATGGAAGTTTTCTGAGTTTTTTTTACTTATGTTCCTTTTAAATTATTACTATGTGCTGCCTCTCCACCAGTTGAAAATAATAACAATTCTCGGTAAAGTAAAATTAAAACAAGTGAATTCGACGTGCTGCTTTTTCCTAAACCGTGGAATGTGACCAGAAGGAAGTATTCTTGATCTCATTTTCTTATGTGATGTTCACAATATTCAATAAAGAAGAATAATATTCAAGTTTCTGTCTTCATTTTATACGGCCTTCTGTCTTGATTCATTGTATTTCAAGTAACAAGATTCCGATTTTATTATTTTATTATCCTACAATCTGTTACTGTTACCACTAACGATCACTTAACCAACTTTTTAACGCCACATATGCTATCGACATAAAAATGAACACAGTTTATTACAGTAAGTCACTTAATTATAATCTGCAGTTTGAGCGCTTTTGCTACATTATTTTTGACAGGGTTATCCAAAAGATATTCATTCTTTTTTAATTTGTTGACGGTCCCCTCAGGAGTTCCGAGAAAAAATCTCCACGTAAATCTATGACTTGTACTATTATATTTATACACTTAGACTTTCAGAACAATTCCTTATGTATTTTTCTAGATATTCAACAAAATGTCTAAAATCACAAGTGGACGGTCATCTATGGCCATGTAGTGTATTATCCCAGCATTGAAACGTCCCAGACTTTTTAATGAACTATCACAATTATTAAATCAATAGATTTAAGCCCATTTATAAGCCTCTGAACTGTTGAATGTCGTTGTTATTATAATTACTATTATTATTATTTTGTTTTTGTTTTCGAGCACACGAAAAAGCCGCAATCCATCAAATTAATGAAGTCATTTAACGGCAGACTGGTTCAAAGGTTAACAGCAACTCTGAAAAGAAAACACCTATGATGGCAGCTTTTATTGTGTTCGAAATGTTGGCTTTAAATCTTTTTTTTTTTTTTTTAGCTGTTTGTATATTGAAAGATTTTCGGTACGTTTAATTCCCTATGATTTAATGCTGTCGTAAATGGATCCCACTAACCTTATAATTTACTCATTAGAACGATAAATAAATTTTGTAATATATTCCTGTTAGTAACAGTTAATAGAGAGATATATTTCCCATTTCTTTCATTGGATAAATTTTGATACCATAAATAAATGTTCTCTTTTTGTGTCATAAAAGACATTTTGTAAAAATAATAGTGGTAATTTTAAAGCTTTTATGAAACAGGGAAATATATAGCCGTTTTTTTTTTTTTTAATTTAAAAAGCTTAAAAAAATCTACCACATTTTTTTAGTTATGTTTTAGAGGTCAATTTATTTCAGCACTATATTTATTTGTTTATTTATTTTTTGTATTTTGTTTCATATTATTTAAAGTTAAAAGTAAATTTATCTCAATGATTTAATAATTTAGTCGCTATGAATCTTATTAATTTTCTAAGTAGCTTTATGATGATTTAACTTAATCTTAAAAGAAAGCCTTGTCTTTTTTTTCATTAGTTGATGAAAAAGGGACACATTTAATTTTATCCCAGCATTAAAGCATCCCAGACTTTCTAATAGACAATCACAATTAGTTCAATAGATTTAAGCACATTTCTAAGTCTCTAAACTGCTGAATGACGCTTTTTTGTATTTTCATTTTATTTTATTTATTTATTTTTTGTACAAGAAAAACTCACAATCTATCCGATTAATGAAGTCATTGAGAGGGTGACTGGCTCAAATGTTAACAGCAACTCCGAAAAAAAAAAAAAAAAAAAAAAAAACATTTATAATAGCAACTTTAGTGTGTTCGGAATGTTGTCTTTAAATTTTAATTTCTTTTTAGGCTGCTCGCTTTTTAAAAGAATTTTCTTCACATTTAATTCCATATGATTTCAGGTGGTCGTAAATGGATCTCACTGACTTTATAATTTACTCATTAGAACGATACTTAACCTTTAATTGATGTGATAGAAATTGTATCATAACTAGTGAGAAGCGGTCTGTGAGACCGCAAGATCGAAAGATGAATAAAAGCCATGATTAACTAATAGAATGGTGCTTTTGTACTAATCTTTTTGTACAGGACTGTTATAGTTAAAATTCATTTATTCAAATGTCTCTGGTGATAATATCAAAGCTCAAAATGAAACAAAATTTCGGTAGTGTTTGTAGCTAAACTGAAAATTACAAGTTTAAAAAAAAAAAAAAAAAAAAAAAAAAAAAAAAAAAAAAATCAGTGGTCTGTGAGACAGATAACATCAATTAAAGGTTAATATTGTAAAATACACTATATTTATATACTAATATTGTAGTTAACACTATAACAGTTAATAATAAGATATTGTTTTCTTTATCTTCCATTAGACAGATTTCAATAAAATAAATAAATGAAATCTTTTTGTGTTATACAGGGTGGTCCTAAAATATATGTCAAAAATGTAAAGGTAGGTAGAGGGGACCTAAATAAGCAAATTTCGTACAGGATTGTGAGTGCGCTAATGCCGCCTTGAGCCGGTAGGGAGCGCTGATGACTGTGGTGTATTAGAGATCCTTGATTAGAAAGAGAATGGACATTGAAAAAATGTCCACCATTTAAGTTCAAAGCAGGTGGAACGCAGTACAGCACAATCTATTTTCACTAACCTCTAACACGTTTTATCTAATTAAAATCATGTAAAACTCAATTTTATGTCTTCACAGACTCATTCGGAACATAAATATAAGTGAATTTCCTCTTTAGTGAATAATAATTATTATAAAATGTGTTCTTTTATTCGTATTTATTGCAAGGATAGTATTTTGAATTTACATCTGTTCGGAAAAAAAGACTAAATTTTTGAAAGAAGTCATATATTTTGGAGCTTTGTACCAGTAAGTAAGAAGCGCAAAAATGCACTTTGTTGAATTTATATACAGTAAAACCTCTAAATAACGGACACCTCGGGAATGCAGAAAATGTCCGCTATTCGGAGATGTCCGCTATTAGGAAATCCCCAGAGATTCAAAAATCGCTAAGAAATGCTTAATGTTTCGTTAATTTACTTTTATATGTCCTAAAACCTCTATTATACAGACTATACTATGTATAATTAATCAGAAATTAAAATTATTTTTAAGCAATAAAATTGAAATAAAATTGTGCGCATTTTTATCCACTGTTTATTATATTCTTGTGAATAATAATAATATAAAAAATCTGTTACAAAAATTTACTTTTGCTTGTGATTACATGTAATTTGTTTTTGTATGTGAAGTTATTGGACATTGTAGAGTTCCGAACGGAGAGGGAGGGATTGCACTTTTTAACCTTTAAATGCATAAAATCTCAATCTTCTTGGATGAAATTTCAATGCTCTGGGAGGTATTTCTCCCGGGCAACCCCCTGAATTTAGCACTGAACGTGTGTTTGTGTGTGTAGGGGGGGGGGGGGAGGTAATTTTCCCCAGCACCTTATCTACATTTATCTGTGATCACAAAATTTGCAACACATTGTCCTGATAAATTCAGAGTTTTTTTTTTTTGTTTTTTTTTCTCTTTACAAAATATTTTTTCATCTTTTATAGCCGAATAAAGTGTCCGCTATTCGGAATGTCCGTTATTCAGAGGTTAAACATACAAAAATTTAGGTTTTGGGAGTGGGGAATGGAAAAATGTCCGTTAATAGAGGTGTCCGCTATTCGGGAGTGTCCGTTATGGAGGTTTTACTGTATAGTATATAAAATTTATATAAAATGTTATGCAAAATTTAGAATATATTTTTACGTTAAGCGCAAAAAATGCACTTTGCTAAATTTGCAGTTTTTTTTAATGTTTATTTAGGAGTAGGATTTTATTTAAGAATTGTCTTTTTAGTTATTTATAGAAATTTTATTTATTTATTTACTGTTTCTTTTAACAGTAGGATCTCCTACGGCGTATAAAAGCGCTTCGCTAGCTCAAACATGCATCGTTTTACCAATGTGGAGCTTGCAAACATGCATTTCATGTATGCGGCTGCACAAGGAAACAGATTAGCTGCTAAGAGGATGTACAAGAAACGATTTCCAGATATGGATTAGTTGGGTCGTCGAACATTCGAGCGTCTTCACCGGGAGTTACGTACAAGTGAATCGTTTAATGCTTCAAGGCGTGGAGCTAGCATTGAAAGATATCGCAGAACTCCTGCAGTGGAAACCTGAATATTAAACATAGTAGAAGATAATCCTTCGACAAGCTCAAGAGCTGTAGGACGTGCGTTGGGGGTGAGCCATCAAAGTGTTTTGAGGACTTTACATGAATGCATCTGTGTCATTTACAGAGAGTGCAAGCAATGACCCTCTGACGATTACCTTCCACGTCTCAACTTTGCTCGTTGGTACCTACAGCAGACGGCAGCCAATCCAACCCTAACAGCAGATGTTTTATTTACTGGTGTGGCTACCTATACGCGGTCGGGTATGTTTGACATCCATAATTCTCACCTGTGGGCCTTTGGCAACCCATATGGCACAATGGCACATGCGTACAAAGAAATGTTTTCCATTAATATTTGGGCAGGTATTGTACACAATAAATTAGTAGGACCGTACATTCTACTTCTTTTAACTGGTCATAAATACATCTTCCCACAGGAGATTTTATCTGAACTTCTTTTAGATATTCCTAGCACTGCTCGCAGATGAATGTGGTTCCAGCAAGATGGAGCCGCAGCTCACTTCAGGCGAAATGTCAGGAATCATCTGGACGCTGTCTACGGCCAGCTTTGGACGGGGCGGTCAAGTTCCCTGACCGCCGCGTTCTCCTGATTTAACCTGCTTGGATTTTTTTTTGTGATCATATTAAAAGCCTAATGTACGAGAGTCCAGTCACATCTGAAAAAGTTCTTGTTGCCCGCTTGTCTGTTGCTACTTTACATGTGCTCGAGATGCCTGACGTCTTTTCTAATGTACGCCGATCTGCGCCGTCGCTGTGAATCTTGTATCGCTGTTGGTGGCCGCTCATTCGAGCTTCTCTTGTAAACTGTTAATAATTTTTTGTTTTCTTTTGTCTTTAGTTGTCTTTTCAGTTTCCTTTGATTCTTACTGCTTTACAAGCTAGTACTTTAATGTTTCATTACCGAACACACACTCCTATTTGAAATATGCTTATTTAAGTCCCTTCTACCTACCTTTACATTTTTAGATATATTTTAGGACCCCCTGCATGTTAAAATTTGAATTAAACAATAGTGATATTTTAAGAGCTTTTTTAAAAATGAAGAATTATAGTCATTTTTTTAATTTAAACATTTAAAATTTTGCACATTTTTTGAGGTATGTTTTAGAAATCAATTTTTTTAGCATACAACTTATTTTCAATTTTGTTGTGCATTTAGTAGAGCATTTTTTAATGCTAATGTAAATTTTTCTCACTGGTCTAAAGTCAAACGCTAAAAGAATTATTCATTTTCTAAATATCTTTATGATACTTCAAGTTAAACCTGATAGATGATTAATTTTTTTTTGTTTTAGTTGATGTAAAAGGCGACACATTTAATTTTATCCCAGCTTTAAAGTATACCAAACTTTCTAACGGCCAATCACAATTACCTGAATAAATTTAAGCACTCTTCTAAGTCTCTGAACTGTTGAATGTCGTTAGCTTTTTTAGGTACACGAAAAAGCCGCAATTCATCAAATGAATGAAGTCATTTAGCGGATGACTGGTTCAAATGTTAACGGGCCTCTAAAAAGAAAGCAATTAAGATAGTAGCTTTTGTCGTATTATTGGCGCGAATTTGAGTGTGTTTTTGAGATGCTCCTATTTTTATGTGTGTTTGTACATTTAATCGCAGGTGATTTAAGACTGTTGTAATTGTTTATCATTCATATCATAATTTACTCATTATAACCAGTGTTCTAGCTGACATTTGACCAACGTTAGTAATTTGGCCAATTAAAAATGAAAAACATTCGCCAAATGAAAAAAGTATTAGCCAAATAGATTCGCCGTGTAGTACGAATATATGTATATATATATATATTAAACCTTTAATGTACCCCCTTTTTTCAATATTTCTAAAATAACCTATGTTTTTATAACTGTGTTATTCTAATTTCAACTATCTGCTACATATATATTAAAAGTATGAAAAACAAAACGGAAAAGAAAGAAAAAACAAAAATTGAGCACTAGCAATTTGGCGAATCTAATCACTTGTTTACTCGCCAAATGAAGAATTTAGTCGCAATTTGGCGCATTGGCGAGCGACAGCGAGAACACTGATTATAACTATCATTAATTTTGTAGGAGATTCTTGACAGAAACAATTAACAAGAGAGATTTTAACCAGAAGAATAAACGAAGGCCTTTTTTGTCTGTTTTAAAAAGTTGCAATTAACGGGTAGTGATAATTTAAAAGTCCTTCATAAAATGGAGGGATATATTCTTTTTTTAACATGTTCGTGATTATATAAATAGATAGCACCTATCTTCGTCTGGTCCGTCCGTCTGTCTGCATATAAAAGCGCAAAAGATATCCAACCAAATATTTTGAAATTTAATGTATACAATTGTTGCAGAATTATATCATTTCAAATTTTGTGAAAATCGAATCGAAACTTAAAAATATATTAACTTTATTCCATTAATTCCTACCATACGTAATTAATTTATTGATATCCGATGATTTGTAATGATTGCAAGTTGCCATATGGTTGCGCCCTTTTTAAGATTGAGTAATATTACTTCTGTATTACTGATATCAATAAAGTTTTCTCGTAATAAATTTAATTTTCATGCATTTTTTTGCATAACGGTGCAACTAATCTAAGATCTAAATATTTATAAAACAAGTTATAATAAAAACGCACCTCATTTTCGAGGTTTGAAGTATAATTTCTAACTTTTTAAGAGCTCTTATATTGGAATTCAGACAAAAAAGTGATATTTTGTTATTAGTATTTTTTAATTTGCTGGATATTTTTTTATGTTGAAGTAGGGGATAGTCATTGAATATTGTGCATTTCTGAAGCCCTGAAAAAATTTTCCTTTTCCAGTCAAAAATGTCAAATTTCTAAGTTGCAAATGCCATTTTTCATGAAATGTAAAATTCCAAGACGTTTGGAGGGCTATATCTCTGTAAAGTAACATCATCCCGAAATTCTTTTTTTATAAACTTTTAGTATAACCCTAACAACATAACAAAATTTACTTGTTTCCATGGGGCATTGTTAATTTCCATTGTTATGCTGCCGCAAAATGCAATCAAAATGACTTTTGTCTGCTTTCTACACTAATTATTTTATTTAAGCTATTGTACCCCAATTTTTTGTTTATAGAATATAAAAGTGCATAACTAGGATACAGTAAATAACATAGAACTTTAACGAGATATTGCTGCTGTTAGCAGATATAATCTGTTAAATATTCAAAAATTTCAAAATCTCCAACATTCCAAGTACTTCTATCTCAAGAAAGCGACAAGGTTGAATAAAACAAAATATATCATGTAGTCGGTGAACATATGTACAAAAACATGGAAAAGGAAAAAAAGTGGAATCTCATGAAATTTTTGAAGAAAAAAAAATCACAAAACTTACAAAAAGAACAGTGTCACTTTTTCCCTATCAGAAAATGAAACATCCAATTTCCTTTCCATTTCTCAAGAGAATTATCTAGCAAGTGTCTCGCACCTCATTTATGCGTTAACAAATCAATGCTTTGTATATTTTTAATGAAATCCCACTATTCCAAATTCTCTTTGAACCGAGCGCTGTTCAGTCCCAATTTGGTTTGAATAATGGCACTCTACTGTAACATAATTGATGTGTATCACAGAGGTAGACTACAACTTTCTCAGGAGTATAAACTATGTAACATATGGACTTGGAAGCGGCTGCATAAACCATCACTCTTTCAAATTGACGACTGACATTTTTGGATTAGTTAAACCTCGATTAACATATTGAAATGCAACTGTTCTGCCAAGTCATATTTTGATTACAAAAAAGAAAAAAAAATTGTCCTTAAAAGGACGAATTTTGTGCATGACTGATAGGTTTGCCATTGTGATTTTCTGGTATTTCCAATCCTTTATGTTCTCATACTTTTGGGTGCAGGGAACTACACTGACAAACCTACCGATCAACATAAAATCGGATCTACAAATTATTTTCCCTTCAAGATATGACTTGGCACACCAGTTGCATTTTAATATTTTAACGGAGTTCTGTATAATCCTAAAATTTCAGTCATGGAATCGATTAGGCTGTGCAACCCCCCATCTTAATCTAAATCATAGTTTAATCATAGGGATGCACAGCGTAATTCAATTAAATCATGACTTTTAATAACTCGCATATTTCATTTCATTCCATGAAAAAAAGGAAATATAATATGATTTTAATCAATATTATTATATTATATAAATATATTTGATATTTTTATAATGGTCCAAAGTGTTTCACAAACTATGCATGATTTTTTTCTTTCCTTTTTAAAGAAACAAGGTAGAGCCCGTCAAATTTCGACGGCAGAAAATTTTTAAGAAATAACTGTTTCATTGAAATATAATAAACTTGCAAAATTAGTTGCAATAAAAAATGCACATTATATTGGAAAATCTAATTTTTATACAAATGATATTTAAACAAAAGTTAACATAATACTATTTCTATAAATTCAGTTGTGGAAATTATTAAAATTAAACTTTAATCGTATAAGCAGTAAAATATGAATCCAAAACATAATTTTCAGAACAAAATATATATATATATATTTCTTAAGATTTTTTTCTAGAGAAGTGGTGTATATTAAGATATATCATTCAGTTAGTTCCACATTTAATGTTAAATTTTTGTAAGAAGTAAGCTAAAGTAATTAAATAAATAAAAAAAATCGAATTTTGAAAATATGATACTTAAACACCCTAAAAACTTAGATTCCGTTCAAACGAAATTGAAAAATCATAGACTTTAAAGATTTGTTATTGTGCTTAATAATTTTGTTTACACATGTCGTAAGCATAATACAAAATCTACAATACATAAGTCTTGGAAAAAGTCTAAGATTTATTTCGACTGCTTCCTCCATGGTTATCTGCTTGGTTCCCCCCTCTCCCCCTTACTTTTATTAGAAATAATATTTCTGTTGCGACAATTAAAAAAGCGGTATTAAAAATTACAAACAAATTAATATCTCAAAAATAAATTAAGATACAGTTTTCAAACAAATTCTATTTAAAAGCACATTCTTTTCCCTATACGATGGTATAACAATTGAAAATGTGCGATGCTTAGAAGTTTAAAAATATGTAGTAGCAAAAATTGCAAAACCGAAATTTTATTTCAAATTTCAAAGTGCTACTATTCTCAAAACGAAGTATGCGTTACTCACAGATACATTTGGCCTTTATAATATAGATAACTCTGTAGTATATTTTTCAGCTGTCTTGTTAACACTAGAGCTACAGTGAGCCGACATTTTGACGGCTACCATATGAATATGTTTCGGTTCAAACCAGAAATTTGATTTTGAAATAAATTTAAAAGATCTAAAGAAGAAAATCGTTAAATAAGAAGGTTAAATTGTTTTAAATCAAAATTGTGGTATGAAATATTTTTATAACATGCGACTTAAATTTTTTGTAGCTCTAGTGTTAAAGATCAATTTCTTTCAGCGCTACATTTATTTTAAAGTTTTTTACGCATTTAGTTGCACTTTTTAAAATTCTATTGTTAATTTATCACAGTGATCTAATAATTAACTCATTAGAAGCATAATTATTTTTGTAAAGTTGATTGATGATAATAAAAGTTTATTCTGATTAATGAGTCTAATTTTGTTTGCCTTAATTGTTGAAAATACGACACACTTAGTTTTATCCTAACCATAAAATATATCAATACTTTCTACTATTCTATCGCAATTAGCTCAACAGCTTTATCATATTTCGAAGTTTTTGAATTATTGAATGGCTTTATTATTTTTTTTTTTTTGAGAACATGAAAAAGCCGCCACAATCCATCAAATTAATGAAGTCATCTAGTGGCTGACAAGTTCAAATATTAATAGCCACTCCGAGTAAAAAATAATTATGACAGAAGATTTTATTCTACTAGAGATGTTGACGTACCTTTTTAGCCTGTGTTAGAAATGCTTTTTTTATACTTTTCATTCTGTGTGTGTACTTCGGTGGTTATTTAAAATGATATAAATGGACCTCAGTGATCTTCTAGATTACTCATTCAAATCATAATTAATTTTCAAAGTAGATTTTTATTTACAAATTCTTAAATGTGGTTTCCTGGCGCTCATTAAGGAATTGTTTATGATATAATTAGAGACATGTCGTGTCCATTACAAGATAATGGTATGTTAAACGTATTTTACAAGAAACAGTAATTATATTCTAAAAGTATAGTTGTCATTCTCCCTCCCCTCAAACATAATTGATCAAAACAGCCCAACCCCCGCCCAGATATGAATTATCCAGTTGTCATAGAGAAAGACAAATATAGCCACTTCATCGAGAATTTTGTCATTTTATAGTAAATAAGTAATAATAAAAAACTTTAGGGGATGCTATTCACATCGAAAGCGTAAGCTGCACTTATTAACATGAATTTCTAACTATAACATCAAGTTTAACCGTTTCGGTATATTTCGATTTCGGAAACGAAATGCGAAATTTTGTGTAAATATAAAACAGTAAGTTGTTTCAGTAGTCAAAATAATATGCTATCCAACATGCACTTTTTTCCGAGAATTTAAACAAATATGTAAAAATTAAAATTACAAAAATAAAAATTATGCTCGACGTTTCGGTTTGTCTTTAAAACTATCCGAAGAGGGTTAATTTCCTTAAATACAAAAGATTCAAAAATAGTTACCTGTTATATTTTTGTAGCTGTATTCAAACTGAAAGGAATTTATCAGTTAACGGAAATATCTTTAAAATGTTAGAGGTACCATCTTTAATCCAAAAATAATTTAAAACTAGGTTACTTGAAATATTATTTAAAAAACAAAAAGTTCTTTTAAAATATTTTCGAGCATCAGTATTTTGAAAGAGCTTTGATTTTTGCATATTCTTTACTAAGGTTGTTTTAAGTTATTTTTGGATCAGAGATACAGTCACTGACATTTGAAATATTTTTATGAAATTTTTATTCATTCCTGTTTTTTGTTTTCAGTTTGAATGCAGCTTAACGTAAATATTATTTGCCGTTTTGTATATAAAAAATAACACCTGATGAAGGTTTCTTAAAATAAAACAAAACGTCGAATATATTTTTTATTTTTATGATTTTAATTTGTACATCTTTTAAAAAAGTGTATGTTGTATAAAAACCTATTATATTATTTCACATTAGAGTATACAATGTAATGAATTTTTTATTATGGGAAGCAATCATATTTGTGGCGATATTTAGGAATTATAAAGATAAAAAATAAGGGAAAAAACAGAATTTAAAGAGAAAGATATATTTTCTTTTACATCTGCGCTATTTTTACCGAAAATCCCATTGAAATAAACTGCTGTTTTGAGGGTATAAATCAAGATCCTTCTTTACTAACTCGTAAAAAGGGCGAAATTTTAGTGTGGTTTAAATAAGGAATCACTTTTAACGTGTGAATTGAAGGTTTTAGCCTCGCTTTGGTTATATTCTTATTTAAAAAAATCAAATGTACATGTGTATGTATGCGTCTATATATGAAAGCATTTATGTAGTAGCCTAGCATTTATTTTGAAAAACATAGATATAACTATAGAAATATACATGCATAAGAGAATGTGTTTCATTTTCTTAGCTAAATTATAAACTGAGATGACAAATATCATTGGATAATTATATGCAAAAACATAGATAGCAATAGTGTCGCTTACAAATTATACAAATAGTCTGTTCTTCAAGAATTTCATTTGTGTTTAAATGCTTCATATGAGAAGGTTGATCATGTGATTATGGCTGCACAGCGAGAAGAGAATTAATTGATTTTAAACGCGGTATGTTAGTTGGAGCTAGACGTATGGGGCATTCCATTTCGGAAAGAGTGTGCCGAGAATACCTAAATTCAGGCATAACATCCATTCATGGACAACGCAGTGGTCGAACGATGGCACTTAATGACCGCGATCAACGACGCCTGCGTAGACTTGTCAGTGTGAACAGACAAGCAACAGTGCGTGAAATTACAGTAGGAATGAATGTGGGACATCCGATGGGAGTGCCTGTTAGGACATTTCGGCAAAATTTGGCTTTAATGGGCTATAGGACAGAAGACCGACTTGGGTGTCATTACTAACAGCACAACAGAGCCAACAGCGCCGCTCCTGGCCTCCTGACTATATCAGTTGTTCCGAAGACGATATGAAAAAAGTTGCTTTGTCAGATGAGTCACTGGTTCAATTGGTAACAGCAGACGGAAGGGTACGAGTGCTGCGCAGACCCCATGAAGCCATGGATCCAAGTTGTCAACAAGGCACTGTGCTAGCTGGTGGTGACTCCATAAGGGTGTGGACTATGTTTGCATGGAATGGATTGAGTCAGATGGTCAAACTGAACCAATCATTGACTGAAAATGATTACGTTTAGCTACTGGAAGACCACATGCAACCATTCATGGACTTCGAGTACGCAAACAACGATAGAATTTTCCAGACTGACAATGTGCCATCTCATAGGACCATAACTGTTCTCAATTGGTTTGAAGAACATTCTGGACAATTCCAGCGGATGATTTGGCTACCTCGATCGGCCAAAATGGATCCCAACGAATATTTAGTGAAGATAATCGAGAGATCAGTTTTTGTACATAATCCTCTACCGGCAACACTTTCGGAAATATAAACGTCTATACACTGTAAAAAATGTGGCCCTTTTGCTGCATCGTCATTCTCCCGCTTTTATGGAATATCTTTATTTTCATCCATGAAAATGCTCCATAATAGGCTAAAGTAATCGTTTTCTATAAAAACGGTGGAGTAAGAATGTAAGGGTCAATTTTTTTACATTGTAGAGGCTGCATGACTCAATATTTCTCCAGAGCAGTTTTAACGATTTGTGTAATTCATGCCACGTTATACTGTTGCACTTCGCCGGACAAACGGTCGACCGACACGCTATTAGCAGAATATATTTACGACTTTTGTCACCTCAGTGTATGTGTTAATAGCTTTAGATAAATGAGTAAAATAAATGTAACGCATTTTACAAATAAGCAAATAAATAATAATAATTATTATTATTATTTCATTGTATATTTGAGAAGGAAATCAGGAACTAGTGTCATTTGAAACAAAATAATTTTGTGTAATAATTTCAATAATTTCATATTAAAAAGTCAAGAACAGAACATTATTCATAGCATAACATAATTAAACAAAACATTACTTATCAGCAACCTGAGATGAAATGTACTTATTTTCTTCCTATATTCGATTTACAATAAAATAAATTCTTACTGAGAAAATTTTTTATCAGGAGCTTGTACTGAATTTCTAAAATGTAATTACCTAAAATGTCCTGTAACTCCTTTAAAGATACATAAAAAAGCTTCCTAGCAATAAAAAAGGTTTATAATGTTACTAGTAAAAGTACAAGTATATATAAAGTAGAAATTCTTCTATTTTCGCCAGTGTTTTTATCTTAAGCTCTAACAGCTCTTCGTACAGAAGTATAAATGCCACGTTGTTACTTTTACTGAAATAATTTAATAACGTGAAAGAATTGTCTAACTGTAGCTTTTAAAAAAATTCATTTTTATTCTGAGGACAGTAATTATCTGAGTGCATTAAATTATTGCAATTTTTTTTTCCAAATGGAGTGCTGAATTTTTTTTTAAATTAGTTAAAAACTCTGCAATTTTAAGTCATGAATTAAGCTTTAAGCTTATATATATATATATATATATATATATATATATATATATATATATATATCTTTATTATATATCATTATATTATATATATTATACTATATTATATTATATTATATTATATATATACTTATATTGATCTTTAGTTTCCTGCATGCATAATTTCATATCGTTTTGAATGAAGAAATATAAATTAAAAAATAATAATAATTTCGAAATTTTGGATTTGCTGCCTTTACTTGAAAGTTGAACCGAACGAATCATTTTACAGAAGAAAAATCGTCACTTTCAAATTTACATAAAACTAGCAGAATTCCCCCGTTTTAAGAACTGCAATTTTCCAGGTCCAAGATAACCCGATACGCAATCACAGTAGAACTCTATATTCGCTCTCATAAACCTTTAAAATGACAATGACAAATAATAACATTACTTTGAAACGGTCATAGTAAAATATCTCAACTTTTAAAATGAAAACTTTCTTTCTTGGACACATTTAATAGGAAAATATGTAGCTTCCGTGCTTATATGGGAATAAATTGAAAAAAAAATCAACTTATTGTCCTAGCTCTTTAAAAAATTCTATTTCGTATCGCATTATTTTTACATGGAAATTTATAATTCGAAATACAGTGTCACATTTTTTAAAACAAATGTTAAGACAATGATTTTTGTCTATTCAACAGATTAAATGTAGCAGATGACAAAACTTCCAGTCCTTTGTCGCACCAGCATAAGGGAGTGGGGCCGTTACCAAAAGTTACACAGTTAGAAACAACGCACAATTTGCTGCAATGTGAAATGAAGAATAATATGTCTATTGATGATATATTCGAGCCATGGCAATATCAGTTACATATTTGCCATTCATTTCACATTGAAGAAGGCTGCGCAGTGTTTCTCTGCAACACTGCCTGTGGTGCGCCAGCTAACTAAAGTTTCACTGTCTGCATCATCTAATCTAACATACTAGGGGCGATCAAATGAAAAGGTACGAAACGCCTAACTACCAAACCGGTTGAAATGTGATTATGCCGCTTTGGAATAAAGTAGTGAGACATCGAGAGATGTGATTGGAATATCCAGCGTAGTTGTGAACATGCGTAGGCGCTTGTGTATGAAGAGGGAGAGAAGCAGACAGCAAGTGACTTCCGTCCAATTGATGCGGCAGTGCCTGTGAGGCCATCATGGCTTTCCCATTGTAAAATCTGATGATTAAAGATCAGCGAGGTGTTATCAGATTTCTCACTGCGTCAGACTTTGATCAGACACCTTGCTGCGCTTTAATCATCGGATTTTGCAATGGAAAAGCTATGATGGCCTCACAGGCACTACCGCGTCAATTGGACGGAACTCACTTGCTGTCTGCTTCTCCCCCCCTGCATGCACAAGCGCCTACGCATGTTCACAACTACGCTAGATACTCCAATCACATCTCTCGATGTCTCACTACTTTATTCGAAAGCGGCATATTCAAATTTCAACCGGTTTGGTAGTTAGGGCGTTTCGTACCTTTTCATTTGATCGCCCCTTGTATAATGAAAATTGCCGACGCTAAAATTGATTTAAAAAATATGGCATTGTCTTGTGGACTATTATATTTTCATACATAAAAATGAAATCTTCTATGATTATATGAAAAGTATCTGCTTTTATGGATGATGTCAGAATTTTGCATGCAGATGATGCATGAATTTTGTTTTTGAAAAGAGAAAGAACCGACTTTAAAGGTAAGGTTGCAATGTTTCATTGACTATTTAATCTAAATCGTAGAAAATGTTATTACCTCATTTAAAGTATTAAATTAATAAGTTACAATACATAACTGCGAGATACAGTTATTGAATACTGGCAGAGCATAAAATAAAACAACGCAACCGTTTATTTAGAAACAGTTTGGTATCACGTTCAAAGTGAAATCATATTTATTAAATCATTACATTTTTTTTTTTACTGATTATTTCCTCTTAACACTGAACGATGTGTATTATTGTAATTGTTTTAATTTGAATTAATAATAAGCAACAATATGTAAAATATTTTTCAAAATGGGAAATAAATCTCTCATGTATATATATCTTTAAAACGAAATGTTTGGCAATATTATTATTTGGATGTTTTAAATAAGATATACTTTGTCCCAATATATACTCAATTTAGCAAATAATTATTTAAATATTATTTTGAAGTTTAAATACACTCTTAATTGAAAGGAAATATTACATAAGCTGTTTTTCAATTTAAAAAAATATATGCAAAAAGGGCATTAAAAAAAAAAAAAGACATAATACTAAATCTGATTTGAAATAACAAAAATTTGATTAAACATTTGAAAAAAATTGTCAAACTAAAAAGTTAGTTACCCACTGCATACCAAAAGTTTGTCAAGTTTGTCAAGTTTAAACCTTAACACATTTGATGCCGCTCACGCGAAAGTGCGTGATATGGCGCCAACGTTGAGGGGCCACTCACGCGCCAGTGCGTGATGTGGAGTGAAGTCCAATAGCCAGTCACGCGCTGGCGCGGGAAAATCTTTCACTGATTCTTTGTTATAAAAAGTGACACGGCTTATGGGAAAAACCCACTTCTACAGTGCGGCATTAACTCTCATCACATCTTCTCGTAAGCATCAGCGAACGTGTTAAGGAAATGTTTAAATTGCTATGCATAGTTTTTGCTCTAATAAATTAGTTTAACAGAACTTTTTTTAATGACTTAAACACTAAATAGCTTTGAAAATAATTCTTCCATTTAAAATTATTTGTTTTAGCATATATATCAAACCTTTTTATATAAAACTAGCAAAACCTGCAGCTTTGCTCGCGTAATAGTTGAAATATGCCAAGTGATACTTGTAGGTCTGATTTTCATTAGAAGTAATAATGTATTAAGGAATAATTAAAAAACTTCCATTTAAGCCACACTTTGACTAAATTTCACTATTACATGCATTATTTCCAAAATGAGACATAAAATAATACGAAGAACTAAAGATAATTCTAGATAAACGATAATTTAGAAAATATTTTGAAACTTTTATGCTCAATTCATACGTTCAAAACAGTATTCAGCTGAAGTATTTAATTTTTCAAAAGCAATCTTTGTACGCATTTATATTTTAAAATTAATCAACATGTTAATTTTCAAGTTTCTTTTTTAAGGGTCTATCATCTCTCGAGGGCTAATGGCACTACCATAAAATGCTTATGTTAAAAAAAGGGACTGTCACCATTAATTTACAAATTTTAATTTTAAAATCGGTTTGATCTATTTCCTAATATTTCATAGAAAAGTGTTTTGAAAGTCTTTTAAAAGGCTTTTTAAAAATATTTCTTGTTTCTGATTACCCCAAGTGATAGCGGTACAGGCATAGAACATAGAGGATCATGAGAATGATCTCTGTAGGATCAGAGATTGTCACCATTGATTTGAAACCATCACTTTTATAATCAATTTTTTACTTACTGAGTTTGCACAAGAATCGTAATTTAGAAATTTTTTAGAACGCTTTTTGCTCTGTCCCTTCGCTTTACAACATTTAATTTCAAATTTACTCCCGACAGTTCTTAGAACATATTTATATTTTGTAAGTAAGTAACATGCCAAATTTTAAGTTTCTAGATTCCTTGGTATAATAAAAATCTCCATTTTGAATATTTTGACTCCTGCACCCTTTGTTGACAGTGTCAACGACATAAAATATAGATTACGTTTGCTATGTTTTAGCAGCTTCTATCACCAGCAATTTACTTTTGAAATAGGTTTGATACGCGCTCATGCTCAGATTTCTTACAGATTGCCATTTAGAAAGATTTTACATCATTAAAAATCTGCAACATTTATTTGCATTAAAACTGTACCTCTTTTATAGACTGTCTTTATTCTGACCAATGAGAAAGCTTTACTACACTGGTGTCCAAAAGTTAAGCATAATCGGTAATTAAGTAATTATTTTTAAGTAATGAAAGAAATATGAATCGGAATGTGCTGAAACTCCAGGTGTGTAAACAAAATAGTACGCGTCACATATTTTCGCGAAGAGTTTTCCCCGAAATCGAACAGGGGACCGTCAACAAATTGAAAAAGAACGAAGATCTTTTGGATAACCCTGTCAAAACTAATGTAGCAAAAGCGTTCAAACTGCACATTATGATTAATTGGCTTATTGTAATGTACTGTGTTAATTTTTACAAGGATAGCATGTATACTCGTAGAGAAATTAAGGTTTTTATAAAAACAGTCCAAAATTTTTCCAAGTTTTTTGCTTATAATTTGCAGAG
The DNA here is from genome assembly GCA_964019185.1 of Maratus speculifer. Taxonomy (NCBI): domain Eukaryota; kingdom Metazoa; phylum Arthropoda; class Arachnida; order Araneae; family Salticidae; genus Maratus; species Maratus speculifer. Next base: position 333,298,893 of record OZ025292.1, read on the forward strand.
TTCTTATTATAAAATAATGTTCTTTTCTGAAAATATGACAAATATCATTGTACACAATACTCTGTCATCAGAATTTTAAAATAATAAAAATTGTATGAAAAATGAGTATGTTTAGTAAATAATTTTTCATTGCGCATGCGTCAACGATATCAAAATGTCATTTGCATATTGTGTTAGCTAAATGTATAGAGCAACTTCTGTAAAAGTTTCAAAAACATAGCTTGAAAATTCTGAAAATGGGAGCCTATAGAATCAACTCAAAATCCTTTATTCCCTAAATGAAGCAAAAAGATGAGGGGCTGTATCCATATTCCATTGTTTAGTGCCTACACAATATTGCACGTACAACTATATTTAGGTAAAACCCCTGATTTTTTTGCTTCCTTTAGGAATAACGGATTTTGAGTTGATTCTATAGGCTCCCATTTTCAGAATTTTCAAGCTATGTTTTTGAAACTTTTACAGAAGTTGCTCTATACATTTAGCTAACACAATATGTAAATGACGTTTTGATATCGTTGACGCATGCGCAATGAAAAATTATTTACTAAACATACTCATTTTTCATACAATTTTTATTATTTTTAAATTCTGATGACTGGGTATTGTGTACAATGATGTTTGTCATATTTTCAGAAAAGAACATTATTTTATAATAAGAACTCTGCAAATTATAAGCAAAATACTTGGAAAAATTTAGGACTGTTTTTATAAAAACCTTAATTTCTCTACGAGTATACATGCTATCCTTGTAAAAATTAACACAGTACATTACAATAAGCCAATTAATCATAATGTGCAGTTTGAACGCTTTTGCTACATTAGTTTTGACAGGGTTATCCAAAAGATCTTCGTTCTTTTTCAATTTGTTGACGGTCCCCTGTTCGATTTCGGGGAAAACTCTTCGCGAAAATATGTGACGCGTACTATTTTGTTTACACACCTGGAGTTTCAGCACATTCCGATTCATATTTCTTTCATTACTTAAAAATAACTACTTAATTACCAATTATGCTTAACTTTTGGACACCAGTGTATATAGTAAGCAACAGACTTTTATCAAAGCGGTGGAGTGATGAAATCTTGCGGATTTCTAACAGAGTAGTGCACTTTTTCGCGCATTTTGTCCCATTTTGAAATTTTGAAATTTTAAGGAACGGCTAGAGATCATTTATTAAAAAATTACAATGCTAAATTCCATGCTTCTAGTCCCTTTAGTAACACAAAAATCGAATTTTTAGAACGTTTATTGCTCCTGCACCGCTTTGGATTTTTAGCATCGTCGTAAATTCCAGCCTAATTTTGATTCCGGTCGAATACCATCATTTTGGTCCCATTACTTTTGAAATCGGTTCGGCAGTTCCGGAGATTAGCCCCTACAAAAAAATGAAAAAACAAACTATACCTCTTTATAATATAGGTATAGATAAATAAACTTTACCTATTTATAACATAGGTATAGATAAACAAACTTACCTCTTTGTAGTATAGGTATAGATTGCCATGCTAAATTTCATGCTTCTAGTCCCTTCAGTAATACAAAAATCGCATTTTTAAAGCTTTTTTGCTCCTATACCCCCTTTGGACTTGTGGCGTCGACATAAGATATAGCCTATGTTTGATTCCGGGCGAACACCATCATTTTGGTACCATTACGTTTGAAACCGTTTCGGTAGTTCCGGAGATTAACCCCTACAAGTAAACAAACAAACTTTATATCTTTATCATACAGGTATAGATTACTTTTTAAATCGTTTCTGTAATTAAGGTTATTAGCCCCTACAAACAAGCGAACAAACAAACTTTGCCTCTTTATAATATAGGTACAGGCTACCAATTATCATATCTTTATATGTAGTGCTTTTTTTAATACTATCCGAGGAAGATCGTTCGTTCTTCAAAATGTGCTTACAGCAGCGCCAACAACGTTAGTTACATAAAAAAAAAAAAAAAAAAAAAGGGAGATTCAAGAAATACAAGAAAAATTTAAATAGGCAGATGACCTATGGAGCATTTTTTAAAAAACGTTTATAGAATTTGCAGTGATTTGCGTTAAACAAATGATGATGAAATACATTACATTAAAAAAATATTCAAAATAGAATATAAGTCAACCTTATTATTAAAAATTGCTTCATCAATTTCATGTCAAACAAATTTTAAAAATAAATGAAACAATTTTTAAAATAAATTACTGTACACAGAATATTATTTGTCAGGAAATTTATTTTAAGAAGTTTGAAGTATTTTAGGTCACTTTTGAGAAGAAATGTATTTTGCGTAAATTTATTCTTTTTATATGTATAATATTCATTTAAATTAGATAAATTCTCTCTTTTCTCTGAGCCATTCATGAAAAACAAAGGAAATGTTCCTCACGTGACGTTTACATTAATAATTATATAGTATTTAAATTATAAGTTTTTAAAACATAAACTAAAATAATAAAATTCACCGAAAATCCTGGGTTTTCTTAGCAAAGACTTTTTTTAATTTGAGGATAAATTATCATTGTTAAAACAGCAGTAATATGAAGAAAATCTATTCCACGCGTGATATGAAATGGCCCTTGAACCCTTTAAGACTCGAAGAGATGTATACCTTGTACTTGTAAACAAAGCTATCCTTAACAAAGCTAGTCTATAAAAAAATCTATCTCAAAATAAAAAATGCACCCAGCCCGATATTTGTTAATAAAAGATGATATTTTACTGCTGCAAACCAGAAAGATAAATCCATAAAATTTATAATATGAACTTTAAATTATTCAGGCTTACTTAAAAGGCGATTAAATAATCAAATATGGGTGTTAAAAGTTAATTTTATTTATAAAAACATCCTAGTACTTTCAAACATTTAAATAGGTTCTTCCTCAGAGAATATTTTCTTTTATAAATACAAATATAAGATTTCGTTTTGAAAAATGAACGAGACTCGTGGCTTGAAGATTGAGTTAGTAATATTTTAGGTGAACGGTAAAAAGAAATATTTGATTCTTGTACCATGAAATTTTAATACGTCATTTTCTTGAATTGCCAGGATTTTATTTTTAGGATGTTAAACCATAAACTAGGTACAGTAGAACCCCGATAATTCGGACCCCGTTAATCCGGATCTCCGGATAATCCGGATCGATTTGGGTCATTTTTTTTTCAAATTTGAGAAGCGATTGGCTAATTTCCATAACATTAACTTGTTTCATTGTCGTATTTTGAAACAAAAAAAAACTTTTTCTGAAATCTTTTCGGAAGAATTAAGCAAAGTAAGCATTTTTACTGTCTGTAAATATTCAATAAGTTTCACATAAAGGGGATTTTCTGTAAGTATGTTTTATTTTATTTCATTTTTTTCTAATTCTCCGGATAATCCGGATTAAGTTCGGTCCCAATTAATCCGAATTATCGGGGTTTTACTGTATATTATAAGACAGGGCATCATTGCACACTTTATTTCTTTAGCACACTTTATGCATAGGATTTCTATGGATTCTCTTACAATGGATAAGTAATAATTGGATATTGGAAATATGATTTTCGTATGTTCAAAATCTATTGTGATATTCTGTTTGAGATATAAACGTGAGAGAGCAGTAGATTGGCGACAAAATTTTATATCTGCTTTATGTTCTTTTATTCTTTTTTTGAGTTTTCTATTGGTTTTCTCGATGTATTCCATTAATTCATTGCAATCAGCTTTAAAAGCGATAGTATATACACCAGCTAATTCAACTTCCGGTATTGATTAGATTTAGATCAATAAATACACACAATAGATTTTGATCATACGCAAATGATATTCCCCACAATAGATTTTGATTATACGAAAATCATATTCCCACACAATAGATTTTGATCATACGAAAATCATATTCCCAACATCCAATTATTACTTATCCATTATAACAGAATCTATAGAAATCCTATGCAAAAGCAATAAAGTGTGCAATGATGCCCTGTATTATAATGTACCCAGTTTATGGTTTAACATCCTAAATATAAAATCCTGACAATTTAAGAAAATGACGTATTAAAACTTCATGGTATAACAATCAAATATTTCTTTTTACCGTTCACTAAAATATTACTAAAATATTGCTAAAATATTACTTACTCAATCTTCAAGCCACGAGTCTCGTTCATTTTTCAAAACGAAATCTTATATTTGTATTTATAAAAGAAAATATTCTCTGAGGAAGAACCTATTTAAAGGTTTGAAAGTACTACGATTTTTTTTATAAATACAATTAACTTTTAACATCTATAGTTGATTATTTAATCGCCTTTTAAGTAAGCCTGAACATTTTAAAGTTCATATTATACATTTTATGTTAAAAGCAAGGCAAAATTTTCATTACGTCATATATTTTTATATTTAAGATAAATCCATTCAAGGTTTTATTACACACGACTCAGAAACAAAAATATAAATGAATATCGAATCCACACGAGGGTTCTTAAAAGGTTAACAAGTTTTAAAATCTCCACATTTTAAATCTTAAACGTCATAAATCTGCAAGTTTCAGGGACATTCCATGAATAACTGTCTTGCGCGCGACACTTACATGTATACTTATATGTATTGACTTACAAGTTGTATAAACGTACACTGGCAGAGCCGCCTTAGGTCCAAAATTTTTCGCGTGAAAATCTATTTAAATACCGCCCACTGTCGCATTTTTTGAAGGTTTCAACTCTGGTTAAAATCTGTATTTTTAAGACCTCAATAAAGGGGACCAGGAGGGACACTGCGCTCTACAGACTTGGTTTCTTTGTCTGAACATTCCCTTTTAGGAAATCATATCAAAGTATACATTAGAAATATTTTTATATTATCATGATTGTTTTTAATTTGAGGATATTATAACATTGTTAAAACGGCTGTAATATGTAAAAAAAACTGTTCCCACACATGATATTCAATGATACCACTTCACTCTATTCAAATTGAAATCATTCTTACTAAGAAAGGCACTTAATTTCAAGCTTGTGAGGAATTTCTGAAAATAATTACTTTAAATGCAAGTAAATGGTTTAAAACTGCATTAAAAGCTTCTTAGAAGTAAAATAAAAAAAATGTTGATAATGTCAATAGTAAAAATCTAGCTGTCGTAAAGTAATAATACTTTTGGTTTCACTCAGCTCTTTACCGTACGCTCTAAAAGCATTTTATTCAGAAATAAAAATGTCATTTTATTGCTTTAAGAGAAATAATTTAATAACTCGTAAGAACTGTCGAATTGTCCATTTTTCTAAAATTCTGAGAACAGTAATTATTTAAGTCCATTAAATAAGAATGTTTCTTTAAAAATAAAAAATAAAACCAAAAGAAAGGATTTCTTTTTTTATTCTGTTTCTATAGCTGCAAACTCTGCAGTTTAAAATCAAGTATTTAGTTTAAAAATATCCACTGTTTTTTATAAATTGAAAATAACAAATGCGTTTTTTTAAGAAAATTAATTTTGAACATCTTTGCTAATCTCATATAATTTATCAATTAAAAAAAAACAATCATTTTATTTGAATTTTTATTCGAATTTATTTCTAACATATTACATAAAATATTACAATATCATAAGTTTAAAATTAAATACACAGAAGATGCGTTGCCAAGTTGTTATCTTGAAAGCTTTTAGGTATGTGCCTATTTTCGGAGCACTTAAAAAAATAAAATAATTAAATAGATAAATAAATTTTTAAAAAACACATGGGTTTTATTTTAAACAGGGAATCAAACTATGAATTATATACATTTTTTAGTGGTGTTTTAATTAACTGTTCAAATTTAAGCAATATTTATTCAAATTTTAGAAACGAATTGCATGTATGCCAAATATTCTGTAGTGAAATCTATTCAATTTATTTTATTTTTTTCGACAATATATTAGTAAATCACTTGCCCGTATTGTGGCGCAAAATATTGGCAATAACTCTTAAATTTACTAAGAAACTGCAAGAATTTACTTTGTACTTTGTGACACCTGGTTTAGTTTTCGTATTTGGAATCCCTTACTCCGTCGGGTATGGCAGGAAAGCAAAGTCATATCTTAGACAGTGCGCCACAAAACTCAACGACCATTCATTGTAACTATAACAAGTGTTCTCTCTCCGCTCGCCATTTCGCCAAAATGCGACAGAATTATGCATTTGGCGAAAAAATGGCTGATTAGACTCTCCAAATTGCGAGTGCTCAGATGTTTTTCTCTTTCTTTCTGTTTTTTTTCCTCTCTGTGTAGCAGTGTCAATACAGACGATATTCTTAATTATATTCTGACAAAACCAGTAACGTGTGAGAAAAACTTCATTGTGATGAACATAATAAAAACTTAATTTAGAAATCGAAAATAGAATGAAATTGAATAAAACTGAAACGAAATTAAGTAAATTTAGAAATCAAATGTATATAGGAAAAGTCAATAACATCATTTCATGGACCCAATACCCAACAATATAATTTTGAAACTGCAGAATTTATCAACTGAATTTGAAGAATGGGCTTCTATGAAAAAGAGAAGAATTCTAGAAAAGTAAAGTTTTTGACACATATTCTATTGTCTTTATTTTAGATTTTTCAGAATTAATTGAATGTAACATCTAAAAATTGTGAATTAACTGAGACTAGAAATTTTATTTCATAACACTTAAAATTGCATTTAGATTTTTTTTTTCTTATTGCGCAAAACATTTAGAATGCATTTTTTTTTCTGTAGTGCAAACGTTGTCGAATTTTCAACGTTTCAAGTTATATTTTGCTAACTTTTTTTTTTTCATTTGGCGAATGTTTTTTATTTCTAATTAGCTGACCTGGTAGCCCTGGTAAAAAGTCAGCGAGAACTCTGGTTATAACACCTTGGTTGTTCTTTCTGGCAGGTGTAAGGTTGCAACTTGCAACTTGCTTTTGCGTTAGTTTCTGGAAAGCCGGAAACTTTGTGTGCTGAAGCGTTGCTATTGTGCTGCTATTTTAATTTTAATTTTTACCTGTCCGTCTTACAGATATTCTCTTCTTTTTTTCTTTGCCATTTTTTAGTGTACAGATATTTTATAAGACCGAAAAGAAAAAAAAAACACGTTATTGTCAAAAAATTGTTTGCAATATTTTCTATAAATGTGTAAAATGTAATTTGTGACTGATATGCAGAATTTTTCATATGAGATAGTCTAAAATATAAAAGTTGAAAATTTACAACCTAACAAACAAGTTTCATCAAAGAATGCATGATTGGAAATGAAACTCAAATATGATATCGCATTTGGGAACTTCGCTCATGCAAACATGAAAGCTACATTCCTGTTACGAGTTATCGGGAGAAGAAGGACACTAATAGTATGCAAATGTGATGCTTATAAAAAACTTTCTATCATTTAATACATAAAAGACGCTGTTCCTAGGGCCCGATTAATCTCTACAGATATGGGAAGCACAGAGTGTCATTTCGGGGTCTCTCTTTCATTCGAGAAATGTGTTAGATATGCCTGGCAATTTACCGGTGCTACATAGCATGTCTCAGTTCTGTTCACATGTATTTCATTAAAGATCTTTTTTATGATCCCCTATTTATGTGAGTTTGTGTGTTTATATATTCCCAAAAATCAGATACAATCTACAAAAATACAGAAAAATGATTTTGCATAGTGTTATTAGCGTAAAAATTTAAGTTGGATAAAAAATTTGAATTTAGTATACATAAAAATATTAATAATTTGAAATAGTTATTTCAATTTTGGCAATAGTTTAAATTATTAATATTTTACATTGTGAAAATTAAAGTATTAATATTCAGTTATATGTGAAATAGAAATAATCTAACAATCTAACATTACAATTAATTCAATAAAAAATCCCCGAATTTTTCAGATTTTTAAAAAAATTCACATTTAAGTCTGTTATATCTCTATTGAGGCACAAGAAAAAAATCTGAATTTCTGGACTGATAATGCTTTGTGGTAGTATAATGCACAAAAAATTTAAAGATGGAGACTTTATTGCAACTTGAGATATGACGGGGACAGCATGTCAACAAATGCTATTAAGAGTACCTTAAGATGAATGTGCAAATATTTGAGTCATGTTGAAAGTTTTTCTTACTAGACGTAAAAATTTGTAAACGGACAAATTTTGAAAAAAAAAAAAAAATTCTTAAACATTATGCTTAGATTTTACCACTAAGAATTTATTTTAAGAAACTGTTCTATTACTTAATTTTAAGCACATTTATTTTGAACAAATTGCTTTAAACTTCAAATGAATTCGTGAAAAAAAGATGAGACATTTACAATTCCGCAAATCTTTCAATGTCAGAAAATTCCTAACTCGATAAAATAAAGGTGGATCCAGTGCACAAAAATAAAATAAAATAAAATAAAATAAAATAAAATAAATACGTGTGGCACTTGGGGACTGCCGCGGTAAAGCTATTGCATAGCATTTTTTATCAACTTATGCAATTATATTTATTTTTTTTATTTATGCAGTTTTTTTTTGTCTTTGATATTAATTTAAGTTTTTTCTTTTTCTTTGATATTAATTCAAGTTACACTTTTTGATTGTTACACTTTTTGTTACTTACCGATAAGAAAACACATTTTTTTCTTTTATTGAAAAGCTCTTACAAATTAATCTTATAAATTAAAACTTTTAGGAATTTTAACTGCATCGATAAATTAACCCTTTATCTTATATAAAAATATTGACTCACACTAGAATTAGCATCATCAGCCATCATTTGCAATTACAGGTGATATATATCACGTCCCCACTGGCAAAGTCAGGAAAACGCGCGTTTCTCACATCGAAGTTAGTGAGTTCGATCCTCAGCCGGGGAAGAAAAATCCGCAGTCGATTCTACCCACAATATCCGTAGTCGCTTACGGAACTGTCAATAGATGGCGCTACCAGCGTATTTTTCTTAACTAGCAACTCATGCTAGAAATTTAATGCTAGAATAGCAAATAAATGAGACGTCTGCCGAACTGAAACGGCGTTAACCGGAGTGTTAGGTTTTTTCCTCGTTACGGAATTTCTAGATTCGGTCGCCGCGCTCAAAGCCCGTGATAAAAGCTATGCAATAGCTTAAAAATAAAATTAAAATAATAGTTATTTTGAACTTCCTTCATGTTAGGGTTATTGTACAAAAAAAATTGCAGATTTTTTTTATTTTTATGACTAAGCATTCAATGCTGGACCACTCTAAATCGATCGACTTGGTTCATATGCATCTTAAATACGAACCTGCAAATACAAATAGCTCAGAGCAGGAATATAGTAGAGGGTATCCGCGGGTATATGCTGTATACCTTCTGAATATTTTAAAGGAACACCGTATACCTTCTGTTTCTCAAGAAAGCTATAGTATATACAATCTAGGGTATACTCCCTGCCTTGAGCTCCTACCCTCTGCTAAGAGCGAATACTCTCTGTACTTTTTAAGACTACATCACTGGCTCAGAGACTCAACAATTACACGGAGAGCGGTTTTCCAGCTTGGTTTTGTCACATAATCGTTCTTTGAATGCTTTTGTTTCGTATAATACCAACGCTTTCGGCGTATATACGGATTTTATCGAAGCGGTCAAACGTATTAACGTTTAAACGTTTTTCGCTCAAGGCATGAAATTTAAATTTTCAATGTTTTTCTGCGGATTAGAGACATTGAGAAATATCCGGTAGAGTATCCCGAACGCGATTCTTTGTTCAAGAACTAAGATGTTTTTACTTAACTACTACTTGTTATGCAGGTACTTAAAAAATCTGAATATTTCCTCAGTTTAGATTTTGGTTTTTTCCCCAAAAAACTATGTTATTTATTATAAAATGTCTTACATTAGTTGTGGGTAGAATCAAACTAATCTTTGGAAGATCTGTGGCGCAGTATTTAGTTTTTTTATATTTTTTTTGTATCTTTACAAGAAAAATGTATTGGATTCTGGAAAACTTTCGACGGATTTACACGTTTTAACGGTAAGAGAGTCCGATAAAGTTGTTTTTACAAAATATCTGCCTGTGAGTTTGTGAGTCTGTGACTTTGTCTGTCTGTATGTGACATGAATTTTGTGGGCACTCATCTTAAGACCTAATGCACAGAATTAAGAAACATACAGGGGGAGACTGGGGCACATGTGAAAATGGGGCATATGAGAACATTGCCATTTTCACTACTTTTTATATGTTTTTATATTTCAAAAAATTACCAAAGATGGTAGCACCTACGGACACATGGGAAAATTTTTTTGAAGCTCTTCGAGATTTTGTTTGTCCCCAGGAGCCAAAATATTGCTTAATGAACTGAAAAGTAAAATATGCAACTTGCTAAGAGAATAATTTTATTTATTTATTCATTTTTTTTGTTTTAATGTTTTAACATAGGTACACTATAGATAATAATAAATATTTATGATAATTTTTTTCTAAAATTGAGAAATGCTAATGATTTGTCATTTTAACTCTTGTGGGAATATGGGGCACTTATGAAGAGTTTAGTTGCGCCAAATCTAACACGCCATTAAATTCTCCAACAATCATTCAGTGATTCTGTTCGTTTTAGTTAACTTCAAGAAAATAATGCCAGCTCCATTACCTATAATTTTATTGAAATAGAAGACATTTCTGTCATATAAAGTTGATTTTGCATAGAAACTTCTACAAACACATCTCCAACAAATACATAAAAACAACAAGCTCGTTTACGTTCAGTTGTAATTTAAATAAATTTAACGTTTTCTAAAATGCAATAAATTTTATATATCATTTTATTTAAAGGTTTTCAATACTATTTTTTATGCATCGTTGATGCAAAAAACATTACGTTTAACAACTTTGCAAATCTTTCTATTTCATTTGTTGCAAACTTGTATTATTAGTTTCCTGCGATTTCCAAAACAGATATGTTATTTGGTGATTTGAAAATAGATATATATTTTAAGAAAATAACATTTTTAAACTTATAACTACCATGAAATCTCCATTATTGACTTCCACCCTTCCTTTCTTTTAAAAGCAAAAGAAATTAAATTTGGAGGAAGCTTATAAACGGAAAATAATTTTTTATCCTTAATTTACAGCCAAATAAGGCAAATAGAGGAAAGATAATCTTTCGCCTTTCGGAAGATTTTCGATAAATATCTAAATGCTCCCTCCCTAAAATCTCTCTTAAACAAAAAGCCCTAAGCAACAGTTTAATTCTTTAATTATTTTCTCAAGTTTACTTCTTTATTTTTCTATTTTATTGGAACAATATTTTATCAATTATGTAAGCTCCCCCCCCCCCCTCAAATCTACTTATTTTTATTTTATAATATTTTGATACATATCATTCAGAAACTAAATAAATATGCATATATTTTTCTTTATGGTGAATTTAACAGATAGTACAACTAATGGTTATGGTAACATATGAAAAAGATTCTAAAAACATGCCAAGAAATAGGTTTTCCTTGTCTTAACATGTTTCCCTTGTGTGTTTAGAACTGCCCCTACGTTAAGGCACATATGAAAATTTTTTTGAATTCATAAAACTATTAAGAAAAGTAAGAAGAACTATAAAAGATAATTAAAAAAAATACCATGCGTAAAAAAAGTTCTGTTTACTATATTGAGTAGTTCTGCTCATATACCGGGTGTCCTGAAAAGGACTGAACGATTTTAAAAATCAATAACTTGCAAACTTTTACAGATATTTAAAAAATTCTTGCACGAGAGTCATCTAAAAGGTCAAAAGTTTTTTTCCTGCGATTCTGGATTTTAGTTCGAATTACAAACAATAGATGGCGCTGAGAGCACTAGGTGCTGTATTGAGACGGATATTGACGTCACTTGGCACTGAAGCAAAATGAGGAGGTTAAAGCTATGGAGTGGATCTTATTCAAAAGTGAACTTTTGCTTTTACCGTCCGATTTTGAATGCAATCCATATAATTTTGATTTTGCTGGCGTCAGCACCATAATAGAGAAAAATATTATTTTCATGGGTACGACTCCTTTGAAATCAAAATGCGTGAATCAACAACGTTCGAATTACCGACTTTATTTTTATTTTTATTTATTTATTTATTTTTACATTCCAAGAATGTAAGTACTTTTGAGAACAGGATATCTTATTTATCTACTTATTTATCTGAGTATCTTTTAAACCTTTTTTATGTCACCTAGTCATGTCCTGTATTGTATTTTAAGTATGTGGGATTAACAGTTAATTTACAGGTACACCCAAAAGATTGCATCACATCATAGTCTATGGGGGAAAATCACTTGCAGTGTATATTAATGAAATACACTATTTCAAATGTATTGAAATTGATATAAATCACTGAATCTCAGTATAAGATGATTATGATAGAATAGAGTATTTGGTATTTGTTGCATTTAACGTTCATTTACAAGGGCACACAAAAAGAAACCGGTTACTGTACTGTCTTTAAGTAATAACTGCTGGAAATGCGTTTTCAATTTCGGCATGCGCTTTTAAATTTAGCTGTTTTTTAGATACATTAGTAATTATATAAATGCATATCACTTATACTCGTCCCTGGTGCGTCCGTCCGTCTGTCTGTCCGCATATAACAGTGCAAAAATTACTCTGTCGAATCGTTTGAAATTTTAAATACATATTTATTGAATAATTTTATCCAATTATTTCAAATTTTATGAATATCGGATGTGTATTTCCAATACAGGGACAGTCAAAAGTTTTCCGTTACAGTATGGCCGACGGGGAAAAGTTTCAAGTGCTTTTTGGTGATATTACACCCGTCCGAACATAATGAAGTTAACATGCATTTATAAATTAAATTGAAATACAAATGATGCAGAATATGCTGCACAAAGAATAGTTATTATTCATTTACAGGGCCACACAAAATAATTATGTAACATAACGGTATAGAAGGGAACATACTTTGCGGCATATTTTAATTTTGTTACACATATAATAAAATTGTTATAAGTTACTTAGGTTTACTACAAATTTCATACTGTGTAATAGAAAATAAGAAATATTTACAGGGACACACAAAAGATTTCGGAAACTATGCTGCATCAAAAATGCTGTACGCTAATGATAATTGCTTGAAGTTTTAAGTTTTGATATGATTTTTTTAAAGTTTCACTACATTTTTGCATGTTACACTGTGTATATAATTGGTGCAAATCATATACAGGGCTACACAAAAGAATTCGCACTCTTCACTAAGTGTGTAAGTAAAAATATTAAAGGTGGTTTGTAAATGAGTTATGCATTTTTTACATTGAACGGCTTTAAGTATATTACGATATGTTTAAAGAATAGAAATGAAATGATATACAGAGGCACTCAAAAATTGGATTAATAGCCGGTTCTGGATGGTAATCTCTGGAAGTGTGATTTCATTAGTTTAAAGCATGTTTCGGTTTTAAATAGATTTTAGCTAGATAAATGGCGTGTATTTAAAGATAGTATGAAGAGTACAGGGCTATACAAAAGAGTTCAAATATGCTTCCGTCTATTTAAATAAATTGCTAAATGTCAAATTTCAACTTAACATGTGTTTTTAACGCTTTCCAACATAGTTAAAAATGTTTATGATTTCTTTTTAGTTAGCCGTCTGCCTGCCTGTCTTTCCAAACTCTAACTTGCGTTGAAATAATTTAATTGGTCTGTAAATGATATATCTTAATAAGATTTATTATGCCGTGTTGGGTATTGTAAACAAATTATGCATAATTCATGATTCATTTACACAGACACTCAGAACTATGCCATTACATTATGTTCTGTGAGGATAATTATATATGTAGCTCCTATATTCGTCATCTGGAATGTTCTTTTATCTGTCCGCACATAATAACGCAAAAACTACCCAACAGAATGCTTTGAATTATAATATATATACTCGTTGCAGAATTTTCATTACTCATTTAAAGTTTTATGAAAAGTGAATCAAAGCTTAAAAGGATATTAATAAATGTTTTCTTCATTCTATTAAAACCTATTCTGCGTGACTAATTCAATGATATCCAATGATAGGTGATGATTCTAGGTTGTCATTATGATTATGGCTCATTTAAAGTGGAGGTAGTATTATTTCCCTATTACCATGAATTTAATATGCATAATCGTAATAAATTTTGTTTTTAAGTATTTTTACAAGAGAGTGCAACAGCTATTGCACCAAATTTTCAACGTTTATACTATGAATATTCTTTGTTCTAAAGCAGAGGTTCCCAAAGTGTGCTCCGCGGAGCCCTTGGGGCTCCGCCTGAACTTTCCAAGGGCTCCGCGGCGTTCCAGCAAAATAAACAAAACATGAAAGAAATTAACGTATTCCAAGTGGAAGATTTTCAAAAGTATGCAGGAATTTTTGAGTCTGTGTGCGTATGTCAAAAATTAATATGTCCAAACTGAGTTGAAAAATAGACTCCAAAAGAAACGGTTTGAATTTTAATGTATCAATTTTCTGTATAATATTTTTGATTTAAATTGCTTTATTTATGTTTCTGTACTTAATGTTTTTTTAAAAATTCGGTTTAAAATGAGCTACAAGAAATGGTATTCTGAATCGAATGCACAATGTGAATCGAAGCTGGAGAGGCCCGTCAGTGCTGTTAACTCTGCTTGTCGAACAAAATGGAGAACAATTTTGTTCTTTGAAACTCCGCCTATTCATATGTTTATACTTAATTCTTTTTTGCTCACATTTCATAATCAGACGAAACAACAAAAGAGCTTTTGGCCAATGAAAGCATTTCTGGACCGTTGACTCCAGATCAAGTATTGTTATCAAAGTAAGACAGAACCGAGACACTCTGGAAAAGTAATTTCAATAAAAAACTAAAATATGATGAAAATCTCTTAAACATGGGATTTGCCGAAACAGATGATCAGCTTCTCTGTGTGATTCGTGATAAAGTTTTGAACAACAGCTCAATGTTTCCGGCAAAGTTGGGCAGTCATTTTGATTTTAATCATCCAGAATTAACCACTTGAGGGGCGGTGGAATATACTTTATCCCGACTAATTTAAATGAGATTCTCACCAGAAAGATTTAACGAAATTCGACATCTTTAATTTTGGCTGCAAAATGATGGATAATTGTCTTTGCTTATTTTAAAATAAAAATTTTCGATTTTTCCGGTGAGAACCAATCATACAGATACATTATTGCCCCTCAAGGGGTTAAAAGATAAAACATTTGATTTTTTAAAATGAAAATGCAAAGAAATTTTAGCTTTAAAGAAAAAAGTAAGGCTACAACTGCGAAAACAATGAAAAGATTTTGTAAGTTTCCTACTTAATAAAAGTTACAAAATAACACAAGCTGGCAGAGCCCATATCATTGCAAAAACTCTTATTAAATCTTATGCAATTGATATTTCCAGATTTTTATTTGATGAAAAAACTGCCAATTTAGTTTCCAATGCTCCTTTGTCAAATAACACTATTGTACGATGAATTATCGATAAGGCAGATGACGTAAAAGAAACACTTATTGGTCGCCGACTTGGCATTTTTAATAGTATTTGTTCGCTATATTCATTTCCATAGCTATCAGAAGAATCTTCTTTGCAGACCACTAGAAGCCAATACATCAGAGGATAAAATATTTAATTTTTTTTTTTTTTTTTTTTATGAAGTTTTAACATCAAATGAAATACCATGGGAAAACTGCAAAGATATATGTACTGATGGCGCAAAAGCAATGGTAGGTCTTAATGCTGGGGATATTGCTAAAATTAATGATAAATCAAAGGAATATAACAGTAGCCATTGTGTTCTTCACAGACATACGCTAACCTCAAGAAAAATGCCTCTTGAAATTATGATAGATCTGAATGATGGCTTTATAAAATCAAGACTACTTAAAAGTAGACTTTTCAAACTAATTTGCGAAGATATGGAAAGCTTACATCAGTCTTGCTGCTGCATACTAAAATAAGATTGTGATCCCGAGCAAAAGCGTTGACACGTTTGCTGGAGCTGCTTGCAGAGGTTGAAGCATTTTTGACAGATCACAACCCTCAATTAGCAACAATTTTAAATGAGGAAGATTGGTCTTGTAAATAAGCCTATATGGCGGACGTTTTCAGTAATGAACGAAAGGAATTTACCGTTTCAAGGAAAAAGTGTTGCTATTTTTGATGCAAACTCCCAAGTGTCAGCATTTAAGAGGAGACTTACTTTCTAGTCTGAATGTGTAAAAAAGGTGATATAAGTTGCTTTCCTCTTACTAAAATGTTCTTAAATGACTATAACATCAAGTTTGAGGGAAAAAAAAAAAAAAAAAAAAAAAAAAAAAAACAGAAAATTATTTAAGATTATCTTGAAGCCCTGGATCTGATAGGATTGCTTTCCAGCTACTGAAAATACGATGCTGGATGATTTTAATTGGGCACTAAATCCTTTCAGTCTAAAAACAAATCCACACAGCTTAAGCTCTGAGGAATACGAAACTCTCATTGATTTAACATCTCAAAGCGATCTAGAAATCTCTTCTCAAATCAAACCTTATTCTGAATTTTGGTGTCATTTCACACATGAATACAAAATCTTTCCAGGCAGAGCAAAATTAATTTTATTTCCATTTTCAACGACATATCTGTGTGAAACTAAATTCTCTACTTGCACAAGTTTCAAAGCAAAATACAGAAATCGATTAAATGCAGAACCAAACATTTGCTTGCAATTATCGAAAATTACACCAGATATAAAAAAAAAACTGCACAGCATAATTGCGCATTTTTCACACTAAACTTTTTTATATTACCGTTCGTCAAACTTTATGCAAGATTAAAAAAAAAAAAAAAAAAAAAAAAAAAAAAAAAAAAAAAAACTATCGGCAATTAATATTTGTATATTGTATATTGCATATTGCATTATTTTAAATTTGTAATTTTAATTTTGATAAATTGTTTATTTTTATTAAATTTTACTTATTTAAATCTTCTATAATAGTTTTCAAAATTGTATTTAATTTTTAAAACAATGTCTGTCGCTGAAAATGTCTTTTTTTAAAAGATCGTGTATCATTTAAAATCCCTCACTAGATTCTTTTGTATGTAATGTTTGTATATATTTCTTCTTAATGTAAAAAAATAATTTGTTTTCCTCGTTACTGAAAGTTTTCAGAAATCACAAATTTTTAATTATATTTTGGCTGTATTTGAAAGAAATATCTCGATTATACAAAATACATATTTTAATGCAAAAAAGAAGGTTTTAATCCTTAGTTTTATTTTATTGTATACAATATTAGTAATATTAAACAAAACTGCTAAAGGGTTATATAATAAAAAAATAAATGATTTTTGAAATTTCTAGTATGAATTCAGAATTTCTGTATCAGGAAAGGGCAAAACTGAGAACCAAGGTTCATGTAGTAAATTACTGGCTCGTATTTTTATCCAGCGGATTTTTTTCTACTCCATAGGCATAAAAAAACATTAATTTGTAAACCACAGAGTATTGTTCGGTTTAGGGGCTCCGCCTTAGAAATTCTTCCCAAAAAGGGCTCCGCGAGCCCAAAAGTTTGGGAACCGCTGTTCTAAAGAATAAACCATTTCCGCAATTTTTTTACAACATACATAAAACTCTACTAAAGAACTTCTTTAAAACAAACTAGCATTTCTTAGAATATAACAATTTTTTTAAAATAGCAAAATTGATTAATTTTTAACAACAACAACAACAACAACAAAAAACCCACTAAATCGTTTTACTTTATTTTAAAATATGATGCACAAAGTATTCTTTAAATTAGATGATAAAAAGTAATTTAATCTGAGAAAATACGGCTTTCTTTAATGTAAAATCGTCTGCAAAATTCGTATGCTGCTCGTTTAATTCATTTCCAGTTTCCAATCGCTGCTATTATATAAAAGGATTTATTATTTCCATGACAACAACACATTTCACTGAAATTATACCGACTGAGTCCAAAATTGGGCTTCATGTCGAGTGCACAGGTCAAATGTATGTTGTTCAATAAAAACAAATAAACAAAAGTTCAAAATAGGGCCCTAAGAGCAAGATTGCATTGTCAAACGAGACCCACTCCACAGCCTTAAACTCCTTATTTTGCTTCAGTACCAAGTGACGTCAATATCCATCTCAACACCGCATCTAGCGCTCTTAGCGCCATCTATTGTTTGTAATTCGAACTAAAATCCAGAATCGCAGGAAAAAAACTTTTGACCTTTGAGATGATTCTCGTGCAAGAATTTTTTAAATATCTGTAAAAGTTTGCAAGTTATTGATTTTTAAAATCGTTCAGTCCTTTTCAGGACACCCGGTAAATTAACCCAGTTATGAGAAAAAGCTATGTTTATGTGAACTGTTCACACGTGCCCCAGTCTCCCCTATATATTCAGGTAGTCCCTTATAGAAATTGGTGCTGATTAGTTTTGAGTGTAAATCGTTCAATAGGTGGCGCTACAATGCTGTCTTTTTATGATTTCTGCAATAGCTTTATCTCAAGAATTAATGTACGGATTTTCATCAAACAACATATTCAGTTAATGCTTTAAATAAAGAGATTCTATGTATGTTTTGGTGAGAATCACCGAAAGGGGCGCTGCTATGCTGAATTTTTCCTGATTCGCGCAATAGTTCTATTGCAAAAACTAATGCATGATTATTAATTTTTTTTTATCAAACTTAAGATTCAGCTTCATAATAGTAAATATTATTACTGATTATGTTTTTGTATAAATCGCACAATAGGTGACACTGTTATTCTGCATTTTTACCAATATTTGCAATAGTTTTTTTCTAGAATTAATGCACGGAATTTCATACCATTAGAATCCGCACGATGGGCATAGATTGCCATTTAACTTTATCACTGTGATAGCGAATTTTGAAGTACTAACATACATGAGATAGAAAAAAGTTTTGAGGTTGCCACATCTGACTAGTTTGATTTATGACATGGGCATTTCGAACGAAACAATATTTTTATAAGGTGCCACAAAACAGACTTAAATTTACTTTATATTTTATAGTGACATTGATCAGTTCGACTTCTAAGTTTTGTAATCATACTTTTATTGTATTTAAGAATATTGTTTTCTAAATTTAAAATATATTGAAATATATTTAAGAAAAAAAGATTTTTATTAAATTAAAAAGAAATAATTCCCCCTTTTTTTTCTCCGCGTACCACCACACCCAGCTTTTTTTTAAATTCATTTCTAATTTAAATCTAAGAAGAACTGCGTCTATAAGTGCCCTTTCTTCTCCACAATGAGATACTTATACTATATCAGTCTTTGAGTCACGTGATAGCATGTTTTTATTTTGCACATATGTACGTTTTACCGCAAAGGAATTTTAAAATAATTTACATATTTGGTAATTTTTATTAGTTTCTTTTTTTAAGTAATTTAAATATTTTGTCCTCCAAGGTCATTTTATGAGTTACTTAATGAAAATTAGAAGAAACATAATTAAACATGAATATGTTCAGCGCAACTTACCGGACACTTACCGAAGAGACTAATGTTACCAACCCATTGTAGGGCAGTATGAAATGAAAATCAAGGAGAATTGTGACGTCAGCAACAGTTCAACAAAATAGTTTTCATTTGTTGCCGCCAGAAGCGCCATCTGTTGTTTATTCGCAAAAAAAGGTTTTTTTAATAACTTGAGTTGTGTTCGAAATGGCAACATAAATTGTTCTTTTAGTTATGTTTGAGAGACCGATCTGAGGAGTAGTGTAAACATCGGCTCTCATATATTTTAAGTGATGTGAATTAAAGTTTATCGTGAAATACAGTCCGCTGAGATATTTTATTGTCGTGTGTAGTGAACTTTTTTAAATGACTGAGCTAAACGGCGGGTCCATATATTTTTTGGTCCCCCCTCGATCCGAGAAATCAGCAGTAAGTGCGTATCAAGATTCCATTATTTAACTTTCTAGTTTTGATTTACGAGTAAAAAAAAAAAAAAAAAAAAAAAATTAGTATTACTGCAATATTGAGAATGTCAGAAGAAAAAATGTTTAAATGAAATAATATGCAGCTGTTCGCTGTTATATCTTCAAAGCAAGAATTGGAATAAAAAGAATATTTCGTAAAACAATGTTGCAAAATCGTCTGTGAAAAATAAAAATGAAAAGAACTGTTTGAGAAGAATAAAGGGAAAAAAATAAACAAAATATCTGCCGTAATCAGTTGGATTATATTTTCTTTTTTTGAAGGTATGTGAAATTGATTTATTTATTCATTTATTGTGAAATTGTGTTTATTATCATGTTTAAAAGTGCTAAAAAAGAAGATTATCTAAGGATAGCCTTCGAATTAGGAATTGACATTTCAGATACTAAATTAACTAATTATGATTTAATGAATTTAATTAAAGAAAATGATAAGTATAAGACAGATACTAAAATGGTTGAAGATATGGCGAGTAATATTATTGAAGAAAGGCAAAATGATGAAGCGAAGGTTTTAGAGCTTGAGAAATTACGTTTAGAACGTACGAAGTTAGAGCTTGAATTGGCTAAGGCCCAAGCAGAGAAAAAAAGTAAAAATGCTAATAATTTCGAGAAAATCGAAAGTATAGAATCTTTAGACTCTCTCATTAAAAGTATAAGAACACTTACAATTAAAATTCCGACGCGACCGGAAGGTTGGGGTTATTTCTTTTCGTCATTGGAAAGGGCTTTTATTTCGAAAAATGTCCCAGAAAAGTATAAATCAGAAATTCTTCTAATTTGTTAGGGGAAAGGGCAACAAACGTTATAACATACATTAAAGATGGGGAATTGGAGGATTATATTCTAAAGTAAAAGCTATAGTACTTAGAGAGTTTGAACCGACTCCTCAAACTTGCCTAGAACATTTTAGGAAAGCACAACGTCAATCTAATGAAACATATGTACAATTTGCATCCCGATTAACAATGAGTTGGGATTATTATTTAAAATTGAGAAATGTGACAGATTTTGAAACTTTAAAACAGTTAGTGATTTCTGATAAAATTTGTCAGACTCTTGATAAGGATGTTATGTGTTTTATAAATGTTAGACAAGGGGATTCTTGGTTGCGACCAATTGAGTTATCACGAGAGATAGATTTATATTATACATCAAAGGGGAAACCCGTAGTTGATGCTGAGTTTCCTAGATCGAATAATAAAAATTATTATTCCAAACCAGTTTCTAAAGTTTTTCTAACAGATGTTAAAAATTCTAAGTGTATTTTGTCATGCAATGAAAGTCATCCTTTACATAAATGTCCTGTTTATAAAAATATGTCTGTGAGTGATAGAGTTGAGCTAGTAAAGGCAAAAAATCTTTGTTTTAATTGTCTTCTGAACCATAAGGCAGTAGATTGTAAATCCAAATTCTCTTGTATTATTTGTCGGAAAAAACATAATGTAACTCTCCATTTCCCTCGAGAACAAAAAATAAATAAAGTTGACAATCAAGAGGTAATTCCACAGGAAATGAGTCATATAAACAATGATAGTAATAAATCTAACTTAGATGTTTCGGCTCCAGTATTCCAGCCTTTCCAAGCTAATAATCAAAGCAATTTATTTTCAACGACATGTAATTTGGCTAATGAGTTAAAAGCTGTCTTACTTAGCACATTTGTTTGTTTAATAAAAGATGAATTTGGTAATTTTCATGAAGTACGAGGTTTATTAGATGTAGGTGCAAATTCTAATTTTATGAGTAAAGAATTAGTAGATAAACTTAATTTGAAAAGAGAAAAGACTAGCATTTCTATTTCAGGCATAAATAATTTATCGCTGAATGTTAGGTCTAGAGTTAACACAACTATTTCAAATAGAGGTAAAGATTTCAATTTGAAATTAGATTTTTTGGTCGTTCCGAAAATTACAGAATTTACGCCGTCTAGACCACTTGAGACTTCTATTCCATTAACTAACATCAAATTAGCTGATGAGAAATTTAATGTAACAGGCCCAATTCATTTGCTTTTAGCTGCAGAAAATTTCTACGAATTTTTAAAACCGGGTCAAATTTATTCACAAACATTAAATACTAAAATTGTGTTACAAAACAGTGTTTTCGGTTTTATTGTTAGTGGAAGCCTTCCGGCTAAGGGAGAAAGCAATATTCATTGTGGGTTGGTAACAGATAATTTAGAGTTAAAAAGGGTAAATAAAGAGTTTTGGGAATTCGAAAACATAGAGAGAGAGTCTGAGATTTCTAAAACTAAAAAGTCAAACATTTGTGAAGAGTGCTTTCTGAAAAATTATTGGAGAACTGAAAATGAACAATATATGGTGAAAATGCCACTAAAGGAAGATCCGTCTTGTCTTGGCAAATCAGAGCAAAGGGCCATGAAAAATTTAAATTCTTCATGGAATCTCCTAGCAACGGATCCCGAATATTTAAGATTATATTATAATTTTTTAAAAGAATACCAACAGTTAGGCCACATGGTCGAAATTAGAGAACCAGTTAAAATGTTTAAACTACTAAATGAAATTTTTGAAAATGAAGAAAATTTTATTAAAGCAAAAAACATGCTTTTAAAGAAAGATTTAAAAGATGAAGTTATTGATTATCTTTTGAAACGAAAAACAAACTCTAATTGTGAAAATTCAATCTATGATGAAACAATACAGTTATATGGTGTTTCCGAAACCAAATCTCGTACTGTTGCTTCAAAAACATTTGTGAAACCTTTTACTGTTGCAAAAAAGTCTGTTTCTGATTCTAAGATGAAACCAAATACTTCTCTTAAGACATTTATGTCTAGAAGTACTTTAAAGAAAAATACATCTCTGATATCATTTATAAATCAAGTTTTATCGATAGATAACTTTTCAAAAAGTAATTTCGAGAACAGAGATAATTCTATACAGAATCAATATTATACTTATGAATTGTCCAAGAGTGATTTCCAACCACAATTTTGTGAAATCAAACTTCTGCCAAATGGATATGTAAAAGGAACTTCAGATGTATTATTAAAGACAAACTATATAGAACGTACACCAGAAGAAAATGTATCTGAAGAAGAGATTAAGTTACCTCCAGCATGTAATTCTCCTATTGAAGAACTGATGTTTCCGAGATTTCCTTGTTCTTGTGTTGAAAAAGAAATTCCTTGCTTATGTTATGATAACAGCATACAACACATTTGCGAAGCTGAGGATATCTTTGAGAACAAAGTTATTCTATGTACAAATTATGTGTCCCAACATTATCTGTCCACACCATCATCTGAAATAAAGCATCGTACTTTCTGTGATGTGCATGTTTGGAGACTTCATCAGCACCATTGTTGTCCAAAGTGCGGCATATTCTACTCCCAGGGAAACTTTCTGTTATGCTCATTTGAACATTTAAAAAATAAGGAAAATCGTCTGTTTCATCTCTCTTATTTCATGATTCCACCTCGTAGTCTACCACCAAGTTGTCCTCATTGTTGCCAGTTTCCTAATTTTACAACTGTAAATCTACTGTACAAATTTGCTTCAGAAGAGAAGCAGAAAGAAGTGCCTTCTAATGCTCAAATTATTACACCCGAGATAAGTGTTTGTGATATAATTTTGAAAGTTAAACAAAATGTTATACTTGAAACAGTTTATTCCTATGACTTTTCTAACAAACTTAAAAACTGTAATATTAGTGACTTTAAGAGTATAACTTTTTTCACAGTTTCTAATAATACCTTTGTGCATGATATAATTGATTTAAGTCATAATTATTGTATAATAATTCGTAGTTTAGGATTTATTTTCAGGTTTCTTAGCAATAATAAAAAAAGAAAGAAAAGAAGGTCCTTTAAACATCAAAGATCTTAACAAAGCAGAGAGATTTTTATTAAAAAGTGTTCAACTAAAATTTTTTGATCAGTGCATAAAATACTTTCAAAAATCAGGTAAGGTAAATAATAGTAATCAGATAAGAAACTTTCACCCATTTCTTGATAATACAGTTCTTCTTAGAGTAGGAGGTAGGTTAGCAAATAGTAACTTAAATGCTAACTAAAAATTTCCAATTTTACTATATATTAAAAATAAACTTACTCAGATGATAGTAGAATACTTCATAAACGATATTTATTTAAGTGTACAAGTTTTACTTTTTGAGATTAGGCAGACGTTTTGACCTTTAAATGGTTGTGCAATATATACAGAAATAAATTTATAATTATTGTAAAAGGTTTTTATATACTTTAATGCAATGTGTTTTATAAGATATTTTGAGCTATTCTGAGTTATATCTAGTTGGTATATAATTATTTTCAGTGTACATATGTAAAATTGAGATAATTTCCGTCTGAATATATTATGTATTATCAAAGTAAATATTAATATAAAGTGTATTGAGAGTGCATATATATGGTAGTTGAGTTTTCTAAATGGAATTATTAAAATCCATTCAGTCCAAGATGGTAGAACTAGAGTTATTACTTTAAAACATAAAAATGGCACCTATAAAAGGCCAGTAATCAAAATTGTTGTTTGGCCTCATGTGAATTCTAATGACACCACACTGACAACATAATTTCATTTATTTATTTATTTTCGTAATTTGTTTTGTATTATTGTGTATTACATTTTTGTGCTTGTATTTGTAATTTTAATATTTCATTAGTGTATGTATGCTGAGAAAAGGTTGTATTGAATTGTATGGTATTGAATGTTTGCAACATTCAAGGCCCGGCGGTATGTTGCCGCCAGAAGCGCCATCTGTTGTTTATTCGCAAAAAAAGGTTTTTTTAATAACTTGAGTTGTGTTCGAAATGGCAACATAAATTGTTCTTTTAGTTATGTTTGAGAGACCGATCTGAGGAGTAGTGTAAACATCGGCTCTCGTATATTTTAAGTGATGTGAATTAAAGTTTATCGTGAAATACAGTCCGCTGAGATATTTTATTGTCGTGTGTAGTGAACTTTTTTAAATGACTGAGCTAAACGGCGGGTCCATCATTGGTGCCACATTTCGGTTTCGTACTGCCTTACAGTCGGTCTGTAACATGAGTCACTTCGGTAAATTGCGCTGAACATGCCGTTGATTAAAATAATTATAAAAAAAATATCAAGATCGGAATCCACATAGGTATTTCACTGTTAGTGAAATGAGATTAGCCATTCAGGAGTCTGATCTTTTGTGAACTTTTTGCAGACTGTTTTAAAAAATATACGCTTTTTATTGCTCATTCTTGTATGTATAAGACATACTATGCGGATTCCTGTCGTAACGCCACCGATTTCCAAATTATTCTCCATTAGTGACATACGACTGATGAAATCCAATATTTAAATTAGATACGATACGTGGAATATACGTATACATTAAATATACGTATTCTTAAATATACGTTTAACCTATACGCCCTTATACGTATCCGGATACGTTTAAACGTATATTTTAAGGTAGCCGTATAGCAGAAAAAACGTATTAGCAGATATACGTATATCGTTTAAACGTATAGCTGCTATACGTATCCCATCGCGAGCATTACTAAATAATAAGATGTCAAAGATTTTAATCAATTGATTTAAATCAGCGGTTAAATCATTATTTTAAAATCAATCGATTAACTTTTTTATCATTGAATTAAAAAAAATCTAAATGTTTAAAATGACATAAATGTATTAAAATATAAGACTAATATAATTTGGAATGTTTCTACAGGTTTTTTTGCCTTATTAATAGGGAAACAATTATTGATTTTAACCTCACTTCCTGAGAATTGTAAAACATTAAGTAGGGGGAACTGGGGGACATTGATACAGCTTTTTTCAAAAAAAATTTTTGGTGTCTAGAAAGCAGAAATTTCAAGTTATTTTTCTATGGGAAAATCAGAAAAACCTATGTAGTGTGTTATAAAAATGTGCAATCGTTGTTTTATATATTATTTTTGCATGTAATTTAAAAAAAATAAAAAAAAGTAATTTGTATCAATGTGCCCCATCCCCGGGGCAGATTGATACACTTTAACACATCTGGGAAAAATGGAGACAAAATAACACCAATGCATATTTTTCTTTGAAAAATAGTTAGCAAACCATTTTATATATATTTATAGACATTAAAATCGCACACAATTTATTTGTAAGTGATATTAAAGCAATCAAAATGAAATGTATAATGACCTGATGTTTTGGCTGTTCCTTGTCTGTTTGTTGGCTGTGGTGACTTTGTCATATCTGGCCCTTTAACCCCAGAATTATATTTTTTCTTTGGAAAGGTGAAAGAATTACCAGGTGTTCTGTCTATAAATTGGTTTACAAACAGAAAATAAAGGATAATTATATTAAAAATTATGTTTATAATATAATTATCCTGTACTGTTCTGCAGCTTGTTTCTCTTACTTAACATCTCTCATGTCGATAATACTTTTTTCTCTGGAGAATCGATATAAATTTGAGATTTGCCAGGCTGCCGTCCATTTCTTTTGTTAATTCTACTAGCACTAGATAGTGTGTAAGTTTGTACGTCTTCTGTTTGCAAAAATACTATAAAATGTTCTAATATAAAGAAATTAGAGCTATTTCACTTCAATAAAAACTAATAGTAGAAATTTTTGACGAAAAATGGTTGAATTAAGGAGTGAATGGTAAAAAATAAATAAAAGGTAATGAAAAAATGAACTAGAAAAGGATTTAGGTTGTATCAATGTGCCCCGACAAAGACTGTATCAATGTGCCCCATACAGCCATTTTGAATAAAATGAGACACAAATCCAACACTTCATAATTTATCTAACAATAAAGAATAAGGAACTGATAAAGAGTAGCTTTACTTGCCAGGGAGGATATTCTTTTCGGTTGAAAATACTGGAACAGTTGTATAATACCATTTCAATGGTACAACTCAAATTTACTTTTGATCTACAAAAACAATTAATCACCCATCCCATTTCATCAAACTATTGAATCATTCCAAAACTTTCTGTATGTAGTTAATTTCATTAGTATCACCTTTTGGAGCTATTGTGAAACTTCCTGTAATGACCCTGTGTGCTGTACAGGGGGTGTATCAATGTGCCCCAGTTCCCCCTACATTAAATTTGTAAAGGATTTGCGATGTCATAATTTCCTTTAAGTAATCAAATTATTCATTTATTTATATAAAATAAGCGTGGCAAGCATAAAAATTTACGAAAAGTGAGAAAGCAAATAACCTTTATCTTATTTTCTCATTCTACTTTTGCAATAATAAATTTATGCCAAATACTAGAGTTAAAGAAGAATGGTTGCTCGACAATTGTTGAAAAAGAATGTATGAGAGAAAAAGAACAAATTCGTATATAAAAATATATTAAACACAATAAAAGAGCACAACACTTCTAGCTAATAGTGCTGTTATTTAATATTTTGACGATTTCAGTTATAACTAACTGGCTATTGATATATTTATATTTTATGTGAGTTTGAATAATTGTGACTCATGTTCATAATTTCTTTCGTTAGCATTGATCCGGTAAGTTATCATTTAAACAATTAATAATATTTTTTCTTAGTACAAGTGCAAAACGAGCTGTTCATAATATTTGTTAGTTTTGTTATTTGCGCAAATAACTAGTGAAATTACTTTCTTGCAGTATTTTTTATTGAATATTACTTCTACACTAATTTTTAATGTGCTACATCTTGTCTCTTTTGAAATTGACAAAATTACCTCTATTTTTTTTTTAAATAATGAAACTTGCCTTTATTATAGACAGTGATTTTTTCTAAAAACGCCACCATACTGCAGTTTTTTTTTAAATACGTCCAAGACCTTACAAATATGACAGAACAATTTTTCTTGGAAAACAAAACAAAACAAGACATTATTAAAACATGTTATTTAATTTTATTTTTCAATTTATAATTTATAAAATTATAAAATTATAATTATTATATAATTATTTATTTATTTTATTTAAGGAAAAATATATTTTTCTTATTGATAGTAAACACATTGCTAATTTCTATATGAAATAGGGCCATTCCATGAAAACAGGTAAATGGATAGTCATTTTTAAAAATTTGTTTAAATAAATATTTTTGGTATTTACTGATTGGCAACATGTCAAATTTTATGTTTTGAGTAAGAATGTAAAGTTTATCTTTTATGGATTGGCAACACATCAGTTTAAAGATGGCGTCCATGTGCAAGCAAGTATGTTGCGTTTTACAATACATTTTGAGTGAGTTTTTTTAATAAAGAAAATCCAGTAAAACTTTTGAAATCAACATTTTAGGCAAGTCTAATATTCATTGTTTATAGTTCACTAAACTGAAATATATAAGATAATTTCAAATAATTATTACAGCGCGCAAAAAGAGCTTTGTCTCTGTGTCCCACATGTGACACAAAACATGAACTTTTTCACTTAGGAGGAAAAAGGATCGCATTTATTTTGTTTAATTGGCATTTCTAAAGCAGTTTAGTGTAGTACACTTATCCTATGCTAGTTAAAAATTTCGGTGAAATTTTTATCTGGAGAAAAATATCAAAACAAAATTGTCCCGCACGTGACACCTTATGAGCAGGATGATTATTTTTGTTTTCTGAATGTTAAATAGAGATTTATTATAGCATAGTTTTAGCAGTTTAATGATTATTTTGTCCTAAGAACTTATTCTCTGTAACTAAAACAAAATTAAGATTTTTTTTTTTTTTTTTTTTTTTTTTTTTTTTTTTTTTTTTTTTTTAATGATAGTTCCTTTTTTTTGTGATGCTAATATTTTTTATTTCCATTTTTTTATAAATTTATTTTAATAAAGTTTGAACACTTTGATGGTTATTTTTATTTTAAGAACATATTGTTTTCCAGAAAGAATTGATCTACTTAATTTATAGGGATTTTTCTATACAATAAGAAGAGTCGTATGTTTAAGAACTTGTTATTATTTTTTAGAAAAAAATAATAAAACTTCTTATCTATATTCTGTTTTTCTAAGTTTAATTCTATTTTAAGTTCAATTTTTCTATGAAATTAAGTAAATTTAGACAAAAGCGTTTATAATTGATAAAGTTTGTTATTTATTTAGCTGAAATGGAAAGATCTAAGTCTACTAGTGCTAGAAGAATGAAAAGGATGAGAGAGAAAATGTCATTAGAAAATCCTAATTTCCAAAAAGAAGAAAATAAAAGGCTCAGAAACAGCAGTTTCTTTTAAGATGGGTGAATGGGTGTTGTAAAATATGACGGCATTAATTATACTGGTGAAATTACAAGCACCCATCATGGTAGTGTTGAAGTGTCTGTCATGATAAAAAGTGGTAAATTCTACAAGTGGCCATAGTATCCAGATAAAATTCTATATTCATTTATAGCTATAGTAAAAAAGATATCAACCCCCACTGTAGCTAATAAAAGAGGTTGTTTCAAATTTCTAGAAAAATTTTGAATTTTTGTTTATACATTTACTTTATTTTATGTTTAAAAATGTCAATTTGAACATTTACTTTGTACGAAAAAATGTCAAAATAAATATTTTTTTATTGTAAAATGTATAACATGCATTTTCTTTTTTGCATTCCTTTATTTTCTGATTTTTGAAAAGGTTACTTGAATGATATTTGCAAATGTCCCACACGTGACAACCGTGTCCCGCACGTGACACTATACGTTATAATTTTTTTTAGCAATTTAAAAATTTATTTTTCAAATAAGAATGCTTATTTCATGAACATTAGACCTTTAGCCTCTAATACATATTTTTTGTTTTGAAATTGCATAATTAGTAGAGCAGAAATGTTATCTGGATCATACAGCAAATTACAAGTGGTTGACTTCTGATGTCCTGCACGTGACGCATGCAAATTAATTAATAACTAAATCAATAAACCATTTAGGAAAAATCTGTCCCTGCCTGAGATATTGTTGTAACAAATATAAACTTACAAAAATATGTTTATTCTTATTTTTGAAAAATCTTAAGCGCTTTAACACAATTTTGGTGGAATTATGATGTCTGATTGTCCCGCACGTGACAGTGGAATGGCCCAATAGTGTCCTTTTTTAGTACTAATATCCTGGTGGTTTCCCTTGTATAGTGCTAAATGCTAAATTATCATTTTAGTAATTAAAGTTTTAAAATATATATTATAATCCTAATTAAAGAGTATTTGTTTCATAATTATTAAAGGTTATGCTATAATTAAGTTTTTACTAATTATAGCAGTGTTAACAAATTAATATTAAATGCAGTTACTGATCTTTCTCATACATGTAAATATCCCTAGTACTTTATATAGTCTTCCACAATTATTATAAAATATTAATGTGTATAACTGTATGGTATTACTAATGAAACTACTCTATTTACAGTTTTTATAGTTTCTGTAATTACCAATTGTTAATTAAGTTTTATTAATTAAAATGTAAAAACCTATATTATATTAGTAATTAGAGACTTAATTCTTCTGGAAACATAAAATGCTTGGTGTCAATTCAATGTATTAACGCTGAGAAAAAAATCCGATTTAAATAAGAAATATCGGATTTTAATTTAAAAAAACCCGATTATTTTATGTTTGTTTGCACCCTATTAAATAACTGGGAGCATAGATAACAATTACCAGATAATGTTAACTTTTTAATTAATTTTATGTGCGTCTTTGACATAAGTGTACTTTAAAAACCAGTACAATAAACTGTCTCATATAAAACAATCAAATTGATGTATAAAAAAACTTTGAAAATTTTTACAAAGCAGTTGACAAAAAAAAAAAAAAAAAAAAAAAAAAAAAAACTTGCATTCTTTTTAGAACAAAAAATTATTTTCGTGGAAACATCATTTTTCTTGTCCTGGAAATATTATTTCGGAAATCATTGGATGTAACGATGACATTTTATGACAGTTCACTGCTCCCGAATTCAGTTTTAGTCACTTTAAAGAAATAAGAAACAATAACCTTCAGAAATCCCAAGGATTTTTAAAAAATAAAAGTGACAGGCTAACAAAATGTATCTTTATGTATATTATACATATAAAACATGGTTTTGTAAAGTAAAAAGCAAAATAGTGTCTTTACTTTTTTAATATTTATTCCTTTTATTTGTTATAGGATTTTCCTCTTTTCGATTGTTAGTGTCTGTAACATCATCTTGGTTAAAGGAATTAGCATATTAAAATATTTAAATTAATGAAGTAAATAATATTAGAATTTAATTAAAGCTACTTTAATAATTGAATTAAATTTCGTCATCGAAAATTACGAAACTGACTAATTCGAATAGTGGCCAATAAAGCATTGTTATAAAAAAAAAAATATTTTTTTTATTATTTAAGTGATAATCAGGAATTATGTTTTTAAATTCAAATAATATGAAATTTATAAATATGAATTAAAATTATCTTACTTGTATATTTATTTGAAATGATTTTTTTATTTATTAGACTAAATAAAAAGAAAGAGAAAAATTACTGAACTAAACTGTAGTGAAGACAAAGTAATTAATCCATTATATGTCACAAATTCTTTATTTGTGAAACAGATAAAGCAAAAATTTGTACTAGAAATTATCCTCTTATTTATATTTAATACTTTGTAAAAAAAAAAAAAAAAAAAAAAAAAAAAATTGATAGATGTTTAAAAAAAAAAGCTTATTCCTTTAATGAAACTACTTTACCATTATACTTCTAGAATACTGAAAATATGTAAAATATCAATAAATTATTTTCTCCATTATTAATACAATATTGTTGAATGTTTTCAGTTTGTATGAAGTCCATTTAGGCATCTAGACATTATCTAGGGATGCTAAAACGCGGTCCCTACAGATACACTTCAAACACCTAAGCTTTGAATATTTTCCAAGACGGGATGTCGAACTCAAAAAGGCTATACCAGAGTTCCATTAAGAAATCAGGTGCCTCCATGGGTCAACGCATGTCTCGTAGGGATTTTCTTGGAACACCGCCCCCTGAATACAAAGCCTGGGTGCTGTCATCTGTTATCATGTAATCAAACAAAGTTTACATCATTCGCATTATTATTTCTGAACTGTTTGATCTATGTTTAAAAATATTATTTTCCCCACTATTTTGGATTTTAATGAAGGGAGTCTCAGGGACGATACTACCCTTTTTTGCACACGGGACTAACAAAGTACCCCCCCCCTCCTCTTCTCCATAAAGCATATTTACAAGGAGAATTTTTATTAAATTTTTAATGAACTATCTATTTTAATAATTCAAAGGGCCGAAACTAGAGGGGAGCAGAGGGGGCACGTGCCCCGGGCGCCAACATAACGTGAAGTTGGCGCCAAATTAAGATTTTCTTTGGTGTGTTTGTTATAAAGAATGCATATATGTGATAGGTGGGGGGCGCCGAAATCCATGTTTGCCCCGGGCGCAAAAAAGGCTAGTTTCGGCATGTAATCATGAAATATATAACAATGAACTATATAATTGGTTTCGTCAAATATTGGTTCATTAATTTCTTGAAAACAGAATCGAAAAGAATTCTGCGTGTACTGCAGAAGTGTAGCAAATCTACTGTACGAGTCTTTAACCCTTTCCGGTACGGGGAAATTCTGTTAGTAAAATGTGACTTTATCGACTGACACCGGAA
Source organism: Maratus speculifer (assembly GCA_964019185.1). NCBI lineage: Eukaryota > Metazoa > Arthropoda > Arachnida > Araneae > Salticidae > Maratus > Maratus speculifer. Next base: position 333,331,366 of record OZ025292.1, read on the forward strand.
TTCACAAACGATTTTTTTAGATAGTTTGAAATTCTTAATTTAAGCTTTTTTTTGTAAATGTAAAATTTTAAAATATTATCGGTGTCGTTTGCATGTTTGGAATAAAAATTAGGTATCCCAGACCGGGCACAGTGTGCCGGAAAGGGTTAAAAGATTCCGATATGTGCTGCCATCTGTTATCATGTTATCAAACAAAGTTTATATCATTCGCATTATTTTTAAATTCTTTGATCTATGTTTTAAAATATTATTTTTTCCTGTATTTTTGGTTTTATTGAAAGGCGTATCAGTGCCGATATTAAACTTTTTTGCATCTAGACAAACATGAATTTTGCCCCCCCCCCCCTCTAACCTCTCCTTCTTAAAATATATTTACAAGCAGAAATTTACTAATTTTCTAATGATTTACTTATTTTAATGCTTAAACTATGGAATTATAAAATACATAATACTGAACTATATAATTGGCTTTGTCAAATATTGATTCATTAAAATCTCGAAAACGGATTCGAAAAGAATTCCGCTTTTTTCAGGCTTCTTATGCCATATCATTGTTATATTCTTCTATGATTTGTCTGCCCCAAACAGGAGGATTTTAACTATACCACCTAAACATAGACGTGAGAAAAATTGACAAAAAAATCGTCATTTGGCTCCCTTTCGTTCTGGTGCCCGGGGCACATACGCCCTCTGCTCCCCCCTTAGTTTCAGCCCTGGGGGGGGGGATCTTTCAGATGATAAATAACCTGATTTTGAAAAAAAAATTCATATGATACTAATATACATACATCACTGATAAATATTTTTTCGATAAATACGCAAATAATTCTGAGATAATTTACTAATATTTAATTTAATTTAATTTATTTATTTATTTATTTCGATTCGTTGTTAAACTTCTTTTAACTGAATTCTTCGCTTGGCATAAATATGAATCACATTTTGCTTTATCATTTTTTATGCTTCAGGAAAATATATCCACTTTTTATTACTTTATCTTGTCATAATAAAATAAATAAATGAATTAACAAGCCCATACGAAATCCAAATCATTTGAGATTCGAGAATAACTCATACAGACAATGATACGTATTAGACTTGTTGCAAACCGCATGTATTCGTTGATAAGTAATGGGAATAATACAACTAATATACAAATACTATCTCTAATACGACATGCCGAATCGTTTCTTATGAATTTCTCGTTATTGTATCAACGTAACTACAAAACTAAATGAAACGAATTTCAAACACTATCTTCATTTTAGGATTCATACGGAGACGGGATGTTTGAAATATGAGAATATGTGTCAAAGTTTAGACTCGGGATAAGTTGTTTTCGTATTAGTATTACATACGAGTTTTTCATAGTCGTTTCTTTATCCATAGGTTTGGTTTGGTTTATTTTTGTCGTCCGATTATCTACACTAATGGGATATAGGACCAGGGGGGAGTGCCCTTCGTGGGGGTCTTTCTAAGGGAACCTAACCCGTATTTACGCAAGGTTCGAAGAAAACCACGAAAACTCCGAACGGTTAGGCCGACAGCCGCGATTGGGTTCGAACCCAGCACCTGCTGTCTACCAGTTGAGAGGGCTGAACCTCTCGGCCACTGGTGGGGCCTTTACCCATAGGAAAGATAGAAGTATGTATTTCGTTATTTCAAAAGTATCGGTTCATTCGCCGAATATGATGAAGCATTTCTGGAAAGATTTATATTTGAAGGGTCATCATATAAAAATATTAGATTATAACTTCAACTTCAATAAAGAATGCTATTCGATTTGATATCACTGCTATTGTCATCAGTGCCAATTTTATGTTAAGCGGGTAAAAATGTTTTTGAGAACTGGCTTAATGCTGTTTTCCGTTATAGACAAGTTTCGTCATCACATGTTTCACTAAGTAGTAGACATCTCTTTTGAGGTACGCATTTAATATTTTTCTCTTTACTCTTTAATATGAGTAAGAGGTATATCTGTATGAAGGTATACTGCGTATACTACATCCCTGATTGTGAGCAGCGCTGTGCGAAAATAAGGGCAAAGGGGCCGGACGCAGAACTTCAGGGGGAGCCAAAATTGTACTACAAGTGTCATTTTTTGGCTTTTCATAAGAAAAAGTTGGGGGAGAGGGGCGCAAAATTGAAATTTGCTTCAGGCGGAGAGTTCTCTTTGCAGGCCCCTGATTATCAGACTCCGAATATAATTTCGCATACTATACCACATTCGATAGTCTACTTCCATTCATGAATTAAGTAAGCAGCGTTTTAAGTTAGTTTTACTTTCTGCATTTTTTTCTAAATCCGTTTTTTTTTTTTTGGGGGGGGGGCATATGGACACAGAAACGACTAACGAGTCGTATTTATAAGAAACGATTGGGTATTTCGTATCTTAGAGAATACCCGTTACTTAGAAACGAATATATGCAGTTTGCAACAGCTCTATTAATTTGCCAAAACAATATTAAATAAACAAAAGATTTTCATAAATCAAGAATTTAGAATAAATTGACGAATGCGTATCAAAATTTCTATTTTCTTTATAGTAATGAAGTAATTTAACTTTGAATTAATTTAATAATACAAATTTAGTCATACAGAAATCCAAATACCATTTTGATTATTGAAAACTCGTAATTTTTTGTTATTTAACTGTAATTATTATAAAATCACATTTTGTTTCTTTTTGAAAGATTGGTTTATAAGAATTAGTTACTAAAGAAGGCATTTACAAACGTATACAGTCCTGCTATAACATGCATTGCAGAACATTTTTAAAAAACTTCTTTCATCACGATTGACATTTGTACATTTGTATTTTTTAGCAAAACTGTCAACTGAATTAAATGATTTTAGTACTTAATTATGGTGTGCAGTTTTCTATAATGTATTTTATGAAATGTCTGATTTTAAATGTTTTATTTTTCTAATAAAGAAATTATTATATCTTCAATTAATATCACTTAAATAACATTCTTTTTGAATAAACCTGAACAATTTCGTCATACAGAATGAAAACAGCAGTAATACTTAATTATATCTGTTAGTTTTTGTTTAACCCTTTTCGGATCTGTTATACTATTAATAGTAAATGTCTTTTCATCGAGTATTATTTTGTATTAACAATTATTTTATAACTTTTTACGTATAGAAATGAAAGTATATGTCTGTTTCATATTAGGAATTTATTTATATTTTCACATTTAGTAATAATAATAATAATAATAAAACTTTACTGAATTCTCTTTTGCCGTTGGTGATTAATTTAGTTTATACATATATTTCAATCTTTAAATGAAAAATATAGGATAGTTTTCTGAATGAATCATGTCTGATGAAACGTAAAAAACCATTAGACAGTTGTATCTGTTAAACAATATTGCATTTCGATATTTTCCAAACGTCTGTAAAATCTCTTCTTTACCTATTATATAATTATATAATATATATATGAATTGATTAGTACACAAAATAAATAAATTCCTTGCATTTCAAACAATGAGATAATATTTTAACATCAATGAGCCTATTTAGATACATGTGGTTAATATTATTAAAGTAAAAACAATTTTGTTTTCGAAATGGAAAAAAAAATCGGACTTGAGAGGTACTGATGAAACGAAAACAAAATATTATCATCAATGTAATATTCATTCTTTAAGGAATAACACTTCATTCGATTTTAAATTTAGTATATTTTAATAAATGTGTATATATTAATTTTCGAATATTAAAAATATTGTGCATGGTATGATTGACTTTAAAAAAATGCAGTTTCATATTTTCTCACTTGACACTTATAGTTAAATTTAACAACAATATTTTTTTTATACATTACGTTTCTATATATTACAGGAAATAACCGAGGCTTGATGACTTAAAATAAATTTTCCAATTTCATTCCTTTATGCTATTTTTTATCAAAAAATTTTTTAAAAAGAATTTCAAGTAAAGAATGCGAACCTAAAAATTGCGAAGCTTAATGTATTATTGCATACAATCGATCATGTTCCATGAAAGAGAGATTTTTTGAAATCATCTTATTGCTGTACGGGTCCTTAGAAAAGGTCATGGAATCTATATATATAGATTTTTTTTAAAATAAAATATTGTAATGCAATATTTTATATTTATTCTGAACATCATGAGAAAAATCTAAATAAAAATTTTTCAAATTCATTAGTTCTATAACACTTCATTAAAAAGATTACAATTGGGATAAAATTTATCAACTAATCGTTTATGTGTTTTTTATATGTATTTAAGGTAAATGTACGACTAGTGTTTCGTTTTGGTTTCAAAATTTAGCTTTCAAACAATGGCTGTCATGGAAACGACTTCTTGTGGAAATACGTTTTTCATCATGATGGGCTTTTTACCATTTCTTACATTTAAAGTGCTATAAGTAAAGGACCATAAAAGATAAACAGTTGAAACTTGAAACACGTTTTTTTTTATTGTTTTACTTTAATTTTGATTCAGCAAATTAAAAAAAATATATATTTTCTTTTAAAAATATGATTTTTTTAAAGTCACATAATTTTTAAAGGTTTTTAATTTAAATATTTAGAATTTTTATTTTAAATTAATATTTTTAAAAATGCTGAATCTAAATTAAAACTTATATATTTCTGTTTATTTAAGTAAAAAAAATGAAATTCCACGAATAATATTTCGAGATATAATGATTTTAAATTACACCATTTTATTCGCAAATTTAAATTTTTTTGATAAAACTCACAGAATTTTATCACGTGATTTTCTTACAAATCATATGGTTAACCAACACAAAAAATTTCAGAATTAAAAAAGTTACTCTAAATTGTGTCCCGGAATCCCTTAAGGAGCATATTTTGGACTTTTACCAACACTTTTTAGTAAATACTAGGATTTGCCAGACTTCCGACATTTATGAACTCTCTTTATTAAATACCAGAATTTCCCACACTTTAAAAATTCACAATAAAATACGCATACAGCTATCGTTTTACTTCTTAAAATTTAGCGAATAAATTAAATCGCAACACAGCGATATTTCATTAAATACTTTCTAAACATTCAAATAATTTACATCATGATTTCTTTAATAATTTATTGAACCGCTTTAATTTTGCATACTGTGATTAAAATTTATACATTAGTATTTTATTGATTAAAAAAAACTTTATTTTAAATTATGTAGAAAATTATTTAGATAGGGTGGAACTTCACTTTAATGAAGCCTTAATTTAAAGAATATTTCTACTTAACGAAATATTCTGCTGAACTTTGATTTAGCATACTATTACGAAACTTCAATACGAATTTTCAAAGTTACAGTGTAGTAAAAATTTGATAGTTTAAAACAAGTGTATTTTTTTTTATTTAATTTAATTTAATTCAATATTTAATTATTTTTTTTATTTTTACTGGGATTCTTACTGATAAACAGCTGAGAAGTATGATAAAGTTAGGGAAGAAGTTCAATTTTAACTTTGAATTTTTAGCTTTGAAATTTAAATTTTGAGAAAAATCTTTAAGTGATAGTAAAAATGAAGGCCAATTTAGGATTCAGTGGTACAGAATACATATGAATCAATTAGAGCTAAAAACATGACCTGGTCCATCTTTTGCAGATTAGTTTAATCTAATAACAGTTTAAAATATGTACCATTTTGTAAAAAAAATGAGGCTGTAAATTATCATCATTTCATTTAACAAAAATTCTGCGGTTTTTCCTTATATGTTTATTATAATTTGTGTATTTTGCATTGATATTTTAGGATGATTAAATACTATCTTATAAGGGTAGCAGGAGGATTAAAAGGTATTTATTGTGTCTAAAGTTCTTATATATATATATATATATATATATATATATATATATATATATATATATATATATATATATCATGATTGCTTAGAGCTGTATAATGATCTTTATCGTTTCTGTCATATTAAACGTCATTCCCGAAACTCACTGATTGATATATCAAGCTATAGATCACTTTCGTTAGCTTAAGCTTATTGAATTTATCTTTAATTACTTTCAGTGGAATATTCCGTAAAAATACTTATTGCTAGCGTTCGCATTAATTTTGAAATAGAAATGAGCCTTCGTTAGGAGGGAATTTTCAATGACGTAGCGGCGGGCGGTTGACGCTATTTGTATGTAAATGAGTTTGCAATTAAATAGTTTTAAAATTTACAAAAGAGATTATGTGTAGTGATAATTACATTAGCCGGAAAAAATTAATTTAAATATTGAACCATTTTCTGTTGAACAAAAATGTGAAAAGTTATTTGAACTGACTTTTGTTAATATAGTTTAAGACACTAAAGACTCACGTATATTACGATCGCGAAACACTATTTTGGGGAAGACAGTATCAGACTAAAAATTTAGTAAAAGGGTTAATAGAACGGTATCATTAGTAGACACATATTTTCTCTTAAATTATAGCAAAATATTTAACATACTGATTTGTCAATATGGACTTTCTACCTAGAATTTCAGAGAAGCCTACACGCTCAGCTACAAAAGATCCAAAATTAAGTAATGTAAACTGTGTTATCATTCAAAACTCTGAATTTTAGAGTTACCATTTCGAATCAAAGAAAATTAATTCTCCTTCAAGAGAATTATTCCAAATTATCTAACCCAAGATGAGTAAGTTCGCAAAGACTTTTGAAATTCTGAAAGATTTTCGCTAGATATGCTGCAATGAAGCTATTTTGTCAATTACTACTTTATAACATATACATACTTTCGCAATCAGAAGTTCCCCACCATTGGCTGAGGGTTCTGGCCTCCACACTGGTAGACGGTAGGCGCTGGTTTTGAAACTAATAGCGACCGTCGGCCTAACCGTTCTGAGTTTTTCGTTGTTTTCTTCGAACCCTGGATTTCCATGTGTGTAAATACGAGTTAGGTTCCCTTAAAAAGACTCCCGACGGAGGGCATCCCACCCGCTAGGGTCGATATCCCTCGTGTAGGTAATTGACCGTCACAAACAAACATAAGTATAAATTCTGCAACTTTTAATTAAAATAGACAAGAAAAGAAAAATAATCGCTTCTACATTTTAATATTTAAAAAAATTATTTTATTTTATTTTTGAACATTTTGCATATTAACTTTCAAAATTTTATTTCATCAATCCTGTAGAATTTTAATGCGACCTTCATAAAAATCTGTATTTTTTAAAAGCTTATAGCTGACAAGTATAAAATAATGTTCTAAATGCTTGAAACACAAAACAAAGTTTTTATTTCTGTAGGATGATGGATGAACTCTTAAAGTATTTGAAGTTACTCAAATTTAAGCTATCGATTTGAAAGTAAATAATTTAGCGATGAACGTATGAATTCACTCAAGTGCCTAAGATGGTTAGAGAAATTTTCTTTGTACTGGTGGAAAAAAAAAATAACCCAACAAAAAAATCTTTTGACATATTTGTTGATTAAAAAATTAATAACTTAATCTTTTTTCAGATATACTTGTAATAGTACATTTTTATTATTAATTTATAGCATTAAATGTGACACATCTGAAGAAGGAATTTTATACATGACTGTCCAAATTCAACCGAGCAGAATCTCCTATCAAAGAATACTTTAGTCCATATTTTAAAATTCACCCAGGAATCCAAAACAAATGGAACTAAAAAAATACTTATGAAAACGAAGATTTTCCCTAACAAAACACGGTTTGTTTCTGCTACGTCTGAAAAGGCGGGAGAATCCTTAAACCTCGGTTAAATGTATTTAATCTGATAGTATCTTAGTGGCTGAATATATGGTATTTATTTTGTCTGCTATACGAACTGTATTTTCTTTTGGCTAATATTTCTGCTCAGTTCAGAATATAATAAAAATAATATTTTGGTGGCGTGGAAAGTTTTCTGAAGTGATGATGTCAGATATTAAAAATGAGAAAATCTGCAAATTTTGTATTCTCGTGCGTTTTATGAATCTGAAAATCATAAAAGAATGAAAAACAGAAGGGGAATCATTCAAAACTACTGTTTTACAAATTACTTCTAAAGACTTTTTTTCAGATGAAAAAGAAAAATAATTTATAAATAAGAACAGAAAGAAGAGCAGTAGATATCTTATTGTCAGATTAAAAAATGACAAAGATTGCTGATTTATTTTAAACGAGTCGGAAAAATCAAAACTAAAGGAAATAGGCAAAGGTCTAAAGGAAATAGGCAAAGAAGAAGCCTTTAATATCGGGACATTGTGAAACTAAGAGCATCAAGTATACGTTTGTTTAAGTAACTACAAGAAACTTAAGTAACTCAAGTAAATACAGTATACTTGTTATATTTATTGTAATCTTTATTGTTATTATTATTATTGTTATATTTACTCTCATTCATTTCCAATAAGTAATATTTTTAATAGATTTATTTTGCAGCCTCTAGTTTGCTAGTTACATTAAAAACGTCAGACAGAGTTTTAAGAATGTGACGATTTGTTAATCGAAGTGTTGTCAGCCAAGGCGATAAAGACAGCATGCTTCTCCATTTCCCCAGTTAAACTACATTCTGGCATGTTTACATATAAAAGAAAAAGATTCATAACTGTAATGTACAAGATATTTTTTATATATTTTTGTACATTATATGAATATTTATTATTGGTATTACTACTTTGAGTTTTTTTTTTAATCTTTGTTGTAATATTACTTTTGTTTTATTGCTTTTAATGGATTTAAAAATCTCACACACGCCTTTATATCTATTTAAGCTGTAAAATTTAAAAGAAAGAAGAATTTATCGTTCTATACAATGTTATTTATTGGGTTAAACTAAGTTATAATTTGGACTTTTTATAAATTATTAACAGTATTGAATTGTAATAGGCCGGTAGATAACAGCACTTATCGAACTTTAACGTCTATGATTTTGGTATCTATGTTATTAGATATTACAGATAACTGTTAGCTGGTGCAGCAGAGGAGAGAAAGGATATTTTCATACCCCACTAAAAATAATCTTAAGATTGTCTGAAGAAATCTCCACTTTCTTCAGAAATTTTACAGAAATCGGAAGAAAATTTGCAGATTTATCTTTAACTAAAAATATGTGCACAATTTTTAAAGATTTTCTTTAAAATATCTGTAAAGTGGGTCAATTGCCTACAGATTTTCTACAGATTTTTAAGTGGGGTAGCCACACTGTTAAAAAAATCGTGAATTCACGGTAAAACTACTGGCAGCAAAGTTGCCAGTCTTTTTTCGTTACGTTAGTAGATTCTCCGTTTTGAGAAATAAAAGAAGGAAAAACTCCATTCAAGGAAGCAGATATTTTTACATTATAAAATTGCAATAACAATTGATTGGTGGTGCCATCTATAGTGCAGTTTAGATGCACCTGTATTTGACCGGGGACAAAAATAACGTAGTCTTTATGATTCGAACTGGACGAAATTTCTTATTGGAGTCCGTTGCTCTAGCGATCACCTCACAAGATTTTCAAATGAAGATGATTGTAAAGTCAGCTAGTGAATTCTACTCTATACTATAATTTTATAAGGTAGATTGTAATTTTATCGATGCTGTTTTAATTCTTGCAAATTTTAATTAACAAGGCTAATTTATTAATATGATATTTTTACGATTAATGAATAATTATAATATGGTTTGATTAAATAATTTATTAGAGAAATTTTCTTTGTTTAATGAATGATTAGAATTTGGTATGGTGTTATGGTTAATTTATCGCTCAAAAAATTGTTGGTATCAGTATAATTGCAATTCAGCAGCACGATGGAAAACTTAGAAAAGAGCCAATATTCTTTCATTGAGTTTTCCATTTCTGTGTAAGAACATGTCAATTTTGAAAAACATTGAAAATAAATGTGAGATAGATAGCGGAATATCTCCGTTGTTTCCTTCCATCTTCATCCGTTTCAGTAAATATGATGAAAATTTCCAACTTTTCACGGAAAATGGCCTTTTGTCTTGAAAAAAGACTTTTTCTGTAAAATTCAAGAAAAATATGTCTGTGAATTTCAGATTTTTTTAAGTGTACCTTCTAGGAACCACTGCAAATTATGAATCAAATATTAATGTGATTATATAGGTATTATGCTGAAAACAAATAGGCCATCTGTTATCGAAATGCTATTCATTAAAATTTGCAATGAACAATACGGTGTTGCAATGGTAACATCTCTTCCTCCATTTGTGCTTCAGCTTATGTCCAAATTCGTTTTCTGTACTATTTTCTAATTTATCATCAATACAAAGTCATAGGTATGAAAGCTAGTTGCATAAACATAATATTTATGCCTATCGGAATACAACTGTAATTTTTATTTCATTGGTTAACTTTTAATGCTTAAAGTAATTGAGAGTTAAATGATCTGTTAATTTTTTTTCCATTTCACCTTGTTGATTTTTTTTTGAGGAATTGGCATGCATTATTTATGTGTGATCACATGCCTTTTAAGTCATGAAGTCTGTGTTTGTTCTGATTTGTTATCCGTGGGAGGTTATAACATCTATACTTTATACTGCTTGTAATGTGCTCGACTGACCTTTTTTCTCGGTATTTAGAAAGTAATATGTATTAATTATACAAACTATTAAAAGTATTATAAAAGTTATTGCACCGTTGGATAGTTATTCTGCAATATAGACACTTTAAAATAACTATATAATTTAAAATGATAATTTTTTGTGCAGTTTGTGTACTCGGAAATAAAATCATGGCGTTATGTCCAGCATAAACATAAATACATTTTTTTCACAGTTTTTCTAAGAGATAATTAACAAAATTAGACGAAAATATAATTTTTGTTGTTCGATCAAATTAAAAACTCATGCATTAAAGGATTAACATTTAGTCGTACACTTTTAAAAATCTAAAACTTTTGATGCATAATTACTCCATCGCTTTTATAGAAAATCTCCATTCTCAGCAAGCAGAATGTTTCATAATATCGTCAAGGAATCGTTTGCTATAAAAGCACTGGAGTGAGTATGCAACAAAAGTTGCTGCTTTTTAACATACTGGAAAAAAATCCATTAAATTTACGGCAAAAACTGCTGGCTTGTAAAAATTGCAGTAAAATTATATGTATTTTTTTATTACATCTAATTTTACTGCATTTTTTACTGAAAAAACTGCTAGCAACATTGCTGCATCGTAAATTTAACGGATTTTTTTTTTACAGCGCAGTGTACATTACATAGATAATTTATTTACACTGCAAGTAGCGTAATTTAAATTCTAATCAACATAAAGCTATATGCAATTAAGATAATGCTTAATTATCTAAAATAAATGCATGCCTACATATTTAATTATTGATAATATTTTTTATAGAACGTTTAACCCAAAGAAAAATCTTTACTCTTACATCGTCATATTAGAAATCTTGAGTATGAGTCTCTCAATAATATTCAGTACGGCATGAAGAAAATGTCAATTGAAATCCTTGGAAAAGCATTTATTTTAATTTTTTTTCTATCTGGACCAGAATTTTGCTAAGTTAAAGAAAGAATTTTATTGCTAATAAAGATAATAATTTAAATTCATATAAGTACATATTTTTATTTTAAGAATTCGCATTTAACTTTTACAAACGTGAAGGTTCATAAAGAGCCTTTCAGTATTTTTAGTTCTGAGTGGTTGGGATTATTTGTTAAAAATTATTTCAGGCACTCATTTGAACATGCGGTAAATAAATGTAACTAAAATAAAATAAAGCTGTTTGCGAAGGAAAAAAGTAGAAATTTTTTGAGCTCTTCATTTGCTTTTTGTTGGAAAATAGTACTTAACAAAGTTAAACAAAATTACTCCCCCCCCCCCCTAAAAATATTTTAAATAAAAATAAAATTTCTTCGAAGTATTTTCTTGTTTTTAAATTTTTAATTCTCTTAATGGAGACGAGAACTTTGAAGTGAAAATAAATTATTTTTTAAGTATCAGAATATATTTGTTTTAATTTAAGTGGTTTCGGGATTCTTAAATTGAAAAGAAAAAAAAGACAATTTCAACATTTAATATCATAAAAATGTGTATGATTTTAAAACGAAATTTTTTGAAGATGAAAGATATAAATGTGTTCTTTTATTTCATGCTTTTAAAAAAATTGTAAGGTTCAGTATTAGTATTTATCGGGGTACGAAATTGTGCAACATCTGTTAAGCACAAAATTGGTTTAATAGGTTGTGCGCAGGATTACGAAATAATTTTTTCAAATGAAATTTTTATGAATTTTTTTCTGTCTAAGTATACTTCAGATTGTAATAATTAACCTGAATCGAAATAAATATGTATTTAACCCATTAAGTGTGCCATTGCTCCCGTTTTGGGAACATTACTTTAGGATTTTTTTTCTAAAATGAGTATTTTATATAGTGTCAAAAAGTTTATGTTGTATTTTGAATTTATGCGACGATTTCTGTAATTTTTTTAAAGTTTTATTTGTATTTCCTTTTTAGGTGCGTTCGTAATTATGTAAATACGTAGCACCTATTATTGTCGCTCAGTCCGTCTGTCTGTCTGTCCGTCCGCATATAACAATGCAAAAACTACCCAACCGAATCGTTTGAAATTTAAAATACATAATTATAACATAATTTTGTCGAGTCATTTTAAATTTTATGAAAATCGGATGGATAGATCAATTACAGGGACAATCAAAATAGGATTCCGTTACATTACGGTCAATGGGGAAAAAAGTTTCAAATGCATTTTAATTGTTTGAAATTTAAAACATATAATTATTGCGTAATTTTGTTGAGTCATTTAAAATGTTATGAAAATCGAATGCATAGATCAATTACAGGGACAATCAAAAGGATTCCGTTACATTACGGTCAATGGGGAAAAAAGTTTCAAATGCATTTTAATCGTTTGAAATTTAAAACATATAATTATTACGTAATTTTGTCGAGTCATTTCAAATGTTATGAAAGTCGGATGCATAGATCATTTACAGGGACAATCAAAAGTATTCCATTACATTACGGTCAATGGAAAAAAAGTTTCAAATGCATTTTAATGATGTTACACTCATTCGAACATAATAGAATTGGCATGAATCTATGAAATATATACTGAAATATGCATTCTGTACAATCTGTTATGCAAAGAATTTTTATTATTAAATTACAGGGCCACACAAAAGTATTCCACTACATAATGCTATATGGGGAAACATTGTTTGGGGCGTGTTTTAATTATATTCAACTATTTCGCATTTTATGAATAAGATATACGTTGCTGAGGTGTTATAGAAATTACTTCCTGCATATTTACAGAAACACAAAGATTTCGAATACGATACTGTATCCGAAGTACGCTCTACTATATCAGCACGATCTGAACATTTTTAACACTTCGTTATCATACAAACGCACCTCATTTGCTACGTTCACGTGCAATTTCCAACTTGTTTTAAAAAAGGTGTTTAAAAACATGAAATGCAACTTTTTGGTAACTTTCGCAAGAAATACTTTTTAAAAAACAACTTACTAATAAAAATTATGTTTATATATATATATATGTATATATAATATGTAGATCGATCAAAATTCATGAAAGAACAAATACGAATAATATTTTATTGCTACATATTTTCTCGAAGAATGCACCCCATTACTATTGAAATAAAAAATACATTTTATTTTTAATTTTACAGACAAATTGACGTCAAGTAAAAAATTATTTTTAGCATAAATTTTCTCTTTTTTTAATTTTTGTCCCCTTTTCTTACTTAAACTGATTCTTAAAGATCAAATCTAGTAAAATAAGTTTATTTCTTCATTTTTTCTTCCAAAACATAATTTAAACATGATATTTTTTTTAACATCAAATAAAAAAAGTTATTTCTTTTTAGTTTTAATGAAAAAAGAATGTCAACAAAAGTTATAGTAATCCCTATTACTTCCCCCTTTTTCTATTTTATTCATTAAAAAAATAACGTTTATTTCGGAAAATTATTCAAAAGTGTTTTCAGTTTTATTATTAAATTAATGTTTATAAAATAGTCATTTTTATTGCAAAAATTGATGTACTTGTAAGAAAGTTTAATTACCATCTTTACAGCTAGTTGATTAATAATTTCTCAACTTTATATTTTTTCCTTCGATATATAAAGAGCTCTAATTTAAATACAAAGAGCTTAAATTTATTTTTGATTTATCTAGATAGCTGCACATTTAAAATTTAAAAAAAAGCTTGAATGCAGTGATTTTAGATGAATATGTTGATGACGATATTTTGATTTTTAAACGAAATTATTTCCTGAAACTATTATAAGGTATCTCATGCAAATATGGCCAACTTGCAATATTGTTATTAATTTCAGTAAAATCCAAAAGATTATGTTTGAATCTATTACCTAGATATCCGAATAACATAGAGTAGCACCGTGTTGGCCGCAATCCTTAATCACGTGCATAAGGGGCAATCATTGTTGATTTGTTGTTAGTTGCGTTGGAATTTTATAAAATTTTCTCTGGTAAGTTTGTTATTTTCCTTATTAAAACAAAGTATTTGCATTTGTTGTTATACATAATATTTTAGATGGTTTAAAGTCCTTTTTATCTGTAGCAATGAATTTTAATATCTCAGTGTTCAGGCAGAATTACGAACACTTTTTCAAAAATTATCATTGTTGGTAATATGTCCTGTCCACTGGGCACATTACCTGCGCGTATGACATACTGCATTCATATAAATGAATTTCCTTACTTTTTACATTTGCTTATTTATTCAAATAACTGGGTTGAAAACTTAATGCACTGATAGCATTAAACACCAAATAAGTAAACTTAAAAAAATATATATATTAATACCAAGTATACAAAAAAGAAATAAAATGAATTAAATTTAAAATAAAATAATAAATTTTCTTCTCGTTTTTTTCTTCAGGTAAAAACTCAAAAAATAAATTTGTTTTTCGCGATTTTAGTTTCTCATGCGTTAAATATGAATGTTTTCATTATATTTCACCTATAACCATATTACCTGCATATGGGCATATTACCTTCATCAACTAAAATTTTTCAAAAAAAAAAAAAAAAAATACTGCAAGTTAAAATTTTAATTACTTTAAATTTTTAATTCTTTTCCAATACTAAAAATACTCTTCTCTTTTAGATTTTTTTTAAAAATAATTTACAATTGTCTCTAAAAAATTCTTCTTAAGGTGGCCATATTATCTGCAGATAGCTTATGTCAAAATAACACTTTATTACTACATATTTTATTGAAGAGAGGATTCAGTTACTGTTAAAATATATGTATATTTTAATTTTAAAGAGAAATTGGCGTCAAGTAAAAAAATTATTTTCTCTACAATTTCCCCCTTTTTTTTTAATTTTAGCCACTTTTTCCTAGTTAAACTGATTCTTAAAGCTCAAATGTGGGAGAATAAGTTAATTTATTTATTTTTTATTTCGAAACATAATTTAATCGTGATATTGCTTTTAACATCAAATAAAAAAAAAAGCGTTTGTTTCAGTTTTAGTGAAAAAACGATGTTAGCAAAAGTTATAGCAATTCCTATAACATTTTTTATTATCTTACTCATTAAAAAAATAATCTTTATTCCGGTAAACGCATTCAAAAGTACTTTCAGTTTATTAATTAAAATAATGTTTAGAAAAATGTCATTTTTATTAAAAAACTGATGCACCTGGAAAAGTTTAATTACCATCTTTATAATTAGTTAATTAATAATTTCTTAACTTTACATTTCTTCTTTGGTTGTAGAAAGAAATTTGAATACAAAGAGCTTAAATTTATTTTTGATTTATCTAGACCGCTGCACGTGTAAAAATTAAAAAAACTATGTGACAGCGAATTTTATTTGAATTTGTCGTTAACGATAGTTTGATTTCTAAACGAAATTATTTCCTAAAACTGGAATATGTCAAAATAATATTTTATTGCTCCATATTTTATAGAAAAATGAATTCAGTTACTATTCAAATAAAAAATGTATTTTTATTTTAATATTTAAAAGAAACGGTCGACAAATATAAAATAATTTCCCTATAATTTTCCCCTTTTTAACCATTTGGAAAATGTTTGTTGCTTTCGATCTAGAGACATGTGAGACATATCTGAATCCTTATGATATCTAGCTTTTTTAGCTCACAGGCTATCATAGCCTGAGAGCTTATGTTATATGTATCCGTTATGTTATATGTATCCGTTCTGTATGTATGTTCGTATGTTCGTATGTTCGTGCGTAACGCGATAACTCATGATAAAAATATCGGATCCACTTGAAATTTTGTATATAGGTATATCCTGATAAGGCGCTTCCATGATTAGTTTTTGGAGTTCATTCGATATGTATAAGAGGGGGAACGGGGGGCTCATGCCCCTCCCCTTAATGGATATAAATGGGTTTTTCATGCAGAATTAACAGTTTTTGTCCAAAATTTAGATATAGGATCATTCTGATGAGGCGATTACGTGACTGTTATTATGTGTTCATTGAATAAGTATAAACAGGGAGAACGGGGGGCTCATGCCCCCCCCCCCTTAATTGATATAAACGGGATTTTCATGCAGAATTAACGGTTTTCGTTCAAAATTTAGATATGGGATCATTCGGATGGGGCGATACCGTGGCTGTTATTAGATGTTCATTGAATAAGTATAAAGAGGGGGAACGGGGGGCCCATGCCCCTCCCCTTAATGGATATAAATGAGTTTTTCATGCAGAATTAACAGTTTTTGTCCAAAATTTAGATATAGGATCATTCTGATGAGGCGATTACGTGACTGTTATTATGTGTTCATTGAATAAGTATAAACAGGAGGAACGGGGGGCTCATGCCCCCCCCCCTTAATTGATATAAACGGGATTTTCATGCAGAATTAACGATTTTCGTTCAAAATTTAGATATAGGATCATTCGGATGAGGCGATACCGTGGCTGTTATTAGGTGTTCATTGAATAAGTATAAACAGGGGGAACGGGGGGGGCTCATGCCCCTCCCTTTAATTGATATAAACGGAATTTTCATGCAGAATTAACAGTTTTCGTTCAAAATTTAGGTATAGGATCATTCTGATGAGGCGATTACGTGACTGTTATTATGTGTTCAATGAATAAGTATAAACAGGGGGAACGGGGGGCACATGCCCCCCCTTAATTGATATAAACGGGATTTTCATGCAGAATTAACGATTTTCGTTGAAAATTTAGATATAGGATCATTCGGATGAGGCGATACCGTGGCTGTTATTAGGTGTTCATTGAATAAGTATAAACAGGGGGAACGGGGGTTCTAATGCCCCTCCCCTTAACTTGCATAAATGGATTTTTCAGTCAGAATTGTCAGATTTCGTTCAAATCTCTGAATAGTTTTGGAAGTTTAATGGTTATGTATAAAAGAGGGGAATAACTCCTCTTAAATTATATAAATGCTAAATGGGTTTTTATTAAGAATTATCCGATTTGCTCTGAATTTTGGATATAGATTTTTTAATATGATAAAGCATGTACTTGATAGTTTAGGAAGTTCAATGATTAAGTATAAAAAAGGAGAAAGGGGAGAGCTGTTTCCACTTTTTAATTTTTTTTTTCGAACGGGATGGAATTAACGGAATTAACGAAAATACAAGGCTGTAATGTACAATTAGTATGCTTAGCCTGTGAGCTCGATGCCATCAGTTTAACTGGGCTTTTTATTTCGTTCGTATTTTCTTTTTATTTCGTTTCTAATTGGTCTATGTATAATGCCATGGAGGAATGAGATAGGTGGAGGTGAAGTAAGGCTCAAAAAAGGTTTGCAATGTGAATCCATTTATCGCTTAAATTTTAATGTTCCAAACAAAAGGACGTGGAAGGAATTTTGTATTATAATACGAATTGAAAGAAATGAATTACAACTGAAGCATATTTTAAGAAGAAATGGCAAATTTTTAAAATAGTCTTTGTCCTATTATTATTTATTAAAATAAATGTTCGCTTTTAAAATAAAAGAAATTGGAAAAATAGCAATAATTAAATGTCAAATTGAAATTAAATAAGATATTGAAAACATTTGATGCGAACTAAAAATTGTATTACTAAAAGTTTCCTAATTTAATGTAATTTTAAATACTTTATAACGTAGATGAAAAAATATTTATGACTTAATAATTGCATGTAAATAAATATTTAAAATATAATGATGAAAACATTCTTTTAAAATCATGTATGAAAACTTAAGTAATAAATATTAATCTAAAATATAGATTTCTGACTGCAGACGATTTTAAGATATTAACAAACGAATGTTATATTTTCAAGCAAAACGTTAAAATAATTTTCTATATTGATATTTAAAACATATATGATAAAATAATTAATAAATTCTTACCGGTGAAGCTATAGATTAGTTCTTTTTAAAAAAAAACAATAGCAAAAAAATACGAGTTTAAACCTGTTTCAATTGATAGGCGTGTCAAAGCACGTGGTTTTGTTTGTACTTAATGTGACTTAATGTAGGGTTACATTTTTAGCATCACCCCCAGAGATAATACTTCCCTCCACCTATCTCATTCCTCCATGGGATAATGCCCATGAATGAAGTACTTCTATTGCCACGATGATAAAAAAAAGCTATTAAAAATTGCAAAAAAATAATAACTCAGATACAACTTGAAAAACGTCTTACAGACAAATTGCATTTAAAAATACATTTTCCCTCTATACGACGGTGTATTAATTGAAAATGTTCTATGTTTAGAAGTTGAGAAATTTGCAGTATCGAAAATTGTAAAAACCATATTTCATTAAAAACTTAATTATAATTGGTCTTGGAATATTAATGTTTAATCCATGGCATACGTAATATAGGACTCTGTTATTACGTAAGCCAAGTTTTGATCATCATAAAAATAATGTTTATAATTATTATTTTTTAAATATAAAAATGATTTATAAACCTAAAAAATTCAGACTTTGAAATTATCGTTTTGCAAATGGTCGTCGTAAGTTGATAAATTACATTTTTTCAGTCACAACAATGGCGTAAATTAGGTGATGCTGTTCTGTAAACAATCAAAACTTATTTGGGTTCAAAAATCTTCTAAATATTCTTGAATTTTCTTTTTAAAAATTTTATTACATACTTAGAATTATAGAATAAAGAAATATTGAATTCAAATTATTTACATACTATGTACAAAATGTATAATATGTACAAAATATAAATGCTTTTACCTTGATAATTTTTGATCATCATACTAAAAACTGGAAAGATGATCCTTTATGCATTTCTGCGTGCCTTTTCATAAAATTAACATAATTCTTCAATAAAACTCAAGACACGCACGACAAACAAAAAATATAAACATTCTCTCTCTCCAAAAAAATTCTTTTTTCATTCCATCAAAAATTGATGCCAACTTTTTTATCTAAACTTT
The DNA here is from genome assembly GCA_964019185.1 of Maratus speculifer. Taxonomy (NCBI): domain Eukaryota; kingdom Metazoa; phylum Arthropoda; class Arachnida; order Araneae; family Salticidae; genus Maratus; species Maratus speculifer. The sequence goes on from OZ025292.1 coordinate 333,350,742, forward strand.
TAACTCATCTCAAAAGATAAAAAAAATATAAAAGTCAAGCAGACGAAAAAAAACAGCTTCGCTGCCATAGCAACGAGTTGCGTCTTATAAATAAATTAAATATCACAATTGCAAATATGCAAACGATTTTCTGTGAATAAACTGGAATAACTTAATTTATCAATTCCTAACATACTCCCACCTTTAATTTAGGCGGAAGCCAAATTAAACTTAAGATCACTTTTGATCAAATTAAGCCCTAATTCAAAATAAAAAATATCTAAATAAATAAAGATAATAACTAAACAATAATAAAATATTAATGAAACATTTAGAGTTCTAGAAAAGTCATTTCAGAGTTCTAGAAAAATCAGTTCAGAGTTCTAGAAAAAGTCAGTTCAGAGCTCTAGAAAAAGTCATTTCAAAAGTCTCTTTACTTACTCTGCCACTTCTAGATGTACTGTTTCTCACCATTCACCCCACCAAGCTGCTGCTGGATGGATGACTAATAGGACACAGTTCTTTCAATTAATAGGAAACAGTTCTTTCGAAGAAACTATTGTATTCCAATCCAATGATTTTAAAAGGTTAGTGGTTCCTCTAAAATTTGCGCCATTATCAGAGTATATAGTAATCGGCCTTCCTCTCCTGCATATAAATCTTCGAAGTGACTGAATGAATCCTTCCGTTGAGAGACTGGATACAAGTTCCAAATGTATTGCCCTATATACTGCACATGTAAAAAGTACAACCCAAACTTTGGATCTTTGCTTTACGAAAAGAGGGCCAAAAAGATCAGCTCCAACAACTTCAAAAACTTTGGAATCTCTGACTCGATCTAGAGGTAGGTGGATTGGAGGTGTAGTATATGGCTTTGCAGAGTATCTTTTGCATCTGTAACACTTAGACAATTGACTTCTAATGATGCGTCTAGAAGAAATTATCCAATATTTTTCTCTCAAAATGGATCCAACTGTGTGAAGTCCAGCATGACAATTCTTTAAATGACATTCTTGAATCAAGACAATTCACTACATGATGTTCCGATGGTAATAAAATTGGATATCTGAAAGAAAACTCGTCATCCCGCTCTAATATCTTTGTTTTTACTCTCAACAAACCTTCTTGATCTTTCATAACCTTTAATCCTTTTATTGCATCAGTAGTATTACCAAAACTTTCAGATTGTATTATTGACCAGAGCGACCTTTCCGCATCTTCCTTTTCTTCAATCGACAATTCTGATGGAAAACATATATTTCGATTTCTGCACTTCATTATGAATCTCTTCATCCAACATACGACATTTATAAATCTACCAAATTTTGAACTTCTACTATATATCATAAATTCATGTGAATTAGAACATAAAAGAGTAGGTACTGCAGTTTTCTTCTTTTCCATCATTACTAATTCTTCGTTGGGGCTTGTTTCTGAATGTGGCCAATTTTCTTCTGATAACTTCAACCATTCTGGTTCCTCCCACCATCTCATCTTCAGCAGCTGTTTAGGACTACATCTGCGAGAAGGTAGATCAGCAGGGTTGAGATGACCAGGTACGAAGTTCCATTGTTGAGATTCGGAAAATTTACAAATTTCTCTAACTCTATTGCCTACAAACGTTCCCCATTGATCATTTCTTCGAATCCAAGCGAGAACAGTCGAAGAGTCGGTCCAATACTTTACTGGTATTGAAATACAATTAAAGGCTTTCAAAACAAATTTAGTCAACCTTATTCCTAAAATACAAGCAAGAAGCTCTAAACGTGGTATGGTTACATTTTTCTTTGGTGCAAGACGAGACTTAGCTCCTAAAAGTTGTACAAAGACTGCGTCTTTATCTTCACAACGTAAGAAAACTGCTGTTGCATAAGCTCTGGTACTTGCATCACAAAATGTATGAATAGACCATTTTTCTTTACAACCATAGCCTACACGTCTATTTATCTTCACGTCATTTAAATACTTGAGTTCGCTATACCATTTTTGAAAATTATTCCGGATTTCTTCTGGAAGTGGAGCATCCCAATCTAATTTCGTCGACCAGGCGTCTTGAATTATCAGTTTGGCTGGCAACAATGCTGGGGCTAAAAATCCTATTGGATCGAAGATCCCTTGGGTTACAGCTAATATCTTTCTTTTCGACAGATTTTCTATCTCATCACTAAATTTATAAGTGATCTTCAAACTATCTTCCATTGTGTCCCACTTCAACCCTAAAACCGGAACTATCGTTGTTACATTTTTGCTGAGCACCTTCTTTTCGTTAAGGAAACTGCTGTCTTCACTTTTAATTGGTCCGAATTCCCACATTCTTAATTCCATTTTCGCATCAGCCATGATTTCTGTAGATTTTGAAATAAAATTTTCTAGTTCAGGCACATTGTCGACTGAAGTAACGCAGTTATCTATATAGTATGATTTCATAAGCTTCTCAGCTATCTGTTTGTTTTCTTCATCAACATTACTCAAATGATATCTTATAACTGCACCTAGCAAAAATGGGCTACAAGTTTCTCCAAAAACTACTCTATTGTGTTGATAAACTTGAAATTCGTCAGGACTCGTCCACCATAAAAATCGCAAGAAATGCCGATCTGATTCTTTGACTTCAATTTGAAGAAATGCTCTTCTTATATCAGCTACTACCCCAATAGCTTTCTCACGAAATCTTATTAACACTGCAGGAATTTGTTCAATGAGGTTTGGTCCTTTAAAGAGACAATCATTTAAAGAAGGAGACCTACCTACTTTACACGATGCATCAAAAACTGGTCGAACACTTGTAGTAAGACTATCTGGTTTGATGACGGGATGATGAGGTAAAAAATGTCCTGGAATCTTGAGTGTTTCATCTGGTACTTTACTTATAACGCCTTCTTCTTCCCATTCATAGAAAACTTTAGCATATTCTTCAAACATTTTCATTGATTTTAATTTCTTTGTTGAATTTATCAATCTTCGTTCAGCTATGTGTCTATTTGAGGGAATCTCACGTTTGCCGTTAATCCAAGGAAGACCTACAATATAGCGACCTTCTATATTTCTATCAACTTCCTTTATAAAATTATCATGAGCGAGTTCGTCTTCTTCTGCTTTAGACAAAGTTTGACAGGGATCTGTTATACCGATTGTCTCTAACTTCCATAATTCTGGAATCTTCATATCTTTTAACGCTAGGTTCGTGATAAACATATTTCCATAATTTAGGCAAGACTGTGATGTACTTTCTAAACGACCACAAAGTGTCCATCCAAACTTTGTCTCTATTGCTGTAAGACCGCTCTTTAACTGTTTTACTCGACCTGTAAGAAGTTGTCCGTAGTAATCGCTTCCAATCAAAATTTCAATTTTTGGACTTCCTGCTCCTAAATCTGAAATCCATAGTTTATTTTGTTTAAGCTCTTTAATTATTGATTCTTTCGGTATCCGAGGAATATTATTACAAATTATATCTTGATCCAAAAGTTCTAAGACTTCTTTCGTTTGTTTCTGTCTATCAGAAGAACTTAACTCAACTTGGAATTTATTGTGAGATTTAGCTTCTGTTTGCGTACCACCAAACAAAGTGTGTACAATAGCTTCAGAAGAAATGGGATGTAAACCTAACTCTTCAGCTGTACCTTTTAAAATATAGCTCTTTTGCGACCCACAATCAAGTAACGCTCGTACTTTCTTTGTTATTCGACCTTTAATAACTATTTCTAAAGTCATAAGGGCTACTTCAGCAGAACACTGCTTACTTGCTATGGTGCTTTGAATAACTTCTGGGGTCTTAACTGTATTTTCTGGTTCTTTACACATTGAAATTTCAGGGCATAATAACTCGGTATGGGGTTTAGAACAAACGTGGCAACGAATAAAAACTTTGCAAACTTTAGCGTGGTGACCAAAACGAAGACATTTTAAACAGCAATTTTTATTCTTAATTTTGGCCTTCCGTTCATTAAAGGAAAGAGATCTAGCCCTAACACAGTCCTTGCTTTCATGAGATTTACTGCAAAATAAACAAAGGCGTTCTTTTGCGCTAAATAGCCCTGCCGCAGTAGGTATTTTACTTTCTGCTTTTCTTAACTTTTCTTTAGGTTTGTCTTTAAAGCCCAGCTCTATAAAACTCGATTTGGCTAATTTGAATCTTTCCTCGTTTGCAACTTCTTGTTTCAGAAATTCCATCAAACTTACTATATTTGCTTTTGTTGACAATGCATTATTATTACTAACAGTGTTTGATGTGATTGAAATATTATATCGCTGCCATGCTTTTAATACATCTTCCGATAAGCTAGATTCTATCATGGGATAGAGCCACGCCGAATTGCTTTCTAAACTTAAACCCATTGATTCTAACGATCTTAAATATGCCTCGACTTTCGTGAATAAATCTGATAAGGGAAGTTTATCTTTGCCGTGAGCCTGTACATTAGCTACAATCAATTTTAGGAATTCTCTAACGTACACTTCTATTAGTAAATCTTTATTTCCAAAACGCTCTTGAAATGCCTCGACAGCTTTGGAGTAATTAACTGCAGTCATTGGATAGCTCTCTAACAAACGCCTGGCACTGGTTCCAGGTTCTACCGATTGGATAAGATACTGAAATTTGTCACTATTATCCAAATCTATGTCTTCATGAATTTTCTGAAACTGGGACCAAAATGAAAGATAATTTATTAACTGCGAATCGAATGGCTTAATATTCAATTTAGGTAATTTATAATGCTTTGATTTGGAATAACCGTGATCTGTGCTTTTTTCACTATCATCTTGATTACGTTTATTTGTACCCAATGCTTCGCTAACTTTACGCTTAATGGTAATAAATTGATCTGAATAATTTTCATTTTCCACTACTTCATTTTCAATAGCCTCTTCATCGCATTTATCATCATCTAACATGAGTTCAATTATAGCTTCATCAATAGCTTTAATTTCATGAATCAAATTTTCTAATTTACTAAAACCGTCTAAAATTTTGTCCTTATCTAATGACTCGCTGTTAATTTCTTCATTCAAAACATTTAAAGTTCTGGTAAATGACGAACGTAGTGGTGTACGCTTTTTCTTTAGCTTATTCATCTTAGAAAAATTAAGTAGTAATGCACAGCTTATGAAAACACTATACGCTATAAAAACAATTCAATATCTCAACAGTATTATTCAAATGTCCCTGTTCGGGCGCCAGATTTGTTCTGTAAACAATCAAAACTTATTTGGGTTCAAAAATCTTCTAAATATTCTTGAATTTTCTTTTTAAAAATTTTATTACATACTTAGAATTATAGAATAAAGAAATATTGAATTCAAATTATTTACATACTATGTACAAAATGTATAATATGTACAAAATATAAATGCTTTTACCTTGATAATTTTTGATCATCATACTAAAAACTGGAAAGATGATCCTTTATGCATTTCTGCGTGCCTTTTCATAAAATTAACATAATTCTTCAATAAAACTCAAGACACGCACGACAAACAAAAAATATAAACATTCTCTCTCTCCAAAAAAATTCTTTTTTCATTCCATCAAAAATTGATGCCAACTTTTTTATCTAAACTTTTAACTCATCTCAAAAGATAAAAAAAATATAAAAGTCAAGCAGACGAAAAAAAACAGCTTCGCTGCCATAGCAACGAGTTGCGTCTTATAAATAAATTAAATATCACAATTGCAAATATGCAAACGATTTTCTGTGAATAAACTGGAATAACTTAATTTATCAATTCCTAACAGATGCTACTGTTACAAAAATGAGATTAGAATATACAAAAATTTTAATAATTTGGAAACAGATTCAAATTTAAAAATTCCGAGTGTTTATACAGCATTTTTGTATTTATACATATAATTTATGCTAATTTTACCGCTCTGAATTCTATTTTCTAGAAGCACTATGTGTGAGATGGAATGGAAACAGATAGTTTTACAGTTGACTTAGTTACCAGGTGTGTTGCATTTGCATTAGACAAGATCTTACGATTTTGAAAAAAAAAAAAAAAAAAAAAAAGGATATCTAATTTAATTCCATATTAAGAAAATGTTTATACTATTAGTTTTATTAAATTTCTTATTATAGGAAAGAAAGCATGTTTACAATGTGAATGAACTCAAAATTACATTAATAGTACTTTGAAAATTTACATTGATTTTGATTTAACTCATGTAAGATGTCTTTATTTTCGAAAATGGAGATAAACTAGCAACAAAATCCCATTGATCAAATTGATTTTCAATGAGAAGTTTGAGATCTTGCCATTAATGACAAACTAATGTTTCATTACTTTTCTAATTCATGAATTCACCTTTCTGAGTATTGAACGTATCCTGAATGTTGCTAAAGAAAGGGCGATATTTCAAACGTGTAAGGGGCATTTCCATACCGACATACAGAGAAAATATTGAAAAAAAAATAGAATGTTCTTCTAAACTGGATATATATGTTTATAGAAATTTTCGGCGGAATCCCGATAGAACGTTCATAAAAAATAATGAAAATTTCGTTTATTTCACTATTTATCCTCGGTTGGCAACAAAATAAAATTTCAAAAAATACTTTTTATGATAAATACCTTTTAAAGTAAAAATGTTTGATGTTGAATTTGAAATAACTTTTATCTTTGTCAGTTTTAGTTTAACTATAGTTTTGTTTTATATTGAATATATATTTACAATGAAAGTTAATTGTGAAATTTTATGAATAAATAAAAAAGAAATTCATTAAAATTGTTTCAATCTCAAAATTCAGTTCTATTCAGCCCTGTCGATCCAACTTTGTTGCTATGGATAGAAAAACATCTCCTATATTTAAATGCATTACTGCAGCATTCTTCATCTGGCCTTTATTTTGAAATGTGCTTAAAACATATGAAAATATTTTTTATATATAAAATTATTTTTACAGTTATAAAATTAAATAACTGCAGCAACAAGTAATATTAATATGCAATACAAAAAATATTTGTATTAAACTCTCTTATTATTTGAATTTAAATTCATTAAATACTATTTAGACGTATTCTAAAAATTATTTACTATCAAGAAATTTTTGTTTGTATTAAAATTGTTTGGTTTTTGGCGAAAAAAAAAAAAATGCTGCTCGCCAAATTGCGAGACGCTTTTGTCTTTTAGCGCAAAATATTCGAAAGTATTTTTTTTTTCAGACTTTTTACTGTCATCCCGTCCCTAAATTTGATTGATTCTTTATAACATACATATGTAGTTTAATTACTCATTTTTTAAATATTTTGAGTATGCTTAGTAAGAAGACTTTCCTTTGTTAGGATTTTCCCGTAAAAAAGGATTACAAATTCATTTCATTGAACAAACAACAAACTAGTAGTACATGTACAGAATACGCTTGACATAGCGATCGTATATTATAGTAACATTTTTATTATAATTTAATTTTATTAAGAAAATACTTATATTATTGATTTCATTGATATCATACTATTAAAATCACGAACCAAATCATGAAGAAAGATTTCAAGTTTCAATGTAAATGAAGTCGAAATTACGTAGATATTATTTTGAAAGCTACATTGCTTTTGATTTAACTATAGCATAGGGCGCGTTTTTTAGAAAATGGCGATGAATTGGCAACAATATCCCATTCTTCCAGGTGAATTTTAGTGAATATTTGGAGATTTTCTATTTTATTAAACTAATATTTGTTTACCTATCTAACTCATGTATGTGAATTCATCTAGATGAGTGTTGCAAGGGTAGATCTAGAATATTTCTAATGAAGGGACGTTATTACAAACACAGTTTTCCGGTAAGGATAGTTTTCAAATTCCATTGTATAGAAAACAAAACCGTACATGTATTGTAGATGCTCAACATAGCGATAGCACATTATAGTAGACTAAAATGTTTACAAAAGTATATTATAATACAGTATATCATAATACTATTATAATATAGTATATATCATAGTTTGGAGAAAAACTTTTAATCTGAGCATATTCCCTGTACTTATGATTAGAATACAAGCTCAAAATTCCTTGTTCTACCAAAGTCCGTTAATTTTCAATAAACAAATTTCGAAATATTTCTTGTATGGATTAATATTAATAAAATATTTCAACGTTTTAATAAGGGTTTTCAAAACTCTTAAATTGGAAAAAAACATGAAAAAAGGATCATTTAATACCTTAAAATGTATATGACTTTAAAACACAATTTTTATAGGGATAAAAGATATAAGTTGGTATTCCCATGAGCACTTGTCGTGTAAGTCACATTACTACTTGTTGGCCACCATTATTTTTGAAAAGTTTGCTTGGCCTTATTCAAGTAATGAGATATATCCGATAAATTAAGTCACATTTTTCCGTTCTCAAATACTGGTATCCAAAATCATAGTATGGGACTTACACGACAAGTGCTATGGAAATACCCAAGTATGTTCTTTCATGTCATGCATTTAAAGAAATGCAAAATTCAGAATTAACATTTATAAGGAGTTTTAAACTGTCATACATGTAACGAGCAGGAAGTTATTATAAAGGACTTCGAGTTGACTTACAAGACTAGAGCTAAAATTTTGGTGCCTAGCTTTAAGTCAGTTTATAGTAGTTACCCTCAACTTAGGTAATTTTTTCTTTAAAGCATTTTTATATTTTTAATACGAAGTTGTATTTAGCTAACGCAAAATTTTAAAATTTTCAACAGCATAATCACTTAGAAAAACATAAAAAAAATATGGGAAATTTTAGGTTCAATTTATACAGAATAACATAAAACATGTGTTTTGAAAATTTCTATGTAAACATATTCAGATGGTTTTACGCTATCTTGTGCTTTATGCTTAAAATGCTATTTGGAGGAAAATGAATTCAAAGTTCCGAAAATGCTACTTCTGTTATTAAGTGGGTAAAATATTACAATTCATAACTTCTGTTCTAAAGGGAATTTTAAGGAAACAATTATATCAAAATGTTCAGAAAAGAGAAGAGTTTAACATAAAAAAAATCGAAATTTTGGAACGTGAAATGCGCTGAGATCTCATAATAATGTTGAAAAGTGTGGCAGCAAGTCATTTAAATATTTTTAACATTGCGGTTTTTTAAAAGCAAATGTGAAGTAAAAAACATTGAATCAATTTATTCAAAAAACAAAACAAAAATTAAGGTAACTGTTTACCACATCGAATAGTACAGGATATCGCATTATTTATAATATTTTTCTATTTTTACAAAAAATGCCTTTCTCCGTTGCCATTTTACGACAAACGTTGTCAAAGTTTCAAAAAATTTCATGCCTCTAAAACAAATCCAAATTCTTAAATTCTGAAACTTATATGACATCTTTGAATCATGTAGATGACTATCGTTAATTGCATTGCGCTGCATTCTATATTCAAGGGTTTTATAGTTGTAAAATACAAACAGACAATCTTACAGTGTGTCTCAAAAGTTTATAGACAACAATTATTTTGGATTTAAGACCTAACTAAACGAGTAGGAAAGACAAAATATATTATGCAGTAATATGAAGGTGATATAAGAATAATAAAATACTTAAACAACTTTTAGCAGTTATAGGTGTAATAAAAAATATAAAGCAAAATAGAAATAAATAAATCTCGTCCTAAAAATACATATACAGCCGGTGTTAAAACTTGATTTCAGTACTGATATCCAAAATTTATTTGCATATTCAAATTCATGTACTTGTGATGCAAGAGCTTCAAGGAATAAAATAGAGACCGTTTCTGACTGACTGCAAAGATATCTCGCAATGTGCAATTTTCTAAAAAGAAAATTTTGGAAATGTATTGTTAAAAGACTCGTGGATGGGGAGTTGTGGATATTTCAAGAAAAACAGGTTCAGCAGTATTAATGATTACTGAATTATTTCAAAAGATGACAATCCCCCCCCCTCCCACAAAAAAACCCTTTCTAGATGACCAAAGAAAACAATTAAATGATGAGGCAGAGAATTCTTGATATTAATTTCAATCCAGAACCGGTGTGTACTAGACTCCTCTTTAGAAGTAAATGTTCCAATACCAATATCCACGGTTTATTGTCGGAAGCTGGCAAGTACATTTCTTGTTTTTCGCAAAATGCGTCATTTACCAAGGTTTTTTACATAACGGAATAAGAACACTCATGTTCAGTGAACCCAAATTCACAGGAGCTGGTCAGGTAAATGGTTAGTATTCTTATCACTGATGGAAAGAAATGCAATTCAGATAGCTCCGATAGTTGGGCATATTAGTGGCACGAAATTTGCTTGGAAACACGAACTTTTTTGTAGAGGACATTAAGGAGGGGGTTTACTCCTTGTATGCGTAACATTTCCTTATATTGGAACAGCCCATATTCCTTTATTGAAAGGTTGTCAGTGTTCCGACGATTGCCAGAAAATGCTTGAAATATAGTTATTTCCATTTGGAAAGTTATTAGAAGGGGACAAATGGATATATCAGCAAGACCCTTGTTGCATTGTCGCTTCAATTGTACAATGCGGTGGCTTAGACAAATCCATATAACTGTTATTGACTGGCCAGCCCTTACTCTTGACAACCCAATAGAGAACTTCTGAGGAAGATTAGCTAGAGATGCATTTGGTAAAAGGAGTCGAATAGCAACAGTACAAGATCTAAAGCTGCGCTTCGAAATAAGTTAATTTTCTTTAAAAACAAAACTTTGTCAAACTCTTGCTTTGACCATGCTGATCGAGTTTTTGAAGGGATTAGAACAAATGGAGTAAAAATTTGAACATTAAAGGAAAAAATTGAATAGTGTTGTAACTTTTGCGAAAGTCAAATTTAAGTTTTAATTGTTCTCATAAAGTCTATGATTGTTTAATATTATTTATGTATAATATTATTATTGTCTTGCTATTATTTATAATTATAAATTGTTTTCAAGTTGTGGCCCCTATTTTTGAATTGGAAAATTAAAAAAAAACCTGTTTATAAATTTTTGGAACGCACTGCATTTTAATACAATACATATTTGCGCTATTTGCTGACATTTGATTTGAAAGTTATAATAAATTTCTATCTTAAACCAGGAAACAAATGCATGATTGAACTTTTTTTGAGTGTGTTCCAGTTTTAACTTGGTTCAAATAATTCATTAAGTATAAAATGAATTGAACAATTAGAAATAAAAGTTTTTTCTAATAATTGTTTTTGGATCAATTTTTTAATGTTTCGTGAAAAAGTATTTACTTTAAAATTCTGCTCTGATATTTTAAACAAATACTGATTTTAGATGGTTAAGTGCTTTTGAAAACAGTTTTCAAATGTTTTTGAAGTACGTATTTTAACAAAACAGAATAAATTGACAGTATTCAAGAAAGGAAATTTTTAGATTTCTTTAGGTTATTCATTATTAAAAAATAATAATATCTTATGTATTTTTATTGTCATTTGTAAAGAATTATTTTTTAAAAGGTTATAGAAAGAAAAATACATTTAATTCAAATAAATCAGTCAAATAAAAAAAGTTTTTGCAAGTACTTTTTAAAATTGAATGTTTATAATTTTTAAAGAAATCGCGAAATTAAATTCGAAACCAAATTAATTTGAAGTGCCAGATATTCAAAGATACTTATTTTTTTACATATTTTATACGACAAAAAATGTAAGATTAAGTTTTTGAGTAACTTGTTTTATGTGTTTTTGTTTTAAATTAGAAAATCTTCATCAAAATTAATTAACACAAATGTGGTGATTTTTTTTATATTCATAATTAAATTTGACATGTGATCGACTAATAAAAGAATATTTTCTAGCAAGGCTTTTTAAAGGGAAATAAGGCAAAACTGTTTTTATATTTTGAGTTCTTTAACCACTTTATCTTTCTTTTTAAGACCATAATTTATTTGGTTACAAAAAAATTCAGGTTGTTAATTTTTTTTTTACAGATTGTAGTTGATTTATATTATTATTATTATTATAAATCCAACAATATATTTGATATAAATAAGAAAATAACTTTTGAATGAATATTCAAATTTTGCTAATTATATTTTTTCAGGAAAAAGCTTGTTATGGAAGTCGTTGGTACGTAAATGTTTAGCTTACATAAAATGAAATGTTTACATATTTAGTATTTAAATTTAGTATTCATTATGTTTATATTGTGAAATTTTTTTGTACATTTTAGTCTGTTCAAATATTTATCGTATTGACTAAATGAAAAAAATGTCCTTCCGGCAGTACTGGGAGGAAGAGGTAGCTTCCATATACCTCATTTATTTATTTATTTTAAATTAAGTTATATTATTAAAACATACGAAGCTCAAATTAGTTGAACTCGATTATATAAGATTGATTACTAGTTTTTGTCAATACCGAATATTTATAAGAATTTTTAGAAACTAGTCATCTTTTATTCAACCTGGTTTTATTTTAAGAGGGTCGCCAAATTCCACGATATCCTGAAGTGTATGCCTATTTAAAACAATATGATGGATAAAACCAACCAATGAGCTTGGTCGGAATCTTAATTCATGTGCACATGTACACTCACATCGGAATCGATTAATAGTATATACGAGTCCTGTCGCGGGAAAATTGATTTTTTTTTTTAAATGTCACCCACATTAGAAATTCAAACTGTTATAACTCAGGTGTTTTTTTAAGGTAAAGACAAAGCAAAAAATACTCCGGAATTCATTGTTAAGATCAAACACTTTAGAAAGAGCCTTTTTCAATTTCTATTTTTGTGTTTGTACATCATTATCCATTTAAAAGATTTTTGACAAACTTAAATACCGGCCATTTTGAAACAAGATGGCGGATGAAGTTGACTAGTGAACTCGATCAAGACATTGGCATGTACTATGTACACACGGAGTTAAGTTCAAATCAGTTTATAAATATGCGTATGATCGCGTTACAAATTTCAGATCGTTTCAAAATGTCAACCATACTGGAAATTGAAAGTTCTATAACTCAGCAATTTTTTAAGGTATAAATGAAACAAAAAATTGCTCTAGAATCTTTGTATCAAGGAAAAACACACAAAATAAAAAACTTTTTCAATTTCTGAATCAACTTTTTTGCACCTAATTAAAAAAAATTTAATTTAAAAAAATTAATATTCTGCAATTTTGAAACAAGATGGCGGATGGAACTGGCCGACGAACTCGATCCAGAAATTGGTGTGTACTATGTACGCACAAAGTTACATCCAAATCGGTTTATTATTACGCGTGTTATCAATTGACGAAAATCAGATCATTTTAAAATATGAGCAACACGAGAAATTAAAAGTGCTATAACTCAGTCATTATTTAAGATACAGACGAAACCAAAAATGCTCTGGAATCTTTGTATCAAGGTCAAATGCATAAAAGAAAAATATTTTTCAATTTCTCACTTTTTTGTACCTAACTTTTAATTTATAATTTTTTTTAAAAATTTAAATGGCCGCCATTGTGAAACAAGATGGCGGATGGAACTGGCTAACAAACTCGGTGCAGGCCTCATTTTGTACTATGTGCACACCAACTTACATCCGAATCGATTCATAAATACGCGTGTTATCACGTGACAAATATCAGATCATTTCAAAATGTCAGACAAACTAGAAATTCAAATTACTATAACTCAGTAATTTTTTAAGATATACGCAAAACAAAAAGTGTTCTGGAATCATTGTTTTAAGGTCTAACACATAAAAGGAAAAATATTTTTCAACTTTTCATTTTTTTGCATTTAATTTTAAATTATAAAATTTAAAAAAAATTAAATGGCTGCCATTTTGAAACTCGATGGCGGATGATGCTGGCCAACGAACTCGATCGAGACATTTGTACGTACTATGAACATACCAAGTTTCATTCAAATCGGTTCATAAATATGATAGTTATCGCATGACAAAAATCAGATATATGGTTATATCTATTGTTAGAATTCGAAAATAGGGTTAGTTTAAAAATTACTTACTAACCATGCAAGTCTTCATTTGCGGGTTGCATCTATGCGATGCGCGGAGCTTTGAATTAAAATCGAAAATCATCTGTTGAGATAAACTTATTCTAAGTTCAAATTCATCTAAAAGTCCATATATTATAAAAAATGTAGTTTAATTCCATCTAAAAGGCACATTCCTTCATTACATTCAGAGAACTCAATCGTTCTCATACACTTGTCAAAGTTCTTCGAATAATAACAAATAAAATCAGACGATATTTTCATTTTCTTAATTTACGCGTTCAATTAGTTTCACTTCATTTCATTTTACAACATCCTCCCCCCTTTGAAACTTGGGGAGAGTTTCAAATACATAACAATTATCATTAAAAAGATCCAACCTCTTTGGAGCTTTTACACATCTTCCAGAAGAGGTATATTTCTTAAGTATGACACTATCAGGAGAAGACACATTTTCATGATCATCATGCTCACTGGAACTAGTTTTCTCTTCACCCGACGGTTTGGATGCAATTTCAATTATTTCATTCGAATATATTTCCAAAGGAAAGATGCGCTGCACCGGACGTAAAACCGTGCCGTGCTGAGTTTTCAACTTAACACCACGAACTTTACCATCCCGTCCTGGAATTAAATGAATCACCTTTGCTAAAGGCCAAAATAAACGTTTTTTGTTATCATCCCCAACTAAGACTATTTCTCCCACTCGCGGATCACGTGTATATTTTTCAGTATGTTTTTGAACTAATTCGCTGAGGTATTCTTTTCTAAAACGTTGCCTAAAATCGGTAAGAAGTTTAGCTCTGTAATTCAATCTTCTCCTTAAACTTTGAGAATCTAATTCGATAATATCCGAATTGCTGAAACTTCGGTTTTCAGTAAGAAACATAGCGGGTGTGAGAGGTACTAGCTCCAGTGGGTCCTCTGAGATATAGGTTAGAGGTCTGCAGTTAATCACAGATTCACAATCACATATAAGTGTATTCAATTCTTCATAAGTCAATACAGATCTACCTAAAGTACGTACTAACAATTCTTTTACAATGCGAACTAACCTTTCCCACCAGCCTCCCCACCAAGCTGCGGTGGGAGGTATAAATTTCCAAACAATTTTATGCGTCATGGTTTCTTTTAAAATTTTATCCCAATTTAATTTTGAAAGTTCATTGGAAGCCCCCCTAAAGTTTGTTCCATTATCACAATAAATAGTGCTGGGCCTACCGCGTCTAGCTATAAAACGTCTAAGTGCTAGCAGGAAAGCATCAGAAGATAGCGAATTGACTAGTTCAAGGTGAATCGCGCGATAAACGGCACAAGTAAACAATGCTATCCAAACTTTCTCGCCATTTTTTAGAAATAACGGCCCGGCTAAGTCTACTCCAATAATTTCAAAGACAGCACAATCTGTAACGCGATCTGGTGGCAAAGGTGTTGGTTCGCTTGACAAAGACTTTACCTTAAAACGTTTACATGCAATACAGTCGTACAATACATTTTTAATAGTTCTTCTAGCTCTAATTATCCAAAATCTTTCTCTTATTAAAGATTGCATTGTTCTTATACCTGCATGACAATTCTTTTGGTGTACTGATCTAATCAATAATTTAGTAAATTCACATTTGCCTGGTAACAATATTGGATACAAAAATGATTCTCGGTCATTTCTTTCAGTTATTTTAGTTTTAACTCTTAAAATTCCATTATCATCTGTGAATGTTACAATATCATTTAATGACCTTTTATTATAGAAATAACAGCTCTGAACTAAACGGATTAGATATTTTTCAGAATTTTCAATTTCATTTTGAGTAAGATTAGAATATTTACACTTATTAGAAACATTTCGGCAATTATTTACAAATCTCAGAATCCAAGCAAATATTCTTATCATCTTATCATAATTAGATATATTATCTAAGAGCCAAAGGGGTGTGTCTTTAGCTAGATCAATATTCGTAATTTCGATCTTTTTTCTTTCTAAATCAACATCTTTTGGCTGACAGTCAATCGCGCCAATTGGCCAACATTCAGGATTTTCTTTTAACCACTTAGGACCTTCCCACCATCGCGAATCAAGCATTTTCTGCGGAGAACATCCACGTGAAAGTATATCAGCTATGTTCAAATTTCCTGGAACGTGCTTCCATGACTCTATATTGGACATCTGTCGAATTTCTTTGACTCTGTTGCTCACGAAAACCGACCAATTTCCATGTTCCTTTATCCACCAAATTGCGGTAGTAGAATCTGACCAGAATGTGATTTTCAGACCTGACATATTTATTGCCTTGACGATAGAACTCGCAAGTCGAGTACCTATACAACAAGCCATTAACTCTAAACGCGGCATGCTCAAAGTTTTGAGAGGAGCAACCCTAGACTTCGCTCTAACAAGCGTAACCTTGACTTCGGAATCAATTATTGATCTAGCGAAGACGCACGCTGCATATGCCCCTTTACTCGCATCAACAAAAACATGAAATTCAGATGAAGCATTAATTTCTAAGTATCGAGGTATAGCTACTTCTTTTAAAACATCAATATTCTTCAACCATTTCAAAAAAGCACTCACAATGTTACAAGGTAATTCTCGATCCCATGGAATTTTCTGTTTCCATGAGTCTTGTAGCAATAATTTTGGAAGCAATGTAGCAGGAGAGAATAAACCGATAGGATCAAAAATCTTTTGCACAATGCTCAAAATTAATCTCTTAGTAATTTTCCTTTCACACGTTAATGTTTCTAAATCTAAACAACATTTCAAAGAATCATTATCTAAATTCCAAATAATCCCCAAAACTGAAGTATCCCCAGAATATTTATCAACATTCTTGCAAGCTACATTGCTTTCAAAACAACGCAAATTGAAACACCCTTTAGACATTAATAACTTTGCATTTTCAATAAACATTTCAGCTTCATTAATGTTAGAAACACCTGATACACAATTATCTACATAAAATGAACACTTTAATTTTTCAGCAGTTTCCTTATATTCAGGAGGACTATTTTCTAAAAGATGCATTATAGATGCACTTAGTAAATAAGAGCTAGAAGAGACACCAAATACAACTCTACAATGTCTATAAATCAATTGTCCTTCATTACATGGGAAATAGAATCTAAGAAAATCTCTATCTTTAGGCATAACAGATAACATTAAATAAGCCTTTTCTATATCTGCAGTTATACCGATAGGATACATTCTAAAACGATCAAGAATATCAGGTATTAATTCTATAAGATTGATGCCTTTATACAAACATTCATTTAACGAGGGTTTCCCTTTCTCAGAAGCAGATGCATCAAATACAGGGCGTATTTTTGTGGTTTCCTTATCTAACCTGATAACGGGCCTATGCGGTAAATAATGACATTTATTACTTAATTCATTTTCTGGAACACGTTCAATAATATTCATTTTTTCCCAATTCTTAAATACTTCCTGATATTCATCGAAAAATCCCCCACATTTCAATTTATTGATCATTTTTTCATATCTCTTCCGAGCTAAAACTTTATTGTCGGGCAAATTCTTAAAATTACACTTCCATGGAAGCCCTACTTCATATCTGCCATCGGGAAGAATTTTCATTTTTTCTTTAAAATCGTTTAAATCAAAGTTTTCCCGCTTTTCAAAACTCTGAATGGGGTCAGAAATTCCTATGGTTTCAAGTTCCCATAATTCATTCAAAGGAATATTTCTAACGTGCATAGACAATGTTGTCAAAACGTTATGTTTCTTGCCACACGTTTGTTTCCCCATCACTGTCCAACCGAGCTTGGTTTCTATGGCAGTCAAATCGCAATTTAATTGAATTAAATTTCCTGTCAATAATTTTCCTATCATATCAGCCCCCACCAAAAGATCAATTTCAGATTCCTTACAAAAATCATCAGATAGATTTATTTTATTTCTTTTTAATTCATTTAATATTCTATAATCTTTAATTTTAGGTACAAATCCGCAAATCCTTTTTTCGGAAAATGCTTCAAAACAAAACGCATTATTTCCATCTAATTCACTGATTTCTACCGAAAACACATCATGTTTTTTAGGTTCCGTTTCATCCCCCCCGAACAGCGCGTGAATAATTATTTCTTTTCTTATAGGATGCATTTTTAGTGATTTCGTTATTCTCTCGCTTACGTAACTACTTTGGCTCGCTGAATCTAGCAGTGCGCGTACGACTTTTTGGCGACCTTGCGATCGAATGCGCACGCCAAGCGTTTGCATGTACACAACTTTATTTCTACTACAATTAGAAAGAGAATTTTCAGATTTTAAAGAATCATCTTGATTATTATTTATATTTTGTTCTGGACACATTATTTCAAAATGTGGTTTATGGCAATAATTACATTTTAATTTATTTTTAATATTACAATTCTTACTCAGATGACCAGCTTTTTGCAAACAAGTGAAACAAATCCCCTTTTTTAACAAAATTTTTTGTTTTTCAATTAAAGACATTTTTTTAGCCCCAAAACATTTATTAGAGGGGTGAAACCTATCACAGAATATGCAATTGTTTTTCTTACCTTTATTTTCTATACTCACCAATGCAGAGGCGGTGGCTGGATCAGGTTTGCTAATAATTTCAGATAAAATGTTCTTTTTTCTAACAATAGAATCAAAACCTTTTCTTGCTAAAAACACCATTTCATCTCCTTGAACTTCTTGGCGTAGAAAGTCCATCAGATTTTTTAAAGTCCTGGAATTTTCACTGGAATATGTATCGTGATTTCGACTTCTTTCCCAGGTCAAAAGAACTTCTTCAGGCAGGCAGCTCTCAACCAAGGGCATGAGAAAGTCTCCATACTTCTCTTGAGTTCTTCCCAAACTTTCTAAGGCACGAAGTTTGCTTTCTAATTCATCGTATAAAGAGGCTAAGTCAACTTTCATTTTAGGCGCAGTGGCATTTTTCATTACGAGGGTTAATAATTCCCTAACGTAAATTTGCACAAGAAGATCATCTCGTCCAAACCTCTGTTTTAATTGATCGATAGCCTTCGGATAATTTTCCGCGGTAGCTGGATAACTTGATATTAAACGCTCCGCTTTTGATTTCGGTTCCATACATTGGAATAGGTACTGCATCTTGTCTTCAGCGGCAATAGAATCGTCTTCGTGTATTTTCTTGAACTGGCTCCAAAACGATAAAAATTCCTTTGGTTCGCCGTTAAACTTTTTCAGCTCGATCTCCGGTAATTTAAATTTGCGTTTTACTTCTTCGCCAGGAGATGAAGAAACCTGTATCTTTTCATCAATACGTGCACATATTTCTATATATTTTTCTCGATATTCTTCTGCACTTTCAAAATCTTCGGTAAACAATTTTTCGTCCTTATCTTGTAACAATATTTCCGAAATTTTACTTTGACAAGTGTCCATCCGTTGAAATTTATCAAACAGTTGAGTTTTCAGAATAGAAAGTTCTTTAATTTCACATGTTTCTTTAGTTAATTCAGTTTCAATTTTCTTAAACGTGAGAGTAAAAGCAGCTCTCAGTCCTTTTCTCTGAGTTTTCAAACTACTCAGATTCATTTTTTCATTTAGAATTAATTGAAATTCAAAACTCCTGTCCCGAACCGTGGGTACCAGTATGTTAGAATTCGAAAATAGGGTTAGTTTAAAAATTACTTACTAACCATGCAAGTCTTCATTTGCGGGTTGCATCTATGCGATGCGCGGAGCTTTGAATTAAAATCGAAAATCATCTGTTGAGATAAACTTATTCTAAGTTCAAATTCATCTAAAAGTCCATATATTATAAAAAATGTAGTTTAATTCCATCTAAAAGGCACATTCCTTCATTACATTCAGAGAACTCAATCGTTCTCATACACTTGTCAAAGTTCTTCGAATAATAACAAATAAAATCAGACGATATTTTCATTTTCTTAATTTACGCGTTCAATTAGTTTCACTTCATTTCATTTTACAACATCTATACTAGATTACAGCCCGTCAAAATGACGTGTTTGCATTTTTAAAAGGATGATAAAAAATTCTAATTGTGGTCAATCAGCCATTTTTGGCTTAAACAATTTTTAAAAATACAGCTATTAAACATGGGGGGGGGGCGAAATCTATAAAAAAAAGAGAACACATTTTTTAAAAAATTTAAATGGCCGCCATTTTGAAACAAGATGACGGATGGAACTGGCTAACAAACTCGGTGCAGGCCTCATTTTGTACTATGTGCACACCAACTTACATCCGAATCGATTCATAAATACGCGTGTTATCACGTGACAAATATCAGATCATTTCAAAATGTCAGCCAAACTAGAAATTCAAATTACTATAACTCAGTAATTTTTTAAGATATACGCAAAACAAAACGTGTTCTGGAATCATTGTTTTAAGGTCTAACACATAAAAGGAAAAATATTTTTCAACTTTTAATTTTTTTGCATTTAATTTTAAATTATAAAATTTAAAAAAATTAAATGGCTGCCATTTTGAAACTCGATGGCGGATGATGCTGGCCAACGAACTCGATCGAGACATTTGTACGTACTATGAACATACCAAGTTTCATTCAAATCGGTTCATAAATATGATAGTTATCGCATGACAAAAATCAGATATATGGTTATATCTATACTAGATTACAGCCCGTCAAAATGACATGTTTGCATTTTTAAAAGGATGATAAAAAATTCTAATTGTGGTCAATCAGCCATTTTTGGCTTAAACAATTTTTAAAAATACAGCTATTAAACATGGGGGGGGGCGAAATCTATAAAAAAAGAGAACATTTTAACAGAAATTTGCATTTAAATCTATAACAAAACTATCTGGTGGATGGGGGATTGTAATGAACAAATCGTAAATACATAAATTTTAAAAGAATAAAGTAAGGAAAAAAATCAATTATAAAAGATTATAGTGTGAAACTACAGCCAAAAAAAATATAAAAATACTGAGAGAAAATAAAAAAAATACATAAAATGTATAAAAAAGTTTCCTATTTTGGCCCATTTTTTAGCTAATACTTAAAAGAAAACACTTTATAAGATCGAAAACAAATGTCAACAATAAAGAGTAAACAATGGGCATGTTTGGGAGCCACACGCACTGCGCGCGCGAGCTCAGGAGTTTCTGTCATAAGTATGCTTAGAAGCGAAGGATTCGATCCCACAATCTCTGGTTTAAAGTTCAACGCTCTATCCATTCGGCCATGAAGCTCACCGTTGTTTGTAACAGATTATATTTATAATTAGCACCGTCATTAATCGAATCCATGGTCTATTTTTAATCTGTTAATGAGCGCACAGTACCGAGTACTATATCCGCTGTAAGATCCATTCCATGTACCTGTCTCCTGAGCGTGCGCGCTTAACGCGCGTAGCTCCCGAACTCACCCAATCATTCGTGAATCGTGAAGTAACAATGGAGTCTTTCTAAAGTTTCATTCACGGGATTTGTCATTCTTGAATGGCATCAGTATTAATTTGCTAACATTGTTTGTTTTTCTCGTAATTTAGCGTTTGTTATTTGTCGTAATTGCTGGTTGTTTTATTTAGAACTTAAGTTATAATTAAATAGCTTTTGTAGGTTTTAAAGAAAATGAGTAATGAATAAATCTTTTACACATATATTTCCATAAGTTGAACAATTAGAATATTTGTGAACGGCTCGGAATACTTAAGCCTAACGTGAACGCAGTTGCAATAAGTTTCTTTTTCTCGTAGATGGGTTGACCCCGGAATCGTTATACACGGAGGGTTTATATATATATATAATTTATATATATATATACCGGGTGTCCCAAAAATGACTGATGGATTTTAAAATTCAATAACTTGCAAACGGTGACAGCTATTTAAAATTTTTTTGCAGGAGAGTTATGTATAATGTCAGGAATTTTTTTACCGTAATTTTTTATTTTTGTTCGCATCTCAAACAATAGGTGGCGCTGACGGCGATTGAAGGCCAGGTCGATGCTTCACTCAGCACTGATAACCTGGCCTTCAATCGCTGTCAGCGCCACCTATTGTTTGAGATGCGAACTAAAATAAAAAGTTACGGTAAAAAAACTCCTGACATTATACATAACCCTCCTGCAAAACATTTTTAATTAGCTGTCACCGTTTGTAAGTTATTGAATTTTAAAATCCATCAGTCATTTTTGGGACACCCGGTATATATATGTCAACATTTGAACTGAGGGTGGTTTTGGGGTCTGGGGGTATGGTCGGTGAAAATATACCAAACTTTTCCGGAAGTGCTTTCCTCCGGACGGCTGCAATAGGTAGCTTTTTACTTTTTGTAATGAGAGCTATCTAAAATGAAAAAAAAAAAAAAAACTTTTGGCAGCGGAAATGAATTATTGGAGAGGATTGGCAAGATAATCGAGATTGGAAATAAAAACAAATATTGAAATAAGAAATCAATTAAATGTGAGGACAAATATTAAGCATAAGATAAATCAGAAAAGATTGAGATGGTTTGGACATGTGGAAAAGATGGAAAGCAGCAGATTGCCAAGGTCACTAATGAACTGGTAACCCGAAGAAAGGAGCAGAAAATGAAGACCGAGAAAATTTTGGAGCAATAACCTGGGACAGTATATGAAAAATTATGTTCTGAGTGAGGTAGAGTCAAAGGACAGAGGTTAATGGTGAAACAAATATTATTATATCCATTATTTTAAATAGTTTTCAGCAATTTTCAAACAAATTGCATTAAAAAGTACTTTTTCCCCTATACCACGGTATAAAAAGTGACAATGCGCTATGGTTAGAAGTTTAAATAAAGGAAATAGAGATTATTCTATACAATGATACATTTGCTTTGTTTTAAGGGATCGCTTATATAAAAGAACATTATATTTTAGAAACAACACTTTAAGTGCTGATTCAAGAGACATAGCATAATGTGGGCTAATCAATAAGTGAAGCTAAACTCCAGTTATAATACAATTTTTGATTTTTTTATAGATCTAATAAAAATGCAAAAAAGTCTTTCTGAAAATCTTCTTGCCGTTCGAGTTTTTTTTTCCCTTTAATTTTTCTGATAAACTGTTTTTTTTAAATTGTCACTTAACGAATAAACGCACGACATGATAAGCTATGCATTTATCGATTTATCCACTATCAGTATGGTTTTAATAGCATTATTGAATATAGAAATATAATTTATTTAAACAAAAATAACATTTGATAATAAAACTTTTCTGATATTTTTAAATTTAAGTGAAAAAGTAACAAATAATGAACCAAGGATTCTGTGCGAGATGAAAAAAAATTGATTATTATGATATTTTAATAAATAAAAGGTAATAAAATATTAATATAATTATGTATTTACAGATAATGTTTTACAGACATTCGTTTAGGAGTATTCGGATTTTCGAATTCGCAAATTCTGGAAAAAGATTTTTCTCTTAAGACTATCTCGGATAAAGAGATTATTTTGTAATTTAAGAAAAATTAAATTTATTTAGCATTACATACTTTATAATAATCCGCTTACAATATCCTTAAAGTAAGTTAATTGTTAAATTACCATGACGATTTCTCAAAAGCAAAGTTTCTTTTACTTTATCTCTAACTCTTTATCAAGCTAAACCATTGAAGAATAATAAAAACTAGCTTTCATGTTATCAGACTATTCTACATTTTTGTATTTTTTTAGTCGCTAAGGAGAAAATTTCTTCTAAAATATTCATAAGCAATACTTGAATATTTAAAGATTTTTTTCTCTCTTACTAATAAAACTCACGTGTTTACAATAGTGTAATTTGTGATATAGCTGTTATATTAACATATTTTTGGAGAGATGGGTGAAGTTTTAAGGACCTGTGACAGTTATTTGAAGAATCGAAGACTTAAAGTCACAAAAACATTTATTTCACAAAACATAACAAATACACACAAAACATACCACGATTACAGATGAGATTTTAGACTTACATGGGAATTATTCACCTTGGATAAGGTGAAGAACATTTTTCATGTCATCGGTGCGACATGTTTTCAGTCGGGCTAACTCAGATCTCACTGGGGGGGTAAGAAAAAATGTTCCGTGCAAGAAACCAATGAAAACAGCGCCCCCTGGGCTCTGGAAAAAATAGTGGAGTTGAGAGGTGCGTTACAGACCTATTTTAAAAGGGTTTTTAGAGGAAGGAAGGTGAGGAGAGATAAGTGTTTTGGAGCTTATGGAGCTAGATTTTTGACAGTGGATGACAGTATGATCCCAAATCTAAACAGCAATAGACACGACTCATCCACTGTCATAAATACCCATAAGCTCCAAACCAGCCTTTCACCCCTCCCTCCAAAAATATGTTAATTTAGCAGGAATTGAGTCGGAATTTATTCGGAAATTGAGTATATAGGCATTCAAGACATTAGATTTTGCTATTCCATATCAACCCCCCCCCCCATTGCACTACAAATATTTTATATAACCAGTGATAATAATCATTGAACAACCCTATATCATTAGTAAAAATTTTATTTTTTTCCATCAGATAATTCTATAAATTTGTAATAAAAATAAGAAAAATTGTTCCTATATTTCCATATGTGATAAATGACTGTTTAAATTTAGACACGTATAGTTTGCTTAAAAAAATGATAAAACCCCTGTTTAACAAAATGCAAAATAACATTTTGCACCAAATTTTCTTGATTATGTATTTTTTTATAGGCTGAATGCATTTCTATTTTTGGCAAACATTGAAATTTTAAACACACAGAAATAACTTTTTTTTTATTCGATTTGTAAAGTAGCTTTTACTAAAAAGGTAATTTTTTAGCTATATCTTAACTAATTGCTACCCGATTACTAGTATAATGATGTTAAGTTTTGAGGTTGTATGTTATCACTGTTTATGATATATTATTTGTTACTCATTATTTAATCGCAGAAATTTGGTGATAAATACGTCGTACATTGTTATTCCAAATTTGGGTTAGTGAAAATGTAATATGAAGGAGATGTTACATAAAGTTGAAGATCAAAGTGTTAAAATAAACTAAAAATGCGAACTAAAATGTGTTCTGTATAGAATTAATTTCATTAAATGTATATCTATGAATGAGGGAGAGAGCAGCTTCAACTGCTAAAATATTAACAGAACACTTCTTAATGGAATTCAGTATTCTTTGATTTTTTTTTTTTTTAAGCATTTTAAGGTATATTTTTAGCATAATAATAATGGACTCAATGAAGGAAAATGATTCTACCAAGAAAGTATTCTATTTCTCTGACAAAATTCGAAAAATTTAATTTTTTTAAATATAAGTAAAAATGTATTTTCTCGTAAAATTTTGACATTTTTACTTTTTTTAAAACTTCAATAGAAGTATTGTAATCGAAATTTTTTTTCGACTTTCGGTTTTCGAAGGATTTACACGTTTTAGGGGTCAGAGATTCCAAAAAACATGTTTTTACAAAATGTCTGTCTGTCTGTGTGTCCGTCTTTTTGTGTGTCTGTGTGTATGTCGCCATTCTACCACCAAAAAGTGTATGAAGTTATGCATAGAATTGAACCAAATTTTTTGTGAATATTTTTGGCTGTGGCAAGCAGGTCCTCCTTCAGTTTTGAAATATTCCGCCGCAAGGGGGCGCTGCAATCGCGATTTTTGTGCCATTTTCTATATTGTACCGACCAAAAGTGTATGAAGTTATGCATCGAATTGAACCACATTTTTTGTGTATGTGTATGACTATGGCTAGTTGGTCCTTCCTGAATTTGAAAAAATCCGTCGGAAGGGGGTGCTGCAATGACGAACTTTATGCCATTTTCAATATTGCACCACATAAAAGTGCATGAAGTTAGTTCTAGAGCTGAACTAAATTTTTTGTATATGATTTTTTTTTTGGTAAGGCAAGCAGGTCCTCCCTGAATTTGAAAAAAAAAATCTTCCTATCATTCTATTGTCCATCGGCTCGTGCAGGGACGGAAATTCGTTTTTACTCCGATTAATTGATTGAAGCAAAAATTTAAGATGAAAAATCAAAGTTAGTATGGTATTGAATTAAAATTATTAAAGCATTAAAATGAGTAACTATTTTTTTTAATATTAAAATGTACGTATGAGGTAGAAGAAAGTTTTGGGATTGGCACATCCTACTAGTTTTTGTTAATTGTTTGTAGAAGTGTGTTAACAAAGTACAATGCAACAAAATCGCTTTAAACTGTATTTAGGATATTTGAATCTTTACGAAATTTCATCAGAATGTACTATGCGTAATAAAGTATAATTTATAAAAAAAAAATAGCAAATTGATATTTTCGTCATTGTTCACCGATGAAGGATATCAAATTCCCTAAGAACAAACATGTGTTTTAAGTATGCGCCATTATGTTAATGCCTTAACATAGCATTATAAAAATCCTCGCATAATGATATACATAATTTAGAGCACGCTATTTAAGTAGATGATAATAATACTCTAATATAGGGTGTATGGGGTTTGATATTTGAAATTTCGAGGATGAGGTTGAAATTTGGAAAGAAAGATATTATCACAAAGGAAAGTATTAGCGCAAA
The DNA here is from genome assembly GCA_964019185.1 of Maratus speculifer. Taxonomy (NCBI): domain Eukaryota; kingdom Metazoa; phylum Arthropoda; class Arachnida; order Araneae; family Salticidae; genus Maratus; species Maratus speculifer. The sequence continues at coordinate 333,377,144 of OZ025292.1, forward strand.
TCAACACATGGCGTTACATAAGATAATGTATGTCTACAATTTCTGTTAAAGTACAAACTCTCTGACAAGTCCAGGTGGTCTTTATTTCAGAAGAGATTTTGCAGAAGTTTTGTGTATTTTTCGGTAAACAGATTTAATAAATTATGAGTATTTACCTTAAAGGATAAATAAATCTCGAAATACATGTATAACAGTGCACGCTGGAAAAATCACAATATCGATTCCTCAACATTTAGTATAGAAGTTTCAAAAATACAAGTTGTTCAATGAAAATGCGAACTTCTATATTTATCTTTCATTAATAGTTTACTTTTTAATCGTTTTTCTGTACCAATAAGGTTGTTCATATTCCAGACATGATTTATTATTTTCACCAGTAAATTTTTACTGTAACTTTTGGATTACTTATTCCGAGCATTTTTTTATTGAAATAGACAAAAACTTCCGTTTTGCAAAATCAGTGACAAAAATATTAAAAAATCCGTAAAATACATGAAAAAATAGGCATTATTTCAAAAAAATTTCCAAAAATTTTGATCAATAAAGAGGTTAAAAGAAACAAAAAAATGCATCTATTCACAAGAAAGAACAGAAAATTAAAAAACAAAAAGTTTCAGAAAAATGATGTTCTTCCATAGACATTCGATGAATTAATTTTTTGAATCTGTTCTTCTGACTTCGTTCACTGTTTTACAAAGCAAGTTGACATAAATACAATCTTTTATTCTGTCAAGTTCAAGAAACTATTTTATTCTAATCTTCATTCCTTTTGCTATGTAAGTGCCATTACGCATTTCACAATGTGTGACAGTTTTATTAGACTTTGCTGATTCAGAAATCGCATTATTCATTCGCTAACATAAAAACTGAATAAGTAATATCAAAATGAATAAGTAAAATGGAATAAAATTATCTGTTGTTAAAAAGGTTTAACCCATAGAATAAGTTTTCACATAATACTTTAAAACAAAATGTTTTTTTTATTTTTTTATTTTTTATTCCTGTACAAACGAAATAGTGATCTTATAACTTTTTTTTTAGAAAAATAATGAGAAATAATGATACGACATAGCACAAATACAAGATTTTGTAAACAAATATCTTATTTGTCTGGAAGAAAAAGAAAGAAAAAAATTCTCGATTTCCTAATATAATTTAATTTTGTAAGATTTAAATTAATGACAGATTTTTGAAGAAAAAATAGAATGTATGAGACGAAGTTATATATGATATACAAGAACTATTTTTTTTAATTCCAGTTGTTAAATAAAAGCTACTTAATAGGTGAATGCGTATGAAGAATATAATATTTTTTTTCAAAATAAGATGATAAAATATCTTTTTTTTTTTTTCTAATGAATTAATAAATACAAATTCATTCAAAATAAATAAAATGAAATAAAATAAATACTTTTTATGTTATTACCAAATATGCTATTTTTTATTAATAAATAAAGTATCATATACTAAATGTAAAAATCTCCTAAAACATTAAAATATTGAATATCCGCTATAAATAATAAAATTAAATAAAAAAAGGCACAAATACTTTTATTTATTCATATTTTTGACATGTTTCGTTTGTATCCCTCGGCAACTACCTCAAGAAAATAAAATGATAAAGAATATTCCTGCTAAATTGTGTTTACCGTTGAATGCAAAATGTGTATGGCACGCAGATGGGTATTGCGATGTTGTAGGGATTATCGTAGTGGAAGAAGCAGTACTAACGATAAGTCACTACCTGTCAAACACGTTTCCTTCTTAAACTGCAAAAATCCCTACACCATCGCAATATCGATCCGAGTGACATACACTCCGTGCCATACAAATCATGCATTCAGCGATAGATTTCACACTAGCTCTCACATTTTCCGCTGTTAAAAATTATACGACCACAAGCATCTTGCGGGATCTAACGATATTGATTGCATTCCGATAATTCTTTGCCCTCTCCTGAAGCATGTGCGGTAATCATTCTCTTTAAATGGCAACAACAGTGCCACTTTCACTTGAACAACTAATATAAGTATACTTAAAATAATATAAATAAACTTAACATAACAATATAATAATATATATATATGTAAATATAAATAATTATATAAACAATATATATAAATAAACTTAATTTTTAGCGACTTTGCGTCAAGACTCTCTCACTTTGACTTTTAACTTTTGACGTATATCATCCCACGTATTCATTAGAAAAAAAAAATCCTGCCCACACAGTAATATAGTATTATTTTGTTTTACAGAGATAAAAAAATTTAAACTACCGGACATTTTATTTATATCACAAGCAGATGTTGGATACAGAACAATTGTTTTCAATAAAAAGTTAAAGTAAATTTATTTTGAAAGGAAAAGCGAGGTATATTGAAAGAAAATATGTAATTAAATATAATAAATTAAAATTAAGTTTAAAAATATATGTCAAAAAATGTATATGCACTAGTTATATATACTTAATTCTTTTTATGCTTTTTGCAATATACTTTTAAAAAAATTTGGTTTGGCAAAATATTTTATTCTTTGTCAGAAAGTGAGATAAATTGCATACGAAGGTAACGCATGCCACTTGCTTCCAACGTTGTCTAAAGATATGACGAAAGAAGTGAAAGGTTCCAATTTCCTGAATTATCCTAAGAATTTCTTTAGCAAAACTCTTTATAGAGAGAAAGATTCTTTCTGTGATAATGCAATCCGTTTTTTAAAAGATTTCACATATATTATCTACATGCGTATATATATGTATATTTAACCCATAAAAATCATAAAATATCAATTTTTGTTTACTTATCAAAATACATACACTCGCTCAATTACATTATCATTTCTTATATTAATGTACAAGGTAATATAAAATGCACTAAATGGCGTTAAATAAAGAATTAAAAAAATATATAAAACAATAACATGTATCAAATAAAAATAACAATAAAAGTGTGACACATAAATCAGGATTAACAAACATCCGTAAAACTTGCAATTAAAAACTATACATGTAGTAGAATAGACAAATTTCAACAATATCGCGTTATTAATCGCAAGTAGAATGCTTATGATATTATTTCTGAATATATCAGTTTTCTTACGTAAAAATTCGTTCTTAAATGTCAGTCATATATTTTCTAAAAATTCGGGTGATTCAGAATTCTATGTCAATAACTGACGTGTAAGTTATTTAGACCATAACATGCAAGAATCAGATATGAACATAGAGTCGAACACCCAATCCTATGATGCAAGAACGCGCTAGAGGTCATGAGGATGCCTGGGCCAGCAGAAGCGAGTAAAAGCATATTTCGGGTTATGAGCTAAAGGAAAAATGCATCACTGCACGAATTGTACATTAGCGTATATGCACCTTGTTAACGGGTGGCCAATTGAAGTAGAATAGGCGCTATTGAACAGTATCTATCCCGATTTCCAGCCAGATGTATTATTATTTGTATAATTTCACACATCTGCATCATCAATTGAGAGAAAAAGGGGTGTTTCGACACATAAATGATGGAAACTGGTGTTCAGAGAACAATGCGGATAAGTAAACTGGTAGAAACCGTACTGTCCGAAATTGATAACGACCCATGAGCGAGTACTCGACAAGTCACAGCACGTATTCATGTGTCTCAATTCAGCGTTTAGGGTATCTAACATGCGGATGCATTGCTTCCATATCATGTGCAATGTGTGCAGTCTGTAACTGCATTTATTACCAGCACTGATTGGACTGGGATCATTTGTTTTGACAGTAAACGCTAACCGACCCTAATTTTGTGGGCATGTGACGCGTCAGCATTGCATTTGGGTTCCCATGATCTCATATTATTCTTGCTTGTTATCGTCTTAATAACCTACATGTCGATAATTTACAAAGAGTTCTGAATTACCCTGTATATAAATGTCTATTTTTGACTTATTATTTGTTCTAATTGAGAATTTTGAAACTGGAATTTTTTTTTTTTGTATAAATTTATTAAATAATTATTTTAGCGTGCATAAAATAAATTTGCATTTTCAATCTATTAACAATAAGGGAATAAAGAAAAATTTAACTGAAAATAAGTATATAACAAAGCATATAATAAATCATTAATATATTTATTTAATAAAATCTTGCGGTGTATCTTAATAGTTTTACACTATTTAAACATACTGAATTATATATGACTGGGGCGTACTATACGGTGCTTACTGCATAATATGGAGATCAATTGAAGCCTATGAACAAAAATTGCTGGATGTCTGTTTTCAGTTGTGGTATTCAATTTAATCTAAGCTATTTCTTGAAATATTCCTTGGTATGGTCAATTCTTCACATCATATATAGGACTTTACAAAAGTCCTGAAGTATATTTCCTTTAATTTACTTAAGATGCTCAATGAAAATTTTCAGCAGGGCTTTGTAGTTAATTGCACTAATTACAACAAACTATGTAGTGTACATACAAATCTATTGGTAATATACAGGGCTGTACAAAATAATGGAACATTTTTCCGATAATTTATTGTAATAATTCGTTATGTGTTTTTCAAATACTTTATTTGGATGTTTTTAATAAATATTGATGCTCTGTTACAGTATTTTTAATGTGTATGGAAAGTGTTTCATAAACTATGCTGAATACATGATTTTTCATTCTTGTATTAGTTTTTTATTATTGAAATGTATGTAAAAGCAAAATTAACTTTTACTGTTTTAAATTTACATGCATGTAAATGTACCATGCACGTTTTCAGTTTTAACTAAAAAAATATTTTGAAATAATCTAATTATTTGTAATTTTAAATGCAGTATTTTTTACTTTATGGAAATAAAAATTTATTTCCTATCAGTTACTTTAGAAGCTGTATATCTCATTCATTAGCCAGAATGTTTCATATGCAAATCTGAGCCACAATAAAAAAAATAGAAAATTATTCTTAAATAATTAGTTTAGGGCATATCTTAACAAAACATGTAATAACTCTAATTATTTCTCTACAATTTTATATTATAATCATACATCTTAATTTTAAGGTTCTAAAAAATGTTTACATTTGGCTTTATAGCTTTAATTTGTTTTTTTTAATAATTTTAATTTTAAGTAAAAATGACTTTACTTGGAGTTAAAAAAATAATTTCCTATTTGAAATGGTTTTTTCTATTCCAGGATTTCTTTTAATGCATTATTAAAAAGTTTTAAAATGATCCTTCAAAGGTCATTAGACTTTTTTTCATAAGAATTTTAATGTTAAGTAACGTATAATTCTACCTTTTTTGTAAAATATAGAGAACTGAACTGCTTGTCAGATGGGTTTTTGGGACAAAACGCATCTCGGTAATTCCCTCATAAAGCTTTAATAGTGATTAGAAAGATCATCTATATATAAGTATATATAAATTTTATTCTAAGTTCATTCTATACAATTTCCATTTAATTTGCCATATTTCATCTTACATTCAATTATTATTTTTACCTTTCATAAAATCTAGTTTATTTTTACATGCGTCATTATTCTCATTTTGGAATTTCGCTATTATAATCGGTTGGAAGTTAATTTTTCTTTCTCCAGATCATTCTGGAACTTGCGTTTCCGCCAAAAACTTGCAAATTTATGATTTTTAGGCCTTCGCGATCCCTTTACTTGTTCTTTTTGCATTATTTTATCTAAAGAAATTGGATTTCCTCTCGCAACTTCGTAGTCTTTGTTCTTTGTGAGTTCTTTCTAATAATTCGAGTTCAAAACTATAAAAATCGTCATTTTACTTATGACTTTCATAGGAATATTGTCTATCGTATTTATTGCAAGCAGATTAGTTCAGAAAATTTCATTTACACTTAAAAGAATATAAACAGTTTAGTATCTGTTTCCAACTAATAGCAATCAAGACTTCAAGTTTTGAATTTAAATTATTTTAAAGTTATCAAATTAGTATACCATATTTTTAAAGATGAATACGGATATGAGAGGTGCATTTGTAAATTTTGAAATGGTGAAAATGATATCGGGTTTAGATTTCACGGAGGGAAATTCCATGATTGAGTTAAAGAGAAATGAATTTTGATGTTTTTATTTTTGGATTACCAAGCGTATGAGCCGTAATTGATAATTTTGTCACAATAATACATCGTTATTATATTTAACTTCTTACATCTTACACTGCTTACAACTGCTTCTTAAAGTTTAATTTTAATCATTTTTAAAACTGAGTTCTATGGAAATAGTATTTTGTTAACTTTAGTTTAAATATCATTTGTTTAAGTGTTAGATTTATCAATAAGGTATATTTTTGCTACTAATTTTGTAGGCTTATTATAAATCAATGAAACAGTTTCTTTTATTTTGATACAAATTAAGTAAAAGCAGAGAAGAAAACACTATTTTTTAAAATATATTTTGATAGAGAAAATGTTCTATCAAGTGTAAAGTAAGTTTATAATAAACTAAAAATCATTTAATTGATAAATAAAAACGCAATAAAACCAAAATTCACCGGACTTTATAACAGACGATATTTTTGACGCAGCACAAATTTTAATTTTAATTTTTTTTTCACTTTTTGTAAGAAAAAGTCAACGGAAAAATACAGCAATCTGTTTTTTCTCATTTATTTTTAATAGAAACGATGTGCTTTTGTTGCCACAATTACAAAAAATGTAATAAAAATATAAAAAAAATAATATCTGTAAAATAAATTATGATAGTTTTTAAACAAATTGCATTTAAAAGAGTATTTTTTTCCCTATAAGATGAAGTAAAACTGGAAAATGTGGGATGTTTAGAAGTTTAAAAATTTGCAGTAGCAAAAATTGCAAAAGTGAAATGTCATTTCAAAATGTTATCATTCGCAAAAAGACGTATACGTTACGCACAGATACGTTTGGCCTTTATAATATAGCTATAAATATTGATATATAACGCTATTATGGTATATCACCCAGCCCTAGAAATTAGGTGTCCTGTGTAAACATTCAGTTGTTCACGTAACATTTTAAAAATCAACAATAATTATTGGATTTTCTACACTGTGAAGAATTGCAATTCTACAGATAGAAAGATACAGAAATCTGTATGTTTACTTATCTGTATATTTTATCTGTACACTGTACAAAAAAAATGTAAAGCTACAAAACATTTTAATGAAATTAAATTAATTTTACTAAAATTTTATCTGTAACCAGAATCGCAGTTAAATAAAAAGTTTTAGGAATTCCAGTTTCCTAAAAACGTGTTAGCAACCATAAAGATTTTTTGATTTACCGTACATATGTTTATCAGTTACATTATTTTTTATTGTTGTCGTTACATAAAAAATTCTATGATATACAAATTCCTGGAAAAACTTTAGTAACTATGCAGTAATTTTTTTAATAGAGTATAGAGAATTTAGAAATTCTTAACTATAGTTTTATAAATATCTCAATGCATCCATCGACCTGTATAATGCAGAGGCAAAATATGGCAGACTAAATGAAAGGAGAAATAAAAATATTTTAAACTATATTAATATTTAAAAACGATGCCAAAAATGAATACCTACATTTATTTTTCAGAAAAATAAATTATTTTTCCTTACAAAATGCGGTATTATCGTCAAACAGAAGAAAAATCGTTTGGATAAGATTCCAACGCTTTAGAGAATATAGAATTTCTCAAATGACCTTATGTCATCGAACTGAAATAATCAATCATGAACAGGTGAAGACGGCAGCGAATATAAAAATATATGGATGGGAAAAAGATCTAAAGAAAACAAAAAGTTCTAGTTAAAACACCATTTATTGAAAACAAATACACATGTCTAACCAAACAAAACATTATATATAAATGCATTTTAATATTTGGTAGTTTTAAGTTGTTTATAAAACTAAAGTAAGATGTATTTGTACCTATATTCACAATTTAGTAGTATTTTTAGGCATATAAATTTGAAAATAAATTTCATTTCAAATGTCACTGCTATTCCAATGTAATGTTTTAAAAATATTAAAATTTCGCTCAATCATTTTGATATAAATTAAGTTTGAAAAACTTTAAATAGTTCTGCACTTTTGATAACTGCAAAAACTTAAGCTGGAAATTGTAAAAAATGATATAATATGGATTTCGAAATCATCTATTGCGTATTTATTAATTAAACTAGCTGTTACCCGTGACGTCGTTCACGTAGCATTAAAAAAAAGATAAACGCTTTAATTAAACAAAACGTTTCATTAACAATTATTTAAAACATATATAACTAACATATATCTTATGGGAGGATATGCAGTAGTTTTTCTTTATAGAGGACTTAAAGAACTCAGTCAAATAAAAGGGAAATGTGTTAGATAATATGAACAATCGCGAAAATGAAATTGCAACCATTTATACTGTAGAACAACTGTAACGCACCCCAATTGTACAGAAATCATGTTGTAGTGCATTTCAGAATTCCATATCAAAGAAAGAAAAATCATGTATTAAACCTAAGTAAAAAAAAAATATATCCAACATTTCCATAATACATAACTTCGCCGGCCCTTTCTTTTCTGAAACTATGTATATGATCTATGTGTTTGTAAATATTCTAAATACAATGTTAAAATATTGCTTAGTTAGAAAAAGTATAACGAAGATTACAATTCACCTTTAGCAAACTCTAATAGTAGACAGAAACGTACCTCTTTTCTATACGTTTCTTCTTTTCTGTACGTAGAATTTTTTTGTACAATCCTGTATATTACGTGCACATATATATATGACCGCATATTTAGCTTAAATTATAAAAAAAAACGATTAAAATTATTGAATTCATATTTCCGGGCATCGCTATTGCACAGGGGATCATATTTCCAGTTTATTGTATAGTCCGATACACGATTTATTTAAATTCTACAAACATCTCTTATTATACCAAATGTAGCTGAATATTAGGATGCATTAGTTTTCCTTAAAATACATACGATAATTGAGAAAGCTCTTCAGCAATCTTTTCTAATATGGATATATATTAGAAAAGATTGCTATATGGATATATGGACTATACTTTGGATACAATATCTGAGATTTGGACACAGGTACAAAATCTTTTATGCGTCTCTGTAAATGAACCACAAATGTGAAGCAAATCATACTTAACTGCAAAAATATTGTAGTAAATTTCAGTATTTATCATTGTATTGATTATCTCAGTAATTTAATTTCATTACGTTTGAAATAGTGCAACGTAATTAAAATACGCTGTGAATATTTTTCCCCGTAGAATATTTTTCCCCATTTTTCTGTGATCTTGTAAATGAATGTTAAATTTTTGCACCCCATTTTCTACAGAAATCCTGTTTTAGTGCACTTCAGAAACTGATATCAATTTCAATATTATTAACACTAGAATTACCGAGGCGGGTCAACCGTGACCCAAGACGTGGTCTTTCGCTCGTATCACTGTTGCTTTTCAAAGTAAAACTTTGAAACTGATTGACTTTTCCTAAATACTTAGTATAATGCCTTAGCACGAATTTAGTTGAGATCGGTCGAAAATTTTTTTATATACACATCTTTATACCTAGAACTACCATGCTGGGTCATCGCTGACCCGAACAAAATAATTGCATTTTTCACTTATTTCAAGAAGGATTTCAACTCTATATTTTTCAATAAGATAAGAATAGTGCATGGATATATTCCACACTTACTTTTTACAAAAGAGGGAAAGGAATGTGCGTATGTACAGGTGCAGGGGGGGGGGAGTGGGTCATGATCACATATCTCTTATGTATTTGGAAGGTAAATGTGTGCGTTTTTATGGTATTTCTAACTACTGTAAGGATGATGTAAATAATTGTTTTTTATGTTATACCTTAGAAAGTAACTAAAAAGAATACCGAGATACATAAATAACCTCTCATAAACCACATATTGGAAAAAAATTCTTTGTGGTATTTGACTTTCGCACATTTATAGTAATGACAACACTAAGAAGGTTTCTTGAATGAGAAAGTTTTAATATTCTAACGTGAATTGTCTTTAAAAATCATTAGTGAAGAAAATTAGCGACGAAGTTAATATTGTCATCATCTTCTGACAATCTTGACATAAATGACGAAGCAATTTTTCTTAAAAATAACAATAAAATTGCATTGTTGAAATTCAATACATGTAATAGCAAGCTGAATGAAAGTAACCAAATAAATGCTGTGGGAAAAATTAAGAAACCCAAATAAATTATAAGTATTTTGCAGAAATTTAAAAATAAAAGGATTCACTTTTTTAGAAATAATTCTAAAAAATGAGAAGGACAAAAAATAAATCACTCTTCAAAGTTATTTGGAACATCGAGCTATAAGGACGGTAGAGCCGCAGTGTTCTATATCCTCTGACTTATGTAAAATTGGATTCAAGATCTAGTAGTCGTAAATGTTTCGGTAGTTTTAAAAGATACAAAAGATTCTAATATAAGTAGAAAAGTCTTCTTGCTAAAATTATATATAAAAGCATTGCAAAAGAACGTGAAGATATCTGTCCACGCACCAGCATTTAAATTTCAAACAAATAAAAAGTGTTGTCACATAAAGCAAAAAGCATAAAGCTAAAGCTAAAGTCACATAAAGCTAAGACAAAAAACTAACACTGTTTTCGGAAACTGCCTATAGCTTGAGTGTGCATTATGCATAAAAAAAGGAAAAAGACCATGGTATTTTGTATGAATTGATTGGTCAGAAAACTATATAAAAGTGTAAGTAAAAAAAATCACGAGATATTTAAATTTACTGCATTTGAATATCTAATTGATCTATTGGAACATTATTACACAATTTAAATCGATAAATAATATGTATATATATTATTAAAAAGGTATCAATTTCTCAAAGCATTAAAAAAAAATAGAAATAAGAAATTTCCTTTGTGGTATTTATACTCAAAATTTCATATTATGTAATAGTCTAAATACCAGATTGTATTAATTATTCATTAAAAATCATTGTATTAATCGTCAATAATTATTGTGTGGCTTTATCTTCCGTATAAAACAAGAATAGCGTCTTTGAAAGCCATGGGTCAAATGTGACCCACCCCGGCATTTCTAGGTATACAAGAAACGCGGTAATTCTAGTGTTAAAATAACCTTAATAAAATAACATTATCAAAATACGCTGCAAATGGTTTTTCTTCACATACCATGATATATTGAAATATTTTTGAGCTCCCTGTAAGCACACTATAAGTATTATACTTAACATATTCCATAATAACCATGTTCTTGTGAATTTTAAAAATGCATGTAAATTTCATTACATTTAAAATTATGTAATATTATCAAAATACACCGCAAATGATTTTTTCACCTTAGACCATAATGTAAAGTCTCCTTTTGAGTGCTCCTGTGATTCACCTATAATTGCTACCTGGTTCATTTTGAATGTCGCATATGCTATGGAAAATCTCAATAACATATATTATTTTGTATGAATCCCACTGCATTTACTCATGTTAAACACGGACAAACAGACGGCAGACCCCAGCCACTCGGCATCCGGCATACAGACAGGTTGAAGTCGTAAATATTTTTAGACCATGTTAGAAAGTGTCAAAAAGAGGGTAGTTTCCGTAAAACGAAAAAAAAAAACAGTGTTAGGAAAAATCTGCTACAAAACTGTGTTTTAGGTGGCATTTTTGTATAATTTGTACTGTTGTGTTTAGTGGGGGAACGTTTCTAACGACGTTCCGAAAAAGGAAAAATTAAAGTGTATAATCGTATTTTATTAGTACACTGTGTTGAATTGGCCGCAAACGACCACAAGACATGAAGCAATATAGAACAACAATTTTATGGAATAATATGTGCCATATTCACAGAAAAATATAATTGAAAAAAAATCAAAATAGAGCTTACCTGCATAAGCTTGAATTAAGATGTGAGCAGAAATACGCAAAAGAATAATCTCAGAAGTCTTACTCATAAAGAAAATTTCTTTATTTATTTTTTTTATAAAGATGGATGAATATAATTCTTTGAGAAGTAATATTACTTTTAGTAAGAAAACAGCTCTCTTATTTTTAGAGCGAGGCATGGAAGGCACAATTTTTTTTACTTGTACAAAATTTTATAGATAAATAGAAGCACTTATTTCAAATGAGTATGCCTTTTCTTGAATTCTATTGGAGATTAAGGGGCAACAAATTAACATAAAACGAAGAAGTGGTCCATCCTGTATATAGCATACAATGTAAGGCTAACGGAATATTCTAAGTGAAGAATTGTTTCAACAATTTTAAAAAATAACATTCTTTCAAGAAAATTCAGCATTCTCAAAATCGAAACATATTTTCTTCATATGAAATTTTCATTTGGAAAATCAAAAGTTGTATTTTTTCTGGACGAACAAATCCTTGTATATCTCCACGGAGGGATAACAGTCTCTCCTTGCGTTTTAAATAATTCCATTTTTTCGCATTTAAAAATGCTAAACGTTAGTCGTAAAAAAAGCCGAACAAATCATTTCTATTAAAATCGCACACATCATTTTTGCAGGTGTTTATTGTCGTAGTTCTGCAGACGTCCACTCCGCTCAGAGTCGAAACCGCCTCCCCTCAGTTCAGCTCTTTTCTCAACTGACGAAACGACCGTGGCCGCTCCGGAAAGAAGGCGGGGGGTTGCCATAAAATTAAAAATACGCCAACTGGCAGGGCAAAAGGGAGTAGCGCATCGCTACGAATATGGAAACAGAATTTTAAGAAAGAACTTTTATATCAGCAGAACGATGCGGAGCCAAAACTTGATACCAGGACGCACTAACTTTTAAATTACGTAACAGAAGAATAGTACCTGATAGGACAATAGGAGGAGTCATAAAACGGAAGTCGACACCCCATTGAACATTCTAGAAAAGACGGGAAACATTCAAAACCGGAAGGAACAAAATTTTTAACAGATTTCAACATTTGAAATCAACAAAAAGTTAGGTAATAAAAATAACTTTCCAGGGGAAATTAAAAAAAACGAGAATTAAGATAATTTTTAGAATGCGAAATATATAATAAATGACTAAAGATTAAAACCAAAAATAGACGATAAATTAAATTAAATAAAAATATGGCAGTGGTTAAGAGTAACCACAACATGTACATATATGCTTTGCATACTATAAAACTTTATAGAAATTTATTATAAAAAATATTTTTAAAAGTGACAACATATTTTTACTTTTTAAGAGCTAAAAAAAACGTGGAATTAATATCCATTTACAAACCTGTTTCCAGTACACTTCGAGCACAGTACGCGAAATTGAGATATTGATTGAGGGAATGTATTTTCTCACAATTACATTAAATCTTTAGATTTTAAGCCCGAAAGTGCATTTTTAAAGTGTTTTTTATTTATATTTTCAGAATTGAACAATTTTAGGAATTAACACACAAAAATATCTTTTTTTGATTAGTTGAGCTTTTCTTACTTTCTAAGAATGATAAAAATTATTTTTCACTGACATTTACGTCATTTACGATATGGATAAATTTGCGTTATAAATTATTAACATTTTCTAGTCATTTAATATTTAACCTTTAAAAAAACTTATTTCATTGTAATATTAAATATTTATATTAACCATTCTTAGACGATAAACTTAATTTTCTTTAAATAATAACTTTTGATATCATAATTCAATCTCATTTCATTGCATCATCAGAGCATATTTATTTTATTTTTAATATGTGACGTCACAGTCGTCTCTTTATAGCACTTACTCAAAATTACATTGTGTTATTAAAAACTAGCAGGCTATGCCCGCTGCGCTGGTCAATATTTCAAAATCAACCTGGATGAAACGAACTGAGGAATTTAAATTTGTATTTTAAATAATTTGGACCTCCAGCAGCACCTTGCTCATTGCTGAAAACGATTTAGACACCATTGTGATATTAAATTATCTTAAACGTTGCACAAAAACCAGCTATTTAGAAGTAACTATTTTAGTTTATTACTAACAGTGCACCATTTGGAAGGGAAATGAGACCATTATGGCAACAGGATTTTAAAATTTCCCTTATCTGAAGAAATATTAATTGTTACAATCGTTACCATGGTACAACTTCTGAAAAATTTCTTCACAACTTTTCATTATGAAGCCAAGAACCCAAAACTACTCCCACCTAAAAAGTTTATATATATATATATATATTAAATTTTGTCCGCGCGATGAAAGGCACAATTATGCAAGAATCATCTTCAAACTCGTCAAGTTTATTGAGATGGTTACTATATCAGTGGGAATTGCAAATGAGCAAAATCGGCCCAAGGGGGTGGTAATTGGGAAGTGTTCAAAAATTTGAATACCATCTTAACATGGCTTTGACAAAGCCAGCTGTTACAAAACAATGGCAGGAAAAAAAAATAAAAAATTTTTCGTTACAGCAAGTTGCCAACGATAAAAAAACAAAAAAAACACACACATTAAAATTCTTACTACAACAATTACTTTATTATTGCAAAATTTTCTCTTGAAAAATGAAAACAAAATTATTTTCTCTTTAGTTATTTAAGATAAAATTATGTAAATTTGTATAATTTGGCGAACGATTTGGCGAAACTGGTTGACGTGATAATCAAGTAGTAGACAATTTACACTTTTCATATTTCACAAAAGATTCCTACACAGACATCATATACGCAATAGGTTTAGCAAGATTTTCTTGCAACTACAATGTGGCAAAATCCTCGTTTTAGAATACTAAAGAAATTTATATTTATTTTATTATTTTCTATCATTTTAAACAGCAATTAACAATAAATAAAAAAGTAACTGTAGAACAAAACAACAAATATCATTTCAAAAAAGAAAATGAAAGTAAATAAACAACTTATCATCAGATAAACAACTATAGCTGGGTTACCATATGAGGCAAATAATGCCATTTTGGCGCCAGTGAGATAAATCGATGAGTATATGACCAAATCTGTGACAAAATTTCCATATTTGGAAAAAACTTTAATCGGTATTTATACTGCATTTTCCCTACTTATATAGAGTGAAAAAACTTTGACACGGATGTCATGTATGCACCACATTGGCGCAATTCTTTTCTGGCGTCAATTTGGAGAACTTGGTTTTTAATTACCAATTTTATAAATATTTTTTAATTATTTTATATTATTTGAAAAAATAAATAAATAAAAAAGTTTAATTAATAGCTATAGAACAAAATGATTTATATTGTTTTAAAAAACAAAATGAAAGTTAATAAATAGTTTATTAATAAATAAACAACCATAGTTGGTTTACCATGTGAGGCATTAAATCGTTATTTTGTTGCAATCGTGCGAATGTGGTGCGTGTATGACATCTGCGCCAAAACTTTAAAAAGTTGCAATTAAATTATTTTACAGTTTGGATGATGACAACATTTATTCTAAAGTTTAAACATTATACGCATTTTTTTTTTTTTTTTTTTTTTTTTTTTTTTGCTATAACTGATATTTATATATTTACAATTAAACATAAAAAAAATATCCTAAAAATGCTCTCACACATTTAAAAGAGAGTGAGAGAATTTAGTAATTATGAACATCGCTTCGACTTATGCCTTCTTGGTATAAAATCGCATTGTTTGATGACAAAAGTAAATTCAAACACCCAAATAAACAAATAACATACAATTAACAGATAAAACCATTTTTTAAAAATAATTCTGCTACTTTGTCCTGTAAGACACATAATGGTAGAATTAAATTTTAAAAATATTTTTTTTTTAAATAGAAAAATGTTATTTACGTTTTATCTAATAAAATATTTAAAATACATTTTTGTTAGCCTGCGCGAAAGAGAATAGCGAAATATTGATTGAAGAAATATTGAAGAAGAAATGGTCAATTAAAAAAGACTTGTAAATTTTATTCAGCAGGAATTTTTTATTTCAAAATCTTGAATTTATCTATAGTAATAACGCATAATTGCATAAATTTACTTTGAATTGCAAATTTTTTCCTTCAGTACTACTTGGTTATACCGTCGACCAATTTCGCCAAATTATACAGATTGCCAAACTATTAGCCAGATTATAGAGATTAGCATAAATTTTCATTAAAATAACAAAAAACAAATTAGCAGAGCGTATATAAAAGTGGAAATAAAATGTCGAATTAATTGATGACATAATTAATATTTATATTATGCTTAATGTCAAGTGAATGTGTCATTTACGATCATCCATTATTGACATTTAATCTTGGAATTTGGCGGTAGATTTTTAATCGATGGGGTAATCTTTCCTTTTTCAGTTTTTAAATCTTAAAACTGAAATTTTTCCTGTAAGTGAAATTGACGAAATGATGTAAGAAAAATTAAATTAACAATAAAAACACTTGCAAAAAGATTTAAAAGAGTTATACTCATATCTATATAATTTACGATTGAATATTAAAATATACTCTAAAAATTATCTTAACTTGAAAAAGAAAAAAAAAAAAAAAAAACATTGTGACGATGAAGAACCTAAGTCAGGCATCAAGTCAGTAGTGCATTTTCGGCTTAAAAACACATTCTTTGGCGACAAAACCAAGATGAAAATGGTATAGAAACGAATAGTAACTCACAACTTACAGTGTCTTTTACAATCAGATCTGCTTTTTTTCTGCTGTAAGTTAAATTATACGGAAATTCGATAAAAAAGAAAAAGAAAATAATAAAAAGGGAAATAACTATCATTCAAAATTCATTTAATCAATTTCTGAAATTCATGTTTTTATTCTAACGCCAGCAATAAGTCGCCAAAAGTTGAACCAAATTTTATATTTCGCGTTAATTTATTTTTTAAGCATTACAAATATTTTTTTCATTTTCAAGATAAATATATTTTTATAATATTGCGCCTCATTTAAGCGGTCTTTCTTTATTATTATTAATATTATCAGTAGTTATTTTCTGCTATTATTTGCAAGATATTTGTAATATTTCTAATAGATATAGCCATTTTAATTCTTTTAGAAATTATAATTTTTGCCAAAAACAGCTACTGGCAACCCTTTTGTAGGAAATAATCGAAAAATACGAAATTTACTACGAAAAATAAGAGTTATCCCTATAAATTTGAATCATAAACCTTCGGAAAAATATTTCCTATCGAATGATACAATCGGCAAAAAAATCCATCGGGTAGTTTTTGAAAACACTCGTTTGGAAGTGTCAGAACTTCTGCTTTATAATATATATGATGAAAACTTGAAAACTTATACTTTGTTTCAAATATGACGTTACATTGATATTTTAAAAATTCTTAATGGAAAGTATTCCTGTGACGTCACAATTGGTAAAAAGTTAAATTTTATAGCCTCGAACCGAAAGAAAGAAAAAGATTCATTTTTATTACGGATTAATATCTGGAAAAGCTACTAAAATATTTATATTCTTGTAAAGTGTGAAGTTATATTCTTGTAAAGTCTTCTAAGTGCAAAAGAAATTTTATATAATCATCTGCTTGATATAAGAAGAAAAACAATATTTCTCTGACGTCACAATTGGTAAAATTGCGGTTTTTAACCTCGAACCGAAAAACAGAATAGGGTCCATTTATTTATTCCATTTTGTTTTATCACGTGAAAATCTTTCAATTGAAAATTAATTACAGAAGAGAAATAATTATTCCGGATTTTTTTTATTTTTTGGCAATGAAAAAAGAAAGATGTTTAAATATTATGGAAAATTTTTCCATTCATCCTGTATGAAAAATTGTGAAATGTTGAATTATTAAGAAAAATATTTGAATAAAATAAAAAAAAATTAGCCTATGTTCATTTCAGGCCATTAATCTATCTATATACAAAAATTTAAAGACATTAATCCATCCGTTTTGAAGCCAATTTCATTCTAATTTTTCGGACACACTTTCACATTTATAATATATATAAGGCTTTTCAGCACTTTTTCTTAAAAACACATTTATTTAAAGTACACTATAAAAAAAAGATGTAAACATGCAAAACTAGTATTTTTAAAGCTGCAGAATATTTTTATGCTTAGTACAACTTTATCTGCACAATAAGTAAAAATGTAAATCTACGAAACTAGCGTTTGGAAAATTACAGAAATCTGCATGTTTACTAAATTTTACCTATAACCTGGGATAATTACATTTTTTGTAGAAACACAAAATGTTCTAAGCATCCCCAGTTTCCTGAAAAATTGTATTGATGTATGGCAATTTTCAGAAGTGCTTTAACCCCTTGGGGACAAGCGACACGTATACGTGCCGCAAAAAGGCTTCGGAATTTTTGTTTATCCCACCCAGTAAAATTTTGCTGTAAAATTTGAATTATTGAATCGGAGCATTTTCTCGATTCAAAAAAGGCACAAGTTTCTGTTTTTAAAAACCGGTGACAAAACATTAAAAATTTCGCAAAAAGCTCCCGTCGCGAAGGGTTTAAAACAACTAACTAATTCACATTTGAATAAATATTTTTCTGTGAATGATATACATATCCCACAACATTTTTTAACAGTAATTTCGATTTACTTACGATATAAACACGATTCCATTTTTTAAAGTAACTTTTCATTTTATAAAACACAAATTTCCCTTTTTATACTTTTATTTTCTACTATCTTCACAAGAAGAAAGTATTGGATTCGTGAAAAATTTTTGCTTCCGGCTTTCAATGGATCTTATACGAATGTCTTGAACACGATTTGATGGTTTTTAAAAATGTCTGTCTGCGAGTTTGTTTGTCACTTTGTCACTTTGCGAGTCTGTGACATAAATTGTATGAAATTGTATGAGCGCTTTGTCTCAAGAACTAATGCGCGAAATTTCACAAAACTTTAGATTTCAGTTAGATTTTCATAAAAAATGGAGTTGATTAGTTTTTTGTGTCTATCGCTAAATAGGTGGTGTTGCTATGTTGAATATTCAAAATTGCCGCAATGGCTCTATTTTAAGAACTAATGCATGGATATTCATCAAACTTCAATTTCAGATAGTCCCTGATACAGATTAGTGTTGTTTAGTTTTTTGTGTAAATTGTCATATGTATGACGTTATGCTGCACTTTTCACGATTTCGCGATAGCTATATCTCAAGAATGGATTTTCATCAAACTTCAGAATGAGTTAGAAATTGATATATTTTGAGTCTAGATTTTGGTGTAAATCTATAATGGTGTATGGTATAACCGGTAGTGCTGCTGTGCTACATTTTCCAGAAGGTATTAATATGTGTTAAATAGAAGAAAGTTTTAGGGTTGCCATATCCGTCTATTTTTTAATAATCACAATGCATAGAATAATTGTAATCCATTTGAATGATTAGTTTGCTAATCATTCGAGTTATAAAACTCCGATCAATACTCTATAAAATTATAAATATTAAAATACTTACATTGAAATGTTGCATAATTGTATAAATAAAAAATAATACAATTTAGAGAAAAAAGATTTCTCTTTAAATTGAATAAGCCATTAAATGTTAATTTACTTTAAAAAGAAATATGCAATCAAGGCTTGCCTTTTAATCACTTTCTTAATAACTTGCTTAAAATTTTCGTTGAAAATATATTCTTAATGATTGTAATAACAACAAACCATTTAGAACTATATGAATAATTATATCTAATTTTTTTGCAATGAAATATATATGAATAATTATATCTAATTTTTTTGCAATGAAATAAAGTTTAAATTACAGCTACCGAAATGGAATATGCAAATTGTTGCAAAATGATATCAGAGAAAAGACATTTCTCTGACTACGATTAACAACTTGTTGTATATAAAATTGATAAATTTTAATAAGTAAAATGCTCACTATAACCAGTTCATTAAAATAGTTTTTGTAGTACTTTATGATAGTATGTTTCATTTCTGAAAATAGAAAACTTGAAAACTGACGCCAATGGAGATCCAATAAAAAGTTTTCTTTAATAGTAAAAATTAGTATTTTTTTTTTAACGACAGACATTGTTGAAAAAAAAAAGTGAAACAATGAAAAAAAAATTCCGTGTTCTTATTTTTAATCTTGCTGTTCTACTGTGGGATCCCGTAAAATCTATTTCAAAATGAAAAAAAAAAAATCTTCGCTTTTGGTTCCAAGAGCAGAGAGAAAAGTTCACAGATGTGCAGGTATAATCGATAGAATAATGGAAGTTTACCATTCTGTGACGTTCATTAGGGTTTTCAGTTATTAGGTTGTCCAGGGATGGTACGTCAGAGTGGGTATTAGTGCTAAGTGCTAATATTTCACATTATTATGAAGTAAAACGGGTGATGGTATTTACGGGCTCTGCGCAGAAGCACTCCGAGTCATTTGAATAACATTTCGTTGATTCATTTCAATTGTAGACCTTATCGCTGGAAGACACATGTAACACTCTACCCTCGATTTAAAATTTTCGAGGTAAGTTGTGTGGTCTTAAGAATGTATATTTGTAAAGAAATACTTTTTTTAATTTCTATTGTATTTCCTGTATTTTTGAAATTTTGTAAAAGATTTTAAATATATTTAAGAGGTTGTTTATAGTTTAAATTATACTGCCCAATAAGAATATTTGGGTGACAACGCCATCAACTTGCGTTAATACTCGGGTTGATTTTTTGATTTCTGAAAAGAGGGTTTATTTTGTACTTTAAGAACGAGAGCATTATTGTCATTGTTGAAAACCAAAAAAAAAAAAAAAAAAAAAAAAAAAAAAAAAAAAAAAAAAAAAAAGTTAAAGAGAAACTTGTATGCCCTTTCTGCTGCTAATTTTTTTCATATAAGAAAGTAAAATATCAAATGATTATTACTGCATACAGAAATCGTAATTAATGATAAGTAAGATTCAACGGTTGTAGAATTTGTATCTTCTGAATTGGATAATTTACATGCCATTATTCCATCTTATTATATAGCTGTGTTTGTATGGCGTTATTACTCATTTTGTAGGTAACAATGCAAATAGCATTGGTCAGGAAATTACGCCATTACATTTTATAAATATATATCTGTTAAAACAATCTTTCTTGCATACATAAATCACTAAAATGAAACCAAATCCTATATTTTTGACAAAAATAAATAAACAAATAAATAAATAAATAAAAATAAACTGAGCCGTAAACGTTGGTGGAACATTACGTGGCTTTATTACTTTCACCTTATACTGACTAATTATAAAGGAAGCATGGTCTGACTAGCGACGGTAAAATTCTGTTCGCAAAAATGGTAGACGGGAGTTGCTAAGTTTGAAAAAATTGCACCTGTAGTTCTAATCGTTTTGGTTTTCTCCAAACCTTGTGTAAATACTCATTAGGATCTCGTAGAAAGACCCCCCCCCCATGGAGAGTAAATAACTCAAATCAAATTAATTTTTCACCTTCTAAATTTTCGTTCCAAGTGCAACTTTTACCTGAACTGCAACCCAATAATTTGTCTCTCCTTTTATAAGTTAGTGTCTCCTGTACAATTTAGCTCTTCACATTTGGCATTGAAAATCTAGACGCTCCATTCCCACAGCATGATTTATAGGTTTGTAGCAGGGTGCAGTCATAACCCCTCCACCCCCCCCAAAAAAATAAGTAAATAGAGGGTATATCCTTTAAGTCAGAGAGCATACTCTACAGCAAGGGGGGGGGGGATTTTCTTAAATTAGTTGTTAATAAATCTTCATTTATCTGCCATTATTCTTCGTATTTTAATTTTTCAATTGTAGAAATATTACAATTTGTAATTTTTATAAACATATTATATTTTGCAAGTTTTATTTAGTTATTATAAGTTATCTAATTATTGGGAGGGGGGTGATATCTAATTATTTTGATAAAACGAGAAATTTACCTTTGAACAAATAACTGTTTAATGAGCACCGGAAATTCCAGTAATTATGATTTCGATTAAAACTGTAATCATAATTATACATTTACTTATTAACAATTATATATTTTTTCTCATTTAAAAGGATTTAACAAATCCAATTTAATTTCAAATCTGTAAAATACCAGAATGATTAGCAAGCAATTAATTATATAAAAGACAATAATGACATATTTTTTAAATATGACATCTTACATTCAACTTTCAATATCCTTTTGAACAACTCATGTAAAAAATTAAAAATTAAAATTTCATTTAAAAATAATTTAAAGACATTTATTGTCACAGACCATTTAGAATGATATGAAGAATTAAATCAATTCAGATATTTTCAGGGAATTCAAATTATAGATATTCATTTTAAATGCGCTGATTAGTGATGAAAATTTCAGACGGGAAAACTGTTATATAAGCAATTAAATGTATGTGAGGATATTAGCTCATAACTTATGTAACTTTACTAAATAAAAGCTTAAAAATACAGTTCATTAAATAAGTTTTACAGAATTTTGTGACAATATGTTTATTTTTAAAAATTACTTTTTGATGAAAAATGGCTAATTAACTGCCATGATTTTTCAGCTATTGTTGAAGATGCACCTGTATCAACGTTGCTAATTATATGATTTTTCATTTCCACTTGTGTTGTGGAATCAGTGAATAACAATTCTCTCCTGTCTATCATTGAAGCAATAACTAGAAATTTGAAATTAAAAAAATCATATTTTATTGAAATTTTTGAAGACTGAGTTATTGCCGTTTAAAAATATTAGAATGACAGTTTTGAATGTTTTAACCTTTAAAATTTTTTTTGTCCCATTTCAAAGTATTTTTTAATAGCATTAAACATTTTTGTTCAATGAGTAAATAACTATCTGTAGATAAGTCAGATAAATATAAAACAAATATCCAAATACTTATATCGTAATATTTAAACAATAAACAATTATTAAAGGCATATAACTCTTATTCGATTAATTTTACTAAAACATTCAATATTTTCTTAATAATGCTTTTTTTCTTATAGAATTAGACCTCTAACTTCGTTGCAAATAATTCGTACAGGAAAATGTACTCGTAAATTTATGTGAATGTATAGTTTAAGACGTAAAGTGCCACATCAGTCATCGGAAATTGAAACTGAAATTTCAGTTCAGGTCGTTTCAGTCACCGGTGACTGACAGTTTAAAATATGAAAAGAATTTATTGTTTTAAACTGAAAAAATGGTGTTTTAAATACTTACTGAAAATTTATTTTATTTTTATTTATTACAGGATTAT
Organism: Maratus speculifer; assembly: GCA_964019185.1. NCBI lineage: Eukaryota > Metazoa > Arthropoda > Arachnida > Araneae > Salticidae > Maratus > Maratus speculifer. The sequence continues at coordinate 333,400,229 of OZ025292.1, forward strand.
TCTTTCTTAATAATTACTTAAAACAGTATAATGTTTTTACTTACATATTATATTTTACTCTGACTGAGGTATCATATTATATACTGTGATTGACGCGGCCTAAACGTAATGTTCAGCATCAGTCATCATGGCACTCAAAGGGTTAATCATCGATTTATCACATAATTTTAAAGACCGTTTAAATGTCTTGTAAACAAGTATTAATATCTCATAATATTGAAATAAAATTGACTTTGTATAAAAAAAATTTTTAAGAAGAATTTTTTTAAACAATTTTACAATTGGTGACTCATGTTATCTATTTATCGCATTAAAAGATTAAAATATCTTTTAGGAATATGAATCCTTCAGATTTCATAAATAGATATTTGATATAATTTACAACTCACGGAAACAATAAACAATAACTAATTCTGATGCCATCTGACTGTATATCATTTTAAGGAGTTAAATTATTAAATTTCTCTAGATAAAAGAAAAGAAACACTGACTTATATTTAATTTTTCCAGGTTTCTTGCAGATCCTTAGTTTTGAAAACTAATATTAAAGAAAACTTCGATTTGCTTTATTACAGAAACTTGCAATTAGATAAGACAAAAATAAAATTTTTCAACATTTTTATTCAAATGTAAGTATCCGCAGAAATTTTAATTTGATAATGTTACACGTTTATTATGATTTAAAAAATTTTATTAACTCTCCCTACTCTTGCAATAGCTCTATTTCAGTTGCTTCCACATATTTTATTGAGAATTTTTGTGAACGCTAATCAATACAGATTTGAATGCGAGAGTAATTCAATAATTATTTTCACTAGTGTATATAAAATATTTGTACTCGACAGTTGATGTGGAATATCGAAGCCTAATATAGTAGATGTCTGTATGTTCAATTTCAGAACCGTGGCTGCTATATTAATGTATTTTCGGAGGAAGGGGTGAAAATTCAAAAGACTACACTCAAGAGTAAAAAAATTATGACCACCTACCTATTAAAGTGTTGGCTCACCTTTGACCTGCAAAACTGCTAGAAACCGCATTGGCATGAATGCCACAATTTGTTAGTAGATGACTGGAGATAAATTCTATTAGGTGTTGGACATGAATGTCCGGTATATTCGAAAATGATTGTTTTAGAGCTCTGGACTGCCATTCAATGGTACCCAAAATGTGCCCAGTCAGATGAAGAACAATCGAGTTTGGTGACCAAGATGTTAACTGTAATTCAATATTATGTTTCTGGAACCACTCGAGCACAATTCAAGTCATGCGACATGGAAAGCTGCCATGCACGAAGACTCCATTTCCATTTCGGAACACAGATACCATGTAATGGTGAAAATGATCCTGTATGATAATCAGATAGTTCGTGGCGTTCATTGTCTGTCTTCCAACAACCATAGGTCCTGGGAACGACCATGAGGACGTTCCTCAAATTTAATAGGGCCACAACTAGCCTGTGTATGACCTGTAGTGTAAGGGAGATTAACAGTTTGCGTAGAAGACGGCGTACCCAAACACTTCCATTGACAAGATAGAGGATCACTATTCATCCTCTATCTTGTCAATGGAAATTCATCTGGCGAGCAACTCTCTCTCTCCCTATGTTGCATAGTCCAGTCATGATGCTCCCGGGATATGCATAAAAGTATTTTGCGATTATACTTGAACTGAGAGTTATATGACTGCTATGTTAGCCTCGTAGCCTCATATTCAAAAGTGTCATTTGGACTGTATGCTTCAGAAGAATTCCACTTGGACCTGTAATGTCTTGGCATGTAAATCGAGCCAATCTCAAGTGCATATTTTGCCTTTCCAAGGGAAGGGGAGGGGGGAGGTCTGCGACATCCCTTTTGATTGATAATGCCTGGGCGTTCAACGCTGTGATTTCTACTGATGGTCTCAGTGTGATTCATCTACTCTGCACAAGTACTAACAACGATGTATCCCAAACAATCCATGGTACTAAGGAATAATACCACCGCAGCAGAAGTTGCGCTAATGCGTCTATAAAAAGCAATCTTGTTATTCGCACGCGCACAAAAATTAGCGTCAAAAATGAACAAAAAAGCACTAAAGCACTAATAAAAGCGTTAAAAATATGGCGTCAAAAATGAGCAAAAAAAAAAACACTAAAAAAGCATGAATAGCAAGATTGCTCTTCATAGGCGCATTAGCGCAACTTCTGCTGCGGTGGCGTTAATACGTAAGTACCCAGTCCATGAGGCGTGCAGTTTCTAAATTACGCATTCTGAATCGTTGAGCGATTGAAATCAGTCGTCTATCATATTAGCTTTGATCAGCAGCCTTTACACTCACAAGAAGATGTAAGCACAACATTGATTCCTGAGACTACCAAGTAGCACTTAAATACCTTTCTAACTAGATTTTATGCATTCCGCTCAAACCAGGTGAGTTCATTTCAAAATGTGAGAGTGGCCATAAAGTTTTGCTTCTTGAGTGTATATTTTTGAAAGGGAGAATGAAAGAGAAAGGCTGTTTTAGAGCTTATGGGTTTAGATTTGTAAAAGCGAATGAGACGTGGTACATTATTATGATCCCGAGTCTAAACGACACTAACCACCTCTAACTTTGTGTCAAAATATGGCTCATAAACTCCAGAGCAGTCTTTCTCACCCCCTCCTCTTCCTTTGAAATCCTTCCCTCCAAAAGTATGTTATATATCTCCTACGATTCTGAAATTGAGCATATACGCATTTAAGATATTAGGCTTCGATGTTCCATATCAACCAACAAAGTACCAATATTTTATATATACTAAGTATACTCATTATTAAATCACCTCGTACTATTGCTATAATACTAAAATAAAAAGAATTATTTTAAAAATAAAGGTAATGTATATTTTTATAAAGGTAATGTATTCAGTGTTTTATATGAAAAACACTGAATACATTACCTTTAGATTTTGAAGAATATCTGGCATATACCATATACATCTTATTAAATGCAATTAAATAATTAAATCTGAGTATATTTGGAAAAAAACATTAATTTATACGATAGAATAACTGGTATGCATATTAATTATATACTTGTATTTTTATTAATATATTCTCGAGTAGGATAGTTTTTACTATATTATGAATACGATTTCGAATTGAGACGAAACAAATATACTTTTTGTGAGGTTGTCTATTCATAAAATAAAAAGTAATTACATATGAATAATCAGCTATTGTAAAAACTGTTGAACATATATTTCAAAGAGGAATTTTGTTGGAAGACCAAAAAAATATTTATTTAACGCTAAATTCCTTAGACACAAAAGAAAACAGAAAAAATAGCTGGAACATACATAAAAGTTAAACCAAACTTTTCTTTTACTGAGTTGTTTATTCTAGTCTTAACTAAATCAAAGGACAGAATTTTTAAGACTGCTATAATTTTTTTCATACTGAGTACTGAGCGAGAACAGAAGAAAATAAATCTCAGGTAAATACTGGATTAATCATTGACATAAGAGATTTAAGTTCTTCAGTAGTTTACATATATGAAGGACATTTTATATTTATTCTCTTTCATTCATTTCAGTATAAATAAGACAACATATTTTTTCATGTATGAATTAATTGTTAATCATAAAAAAGTCTGTTTACTTTGCTGGTCTTTACTTGCTTTTCATTAACTACTTTTTAATTTTATTGAAAAAATAAACATTAGTTTTAAAAAAAAAGTGTTTACGACTCTAAATTTATTGAAAATTGCTTTTAATTTAATGACATGTGCTTTTAATTTAATAAATTTAATCAAAATTACATTGCTTTAATGAAAATTTTAAACATGTAATTATGTTGTGGGTGTAATATTGCTATTAAACAAAACACTCTTAGTTTTGAACTTCGTATAAAAAAGAAAAATATCAAAAAATACATAATATTCTGGTAAAACATGTTCTTTCATAATACAAATAAAGACGAATTTTTATAATTGTTTTTTTTAATTTATTTATCAATGATAATACTGTTTTGACTATAAAAACTGTTACAGATTACAAATAGTATTACCGGTACTGTAGTAGAAAGGTAAGTTGTTTAAAAAGACTGTTGGTATGTCGCGTCAATTTACTGCTATTTTCATCCTTCAATATTCTTTGGTTGAAAACATAGCGAAAAGTATCTGCCTGATTACTATCTTTTGAAAGATGTGATAGTTCATGAGATGAACCAAAAATTGATATCACCAGAGGTCAACTCGTAAGTTTATCATAATGTTTTCCTGTTCTCAGTCTTCCATGTGTTCATACCTTTGAATGTAGGACAAACACAATGTTAAACCTAGAAGTCAACCACCATTGGTGGTATTAGTTTATGACTTATACACTACATCAATCCCGGCAGACGAAACATGCAGACATCGGTCATTAGAGTACTCTACTTCTACTCTTCAAAATGTTTTTTTTCTTGGTATTGATACCTTAGGGTTGCTGTCAGCTTTTGAGTTTTTATCATTTGTTTTAAAAATACAAAATGGAGCATCGCGACTCCATATATGTGAATTTGATTTACACAAAGTTTTGTAAAATGACGATATAATTTACTCTGATTATTAAATTGTGATCTTACCATTAATGTTCTGTTTTTCATGAACTTGTCATAATATTATAAATAGTGTTTATTTCTTAATATTCCATTTGTGATGCATTCACGACTATAAATTGCCCCCGACTTTATTGACTAGGACAAATAAAGCTGCAGATCTTGTCTCAAGAATAGTAAAAATCGTCAAAGTTATCAATCATCCAACTTTGTTGGGGGTGCTGAAGTGGAACAATTGTTCGCCAGAATTTTGACCGAGGTATAAATGTTTAGAAATAATTGGTCTGCGTGGTTATGAAGTTATAATGAACAACTAGCAAAGTCAACAAAAGAAATGTTGCGAAATACGATAGTTGAAAGAGCTGTATTAAGCTGTGAACAAATGTGATTCCTATTAATTGGAATAAATATTTTTCCCAACTTACATCTTTTAACGCATGTAAATAATGAAAACGATGAACTTCAACATTTAACTATATTACATGCTTTTAACTTCGTTAAAGAACATTCCTCTTTTGTACTTTTTTGATGTAAGATGATATTTGAAGAAGATTTTTATAAATCTTACTTTTTTTTAAATTTCGTTCATCTGACAAAACCCTATTCGACGTTTTCCTCTGTTTGTTCGTCTGTCACAGAGTTCGTAACCAAAAACTGTATAAATCAGAGACTATACAGGGTGTCCCCTCTATACGGTGGCCAATGGCTAACTTCTAAACCGTTGGTCATAGACATATAGTTCCAATTGCAAAAATGCTTTAAAAAAGGCAAAGAATTATTTTTTAAGCGATTTAGGTCAAAAAAATGCTTTACTAAAAATTACGAAAATTAAATTTTTATACGGTCCGCCGGTCCTATAAATGATATTTAGAAAATTTTTACCACTACTCTAACAAGTAAGACAAAAAAAGTCCCATTCCTCTGCGATCAAAATTGACCGAGTTATAGCTGTTCAAAGTTGAAGCATATTTTTTGCTGCAAAATAGGGGTCAGTCACAAATTTACTGGAAATGAAAATAAACATGAGATAGAAAATTTAACTTTAAACATTGAGAGTAAAGAAATTTTTTACAATGTTGTTTCTGAATTTATGTTGACATTTACATGCTAAAGTAAAATATGCAATTTGTGCTAAAAATATAAGTAAAAAAATAACAGAAATTTTGTTAAATTAAACTATGAAAAGCAACAGTCACAAGTCGTTACAAAATGATACATATTTAAAGCTCTATTAGATTACTCAACCTAATAGAATTTGATGTAGTCCTATAAAATAAATAAATGGAACGCACCTAAAATCGTATTAATATTACATTGTCATCGGGTATAAATAAGTATGGGAATTGAATTTCAATCAGATATTTGGAAGTGAGTTAAAATTTGAATACAAGTTTTGAACTAGGAAAATTTACATACGAAAACTATGAATAAAATAAAAGCTTGTCAAAATAACATACCTTTTTAAATTAAAATCACGAAAAGAATCAGCTTCATTTGCTTACAAAATAAAACATATGTAAAAATACAGTTGAGGATATGAATTTCAAAACTCGACTTATCGCTTTTTGATTTCTCTATCAGTTTATACAAACCTCCACTATTGTAACAATGCAATCTCAAAATTTATAATGAAAACCAATAGATGCATTTAAAGTTTTTTCTCTATTTCCCAAAATTTGATTTTTTCGATAAAGAGAATTTTGAAATTCATGTCTTCAGTTATTTTAATAACCAATCTAGAAGTTAATTATAATTAACACTACCGTAAAACTTATACAGTGACAGAGCCTTCAGTTAAATCGCTCATTTAAAACATTTTGTAATTGGAACTATATGTCTGTGACAAATAGTTTAGGAAGTAGCCTTTGAACAGCGTTGGAAATCGACTCCCTTTATAATACTTTAAGCACTTAGTGTACGTTCCCTTAAAGCTCAGTCGACCTCATCCGTTTTCAGCTATAGAAAAGTGGTTTAAGTCATGAAACTTAAAATTTCATAATTCGGTCAATTTTAATGTTACATGAATGGGACCTTTTCTGTATTACTTGCTAGAGTGTTGAAAAATTTTTACTAACTATCACTTATAGGACCGGGGGACCGTATAAAAATTTAATTTTCGTAATTTTTTAGTAAAACATTTTTTTGACCAAAATCGCTTAAAAAACCATTCTTTGTCTTTTTTAAAGCATTTTTGCAATTGGAACTATATGTCTATGACCAACGGTTTAGAAATTAGCCATTGGCCACCGTTGAGAGGGGACACCCTGTATAATTTTAGAACTTACAGCTGAATATCTCATGTCACATGACAAATCATAAAATTTTGAAAAATTTTATTATTTCAATTAAATTAATTTTATCAATACCATCCATTCATTTTTGTGATTTACATTTTAAAAGGGAAACTTAATTTGAACATTTTGGTTGTAGACATCATAGCTTGGAGGTAAGGCGTCTCGCTAGTAAACAGGAGATTTTTAGTTCATTCACCGGTGCTGCAAATTGAGATTTTCATATAAATATGAATTTAATTAGAAGAAATTTCGTATTTTTTAAATCAATTTAAGCAGTGGCGCCAACTTATATGGGCCTGTTGATCCTGAGCTCACCTAATAATTTTAAATCCTAGCGTGCAAATTTTCATTTTTCGATTTCGTTATTTTATTATTCATTTTTCTCCTTTATTCTGCTAATGACCATGCGTTTCAATTCTTCGACTATTACCCTTAAATAAAAAATGACTGAAATGTAAATATTGAACTTTCTGCTTTTCAGTTTGTAGTCATGTTCATGATATGATGATATTACAAAAAATGTTAGTGTCAATATAAGGAAAAACGCATGAAGATATATTTTTAAAAAATCGCAACTATCTTAAAACATAATATCTTGACTTCAAAATCTCATCTTTCACCAGCTGTCTACACTTCAAAGAAAAACAGACTGGTTGTACCATTTTATAAAAATATCTTTGATCCCAACCAATATTTCTGAGTCAATCCAGTATTTTTCAAAAGTTGGCGCCAGTGAATTCACGGGTTTATATTATTAGGGTTTCGTTCATCTGAAATTCGTAATATTTTTTGCACTTCCATTTTCTTTCTATTTTAAAAACTATTGGGATTTATTAATCATTCAGCATTTTAAATTTCGTTTAAGCATTTTTTCCATTCTAAAATATTAAAATTTTATTTATATTTATGCTAATTAATTTTATTTTAGATTTTCAAAAAATCTGAAATTTTGGATATTATTTAAATAATTTGATTTGAACACTTTAAATTTGATTAAAATAAATAATTTTCTTTTATAATTATTTTAAAATTAAATTTGTTAGTTCTACTATCTATGTAAGAATTAATTACAAATTATCAATTTGGATTTATTGATTTAAGTATATTTTTTTTTGAAAGAAACATTAAACGAAACACTCTGTGTGATCTGTGATCAAACTCACCAACTTGTCAAGAGAAAAAGTTATCAATCTTTATTATGAATGCAACTGTTGTCAAAACAGAAGGAACAGACTTTAGTAGATTTAAAAATAGACCATTCATTGAAAAGTCCCATTTCATATACACCATTAAAGGTGAGTGATGTTGTTTTAAAGAATATATGAAAAATAAACTTTTCTGAAAACTAGGCAAAATTCAACGAGGAATACTACACGACTAGCGACGTAGTACATATTGAAAAACAGTTTTCAGTTTACTGTAAGATAATATATTTATTGCCAGGTTATTAAATTTTATTGAAGTTACAATTTTAATAATTATGTTTATTGAATTTATAAGCTATATGTTAAATTATATTTTGTTGAATTTACATTATACAAAGAATATTTCCTTTTTATGTTTCTGTAATTATATTATCATTGTTATTATTAATATTATTATGAGCGAAATACTTTTAAAATTATGTAAAATGTTATAATTGTTTTTAATAATCTACTTTTTATGACAAATTCTATCAAAACTATAAAACGCTCATTATGTTCTGTCAGTTTTTTTATTTTAGTGATAATTAAAAATTTATTTTTCTAAACTAGTTCAAAGTCAAATAATTTGTTGTAAAATTGTTTATTTTCATTTATTTTTGTTTTAAAAATTTCACCTTCAGAAGATATTGATTTGGGATTAAATATTTCTACATAAGCATTTATTACATTAAATATTTCAAATTGAGGTTAAAAAAAGAAAAAGAATAAAATTTTAAATGACATTGTAGCTTGTAGTTAACATTTTTATCTCTACAAAATAACGATAACATTTTGCTGTAAGTGTATAGTCTTACTGCATATCCCAGCCAACTGGAAATTTACGCCACTATTTTGATTAATTACAGCTGCTTGTCTATCAAAATACAACAAAAATAAACTGTCGAATGAAAACACTTTACGGAGTCGCTGATGTTATTTAAACTAATATCAGGAAGTATTTATTTAGAATTTCGAGATTTTAAATTCACCGAACATTTTCTGTAATTCTTAAGAAGAAACAGAGTCATATGATTTTAGTTCAGTTTTCAGTTGTAGTAGAACTTTTATTTTATTTATTTAGAATTTATACACTATTTGACTTTCCGAAAGTTCATTAATTTTTCTGTAATTTGGATTTTCTTGTTTTTAAAGAGTGAAACTGAAATAAGTTAAAGCAATAGAAGTAAGAAAATAAATGTGAGTCTTCATTCACTTGTAAGTGTAATTTCTCAAAAATCTTGGTTTTTATTATCCATACAAAAAAATTATTGAAAATTTATTTTGACTTAATATAAATATACGTAAATACGTATTTTCATTTCGTTCTAATTCTTTTGATTATTTCATTTATTTCAAAATTTTTTTCATGAATATTGTTATTTATTGCACTAGGTTAACTTTCCCCCTTGCACTAGATTACTTAGCTAATCTCAGTCACAGTAAAATAATTTTTCTGCATTTTACGGCATTAAAAGCAAACAAGTTGAAAATTGCACGTCAAGAATAGAAAATGAGTTGCGTTCGTACTATAAGGGAGTTTTATAAAAATATTCAAATCTTGGTGTAATAGTATAAAGAACTTCAAATACAATGGAGTATTCACATTGTCCTTAATGTAACAGATTATTTTTGATTGTCCCTGTAATTAAATTATGGATCCGATTGTCATAAAATTTGAAATAACTTAAAAAAAATTATGCAGCAATTACATATTTTAAATTTCAAATGATATGGATGGGTAGTTTTTGACCTGTCATATGCGGACAGATGGATGGACAGACGGGCGGAAGGACAGATGGACGGGGTGAAGGACGACTATAGGTGCTACTTATTTACATAAATACGAGCGCACCTAAAAAGATGTTTGTGTACAAAAAACTCTGAAAAATTATAAAATTCAAAATATCATATCATTCGAAATTTTGGTGTCTAGTAATGAAATGCTGCCTATTTCACTTGTCAAATTACCGTGAAAGGTTTATATTGAGAAAAATACATGACTCTGGCATCTATAATCAACATTATTGCTCTAGATAAAATAGTTCCATGTTATCCTTATAAATTCTAGTTCCCTTTGCTAGGGAGTTTTAGAGTCTCCTACTAGAATTATATTTCTTATATTTACGCTTTAACATTATTTAATCTCCCTTTTTACAGAACAAAAAATCAGGAAACGAAACTTTAGTAAATTTCAAGAAACCTCGTGTTAACTTGCATAAAAACTATTATAATATTGAAGAATTGATTTATATCACAGATACACAATTTAAAAATAAAAACAATTGTTTCTTAATATTTATGAACAAAATAGGTGTATAACTACGTTTGTAAACTTCTTTTGTGTTAACTATGAATCCAAAAATTGTTAATATTTTTTAGAAACCCCAAGAACCAACATATATTAGAGATATAAAAAAGCATCCATTAAAAAAAAAAGGTTTATTTTACCATTACGGGTTTTCGGAAACGTTTCAAAGTAGCTTTTAGGGAGTATTAATATCTTTTAAAATGTGGAGGTAGGTTTTTTAGGATGTTATCAATTAATTGATTATACTATCCGTCGCCGAGTTTGGTCAACCACCATCTTACCACTTTTAAATATGAGAATAAAAATTATAATATTATATATATATATATATATGGATATTCTTCTTATAAAAGTTCTTTCGAACACATAAATAAATAAACTCGTAATTGATTCATATCTGACACCATTTAACTTTTAAATACTTATATTAACTTAAATTATTTACAAAGAAAATATTTACATGACTATTTACAAACCAAACAATCATAACTCTAATTAATCAATTATATCTTATACGGGAAATCATCTACATCTTAATCAACATTCTTCTTAAGTCCACTCAAAAAACTCTCCGAAAAAAACATTCCATCTAAAACGTTGTCCTCAGTTCAGTTCTTTTCTGCCGCTTAAATCGTCTGGCTTCTTAGGAATTAATAGCAGCTTCAAAATCGTCTGCGTCACTGAGAGCCTTTTCATCGGAGTTGCGATGAGTAGAAAATAATACGCAGATCTAATAGTGGAGGAGATTTCCTACATTTCGGCCATACTGATGAGGCATTCGTCCTCGAATGTATTCTTGTTGGGTGGAAACAGCAGCTGGATCATCTGGAAAGATAAAGAAAAAAACACAGCAGCATCCAAAGTCTAAATTGGAAAAAAAGAAGTCATCATGATGAAAATTTAAATAATTTCTTTCAAAATAAATTCGTTTTTTTTTTTTTTTCTCTCTCTTCACATCTTTTCGTCTTCTTTTTTCTTACGTCCTTTCGTCTTCTTTTGTCTTGCATCTTTTCGTTTTCTTCTTTCTTACGTCTTTTCATCTTCTTTTACCTTACGTCTTTTCGTCTTTTTCTTTCTTACGTCTTTTCGTTTTTTTCTTTCTTACGTCTTCCGTCTTCTTTTATCTTACGTCTTTTCATCTTCTTTTCCCTTACGTCTTTTCATCTTTTTCTGTCTTACGTCTTTTCGTCTTCTTCTTTCTTACGTCTTTTCGAGAATAAAGTTAAAATTCTTTTAGTTGTCAGTCCAGTGGTTTGTCATGGTCGGTATAGTGTCAAAATCGGTGAAATTCCTTTTTTTTTTTTCAAGCTTCGTCCGTCCACGGCTTCATGTACTCTGCACATGTACTGGTGACCATGGGTCCTTCGTTGAATCCAAGTTTCTTTACATCGTAGGTGTCATTATTTTTTACTTTTATGACTTTGTACGGACCTAAATATTTTGGTTTTAACTTCAAACCTGGACCTTGTTGTGTGCGTTTTATAGCAACCACATCATTAAGCTTGAATTTGTTAGCTTTCTTTCGTCTGAGGTTGTAAGTTTTACGGTTCTCTTCTTGGACTTTTAAAATCTGTTTTTTAGCATTTTTTCTCATATCTTCGCGATTATTTGTAAAATCAGATTGTATTTCAGCATTCAGAAGACTAGTAATTTCAATGTTATTTTTTAGTTTCATTTTAGTACCAAACATCAATTCAAAAGGAGTTGTGTTTATACTTCTCTGAAAAGTCGAATTTATCACCTGTTGGACGTTGCTTACATGTGTATACCATTTTTTAGGATTATCGACAGACAATTTAGACAGAACAGATATTATGACGGAATTTAGACGCTCAACTTGGCCGTTAGACCTGGGTAATCCAGTGGTAATCGGGATATGTTTAATATTTTCATTGATGCAATAATCTTCAAAAGCTTTAGAGGTAAATGCAGGACCTTTATCTGATATAATTCGAACTGGATTTCCAAAGATAGATTTTTGGATTTCTAATTTAGAAATTACTTCGGCAGCATCGGTAGATTTTGTGGGATACAACCAAACAAATTTTGTGAATGCGTCAATGACCGAAAGGATATGTTTGTAATTTTTATTAGTGCTTTCTAATGGACCTAAGTGATCAACATGGTACGTATGTAATGGAGTTTCTTCTTTTTCTATTGGATGAAGTAAGCCTTCTTGTTTACCACATTTCCTATTAACTAAAATACAGGGAACACAATTTGCTATACATTTCTCAATTTTTTGTTTAACTTTAGGGATGTAAAAATCATTTTCTAAACTTTTCTCTGTTCTTGCAACTGCGTAATGACCTTTTTCGTGAGCGGCCTTGATTATATTCATTTGCATGTCTTCCGGTACAACTAATAAATCATTACCATTAACACATTTATAAAGAACATCATTTTTAACTAGATAATCATCATAAGATTTCACCTTTAGGATTTCTTTTATTGTTTTAATATGGTCATCGGTTTCTTGAGCTTGGATAATTTTTAAAGTTAAGCTATCTTGGATTACCATACAAATAGGATACCTACTTAATGCATCGACATGTCTCATACTGCTACCCCGTCTATGTTCAATAACATAATCAAAATCGGATAACATTATTGCCCATCTAGCTATTTTTGTACTCATTTCTTTTTTATCCATAGTCATTTTAAATGCATTACAATCGGTTACAATTTTAAATGGGATACCTAGCACATATACTCTAAACTTTTTCAGGGCTTCAATTACAGCTAAAACTTCTAATTCGTAACTAGTGTACTTCCGTTCAGCTTCGGTGGTTTTTTTACTTGCGAAATAAACTGGATGAAATTGATTATCTACTGGAGATTGTTGCATTAAAACAGCTCCATAGCCATCAATACTGGCATCACAATGGATTTCGGTCGCACTTTTGGGATTATAAATTAAAAGTACTGGTTCTGACGACAAAATACGTTTGAGTTCATTAAAAGCTCTTTGTTCTTCTATATCGAATTTAAATTTTGAATCTTTTCTTAGCAGGTCACTTAACGGTTTAGCTATAACCGAATAATTTCTTATAAATTTTCGAAAGTATCCTGTCAATCCTAAATAACTTTGAACATCTTTGGTACACTTTGGTTCGGGAAAATTTATTACTGCTTTAGTCTTCAGTGGAGAGGGATACAATTTACCATTTATGATTCTATACCCCAAGAAATCAATTTCACGCTTCAAAAAATTGCATTTTTTAAGATTTAATTCTAATCCATATTCCGATGCAGTTTCGAGTACAAGTTTTAATTTTTCTAGACCTTCAGCTTCGTTTTTAGCAGGTATTATTAAATCATCCATATAAATGACAACAATGTGATCTTTTAATAGGTTTCGAAATACATTATAAATATACTTTTGAAAAACACTAGGGCTATTGGTCAACCCGAATGGACATTTCAAAAATTCGTATTGGCCTTCATGAGTAACAAACGAGGTGTATTTCCGCGAGTCTTCTTCAACATCTACATGAAAGAAACCGTTTTTCAAATCTATGGTGGTAAATACTTCGGCAGAATGTAATTGGTCTATTACATCATCAATAACTGGCAAGGGGAAATGCTCACGTACTGTCTTTTTGTTAAGACATCTGTAATCAACACAGAGTCTCATTGTGTTATTTTTTTTCTTGACCAACACAACCGGCGAAGAAAAATTAGAAGAACTTTCTCGAATTATTCCCTGAGCTAGCCACTCCTCAATTTGGTTTTCGACTATTTTTTTCTCGCATGGCGGTAATCTTCGAGGAGAAGAACAAACAGGAATTTCATCAGTTAAATTAATTTTCATTTTAACATCTACTGTTTTAGTTTTAATTGGTACATAATTTTCAATTAAAGAGTATAACTCTGAACGTAATTTTTTGTCAGCAATGTGAGTTAAATCAATTTTAGGCTCATCCAAAACATTTACAATATTAACTAAAAAGTCATTGGACTGAACTTCAGCTTTAAACAGTTTCACTTTATTCTCAGAAATAGTTAATGTACCTTGATGAATAACATCAGTGCCAATAATTAAATCGAAATTAATGCAACTGTCCTTAACGACAAAAATAGTAACTTTAAATTTTGAACCATCTATTTCGATTTCTGAATTGAAACAACCTTCTGGTTTAATGGAGGCTTTTCCTAGACCGGTCAAAGAGATACTCGTAGGTTTTAATTCTACAAAGTTCTTCAAATTATCATAAATACTTTTCTTTAACAAAGTCTTTTGGCTACCAGTATCTATTAAAGAGATTAAACACAAAGAATAAAGCTTTATCTCTTTCAGAATTAAATCTTGGGATGTAATAATGTTTACTTGTGACTGAGCATTTTTAACACTTGTATCTTTAGATTTATTACATTGAAATGATTTATGACCATAAGCGTTACAAGCAAAACAAAGCGGCCCTTTATCTTTATTTACACAGTTAATACTCTTATGATTATTCCCGCCACAGTTAAAACAACGCATATTTGGCTTTACAGGCTTAAATTTGTTCTTAACTTCAACTTCGGATTTAATTTTAGGCTTAGCTCCTTCATATTTATGAAATTTTGCATTTTCATACTCCGATCTGATTTTTTCATAAATCTTTAATTTTTGTTTAAATTCAGCAATATTGGGACAACCATACAAAAAAGATTTTTTAGAAATGGGGTCATTAATTCCATTTATTACATACTGAATAAGGGCAGAATCTTCAATATTGCCTTTTGAGCATAATTGTTTCATATTTAAAAAATATTCATCTAACGATTCATGTGGTCTAATTTTTCTTTTGGACAGCAATTCGTGTAATTCAGCTGAATTGCACGTTTGACCAAATTCAGATATGAGTAGGGCTTTTAATTTAGACCACGAATTAATATTTGTTTCACTTTCAAGAAATAATTTTGCTTTGCCTGTCATACGGCGTTTAGCCAAAATCAATTTGTGCAAATCACTAACGTTAAATAATGAAACAATATCCTCAAAATCGGCAAGCCACTTATTAATATTTTGTACTTCAGTACCTTCAAACATCATTATCATCGATTCTATGTCATTTATAGAAATACTAGGTTTAATAACATAATCAGGAATCAGAATTTTCTGATTTTCATTACTTTCACAATTAGAACTACCAGAATCATTTCTCATATTATTCTCAAAAACAGTTGAAATATTTTTAGTTTTATCATGTAAATCATCATTAAATTCATCGGCACTCTCGTCATCACTAAAAGTACCTACATCGGGTATCATATTAATTTTCAAAATACTAAAATCACATAAACTAGAAATTATTCTGGCAGCAATTTCATCAAAAGTTCCCGAATTATTTATACACAAAACATTGCAAATGGTTATCAAATCGTTGACAGAAAAATTATCTTTGATTTCTTTCAATTTTGTTTGATATTCATTGGAATCTACTTCAAACGAAAACCCAGTAAAATTCCGAATTCTACGTCGATTATTTCTGTCACCGATTTCTCCAAAAATTAATTTATGCAATGTCTTAATGCTAGATGATTTTTCAGTTTTCAAAGAAAACTCTAATTCCTTTAAATCAACTAATTTTTCCATTATTGAAAAGAAAAATGAAATAATAAACTCACTTCATAATTAGATGTCCAGCTTCACAAACTTTGATAGGACTTTCATCGTAAAATTTTACCTCTTCTGAATTAGCTTTGTAAGCTTGACATTCCATCACAGTTCTAAAAAATATCGGCTTCCAAGATGTTAAAAAATATATATTTCCATCTCTGTGGGCGTGCGTCTGTATCTCACTTACTGAGACCAAAATTTATGGATATTCTTCTTATAAAAGTTCTTTCGAACACATAAATAAATAAACTCGTAATTGATTCATATCTGACACCATTTAACTTTTAAATACTTATATTAACTTAAATTATTTACAAAGAAAATATTTACATGACTATTTACAAACCAAACAATCATAACTCTAATTAATCAATTATATCTTATACGGGAAATCATCTACATCTTAATCAACATTCTTCTTAAGTCCACTCAAAAAACTCTCCGAAAAAAACATTCCATCTAAAACGTTGTCCTCAGTTCAGTTCTTTTCTGCCGCTTAAATCGTCTGGCTTCTTAGGAATTAATAGCAGCTTCAAAATCGTCTGCGTCACTGAGAGCCTTTTCATCGGAGTTGCGATGAGTAGAAAATAATACGCAGATCTAATAGTGGAGGAGATTTCCTACATATATATATATGTACACTAGGGCTGGGCGATATACCACAATATCGTTATATATTGATATTTCTTTAAGACCGCGGTAACGATATTGAGATTTCAATCCTTCCGACATATCGTTTCAAACGGTATTTCATCCTACTTTCGGAATTAGTTACAGAGTTATGGAATTTCGAATCTACCTCTATCGGCGCAAAAGTTGTTTACTTTTGCAAATGTTCGCGCCGTAATCGGCACATGCGTGATACTTCCGGTTTAGAGCCAGTGTCGCGCACTCACCGGAATATGGGCGAACAGTCTACTTTTTCCGCTGGTGTCGCGCACATACCGGAATATGGGCGAACAGTCTACTTTTTGCGCTGGTGTCGCGCACATACCGGAATATGGGCGAATAGTCTACTATTCTGATGTACCGCTTTATTTATCGGAGTTCGTCCGAGAATCGAAGTTGAAACACTCGTTCGAGGATCGGGCATTTCCGATACAATCACTTGTTGATTCCATATCGGTGGCTGACTATTGTTTTTTTGTGAGCTTGTGTACAGTTATTGCTGATGGAATACAGAATAGATTGACATATTTTCAAGAATGTGAGCACAATTAATCGATATTTCTTGCATGTTGGTTTTTCATTTATTAATAGCATTAATAAATAATTATATTAAATCACATAATTTTTTACATTTTTTATTAATAACATTAATAATTTACATGTATGAGAATTCTATTATGTCATGTATTTTAAGCAGAAATTTTACTTAAAGCCGAAGTTCTTAGTTTTAGAGTTTATTGGATACTAGTATTTTTATCCGTTTTGCGTACGAGTTTTAAAAAAAAAATCACAGGAAAAAAAAAAAAAAAAAAAAAAAAAAATGAAAGCCTTTTTTAAATTAGGAAGAAAAATATAATATTCAAGTTTCGATTTCGCTGAGTTCGATAAACAAAAACAAACGATGGATAGTTTCCTACGTTTTCTTTGAGGTTCTTCTGTACTGGACATTTGCAAAAGACGCTGAAATTTTGTAATAACTTATTATATTTTAATAAAAATTTGTCACACAGCCTAATTTACTATTATTGCAAATTGCTGAAAATTTGAAAAAAATCGGTAAATTAACTTAGGAGTTATGAATTTGTTTTCCACCTAATGGTAAAGAATAAAAGGTTTTGTTTTTCTTCTTCCCCCTCCTCCCCGTTTTCGTTTGTATGTGCCGTTGAATGTGTTTTTCGCGCACTTAAACAACTGAAACTAGTTGATACTTTAACAAAAACCTTTTTATAAGTAAAAAAAGTAAATAAATAAATAAATAAAAATAATCGAACAGTGTGTATCTCTCATAAAAGAATGAGGAATTTTTTTATACCTCGCTTGCATTTCCATATATTTATTTATTTATTTATTTTTTTGTTTTTGCATTGCACATCTGAGGTCAATCTCTTTCAACAAAAGCCGTTTTTTAATATTTGTTTTCAAGTTTTTTTTTTTTTTACTGGAATAACTGCATTTTTGAAACCGGTTTCGAAAGTAAAAGCATACTTGAAAATAAATCTGTAAACAAAATCGAAAAAGTAAAAGATCATTCAGCATTATTTAAAAAAGAAAAAACAAACGGTAGTTAGCAAAACGTCCTGATTTGGGACTTTGTACTGTATTAAATTTCGTTTTTTCTTAAAATTATTCGATTGTTCTAATTCTTTCATTTGTATTCTGACTAATAATAGAATTATTTATTATAACAACGAAAAGAAGGTTTTCCTTACTGCCCAAAATTGCAGAAATGCATTTTTTTTTTTGCATTGTAATAAAAAAAATTCTAAGTTTATAGGTAATTAAAGTATTTTTTTTCAATATATCTAATGTCTATTTGTTGTCTTATATGCATTTTCTTGTTTCATTTTAATGATTTATAATGTTTAACTTTCCAAGAGTTTTCAATAACACATATTTTAGATCAGATTTGCAGGTAAAAGGTTTGCATATTTTGAATCAATACATAAAAATTAAAATTTATGTTCCTTGGAATATTTCAAGATATTGATATTTTTGTTTTTTCTTGATAATTAACATACACACACATATATACATATGTGTGTATATATATATATATATATATATATATATATATATATATATATATATATAAATATTATCATGTGTTTGTAGTATTTTATACAGAGGACAGTTACATTTGTGAACCTATAATGGAGTGACATATGAATTGAAATGTATCGATATATCGAAAATATCGATATTTGGTCAGCGATATATCACGATATTAAAATTCTGATATCGCCCAGCCCTAATATACACATATATATTTCAGCTATTAAATTTAGGAAATATTTCTTATTTTACCCATATACATATTTGCTTTATAAAAAATAAAAAAGGGTATAACTTTTAAAAAGTATAAACAATGGTCATGCCATATAGAACCCGCTTTTGAAAAATATTTGAATATATTTTTATTTCGGCAAGATATAGCCCGAAAAATAAAAATAAAACTGTTCCTGATCTAGAAATACAACAGGTAAAATGCAGCATAGTTTCCCCCCCCCCTCCCTTCATTTTTCTTCTAGTAGAAATAACGGCTGTTTGTAGGGAATATAACATATATTTTTTTATTAAAATTTAGAATTTTAAAAGTTAATAAAAAAAGAACTCGATCTAAAATGAAAAAAATCTATACTACATTTTGTATAATAATATAGGGAATATGTTGCTTCAATTTAATGAAAGTCCGTTAAACAGATTTTGAAATATCTTGTACAGCTAATTAAAGAAGTAATCTGCAGAAAAATTTAAAAGGAAAAACAAGTCGGAAACTGTACGTCAAACGTAGTAAATGAGGTGCGTTTGTAAGTGCGTGTGTTTATATAAAATATACAGTATTTTGTATGCAGTACAATATCCGAAATCTTTTGTATAGAATTGCAAATACTACCTGCTTTCTATTATACAGAAAGTAGCTTGTTTTAAATCTCATCAAAGTACATCAATTTCATAAAATGTGGACTATATTAATATAGTGATTAAGACGCGCTCCAAACAATATTTCCCCCTATACCATTATGCAACAGAATACTTTTGCGTGGTCTTGTAAATAAATAATCACTGCACCACATATTTAACATAATTTATATTTTAGTATATATTTGATATATTCATGTGGATTTTATTATGTTCGAAAGAGTATAAAATCATTAAAATGCATTTAAATCTATTTACTATAATGTAAAAGAATATTTTTTATAGTCCCTGTAATTGAACTACCCCTACAATTTTCATAAAATTTGACATGACTCGAGAAAATCATGCAATAATTATATATTTTAAATTTCAAACGATTCGGTTGGGTAATTTTTACATTGTTATATGCGGACTGAACAATGACATAAGTGCTACGCATTTACATAATTACGAACGCACCTAAAACGGTACCACGTCAGAATTCTTGAAACCAAATATATTTTTAATTATCTTCAATGTGAGATTTCTGAACTGTACTTGACGTGTTCAGGTGATGCCGCCATGCCTTTCTATTTTTTTTGAGTAGCTTTCTTCCATTTTCTGTCCCCTTTCTTACAGTATCTACTTCGCTGAGAGTCCAATTTTTTGAGTAATCGCGTAACTATGACTCTGGAAATAATTTGAATTTTGCAATTGTTCAATATTTAAAATATTATTAAAAGTAAAAACGATTTATTTAGCCCGAAATAGTATATATATATATATATATATATATATATATATATATATATTTTTTTTTTTTTTTTTTTTTTGAAAATCTCAAAATTGTATAACCCCATAAATTGTTTCATCTGCTTGATTGAATTTATGTATGCAAAAATATAATAATAAATAAATAAATAAATAAAATAATAGCAATTTATTTTTAGTATTAAGGTGCCTCAGTCTTAGGTGCCTGAGTCTTATTTTTAACCTAATGGTGAAATTTAGCAACAAGTGATATTTAATTTTTTTTCACATTCCCTATAAAACATACATTCACAAAATTTTTGATATATACAACTTAATTTTTCTTCGTTTTAAAATAATTTTTTGAATATTCCATATTGAAATTTTATTTTGTTTTATTTATGTTTAATTTTGATAAAAAAATAAATAAATTGTTGTTTGACTTGCATTCACTGCGGGCAACATTTCATAAAAATAAATAAAACAATTTGCATGAAACTTGATAAATATGTTCATTTTAAATTAAAGAATAAGTTATGTTTCAAATTTAATTTAATAATTGCATTAATAATTTTTAAAAAGCACATTTTCAATAACAAAGGAATTTTTAAAAAATTTTTAAATTTAAATTTAAATTTTATGCAAGTAAATAAATAAACAAATTTATTTCAAATGAAGTATAAGTTCAAGATACATTAATTTATATCAGTATATATATATATATATATTTTTTTTTTTGGGGGGGGGGGTTCATGAGCCAGTAGTTTTGCTATTGTCTTGCACGCAGCGATTGCAAGTAAAAAATATATATATATCAAAATTTAAAATAAAAAAAAATAATGTAGAGCATTAACATAATTTTTTAATAGGATGTATATTAGTTTTAAATATTAAAAGTTTTAGGCATTTATGTTTTTTAGGATCTGAGAGAGAAAATGAAATGTAATATGTTGCTAAATTCCCCTACGAGATAAACAGTAAGACTCCTGAGATCCCTTTATAGTCTTATTATCTTTGCCTATAAAACGAGTTTTCTGAACTTGAAAACAATTACTCGAGAATTTCGAGATTCTGCCAAACCAATATCCCTTACTGTGAAAACTGATGGATAAATATAGTATAAAAGGTATTCGGAAATATTTTTGAAAATAAGTAGCAGGAAAACATTTTTTTTTATATAATTGATGCTTTAAATTAAAAAAAATTGATTTCAGAGATTTCTAATGACGAAGAAAAATTTTCGAAATTACGTGTAATTCGAAAGAGGTTATTTTACATTTCTGTTCTTGATTATTTAAATTTTTTTTATAATAATACATTTTTCTATTTTTTTTTTAAAGTAGAGAATGAAAAGAGAAATATCCTGGAAAACAGAAATAATTATTTGCATGTTGAAAATTTTAAAATGCAGGCAATTATTATGCTATTTTTCTATATTTTTTTTTTTTCAAAAAATAAAATAATTATTTTACTACAATAAGAATAATTTTTTCTATATTTTAAATCGGAGAACGGAAAAAGAAATATCCGGGAAAACGGAAATAAGTATTTGCAGGTTAAAAATTATAAAATGCAGGTAACTAGTATGCTATTTTTATACATTTTTCTCAAGAAATAAAATAATTATTTCTATTACATGTAATTGCATTCCTAAATATTGCGCATAACTTACAGAAACGCAGTTATGATTTGCATTCCGAAATGACCTAAAGTTTTTATAAAACTTTTTCATTTGTGGTAAGTATAGCTTAATTTGTCTATCTATACTAAATAAAAACATGTAGGAAATTGCACATTAGACGTAGCAAAGGACGTAGTAAAGGTTTGTATCACAACGAAGTTTTCAAAATATACAGTACTTCGAATACAAAACAGTATTCGAAATATTTTGTGTGTCCCGATAAATACTAAATGCCTTTTTATTATATAAGAATTAACTTGTTTTAAACCTCAGTCACATATATCAACTTCTTAAAATGTGAAATAGTTTATTCTAAATAAAACGCATCCCAAACAATATTTCCTCTTAAACCATTATGTAATAGAATACTTTTAAATGGCCCTGTATATTAATAAAAACATTCTTTGCACCCCAGACTGTACAGAATGTATATTTTAGTATATATTTCATAGATGCATATGAATTGATTTATGTTTGAAAGAGTGTAACATCATTATAATGCACTTGAAACTGTTTTTTTCCATTGGCCTTAATGTAATGAAATATTTTTCATTGCCCCAGTAATTGAACTATGCATCCGATTGTCAAAAAATTTTAAATGACTCGACAGAACTATGTAATTATTATATATTTTTAATTTCAAACGATTTGGTTGGGTAGTTTTTGCGTTGTTATATGCGGACAGACGGATTAATTGAACGACGACTATAGGTGCACTGTAAAAAAAAATTGGGAAAGTTAAAAAAATTTTTCTAGTAGAATTGTATTCCAAGAACTTTTTATGTAACGGCAACAATAAAAATTCATGTAACAGATACAGATTTGCACTTTGAATCAAACAAATTTTAAGGTTACTAAGAATTTTTTTGGGAAATCGTATTCCAAGAAGTTTTTTAGTGACGATAACGAGCATTATAGATAAAATTTTAGTAAAGTTACCAAAATTTTAGTAAATTCTTTTGTAAAGTTACAGATGGTTTTAGTTTTGCTTACAAGTTTTGTAGATTGACATCATTTTCTTGTACAGTGTACACATAAAATTTTAGTAAGCATAAGAGATTTCGGTTAATTTAGATTACTAAGGTTACAGATTTTTTTTACAGTGTGCTACGAATTTACATAATTAGGAACGCAACTAATAATGTCATGGAAGCTGCTATTAGTCTTATAGTTGTCACTGAAAGTCTTTTTTTCGCTAATTTAATTCCGCTAATAAAAATTCTGCATTCAAGAATAAGAAATTAGTAGCATAGTAGAAAAAAATTTGATAAACACACTGCAGTAGATTATTTTTAAATTTAAAAGCAAATTATGAGCTATTAATCGTTAAACTTGGTCAAATGTTTTATATTAGAAAAACGTTTTATAGGTGCAAAAACTATTCACAGGAACTTAATTCCTTAAGGAAATACATACCAAACTCTTAAACTGTATTTATTTTTTAATTTGCGTTAATGTTTTTGTAGCTTATCTTCATTTTGTTATTCAAATTTTCATCATTTCAAAAATATATTTTTTCCCATTTTGGAAAAAAATATTATTTTAAATTGTTGCGAATTGTTAAAGCAACGTAAAAATAATATTTCCTTTCAGTTAAATAGTTATTTACATGTGACTATTCGAAACAGATTTCTTTTTTAATTAGAATTAAATGGTTACTTGTAAAAAGTAGGAAAGTATTGAAAACAGAGTAATACAAATTGAATTTACGTGTGATCATTAAACAACAACAAAACTTAGAAATAATAATGCCATAAATATGCATTAACAGAACTAAACAGGGGAACATTTTTGTATTATATAACAGGTCAAACAATAACATAGTCAAACAGTTGAAATTTAAAAATAAATTTAAGCTCTACAATCAATTTAATATTTCAGTTACTTATCTAGAATTTTAATAAATGTAGTATTATTTGGTACTGAACGAAATATGATTGTATGAGACTTCTGAGTTTGTGCTAAAGTTGTGTTTCATAAACATTAGACAATAAAAAAAAGAATAATATTATTTAGAAATGTAGCACACAAAAATTACGACATGAAATTTGAGTATTAAATTTAATTGTAACATTCCTTTTACAAATCGATATAAATTTCATGCGTACAGAAATCCTGCATTATAACAAATTTATTAATAATTTTCAATTTTAAAGTAAAACCTTCAACAATTCATCACTCTGTTTAAACGTATCTCATAAAATAATCCATTTCTATGTGACATTTCTTCTATCACTCACTTGTTTACGTCATGTGACATATTTTGAAAAATAGATTAATGACAATGTCAGAAAATAAAAAGTTTTAGAATTATGACAGTCATTGATTGATTTGTACATATAAAATTACTCAAAAGTTCTGTATTTTGTAAAACTGAGATTTGCATATAATTTGTTTCTGAAATTTTAAAAGATCAGTAATCAAAAATGAAAAAAAAAAGATCTCACATATTAAATAAAAATCGGTGTATTTAATTATCAACCATATGTTTTATTGTTTTAAAATGTTTTCCTAATATATGTTAAAAATAATGTTAAAAACGATATCCTCTCATTTTTCAAGATAATCCAAGACCTCTCCGAATGCACATGAAGTTCAGAATTTTAAATTTCTTATAATTAGCTGAGGTATTAGTTACAAACACATCAAGATTAGAAAGTAATTGACAAATTGACTAAAATTTAAGAAGTTGCTCATGATTATTCGGTCAATACACTCCCTTTGATTATTGTCAACCAAAATAGAAGAAGCTTAAATCATCCCCCTGGGTAGAATGTAAAGGAGAAAATAAAGGTCAGTTCTACAACAAAGCAAGTCGGAAATTATATGTCAAATGTAACAATGAGGTACGTTCTTACTATAACAAAGTTTTAAAAATATTCAGAACTTGGTGTGATAGTATACAGAACTTCGGATACTGTATAAATATGAAATATTTTGTATGTCTCTAAAATATTATCTGTTTTCTCTTATACAGGAAGCAACCTTTAGTAAATCTCAACAACATATATCAATTTCATAAAATGGGAAATATTTTAACAAATTTTAAATGCGCTCCAAACAATGCTTCCTCTAATGCAATTATGTAATGCATTAGAGGTATACTTTTGTATGGCGTCCAAAATAATAAAAAATATTAATTGCACCGCAGATTGTACACAATGTACATTCTGGTATATACATCATCGATGCATATTGATTTTTTATGTTCGAAAGAGTGTAACATCATTAAAATGTACTTAAAAATATTTTTCCCATTGAACGTCATGTAACGCAATATCTTTGACTGTCCTTGTTATTGAATTATGCATCCGATTTTCAGAAAATTTGAAATGATTAGAAAAAAAAAAATAAGCAACAATTACATTTTTAATATTTCAAACGAATTCGGTTGGATACTTTTTTCGTTGTTATATGCGGATGGACGGACAGACGGATCGAACGACGATTATAGATGCTACATGTTAGTTAGAAACGTACTTTGAAAAGTGTAATGATTTCTAAATCTCAATGTGCCAGCAAGCAATTTTTGTTTCTTTAGAGAAAACTAAGTAAGTCTTCAGTATAAGAAAATATGTTTTTAACTTTTTCTAATTTTCTTTTAAATATTTAATTTAATTAAGATTATTTAAGTCGTAATAATTTTTCTCCTGAATTTTAATTTGATAATGACGTCTCTAGAAATTCTAATAATAACTATCATTTTCCTTTTTCTCTATTTTATTCACAAAAATGGAGTAATTGAGCCGCCATTTATACAGAAACGCTGTTGAAAATTACAAAAGATAATATTTAAAAACCTGCGAGCACGTTGGAAATTCTGGAATCCATGCAGATTAGTGTTATTTTGATCGCCCCAACATACATATTCTAGGACGAATAGATGTCAAATAAAAACGGACAGTAACTTTTTAATATTTCCATCTCACTCCAACTATTGGAACAATGCTTCAAGTGGAACTCCAACCAAATATTGTATGAAGATTTCACAGTGGTAGCTATTAACAGTGGTAGCTATTAAGCACCAAAATTTGGTTCAAACTAGGAAAATATTTTTAACAATGTAGATTTTTTTTCTTTTGTAGCTCTTGTCCACATTTAAGTCTTCGAGTAAGAGAACTTTCCTTAACCGCATCAACGTCTGGTAAACCACATTCATGAATATCTTTCTGAAACATGTCCGAAGATATGGGTTTCATGGACACCTTCTCTGACATGCAAGTTAATGGTCTTGAATGACGATAAAAATAAAAATAAATAAATATGGACAATTAATTTAACAAGGGGCAACATACTCTATGTACCATCATATTTTAAAGTCTAGATAGCAATTTTTAATAATATATTTGCAAATTACAATGCCCAGTAGAGGTATAAAACAATAAACGCCATTTTTTTCAAAACAGACTGGTTAATTACTATTAATTTCTTAAACATCATGGGATTCAACTATTTTGCATTGAGTGACTCAGTCTATACTTCTTCTGTGCTTTTAAAACCTGATTAAAAATTTATCTGAAAAAACGTGGCGTTGCAAATTTGTGGTCTCTTTTCAAAGCGCTCTTAGCACAATGTCAAGTTTAAACTTTTAACAAGGTTTTTGCGTAATCTACACTGTAAAAAAGAAGTGCGTTGAATTAAGTTTTATAAAATACTAATGAAATTTAAATATACTATATTTTTATCGTCAGTACCGAATTAAGTTAATAAAAAACCAGATAAGAATAAGATTAAAATGAGAAAGAAAATCATGGCTGAAGCATTGATTATGAAACCCTTTGCAACACTTCCTGAAATCTTTTTGCAAAACATTGTTATTTAGATAAATAACCATAAAAGAACTAAGATAACTAAGTAAGCATTTTAGAAAACAGATAAAGAATTTGGAAAACAGATTTCAGCAGTTACATACATAGCCAAATACATATTCCAATTCTTTTGAACAGTCCTATATTTCTGTCAATTGATATGTAAATTATATATTAGGAAAATTTAGTTTAACTAGAAAACGCATAACATGTTGAAATTTCTCTTTCGCAGTTTATAGAAATAGGTGAAATCATATTTGAATATTTTTGTTCAGGACTGTACTTTACCTAGCACCTTTATTGCACGAATCTATTTAGCTAAAATTTTATTCAATCTAAAACATTCTTAAAACTATTAAAATTTCCAGAAATTATTATCCATACACAGTCATATATTTAATTTTTTGCGTTGGGATATATGATATTTTGTCCAAATTCTATAAACATATCTTAGTATATTTGTATATTCTAGTGCACTTAGTAAATGCATATCTATTTTATTATTTTTGAAAGGATGTTGCATCTTTAAAATTCATTTAAAGCGATTTTTTTAAATCGGCCCTAATGTTACGGAATACTTTTGATTGCATGTAAAAGTAAACTAAACATGCTACTAACTTCATTTGAAATAGGAATCATGGTAGGGTATACTTCAATAATAACCAAAATTTCAGAGCAATTCAAGTACATTTATGGGAGATAGAGCTCGAGCAGATGGACATACAGCCGATGTCATAAACACTTTTTAACTTTGTAGAACAGTATTAAAAAGAGTTATACAGAATAGCAATATTTTATATTATTTAGGATTCATATATTTTTGAACTTTTATAGTGGAACCATTCATACTTTTTTAGTATATACAGCTGTACCAACAGTACGTAGTAAAGTTTTTATAAAGTTTTTTATTAATTTTTTAGCAACGATTTTTTTAACCTCTTGCGGCGCGGTGGTATATCTATGAAACCACTTAATTTTAATTTTAAAACTCCATATTAGCACCGGAATATAGCGTTTTCTTATTTACAAATAAAGGTGTTTTCAAATTCCGGTATCAGTCAATAATTTCAACACTCAGTGAATTTGCCTTGCGCCGCAAAGGGCTAAATTATACAGTTAATAATTTATGTATTTATTGTACGGAATCGCCAGAGCTTAAGTAATATTCGCACTTGACTGTTTATTTATTGTTAAGATAAAATAATACAAAAACAATAATACTTATGCACTATTCTGAAAATGGAATGTAAAGATGTAACTAAAATTAAAGGTATAGTTTTTTAATTAACGAGCTTTCATTCTTTGCCCGATTGTCAGGAAAAGTTAAATATGCGTAAATAAAATTCAGCTTCATATACCAACTTTTTTCAACTTTAAATATTTAAACACATTTACATTTCTTTAGATTAAAACGTATGGAATATTTACCTAAGCAGTTTACCTCTAAGAATATTTAATTAATTTTTTGCTACATAATAAAAAGTATTTACCTTGAAAATACTGCGCAATATTTTAATCAGCGATCTTTTTAAGACATAATGACAGCAAGTTATTTTCTTTTCAGAAAGGATCTCTAAGGAATTATTTCATCTTGCTTTTATAAAACAAACACATAGACTTTATAAAATATTTTGCAGATAAAATAAAATTCAAGATTCCCCAAGACGAAATTAGCAAATTTACAGGATGTGTTTTCTACAACAATGTTACTGTTTTTGCTCTAAAGAGAATTCAAATGTTGCTATATACGTATTGGGGCTGTGTCAACATAAGGTTATGAACTTTTTGATAATTTTGGACCCCCTATGCCCTTTTCTAATGTTATCAATGTGTAATTTTTTTTTTTTAATTTTAGAACCATTTTTTTTTTTTTTTTTTTTTTTTTTTTTTTTTTTTATAATATACAAAATTGGTTATATATTTTTTTTTGCAAAATTTACTGATTCAAATGGACAAAACTCAATAAAATATAACATTATATCAAATAACACTTAAACAAAATAGTTACTGTTTAAAGTTATTTTATTATAGCTTTTGATACATAATGCATACAACAGTTATAAAGTCTTGGTACACTTGTTCCAAAAGTTGAAGGGGTTGGGGTGTAGATAGAAATTCTTATTAACAAAGCAAGCGAACAACATTCTCTTTTTCTTTAAATTATTAGTAAACGCAATCTTCATTTCAAATATACTTCACATATGGTTTTTCGAACCGAGATTTTATGCATACACATACGAATACACATTATGTAGACACGTAAGCAGAAGAATAGGAATTGAAACTTTAGGGTATAGCGTATTTTAGAATAAAATAATTTTAAACTAGTTTAGTGATTTTAATAAGAACTTTGTGTTTTATATGTATAGGCTTTGTTTAGACAGACGGACAGCATTTTTAAAAATATATTTTTCGTAATCTCCAATGTCTGAAACGTGTAAATACGTCAATTTTTTTTTCGATTTTCAAAACGATTGCAAGATTTACGCTATACTATGTATGATGGGTAAGTAAAAAGGAAAAAACAGAATGAGATTCCTTATGAAACTATCGAAGGCAGAAATTTTGTTATTTAATGAGCCGCGATACCAGTTTTCATCACAGTGTTTCATAATAGCGTGGTAAAGAGAATGCTATCCTAGTATTCGACAGATGATGTTGCCAAAAGAATAAAAATTTAAGCATCGAAAGTCTAGGTTCTGATATAAAGCCAGCCATTCTTTCATCTTAATCAAAAAATACTTTTAAGCTCTGTATGTTTACTTTTTCCAAGACTAAAATTCGCGGGCAAAGAAAATAGACTAATATTCAAATACTCCTCAAAGTTTATGCTGAGATTTTGACACTAATGCAATAGGAAGCGCGCTAAAAGTACATAATTTAGTTTATAACCAGTTCTCATCACTTACTTAAAACATAGTGCGTGAGTTTGCTTTGTAAAAAGTTTTAATACCAAATATGGATCATATTTTCCAATCAGTTACACTTTTGCGTGTCATTCTCAGTATACATACCTGCACTGACTGTCATAATGCATTTCATTGTTTGTATGTGGTGTTGGAAAAGTGTGTGTTTTCAAACGTTTTATGTAGGAAAACATTATTATGATTAAGTTTAAAACAAATTCCTGCCTAAGATAATTTTAGAAGAAATTTTATGTGTACTAAAATTATGCTTTTATACTTTATTTTTTTTTTCCTACACATAAAAGTGCCCATATCTGACAAATTACTAGATTCTTGAGTATAGTTTCTGATCATTTTTACTTTCTTCTATCTTTACAAGAAGAAAGTATTGGATTCATGAAAATTTTCGACTTCCGGTTTTCGACGGATTTATACGTTTTAGAAGGTCCTGAACACGTTTTGACTATTTTTAGAAAATGTCTGTCTGTGAGTCTGTCCGTCTGTCTGTCTGTCTGTCTGTATGTGACAAAAAATTTGTGGGCGCTCTATCTCAAGAACTAATGCTCGAAATTTAATAAAATTTTATATTCAGTTAGACCTTGATATGAATTAGGGCCTAATGGTTTTTGGTGAAAATTGGCCAGCAGGTGGCGCTGCTATACTACGTTTTTTATTATTTTCAAGATTGCTATATCTCAAGAACTAATGCACGGAATTTCACCAAACTTCAGATTCTCTGACCACTTGATATACATAGACACTGATTAAGTTTTGGTGTAAATTGGCCAGCAGGTGGCGCTGCGATGCCACGTTTTTCATGATTTTTATGATAGCTATATCTCAAGAACTAATGCACAGAATTTCCCCAAACTTCAGATTCCGCGATACCTTGAGATATATAGCCGCTAATAAGGTTTTGGTGTGAACTGCCCTATAGGTGGTGCTGCTATGCTACATTTTGCACGATTTTTGCGATAGCTATATCTCTAGAACTAATGCAGAGAACTTCATAAAATTTTAGATTCTGTTACACTAGAATATATAACATAATTAGACGCTGATTAGATTTTGGTATTAACCTTGCAACAGGTGGTGCAGCTATGCTGCAAATTGCACGATTTTTCCGATAGCTATATCTCAATAACCAACGCACAGAATTTCATCAAACTTCAGATTTTGTTACAAAATGCCATATAACATAATTACACGATGATTACGTTTTGTTATAAATCCTTCAACCGATGGTGCTGCTGTGCTATATTTTACACGGTTTTTTTTAAACTAGCTATATCTCAAGAACTAATGCACAGAATTTCATCAAACTTCAGATTCTTTAAAACCATAACATAATTAGACGCTTTTTTACGTTTTGGCATAAATTGTCCAAGATATGGTGTTGCTGTGCTACGTTTTGCAAATTTTTTGTTATAACTATATCTCAAGAACTAATGGACGAAATTCCATCAAATTTCAGATTCTGTTAGATCTTGACATAAATAGATGCTTATTAGGTTTTAGTATAAATTACCCAACATGAGGCACTACTAAGCTCATTTTCTCAGAATATTAATTAAATTTTGCGTTTTATGTTTTTCGGATACCAGAATCTCATTATTCTAGGTCAAATGTTCGAGGAAATTCGATAGTGGGTAACTTTGGGGTCACCACGTTTTTTTTTAAATATTAAAATGTACTTATGAGATAGAAGAAAGTTTTGGGATTGACACATCCAACTAGTTTAATTCACGTGACAAAAACTTTTGAACAATATCACACTTTTCAAAATCCAGAACTAACATTTGGGGATGTTTCTTTGGAAATAGGCATGATTTTCCTGTGGCTTCTTTTTGTTACCAGAAAACAGTTTCTATCTAACATTCTACGTGCATAATGCAGGTCATGAAGACAATGATTTTTTTTAATTTAACACATACATGATTGTCCGTAAATGAGATTTTCTTACTTGTATTGCACTAGCACAGTGAGTCATTAGTAGAAATTCTTAATCCATGTCTACACTCTTAAAACGTAAGAGGGAATTTGTCTTCTCAAAAAAGAGCTGTAATTTATTGGATCGCGGATGTTTTTCAAAAGTTTTACTCGTATTGATTTAACCCCTTCGTGACGGAAGCCTTTTACGATACTTTTAATGTTTTGTAACCGGTTTTTAAGATCAGAAATTTATGCCTTATTGAATCGAGGAAATGGTCCGATTTAATAAAGACAATTTTACAGTAAAATTTTACTGGTGGAAATAAACAAGGATCCTTAAAGCCTTTTTGCGACCCGTATACGAGTCGCTTGTCTCCAAAGAGTAAAATTGCCTATTTAAATTACTCATCTTGATTTTTATACATACAGACAATAATTCCCTTCAACGTTTGTGTGTGGAGTTGGACAAAGTTATGTTTTCAACATTTTTACGTAGGAAAACATTACCAAGATTAATTTTACGACAAATTCCTGCATAAGATAGTATTAGAAGTAATTTTTTATGTGTAATAAAATTCTACCTTTTTCCTTTCTTTTTCTTTTGCAGACGCATAAAAAAGTCTATATCCGACAAATTATTAGATTTTTGAGTATAGTTTTTGAACATTTATTGATCAGCAGAATTTTTTCGGCAGTCTGAAACACAAGTAGGAATTTTAAAAACTGTCCAACACTTTAGGACAAATGTCCTCTTTCCCATCCCCTACATTATGTTATATGCACTCAAACCTCCCAGGTATTTGTGATTAACATAAAAGGGAAGTACTTTTTTAAAAAAAGATACCCTAGTCCTCAGAACTCTTAACATCACCATATTTTGTCCGAAAATGGAAAAAAATTCACTCCCAAGATTCTTTTTTTGCCTTCTTTTGAAAAAATTTGCGTTTTTTGCGATCTTTTGATAAAATTTGCGTTTATTTTTCGTAATCTTTTTACGAAATTTGACATTTTTCTCGCTCCTTGGACAAAATTTATGTTTTATCAGAAATTCTTCGATGAAATTTGCGTCCATTCAGTGACAATATTTAACCATTCCTTCCTTTAGCCATTTATAATGTTATTAATATAACATTAATTTTTAATAAAGTTGAAAATGCAATGCACACACACACATATATGTATATATACATAACTATTAAAGTATTTAAATAATGCTAATTTTTATCTGTATCTTCTATCATTGAAAAATAGCCTTATAAATATATTTTTTATATATTTCTCTCATTCTAAAATTTATCAGCGTAAGGTTCCTGTGAAGCTGTCATAAAAACGTAGGAAATATTGATCATATATGATGGATGAAGTAATTAAGTTTTATCGAGCAAAAAAATGTAAAATGTATAAATAATATATCTTAAAAGATCCACGATTTTTTAACAAAATCATGTCTATTTTAATGAAATATTTTTTGACAAACATTATTCATAAAAAATTTATAAACATTTAATGCTGCTAAGAAAGATAGTGATAAATAAGATAATCATGTTTTTATTAACACCCGATTTATCTGAACTCAAAGGAAATTAATTAAACTGTTCATAAAATTCAAAAATTGTACAAAATCTGCGATTTTTTCCATTAGTAGGCAATATATGTTTACGCCTTTTTTCGTATAACATTTTTCAAAGGTTCAAGCTCCCTTTTATAAATGTAATAGAGGAGGAAGTTATACTACAGACCATTCCAGGTAAAAGGTACCTTTACATGTCTGTTTATGGTACCTTTACAGTCTCTTTGTGTCAAAGTGGTGCATGCTGGCTTCTATAAGTGAGAACATGTGGGATAAAGTTGAGTATATCTATTTTATATCTGTAATATATATACAGGGCGCATATTCAGATTGAAGTTTTTGTTAAAATTATGGCAAACCTTAGTTCGAAAACTTTGCGATTTGCTCCTGAATCAGATCTGTCGGAAATCTGGAAAAAATCTTGAACCTATAAATTTGCCAAGTTGTTTGTTCGGCAATGATCGTTCCGTTCTTTTTTCTTTGTGCATTTCGGTCGTAAAAGCATTCTCTTTTTATCTGTAACTGTATACATATTTTTATTTCCAGTATATGTTCTGAATAAGTATATATAGAGTGTGAAACATCTCCATATATGTTGTGATGGAAGGACGATAAACTCATCAATTTAAAATCTACTTTTTGCTGCAGTTTATAGGAGTGTAAAATGACTAAATTCCTAGCAAAGGTTGGAAATTATATGTTACGGCTAATACTCGAAATTGGCCAGTTATAGAACTAGCCATCAACGTTTAAAAATGACTGGCCAATTCTCGAACTGGCCAGATGCGATTGGCCAGTTCACGAAATAGATATAGGCACTCGGCTTAATTCTTTCTAACATAGTTGAAAGCGTCTAAGAGCTCAAATAGTCTAGCCGTCTGGCTGCCCGCGCTCTAATTCGAGTAAAGGCTCCGGTTAGCTTGTAATTGTTACATTATATCGCTTACCAATGAATTTCGGTATTAAAAGGGAATTATGTACCATTTCAAAATGGATTAAGAAAAAAACCAAAATTTTTTATCTATAAAATTTCTTTAATACCTGTATTAACAACTTTATATCCGCATATTTACCAATTATATCAGGTATTATCGTAAGTTCAAAATGGGGGAGTTTTCTACGTCCAACTACTAAAAAATTCAAAATTCTTTTCCAAAAACTAGTATATAAACATATATACACATATAAACATATACTCTATGTATATTTCAACATGTTTATTTATATTATATCAGTTATTAATATAGTATTCTGTACAATTTATTATATACAATAAATCCAGTTCACAATTCCTTTTTAAAAAAGTAAGTATATTGCATAGAGTCTTTTAAAATGTTTAAAAATGATGACAATGATAGTTCGCAGTTCAAGTTAAAAACATAGATTTGTCCACAAAATTGGTCTAGAGAGTCTCAGTATTTAAATACATAAGTTCATATAAGATTCATGATACTTATTGATTCATATAAGATATAAGTTCATATAAGAATCATGAATCTTATATCAACAAAATAACAACAATTAATCAACAATTAATATCAACAATTAATATCAACAAAATGGATGCTGTTCCGAGATAGTAGCATTTTCTATATTCCATGCATTTCATACATGTTGTATATTAATACATATTTTAACTTCTTAATATAGAGCTTCATAATAACAAAAAATCTTTAATTATTCACTTTTTTGCAATACTCCAAAATGTTCAGTCACAATTTAGTTCAGAATAATCTCGTACATGGCTATATTTAAAATTATGCCTTATCTTCCGTTATCATAGGTTCCCTACCAAATTGCTTTTAAGTTCTTTAATAACATCTACATTCATTTTAAACTATGTTGTTGCGAACATCATTAATCTTTAATATTAACCTTCTACATTGATTGTTCCAGTATAGTAGATCAGATATTTTATATATTTTATAAAAATATAAATAGATAATAAGTAACAATATCTAGTTATATGTATAAAATGCAAATAAAGATTTCTTTCCGGCTGTTTATAACTCAAGTTCTACTAACTGGATCGTGACGGAGCTGCTAGATCACTAATAGCTGCCCCCTTCCACTAGCGCGCAGCTCCATTTGTACAGGAACCTCTAATTTATGCGTAAATGACGAACCGACGAGCCTTGAATCGGGCCCCTGGAGCGCACGCACTATAAAATATAGCACATTTTGTTTAAAAATCGGGATCCTTTAATTCATGTTAAATACCAAACCGAACGAACCTCGAACCAAATCCTGTCACCTACCATACCGTATGAAATACGTGTCGCACGTGCACAGCAATAATTTTCGATTCCATTACCAGGGCCTTTCCACCGATACATCACATGATGGGTGCAGTCAAAATTTAGAAATTGCTTCCGAGAGGGAAAAAGAGGGGGTAGCGAGGCACTGGAGGTGCGTAACATGATTAAGCGTTAAAAGGCCTTTCCACTGATATATAACATGAGTGGTTTCAAGAAAATTTGATATAGTTGCTCCCCGGTGGGAGGGGCAGTAGGAGGAGTTGATCTGCAGAGGCATAACATGTTTAAGTGGTCATAGCCAATTCCAACCATTTATTACTTGCCGTGCGTCGGCAAAATTGAAAAAAAATGATCCCGCGGGGAAGAGGGAGAAGGACAACTGATGTATATAGTATGATTAAGTTCTCACAGGGCTTTCTAAATTATATATCAAATTAGAGGCATCGGAAAAAATTAGAAAAATGCCCTCGGCGTAAAACGGGGAGGGGCACCGGAGATGCATAGCATGATTGAATAGAAACAGGTTTTCCAACGACACATCACATGAGAGGCGTGGGAACTAGAAAAATGGCCACATGTGGGCAAAGGGGAACACCGGGATTGTTTAACATGTATAAGCGGTCACAGGCCTTTCAACTGATACAGCACATGAGAAGTATACGTAAACGTAGCGAGATCCGATTTAATAAATGCGAAATTCTCTTATCATACCCCCTACTTTGAAATTTTTATGTTTAATAAATTACATTTAACTGAGAGATTCGTCGGAAAACCCAATCTGAAATTAATTTATTGCGTGAAATGCTACAGTTTTAAGAATTTCTTTGTGAACCACCCACACATTCCTCCCAAAATCATACTCATTCGATTATTTAAAAATCATAGATGTTTTATAAAATATCTGAAAATTTTAATCGATAGGTTCCTTGGTATTCGCAATTTTTACGAATATAAAGAAATGCCCTATCGTTTTACGAAAAGCGAAACGAAGTATGCGTGCTTTTTCCACGCTAGATTCCCGTTTTGTTCTTTCGATTCTGTTTCCCAATGTTTTCCTATGCGTTGGTAATTACTTAATTACCCTGCGATTCTCTCATGACATGTTCCAGCGAATTTTTCCCTTTTTCGCCTCGCCTCTTGTGTTTCTGCGTGCCCTCCCGAAAAAAAATGTAATTCCGGCCATGCACACACATAAATATAACAGGTAGATGATTAGCAATTATGATATAGTAATTATGATGATCATTTCAGATAGGATTTTAGAATATAATAACACAAAGTTCCACCAAGACTAGTTATAGAACTATTGAAACGTATTATTATTCTTGATAAAAAAAAGCAGCTATAAAGCTATAAACTTTGGAAAGAAGATATTTATATTTTTATTTTTTTTAAAGAAAGAAAGGGAAAAACAGTTTTGATAAGTGATAATATTATAAAATAAAAATATTTAGTTTTGACATAAAGCGAATATTGATAATGCTTAAATAAATTTTCGATATGAAAGATTGCATATCTGAAACAATTTTTGGCCGTTTTTCTTTTTAGTCAGGTTGAGAAAATGCATTGAAAATCTATTACCATATCACATATATTACAAAGCATTAGACCTTATTTTGGACAAAAATGTGTTCATTTCCATGTATTTTTCATCTTGGTGACGGAATATTATGTTATCTTTTTGTTAAAGAATTGAAACATGTATATCAATTAGAAATTAAAAATTAAAAATTATAAACAGCTCGAAATATAAAACTGGATGGCATGTGATCAGGGAAAAACACTGTCAAGAGAGGTGGAAAATACAAATGTTTTGTTAAAGAAAAATTCGCCTTCTTTAATCCTTCTATATTATTGGAAGTATTTTTTATAAGAAAGTAGCTACCTCTTTTTATGTTTGTACAGTTTAAAAGAAGTATTCATTTTTAAAGTAGATCCACTGAAACAATATTTGTTGACTTATTCTTTTTTTTCCCTATATTTGGCACCCGTATAAGAAAAAAAAATTGGATGCATTTTCTTCATCACATACATCAATGGACGGGTTCGCACAATTATTTGTAGGTATGATTTAACGATATAATTATCTTTTTGTTTTAATTAAAATTTGTGTTTAATTTTTTTTCATTGTTTTTCTTCTTAGCGACTACACAGGGTGTGTCCACTCTCAACGGTGGCCAATGGCTAATTTCTCAACCGTCAGTCTTAGACATATAGTTCCAATTGCAAAAATGCTTTAAAAAAAGTAAAGAATTGTTTTTTAAACAAATTAGGGCAAGAAAATTTTTTATCAAAAAATTACGAAAATTAAATTTTTATACGGTCCCCCTGTCCTATAAGTGATATTTAGTAAATTTTCCCCACTACTCTAACAAGTAAGAGAAAAAAGATCCCATTGATCCAACATTAAAATTGACCGACTTACGAAACTTTGAATTTCATGACTTAAACCACTTTTCTGTAGCTGAAAACGGATTAATTGGACTGAGCTTTAAGGGAACGTACACTAAGTGCTTAAAGTATTATAAAGGGCATCCATTTCCAACGCTGTCCAAAGGCTAATTCCTAAACCATTTGTCACAGACATATAGTTCCAATTACAAAAATGTTTCAAATGAGATAAAGAAATATTTTTAAAGCGATTTAACGGAAGCTGCCGTCACCATATAAGTTTTACGATAGTGTTAATTTTAATTTATTAACTTCTAGATTGGTTATTAAAATAATTGAATTTCAAAATTCTCTTTATTGAGAAAATCAAATTTTGGGAAATCGCAAAAACCTTTAAATGCATCCATTGGTTTTCATTATAAATTTGGAGATTGTAGTGTTACAATAATGAAGATTTGTGTAGACTGCAAAAGCGATAAGGCGAGTTTTGAAGACATAATTGTGTGGAAGCTCAGTTATATTTTTACATCTGTTTTATTTTGTAAGCAAATGAAACTGTTTCTTTTCGTGATTTTATTTTAAAAAGGTATAATATTTTGGTAAACTTTTATTTTACTCATAGCGTTCGTATGTAAGTTTTCCTAGTTCTAAACTTATATTCAAATTTTAACTCACTTCCAAATATCCGACCGAAGTTTAATTCTTTACTTATTTATATCCAATGACAATGTAATATTAATACGATTTTAGGTGCGTACCATTTATTTATTTTATAGAACTACATCAAATTCTATTAGGTTATGTAATCTTATAGAATTTTTAAATACGTATCATTTTGTAACGAACTGTGACTGTTGCTTTTCATAATTTAATTTAACAAAATTTGTTATTTTTTTTACTTATATTCTCAGCACAAATTCTATATTTTGCTTTAATATGTAAACGTCAACATATATTCAAAAACAATATTGTAAAAAATATTTTACTCTCAATTTTTAAAGTTAAATTTTCTATCTTGCGTTTTTTTTTATTTCCAATAAATTTGTGACTGACCTCTGTTTTGAATCAAAAAAGATGCTACACTGTTAAAAATCTGCTGCATTTTGCTGCAACGCACTCCCCTGCTTGTATAGAAAACGGTTACTTGGCCGTTAAATGGCGCTTTCTCATTGGTTGGAATAGAGATATCATATACAAGTGGTGGATGGCGTTGCAGCAAAATGCTGCAGATTTTTAACAGTGTACAACTTTAAACAGCTATTACTCGGTCAGTTTTAATCGCAGAATAATGGGACTTTTTTTGTCTTACTTGTTAGAACAGTGGTAAAAATTTACTAAATATCCCTTATAGAACCGGAGGATCGTATAAAAATTTAGTTTTCGTACTTTTTTAGTAAATTTTTTTTACCTAAATCACTTAAAAAATAATTCTTTACATATTTTAAAGCATTTTTGTAATTGGAACTATATGTCTATGACTAACGGTTTAGAAATTAGCCATTGGCCACCGTTGAGAGTGGACACCCTATATACTTCTTCAGAGTACTAAAGAATAATGTTATCAAAAAGATAACTACATTACTAAAAATATGGTGGAAGTGAAACTTCAAAAAATTTTAGATCACTTTACTCAAAGACTGTGTAAGTACATAGGAAATGTTTTCACAACAGCAATTGAAGTAGAATTGATAAGTTTATAACCCCTGTTCAAATGGGGTTGTGACAGCTCTCCATTATAAATATTTAAAAAAAGGTCTGAAAATTCCTTTGACTCAAACATGACTCAAACATTTTCCAAAACTATTTAGCTTCTTAGTAATAAATAAGCAAATAAATGAATTTCATAAGATGGTTTCAGAACCCTGTAGTTTCATATCCACGCTTTTGCTTTCTCATACTAATAATATTTATACATGAAAATGATGATGTAATCCAAGAGGAAGTAAAATGCATTGAAGAGGAAACCCAAAATTTAATAAACACAGAGATATTCACGGCTTATGGTTTATTGCAAGTTCATTTCAGATTAGTGTCGATGCTAAAGTTTGCAATGCTATTACTAGCAACCAATTCATCGATGCGATACTATATATGCAAACAATCATCAAAAAGATTTTAATAAGTTAAAAATAATTAAAGATATTGATCCTGATTCTTTGAAATTCGGTCTTTCAATATTCCATGTTGGAATCAGATTTTCCGAGTAAATTTTACATCTTGATTCTAATTAAAAAAAGGGTAAGCAAGAAGTAATAATAAGAAAGATTGTCAATAAAAGAAAAAAATCATGCAAGGCATGTTTTAAACTGAGACGCGATACTGGCACATGTTACAAAAGCTGGTTTCGGAAACACCCCAAGAAAGTTTCTCAGATTGAGAAACATCAGCTTAAATTGCAGGAATTAAGATAAAATTAATGCACTATTTAAAAGCTATTCTAGAAGCACTATCTAGTGGTTATAAAATAGATACTAAAAAATTTTAAGACATTGCGAATGATACTTTTAATCTTTATGTAAATCTTTATGGTTGGCACCCAGTGTCACATACATTACACAAAATTTTGAATCACGGAGCTATTATTAAAGAACATACATATCACCCAATTTGGCAGTTATCAGAAATGGCAGCTGAAGCCCGCAACATGCATATTCGTTCATATAATCAACACTTTTCTGAAAAAAGACTTGCTCATAGACTGCAATGAAAATGTACTTAAGGGGCTTACTTTTTTGTTTCGATCTTTATTTAAGTTGTAGTATGCGACAAAACTCCACAAAACATAAAACAAACTTCCAGCGAGTCATTACAGTTATTATTGCCAGAATCTATTTTTCAAGTGTTTCTGAAGAGGAAGACATGTGAGTCTATGCTCGAAAGAATGATGAGCAGGACACTCATTTGTATAAATTGTTCGAAAAATTATTTGATTCTAGCATAATAATATATTTTATGTTTTCTCAAAACATTTTACCTGCTATATAACGCACAAAATATTTTAAATAACTTTTGCCAGGTTTTTCAGCAAAATACCTACCTCACTGTGCGATGGAACGGGTATCACGCATACCATAGTGCAGTGATCGCTGTGGTCAAGGTACAGGGCCAATAGTAATGTCTCCACAATTCCATGTGTGGTCGATGTGATGCATGCATCACAAGTAAGGGGGGATATTTTGAGCGCTTACAATGAACTGAAACATTTTTCATTTCTATTTTGTACTTCGATAATGATTTTTGTAAAATAAAGGTATTTTTACACCAGTTGTTTTAATTTTATGTGTCATGTTCATGATACAATTGCACTAACACAATTGCGTTTCCGACCCCGCGTTCCTATCCAATTCTTGCTCTTCATGACCTGACAGACGAACAACCTTTCTAAACGAGATTTTGAGACAGACAAAAATATGCAAAAGGAAAAATATATATATAAAGAAACGGATTGAATGAAAAGTCTTTTTTTTGCATATTTTTTATTATTGATTTTTTTTAAACTTTGTCAAAATATATTGCAGATATCATTGCAAGCAGGAATTCGATCATCGATTCCGCCTTTTTTTGTGAAATAAAAAGCGCGATATATCCTTAAAAGTCATTAAAGAAACAGTAAAAAAACAACTGTTCTTACATATAGGAAGAAATAATTAAAATAAGTAAAAGGAAGAAAAACATTTCTTATATAACAACTGGTACAATAGATGATAATTTCCTGACAGAAATGAAATACTTCTTTGAACATCGAAGTTTTAGAATCAAAGTATTACGAAAAAATATATTTTTTAAAAAATATGTTCAGTTTTTAATGGGATAGCTATTTTTATACTTGTAGAAGATATTTTTCGTCTTTTTGTCTGTTAAAAGTTATAAAAAAGGTGTTGTCATTTCACGAGATTGCGATAGATACTCAGTTTTAAAGAAATGTCAATTGAGTGAAAAAAATAATCTTCTTTCTTTGTACCTATTTTTTCACATTACAAAGGGGAAAAAAAGCACAAATTGTAGTAAAAAAAAGATAGATAAATGTAACGTCAAATGGTAGTTTTTTTAAGTGAAGAAACCCAAATTATCTTTGGATATATAGCAAAAAAAAAGTAAGCAATAAGATGTATAATTTATTCAAAAATATTCTTTTTGACATTATTTAAAAATATATACAGATTAACGATTCTGAGTTAAGCCTTTAAAATTACGCTTTAAATTTTTGTTCGTGAAAAGCAGGAAATACTCTTAAAAACTTTAAAGAAAAAATACAAGTAACAACTGTTCTTAAATATAGGAAGAAATAAAATAATGAAAGAAAAAAGATATTTCGCATGTAACAACTGGTACAGTAAATATGCTTTTCCTGACAGAAATGAAATGTTTCCTTGAACACCGAAGTTTTAGAATCAAAGGATTACAAAAAGACATTTAAAAAATATATATCCTTTGTACTTGCTGGAATAGTTATTTTTATACTTTCTTCTTTTTGCCTGTTATAAGTGATGAAAAAGGTGTTCACAAGGTTCTGGCAGATACTCAATTTTAAAGAAATATCAATTGAGTGTAAAAACGAATTTTCTTTCTCTGTACCTATCTTTTGACTTCATAAGAAAGAAAAAAAAGCATACATTGTAATAAAAAAAAAACATAAATGTAGCGTCATAATTTAGTATTTAAATGAAGAAACCGAAATTATCTTTAGATTTGTAGTTAAAAAAAGTAGCTCTAAAGTCCACGCTCTAATATCAGAAAATCTATTTAAGTTTAAGAAAAACATAAATAAAATATCATGACCATTAAAACTATGTTAGAAATAAGTACTTGATAAACATTTTATTAAAAAAAATATATTTATCGTACTGGAAAACCGATTTTTAATTTTATAAAATGCGCCTTAGGATTCTATTTAAAACATTAAAGTCGACTGTTAAATGTATGTTGATATTTCATTTAAATCATATCAGTATATTAC
Organism: Maratus speculifer; assembly: GCA_964019185.1. Lineage (NCBI taxonomy): Eukaryota > Metazoa > Arthropoda > Arachnida > Araneae > Salticidae > Maratus > Maratus speculifer. The sequence continues at coordinate 333,443,002 of OZ025292.1, forward strand.
AAAATACACAAAAGAAATATGTATGAAAAAAATTAAAAGAAAATGGGTTCAGTGAAAAGTCACGTTTTGTATATTTTTTATTATTGATTTTTTTTTCGAAACTTTGTCAAAATATATTGCAGATATCATTGTAAGCAGGAATTGAAACATCGATTTCGTCCTTTTTTGTAAAATGAAAAGTGCGAAATACCCTTAAAAATATTTAAAGAAAAAGTACAAATAAAAAAATTTATTAAATATAGTACGACATACTTAAAATAAGAAAAAGAAAAAAAATCATATAACAACTGGTATAATAGATGTACATTTCCTCACAGAAATGAAATACTTCCTTGAACATCGAAATTTTAGAATTAAAGGATTACGAAAAGACATATATATTTTTAAAATATGCTTTGTACTTATTGGGATAGCTACTTTCATATTTGCACAAGATATTTTTCTTCATTTTGTCTGTTAAAAGTAATAAAAAAGGTGTTGCCATTTTACGAGGTTGTGATCGATACTCAGTTTTAAAGAAATGTCAATTAAATCCAGAAACGAATCTTCTTTTTCTGTGTGTGTTTTTGTTATCATAAGGGGGAAAAAAGAAATCGCAAATTTTAATTTAAAGAAAGATATATAAATGTAACGTCAAACTGTAGTTTTTTTTTATTTAAGTGAGAACACTCAAATTAGATTTTTAGTGAAAGAATTAACTCTAATGTCCACATTTCAGAAAATTTATTTAAGTTTAAGAAATTATAAATAATATGTGATAACAAGTAAAACTATGTTAGAAATAAGTATTTGATAAACATTTAATAACAAAAAATAAAAATATATACCTTACTGGAAATCCGATGTTTAATTTTATGATATGGAGCTTAGGTATCTATATAAAAACAATAAAGTCAACTGTTAAATATAAGTTGATATTTCAGCATTTTTATTATATCGATGTATCAAAAAATACATAAAAGCGAAAAGTATATAAAAAATATTAAAAGAAAATGGATTTAGTGAAAAGTCATATTTTGCATATTTTTTACTATTCATTTTTTTTTCGAAACTTTGTCAAAATATATTGCAGATATCATTGTAAGTTGGAAATGAAAAATCGATTTATTCTTCTTTGTAAAATGAAAAAAAAGTAAAGAAACGGTATAAAAAATAGTTGTTACTAAATATCGGAAGAAATAGTTAAAGTAAATAAAAGAATAAAGACATTTCTCATTTAACAACTGATAGAATGGATATGCTTTTCTTGACAGTAATGAAATACGTCCTTGAACATGGAAATTTTCGAATGAAATAATTACGAAAAGACACTTTTTTAAAAATATATATCTTGTATTTATTGGGGTAGCTACTTTTATACTTGTACAAAATATTTTTCTTCCTTTTGTCTGCTAAAATTAATAAAAAAGGTGTTGCCATTTTACGAGATAGTAAACGATACTCAGTTTTAAAGAAATGTCTATTGAGTGTAAAAACGAATATTCTTTTTCTGTAAGTATCTTCTAACATCATAAGAAAAAAAAGCACAAATTGTAATAAAAAAAATATGCGAACGTAGTGTCAAATTGTATTTTTTTTTTTTTTTTTTTTTTTGAAGTAAATAAACTGAAATAGATTTATTGTGAAAAAATTAATTCTAATGCCCACATTTTAGAAAATTTATTTAAGATCAAGAAAAATATAAATAAAATGTCATGATACGTAAGACTATGTTAGAAATAAGATTTGATAAACATTTTATTAATAAATACAAAAATATTTATTTTTCTGGAAATCTTGTGTTTAAATTTATGAAATGCGCCTTAGGAATCGATTTCAAAGCAATAACGTCGTAACAGTGAAAGGTACATGAAAGAAAATAATAAAAAAGAAATAAATTCAATGAAAAGATTTTTTTGCATATTTTTTATTGATTTTTTTATCTTTGCCAAAATATATTGCAGATATCATTTCAAGCAGGAATTGGAACATCGATTTCTTCCTTTTTTTGTGTAAAAAGCATGAAATATCCTTACAAATTCTTGAAGGAAACAGTACAAAAAGCAACTGTTCTTAAACATAGGAAAAAATACTTAAAATATATAGAAAAAAAATATTTCTCATACAACATCTGGTAAAATAGATGTGTATTTCCTGGCAGAAATTAAATACTTCATTCAACATCGCAGTTTCACAATCAAAGGATTACAAAAAGACCTCTCTTTTAAAATGTACTTTCTATTTATTGGGATAGCTAAATTTTATACTTGTAAGATATTTTTCTTCCTTTTGTCTGTTAAAAGTTATAGAAAAGGTGCTGTCATTTCACGAGGTTGTGATAGATATTTAGTTTTAAAGAAATGTCAATGGAGTGCAAATAAAAATAAATAAATAAAAAGTAGTAATCATTCTCGGTACATATCTATTGACTTTATAAGGGGGAAAATATCAAATTGTAATAAAAAAGATAGATAAATGTAGCAACAAATTGTAGTTTTTTTATATGAAGAAACTGAAATTATCTTTGGACATATAGCGAAAAAAAAAGTAACTCTAATGTCCAGATTTCAGGAAATCTATTTATGTTTAAGAAAAACATAATTAAAATGCCATGACACGTAAGACTATGTTAGAAATAAGTATTTGATAAACATTTTATTAACAAAAAATAAAAATATTTATCTTAGTGAAAATCTGATGATTAATATTATGAAATGTGTTTTAAGGATCCATTTGAAAACAATAAAATCAATTGTTAAATATATGTTGATAGTTCAGTACTTTAATCATATCGATATATCAAAAATATGTAACAGTGAAAAGTATAAGAAAGAAAAAAATGAAGAAAATAGATTCAGTGAAAAGTCCATTTTAGCATATTTTTTATTATTTATTTTTTTTTCGAAACTTTGATAAAATATATTGCAGATATAATTGTAAGCAGGAATTGGAATATAGATTTCGTCCTTTTTTGTAAAATGGAATGCACGAAATACAATAAAAATATTTAAAGTAACAGTACAAAAAACAACTGTTCTTAAGTACAGGCAGAAATTCTTAAAATTAGTAAAAGAAAAAAATATATATTTCTTATGTAACAATTGGTGCAATAGATGCGCATTTCTTGATAGGAATGAAATACTTCCTTGAACATCGAAGTTTTAGAATCAAAGGATTGCGAAAAGACACATTTTAAAAAAATATATACTTTGTACTTATTGGGATAGCGATTTTTATACTTGTACAATATATTTTTCTTCCTTTTTTCTGTTAAAAGTAATAAAAAAACGTGTTGTCAGTTCTCGAGTTTGTGTCGAGTCTCCGTTCTCTGTACGATTTTTTGAAATCACAAGAAAAAAAAGCACAAATTGTAGTAAAAAAAGATAGATAAATGTAACGTCAAATTATAGTTTTTCTAAGTGAAGAAACAGAAATTATCTTTAGATATATAGAGAAAAAAAGTAAACAATAAGACATGTAATTCATCCAAAAATATTCTTATTAATATTGCTTAAAAATGTATACGGATTAATAATTTTGAGTTAAGCCTTTAAAATTATGCTTTAAATTTTTGCCTGCATTACATTATCCAAATAAATCGGTTACAATTAATAATCCGATATGTTTAGATGCATAATTTAAATATGATTTACAATGCAGAGAATTTAAAATGAGCTAATTATTTTCATTGCAAACATAGAACTATTTCGTTTTAACATACAGTGTATCCAAACACTAACTACGGGGGGAAAATCATTAAAACATACTTTAACAAAGTATATTCAAGGTAGTTATAGCTAAGTTTCCCCTATAAAGTGCATCCTACAACGCAAACGGGTGAACGGAAAGCGATGAAATTTGGTATATATACACAAGATACGCTCACGAAATTTTGAAAAAAGAATTGTACTTCCAAAATATCAACTGGGAGACTCTCTTGTTCGGAAAAACATTAAATTTACTACTGTAAACGGCCAACACAGAATCCAGAAACAATAGTAACATTTATTGAGTTTTTTCTGGTCCCATTATCATCGAACCACATTAAGTATGAAAAAATGTACGTAAGGAAAAATAACACTGCGCTGTTTGAGAAAAAAAAAGTTTAGTTTGCAGAAACAAGCACAGATTAGGATGAAATAGCAAAAGAGGAAGCAGTTGTCATTCGTGTCCAATATGATTTTGAGAAAGATACTCCATGTGATCATTCTCATTCACCTGTAAAATTTGAAGCCGATGGTCAGTGTGTTCAGCAGCAGACCGTAACTGATCAGTTGTGATGCTTCGCTCATGAAGTGTTATGGAGTTCTTTAATTCATTTATCGTCTCTCTCAGCAGCTCCACTGTACACCAGACATTTTAAGTGGCTCCATAACCGAAAATCACACAGATTTAGATTCGGCGAACGTTGCGGCCATGGATTACAAAAGAAACGACTAATAACACGTTTGTCTGTGTTGTTTTCGAACAATAGCGCCTTCACTGACTCATGGATATGTGGGGGTGCACCATCTTGTATCAAAATGGTCTATGTAAGGACCCGTCTTTGCGGCACAAAAAGCGATTGCAGCATGTCACGTTACCAACGACCCGTAACAAAACATGTGATAGGACCATGTGCAGTTGTTTCATCAAAAAAGAATGGACCAAGGATGAATGTCGCCGTGAATCCATACCAGAAGTCACTTTTGGAGAATATAGAAGAATTTCTGTGAACATCTGCGGATTTTTCTGAGCCTAAACGCGGCAATTGCGTGCATTGACTGTGTCAGGGAAGTAGAAAAGAGGGTCTTTGTTCCACAGAATATTCAAAGGCCATGACAGATCACAGTCATTCTGTTAAGAAAATACACTGCGAATGAGAGACTTTGTGAATTGTTCCTATCCAACAGCTGTTGCCTATGATGGATCTTGTATAGGAAGTAATGCATTATGTCTCTGAGCACTTTTCGGACGGTGCTGTAAGAAAAGCCTGTTTGTTGAGAAAATGCACATCCGCTACTGCCTCCAAACACTGATATTTGTGACAGTGCAGCAAAAGCTGTTTTTACGGATGAACAACTACCGGTGTGACAGGTATACATCCTCTTCCAGGGTGAACTTCTAAGTTTCCCGTCTCTTCAAATCTGTTAATCATAACCCGGATACCTTTAGTAGGTATTAGTCCATGCCATAGTTTCTATATTGACGAAATTGATGAGATGCAGCAGAAGCATTCCCATTGTTTTCATAAAACAGCTTCGCCAACAACGTATTTTCAACTAAAGGTACCTTCATCATTACAGCCGGAAAAATCGGCATAAAATACCACAACGTCTGCAATCGTTTTATTCCCTAATCTGTTTTGCATAATACTTCGTCTTCTTCGGAAGAATGTAAATATCGACATTTTTGCCTATAACTGACAGATTTCCCCGTTTATTACTCATAATTCTTGTTCTTGATAGCTATTATTGTTTCAGTATCCCGCTTTGGTCGTTTATTCTGTTAAATGTAATGTTTTTTTTTTCAGAAAAGGCGTCTTTTGGTGAACATTTTGGAACTTTTTTTTGAAAATAAGCGAGCGCATGTTGTGTATTGTCTGTGTATCAAATTTCATTGTATTCCGTGCATTGTAGGATGCTGTCCGGATACTTAACTATAGTCACTCTGTAGTATCCGATTTTTGTTAAAAATATAAACTCAAAGTTACTGTAAATATTTTACATATTATGTAAGAAAATAGCGGAAGAATTTCCCTAGGACAATGGAATAACACATTTAAAAGTTGTTTATTTTGTAATAATGATAAACTCATAGCTTAGTTCAGAAATTCATAAAGATCATCTACCTTAAACGAATTAAAAGTCCAATAACCCTTACCAAAATTCATGGAAAAATATGTAAATACAATTTTTCTCAAGAAATACTGATGTTATTTCAATGTAATTTTTCAGTCGTAAACCACTTACATCCTCATTCTCTGTTATTTGTTTAATGTAATCGTAATCCGTACGACAAACAAATTTAACACTATAATTAACAAACAGATAAGCTTGCTTGGTAACCTTATCTTTATCCTATTTTCAAGTTTATATTTGTCCGTTAAAGTAAGTCATCTTAAGAATCGTGATTATTATTATCATTTGACTTTTAAAGGAGAGAAATTTTTGATTCTTTCAGGTAATTTTGTTTTTTAAGTAATACTTCAAATTTTTTTGCAGTAAGTTGCCAGGAGAAGATCAGACAATTATTTATCTTATTACTGATCGGATTATTATATCTTTTGATTTTTGTCTGGGACAGACCCGTGAAGACTTTTGAAGAAATAGATTTGGTAGATGTGGTCACAGAAAAAGAGATTTGTGACCACCTCAGCAATTTATGCTTTAAAGTTAGTTACAATTTGTGTTCAAACAGAATAAATGTTACTTTGAGAAATCAAATTTTGGAGGACATGCATACTTTTGAACATAGAGAAGGAAATCGATTGAATGATTAGTCGTCAATATATTTATAATTCTATTTTCCACATTCTTCTATTTTTCATGACCCAACATTTCATTCAAATATACATTTTAATTGAAATTGAGGCACTTCATCCAAGTCTGTAAACTGTTAGTTGATAGGTTTATTGTTTTTGGAATTATAAGGACATTTCTTTTACAACTGCATTATTACGTAGACCAAAAATCTACCGGCAAAATAAAGATTAAAGGCCATTAATGGCTTATCGTAAATGTCACATTCACTTGACATTAAATATGTTACATGTGTTTGCATATTATAATTGATTTTTAATTGATTTATTTTACTAATTTATTTGTTCTTTCGTTAATTAAAATAAAAATTATGCCAATTTATGATTTAGGAGTAGTTTGGCAATTTATATGATGGACAAGATAATCAAGTAGTACCCGCAATTCCGTAATAGAGCATTATTATGTATTAAAAATATTTAAATATACGTTTAAATTTTATTTTGGAAATGCAATGCATTTTATAAATACTTCATACGTGTTTTATTTTCATATTTTATAGTATACATATCTATGATGGGTAAGTATTACGGTGGCCCCCAACGACTAGTTTAATGCATGATATATTTTCTTTTTTGCTTGCAAAATGCGTTTCGAAGCAATAATTATTTATTTAAAATATTTTTTTTATTTTCATAAATAATAATAAATTATGTTTCATTATTTTTCGAGTTAATTTTTTTATGGATACTATTTTAAATGTTCTAATGCTTTATTTATAAAAATAAAATTTAAAAAGAAACAGCTTTTCTTTTCCCTTAAAAAATAGTAAAAACTATTTTTAACCATCGTTAATGAAATAAAAAAAATTACTAACATTTACCAGTTTTAAAAATAAGACTTTTTGTTTAGAATATATTATAAACACCTGGTTGCAAATGAAATTTCATAATAGTTTTACGGCAGTCATAAAATTTGATAAGACATTGAAATGTTTTGAAAAATAAATGGAAATGCAAATAAGGTATTGACGTTTTTGGGTATAAAATTATTTTATGAACCTTCATTTAAAAGGATCTTTGTTTGACAAACAAAAGTGACTTTTGTGTGCAGTTAATATCTAAATATTAAGTTTAAACAAACGAAATCTGCCATTTATGAAAAATTACCTTTTATAAAGTTCTAAAAAGATATTTTATTATGGCGATGGCAAAAGTCTCTCATATTCATTTAAGTTATTTTCTTTCTTTTTGATTTCTTCTTTACCAATAATAGTAAATCCCCTAAATTAATGATAGTTTATAGGATATCTATTTAAAAATTGTCCTGTTAATAAAGATAAAAGTATTATTTTGATGAAGTGTCCTTATTGAATTTATTTATTAATAATTTTACCATAGACTGACCAGATTGAAGATTTCAAATTTTATGAAAATCGGATGCATATTTCAATGACAGGGATAATCAACCAGGGACATAAAATATATGAAAGAAAATGTATTATAATTGTTTGTATGAAAATGAAGTGAGCTACTTGCACCTTACACAAACAAATTTACTTAAAATAAATACTTTATTAGAAAATATATTTGAGAATCCTTAAAACAGAATGCAACTATTTTCATTCTAAAGAATTCACCGAAACTTTCTGTTAAAAAAATATGGTTTTGTATTTTTAGAAAATGTTGTCAAAAAGATTTATTTAAAGTTTTCTTTCTTTCTTTTTTTTCTTTTTTTCTTTTTTCTTTTTTTTTTTTTAAATGCATAATAGATTTTTTTTTCTTTACATACAATGTACGTTTGAAAGCAATAATAATTTATTCAAAAGGTTATTTTTATTTTGATAAATAATATAAAATATAATTTATTACTTTTTGAGTTAATTTCATTATGGATACGATTTTATATGTTTTAACGCCTTATTTATAAAAATGAAATATAAGAAAAAATGACACTTCTTTTCCTATAAACGAATCGTAAAAATAAAAATATTCCAATCATTTACCAATTTTAAAAGTAAGACTTTATGTTTAGAATGTATTATAAACTTTTCGTAGAAAATGAAGTTTCAAACAGTTTACGGCGGATCTTAAAATTTCATATGACATTGAAATGCTTTTGAAAAATAAACGGAAATGCAAATAAGGTAATGACGTCTTCTGGTATAAATTGATTTTATGAACGTTTATTTAAAAGAATCTTTATTTAACAAATGAATGTAAGTTTTGTGTGCAGTTAATATTTAAATATTAAGTTTAAACAAACAAAATCTCTCATATATAAAAAATTATTTTTTATAAAGTGCTATTTTTTTCTTTAATTTGGAGTTTGTGAAATGGTATCCATTTAAATTATTTTGTACTTTCTTGGCTTCTGCTTTAACAATAATATAATGAAAAATCTTCTAAATTATTTAAAAGTTTATAGAATATCTATTTAATAATTATTCATATAATGTATCGAAATATTATTTTTATAAGATGATTTTATTCAATTTATTTATAAATTTATCATTAACAGTTTAGAGAGCATCAGACTTCTGATTGTAGGACTGAGATTTTTGTCATTCCTACATTATTAGATGCATAAAATATATAAATACGTAGCACCTATATCAGTCATTCAGACCATTCGTCTATTTGTCCGCATCTAACAACGCAAACATCCTTAAATACCTGTAAATGCCATACTCTTACACTGATATACATTTTGTTAGAAAATTTCTTATAATTTTTTCATGAAAGTGAAGTAATCTATTTGCGCCTTAATCAAAAAATTTTTTTCTTAAAATAAACACTTCACAAGAAAATATTTTTAGAACCATTAAATAAAATGTAATTATTTTAATTCTAGAGATTTAACCGAATTATTGTACTTACAAAAAAAGAATTGTATTTTTAGAATATGTTGTAAAAAATGCAGCGCGAAGATTTTTTTATTATTTGTCAAGTTAATTTCGTTGTGGATACTACGTTGGTGTAAGAAATTAAGAGAATTTTCATGTTTGATCTAAGATCTCCAGAACTACTAGACAGATCGTAATAAAATTTGGTGTGAACATAATTTGACATAACACAAAATAAATATTCAACTGTTATAATAGACACACATTTTCGTGTGTAACACTCATGGGAATCTAAATGGCTAAAACGGCAACTGCAGAATATACAAAAGAAATACGTTAATAGGGGGTATGGTTCTCTCTTACAGCTATACAGACCTCGCAGCGTGATATCATACTGGAAATAAGACAGTTTATCAGTGACTGTGGTAACTGGTACATCTCATTCAGGAACGCTGTTTTCAGTTCCTCGATGGTTCGCTGAGGGGAGTTGCGAGTTCCAATTGGTCTCCCTAGAGTATCCCAGACGTGCTCTATAGGACTGAAGTTTGGATACCTGGCTGGCCAATCCATCTGGCAAATATCCTCAAACCCAAGAAATTCGACCACCAGAAAACCTCTATGTGGCCTCGCGTTATCGCCCAGTAAGTTAAAACTGGGTCCCACTACGCCCAGGAAAAGGCAAACATAGGGCTTTAAGACCTCATCCCTATACCTCACACCATTCACAGAGCCTCCGTCAAAAAAGATGGAGAGGTGTGCGGCCGTCCAACATCATGCTTACCCACACCATTACACCACCACCACCAAAATTGTTGATTTCGTGGACATAGGAGGTTAGGCAGAGGGTTCCTGGCTCTCCAAATGAAAGTACGGCGAGAATCGATGTTTAGGCTAAAACGGGACTCGTTGGTGAACAGAACGGTCGCTCTTTATCATACTCCAATCACTAAGTTGCCTGAACCATGGTAATCGGACTCTCCTGGTTTGTAGTCGTGAGCGGAACACAAACAGCTGGTCTTTGGGCAAACAACCTTCAGTCTTTTGGAAACAATCCCTCTTGTTACATGGGCTCCTGTGCCTGCATACAATTCCCGAGTGAGCTGAGAAGCTGTAGCCCCTCTGTTACGCCTCGCTAAAATTGGCAAATGGCCATCTTCTCTGGCCACTGTGGCTCTTGGGCGACCTTGACCTGGTTTTCACTCGAGAGATCCAGTATCCTGGAACTGCTCCTATATGTTACACACGACACTGGTCATTAAATTAAACACTCTGCATATTCGGACTTGCGATTGGCCTGCCTCCAGCCTCCCCTAAATTCGCGACTTCTTTCCATCGCCTAAACGTCGGTGGTTACTCATTTTTACTATTCCGATGTGAATTTAACCAATTGCTGCAAGATAACACCAAGAAATTCGCCTAGGTGTCCTAGCGAAGCAATATGTCTTACCAGCTACGCTCTTATAAAGCCTGTTTTTCTGCTGGCTTCGCCTACACACACGTATACGCTTGCGTATTTGTAGTACATGATTTGCATTTTTATCTAGAAGCAGTAGTTTTTTTTCAGTTCAATTCTTTTCATGCAATTCGATATAATATGCAAATTCTCTTAATTTATTTCACCAGGGTATTTAAAATTTTCTAATGCCTTATTTATAAAAATGAAACTTAAGAAGAAATAGCTTTTCTTTTCTCTTAAAAAAAATAGTAAAAACTATTTTAAACTATCGTTAATGAAATAAAAAATTTCCAAATATTTCCCAATTTTTAAAATAAGACTTTATGTTTTGAATGTTTTATAAACACTTGGATTGAAAATTGAATTTCAGAATAGTTTTATGGTGGTCATAAAATTTGATAAGACGTTGAAATGTTTTGGAAAAAATACGGAAATGCAAATAAGGTAATGACGTCTTCTGCTATAAATTAATTTTATGAACCTTCATTTAGAAGGATCGTTTATTTATCAAATGAATGTGAGTTTTGTGGGCAGTTAATATTTAAATATTAAATTTAAACAAACGGAATCTGCCATTTATGAAAAATTATCTTTCATAAATTGATAAAAATATATTTCATGATGGCAATGGCAAAACTCTCTCATATTTATTTAAATTATTTTCTTCCTTATTGACTTTATCTTTATCAATAACGGTAAATTCTTTAAATTCTTTAATAGTTTATAGTATATGTATTTAAAAATTATCCATATAATAAAGATATTGAACTTTTATTTTTATTAATTGTTCTTATTGATCTTATTTATTTATCTATACCTACATCAATATCAATTTGAAAAGTATAAAACTAATTGTTTGGAGGACAGAGATTTTGGGCATCACGGCACTGTACTTTTTTTAAAAGCAATACCATAGTACACGTATCTCACCAAGAAAAATGAAACAACCCAAAATTGTACTATATTTTAAGGTTAGAGGTGAAAGAAAATCTGTCTGTTTTTTTGCAACATAGAAAAAATATATAGCGTTTGGCTTCTGAATGCAGCTGCATAAGTGTAAAACTCTCCCGATCGCGAAATCCTAGGCTACTTTATGAAAATACTTTTAAGTATGATTACTAACAAACTTATATAATTATTAAAATACTATTTTAACAATAACAAAGTAGACGTCAGATGCCGATGATGTGCAGTTTAAAAAATATTTTCGCAAATTTTAAGTTAAAAAAAATATTAAACTTTGAAATTCCCATTTGATTAAATTTATCTTTTTCTTAAAAATGCTTGATTTTTAAGTAGATTATTTGTAAAAACACACATCATGGGCATCTTGACGTCTATTTTCTGATGGTGAAAACGGTATTTTAATAATTATGTTAAATATTGAGTAATTGCGTTTCAAATGTTTTCCATATCTCAACATGGGATTTCGCGATCAGGGAATTTCAATGCAGCAGCTACTGAAGGCAGCTTAACTGAAACTTCTTGCGGTTTTAAACTATGGAAAAAATTTAAAAGCGCGATAATTCATTATCTAAAATAATTAGACGGTTTTTTACTGTTAGAAAGTAGATAATCAGGTATGTTTTAAAATATTGGCTCTATATATTTTCAGAATGTACAAAATAACTTAAGCTGTGAATTTTCCACTTGATAAAATTTTATCAAACTTTTCAAGCCCTAAATACTTTGGAACTACAAATGAAGTGTGTGGTTTCATCTTTGTATTAGCCATGAAAAAGCAAAATGATGCGAATTTGGGGCTACCAATATACACAAAACCAAAATCAAACGAAGAAAAAACATAAAAAACGAAACACAATAAAATTACTAAATTGGATAGAAAAATAAAAAGTGAAAAATAACAAAAAATTTACAAAATTAAAATCGCATTGTATATGTTTGATTAAAAATTTTTAATAGATATTTGTTAGCAATATTGCAACCAATTGTAACTGTTCTAAATTTTATTGTATTCTTAAGAAATTTTGGTTTAAGAACTATATATGGATATTTAAAGTTAGTTGAGTTAATTTCGTACGTGTGTACTAAATTTTGTCCGCAAAATAAAGGTCGCAATTAAACACGAAATGTTTTCAAACTCGCCAGATACATTGAGGTGGTGGATATCTCGGTGGGGTTTACAAATGAGCAATATCGGTCCAAGGGAGTGGAAATGAGAAGAATTCACAAATTTGAATACGGCTTCAACAGAGCTCTGACAAAATCAGTTCTTACAGAATAATGATAGGAAAAACTAAACATTTTCCTTTATGACAGTTGCCAACAATTAAAAAAAAACTACGATAAAATTAATTACTATAACAATTACTTTACTATTGCAAGATTTGAACGGGAAAAATGAAAAAGAAAATAATTTGACGAATAAAGAAAAAAAATTAATATTACTTCCTAACTCTTCTAGAGCAAGATTTTCATGTAGAAATAAATAAATAGCTTGAGGAATTTTTTTAAGCAAATATTAAGACAGATTTGAAATATTATGGACGAAAAGCAGGTGAATATATAATGTCATGCGAGTTTGTTAAAATGTATTGAAATGTGATTAAAAACAGACTATATAAATATTTTATTAATTTAAACACGATTATTCAATCGGTAAATTAATTATAACAGAGTAATTTATTCCATTTTTCAAAATTTTTTCGTATGTAATTTCGTATGGAGCGATTTTCTGCAGTTCCATATACTGACCTTCGAATTATTCTGTTGTACTGATCCAGAGTATCAGACCTGATAAAATAATCGTTGAGGTTAATTGGGCGAAATAGTCCTCCAGTGTTTGTGTCCGCGATAGCTCAGTTGGTAGAGCATTGGCGGCGTCACCCAATACATCCCTGGTTCGAATCCTGTCCCTGACTTTTTTCACCCACTTTTGAAAAATGGAATAAATTACTCTGTTATATATAAATATTGACATATTTTAGCATTTTGAAGTTCTTATTTTGAATAAACAAGGTTTATATCTAAGTGGTTTTTTTTTTTTTGTGAAATTAGAACCTAATCCATCCTCACCTGTAGGGCGAGTCGGCAGGTTTTTTTTTTTTTTTTTTTTTTTTTTTATCCAGCATATTTCAATGTAGTTGACAATTTCGCTCAAAAATGTTGTACTTGAATTAATAAATACAACACAAAATAAGACTTAACATTAATTTAAATGTTAAATGTATTGGAACTAACATTTACAATATATATACAAAAGCATTAAATGGTTGACATCGAATGTCATCTAAAACTTTTCACCGATGCGAACTGATATATCCGTTCACAAAGCTTTAGGTTTCACAGCTATAGAAGCATAATTTAAAATGCTACAATTCTACGGACTTCATCCATTTTTTTTATTAAATTATTAATAACACTGTCAAAGACCTCAAAAAACGTCGTTTTTCCAGAAACGTGAAAAACTGTATTCAGCTATAGTAGGCTCAATTACCATTCGGACAAACACTACTGCTACACGGTTTCTGGGTTTTAACTGCACTGTATTCTACTTTAGGTGATTATTAGAGGAGTGTAAACAATATAGACTGAAAGCCATAACTCGAAAAGTCTAATTTTTGATTTATGATACTTTTATAGCAACGATTCGATAACTTATTGCAAACAAAACAAGCATCGAAATACAACAAAATAGAAAAATAATGAAACTAGTCGTCAAAGTTTGTCGGCTTGTCAATTTAATTAGCATCTTAAATGTAAATATAAATAAATAAATAAGTATATATATATATATATATATATAGTCCAAAAATTTTAAAGTTTTGAGTGAACTTAAGTTCACGAAAAATCCACATGATCAGCGCTATAGCTGCAATAATCACGTAAATTATGTATATAGCACTTTAAGAATAATGTGTAACGGCAGATCCAAAGTCCCGTGCCATAATGAAAAATGATATCAAACCATTAAGCTTTAAAGGAAATAAAAACGAGTAAGAAAAACAGTATAAAGACATTATAAAAAGGCTGTGGATCTCATCAGCGGTGGGCAGTTTTAAAACACAGCAAATACATATGAATGGATATGGAAAAGGACTATTATAATGTAGTGGCAGTGGGTTTCGATCAGAGTGCTACAGTTTAAAAAAATCAAATGTACAAAAACATTTGAAATCGTAACACTCCCCCACCGGACCCAAACGCCACAGAAAACAGCATATAACACATTTAAAATTGATACTGCCGAAATGAACAAGTATGTAATATAACTTAAAACAGAAATAAATAAATTTGTATTATCCAAGCCTCAGAGAAACAGCCACACAAAACAACTAAAAACCAGCATCAAAAAATCAATCCGTATTTGTTTCCATGTCGTTGCCACACGATTGCAGTCATCCTTGTAAAACCGTCCAAAAGGCTTTAAGTTATACAAATCATTAACTGTCAATCATATAGCAATTACTTAAAAATGCAGACTGTCAGTAAAACTAGTATATTTTTTAATAAATTTTAGAGGTAAATTATTCTTGTATTGTAAAATATCAATTAAATGAAGAAGTTCCTTTAAAAATAAATTTTTATTTGAACAGAGCTAGTAGTAACGAAAAATTTGACCAATAATTATATTAATGTAAACACGTTTATGAGTATTTGAAGTCCAGTTAACCAAAAGATTAACTTCAAAATTAAAATTATCTCTCTTATTATATATGGAAATTTGCAAATCATTTGTAATGTGGATTTTTAAATCGAGATAGTCAGCAGTGTTATTATTTTCATTAGTTTTTTTTAGGACCAGCATATCAGGATGAATATCGGATGAAATTTCCAAAAATTACGCTCACAGTTCAAAATAATTAAATCATCAATGTATCTGAAAGCCAGAAAGTTAACATCTTTATTTACACTTGAAAATTGATATTCATAAAAAAATAAAAAGAGATTAGCTGCCGTGGAAGAATAACTTGTCCCCATTCCTATCCCATTACTTTGTAAATAAATGTCTGAGCCTGTATATACATAATTATTATATAAACAAAAATTACACAATAATCTAAATAAATTAAGATCCATATCGATGTCACCATTGATCAAATCAATAATTTTAAATAAAATACTATTCAACTCTGCAATAGGAATGTTAGTAAAAAGGTTTTCAAAATCAAAAGTTTGTATATTTTGTATGTCATTTTTAGTCAATTCATTTTTAATTTCGAAGCTATTTAAAATAATCCAATAAACATTACTATTTTTATATTTAAATTTTAAAATATCCAAAATCTTCTTTAACATTTTTTCAAACCTGCAATTAAATTCGTTACCGATGCTGTTTACATTACTACATATAAATCTATATTTAACAGGCGATTTGTGAAATTTGGGGGTTACGAATAGAAAAGGAAAAGACAAATTTTTAACTTTAGGCAAAGGAATATGAGCTTTTTTAGAAAAAGCTAGATGTTTCTTTATAAGCGTTTGTATTGTAGATTCATATAAACTATAGGTGAGCTCAGCATGTATCAGACCAGCATAAAAGCTTTTTCAGATTATTGCAAAATTATTAGATGCTTTATCAACTGAACAAAAAACAAAAGAATTTTTTAATTTTGAAATTTCCCTCTGTATATCTAAAGTAAGTTTGTGGTAAGTATAAGTAGAGTCATTCATGCAATTGGTTTGAAAAACTTTAAAATCATCCAAAATTTTTAGTTTCCAATCGTTAAAAAGGGGGATAGGTTTATTGTATTTATAGCTTAAATTAAGTATGAACGTATGTAGCTCTGATTTAAATAGACTGAAAGACTTTTTTAGATTCATTTTCCTGTTTAATCTGAATTTTGTTCCAAAACTCATTAGATGTTTCAATTCCTCATTAGATATGAAATTAAGTTCGTTAAATAATTTACCGGTCACTACATGTTTTGAATTGTCAACATAATAGGGGGAATTCTGATATGAGCTACAATCTCAAGGGACATTTAAAAAGGAATCCAAGTTTTGTGCAATTTCTCTATAATTGAATAATTTATTACCCAAAGTATTGACATATCTGAAAGTTGAAATAATAGATAAATTTTTTATAGGAAATATTTCACTATGTTTAGTAATAATTTTATTTAAATATAAGTTATCAAAATTTTTTTGTTGGAAAGTACTAACAAAATATATTTTATCCATATTGCACTGTTTAAATTTACCTATTTTATACAATAAAAAGTCTGTCAATAAATCTTTAAATTGCAAATTATCACAGTTAAAATCATTAATTTTTTGCTGTAAGCTTCGTAGAATCTTAAAATTTAAACTAAATAAAATAGTTTTGACTTCTTTAATGTTATAATTCTTAATAAAGAGATTGTATTGTATAAATCAAGTAATATAATGGCTGGATTTATATTTTTATATCTAGCAAACAATGTTTTGTTAGAGTGATTCCCTCTTTTACCTCTATTTTACTGAAATGAAGATGTGTAAACTGAAGAAAACAAACTGTACACACTCATTGAATTATCAGTTTGATAGCAAAGTTTAGTATTTAACCCATGTGGATATAAAGATTTAGCACGTAGAATGAAAAAACTTTCACTTCGTAAACGAAATGAGTTATCAAAAATCTGTTCTAAAATTTGTATACTAACATTTTTAAAATTATGTAAGTGAAAATGTTTAATTTCAAAAGTCGAATTACCGGTGTTTCTTTCAGACATAGATCGATGATTATTAATGCGTTTATGTAGCTCGTCCGAAGTTTCACCCACATACCTTTGATTTCACACCATGCAAGTTAACAAGTAGACAACATGAGAAATTTTACAGAAATTATAATTCAGGTCTATTGTACTATTCGCATAAATGTTTACCGACAAGTCCGCATTCGGGCAAGTTTCACAACGTTTATCTGTGCACTTTTTTAGTCCCATAGTTAAAGTAAATGATGAATTTTTTATTTAACTTTTGTCGAGCGAGTATACTCGTTGCAAATACAAAATAACAAATAAACAAAAATGGACACGAAACAAACAGATCTAATCCGAACACGAAGACAAATGCAAAACGATATAGCGCTATAGCAGCATAATTATCGAAATGCAGAATATAGTCCAAAAATTTTAAAGTTTTGAGTGAACTTAAGTTCACGAAAAATCCACATGATCAGCGCTATAGCTGCAATAATCACGTAAATTATGTATATAGCACTTTAAGAATAATGTGTAACGGCAGATCCAAAGTCCCGTGCCATAATGAAAAATGATATCAAACTATTAAGCTTTAAAGGAAATAAAAACGAGTAAGAAAAACAGTATAAAGACAATATAAAAAGGCTGTGGATCTCATCAGCGGTGGGCAGCTTTAAAACACAGCAAATACATATGAATGGATATGGAAAAGGACTATTATAATGTAGTGGCAGTGGGTTTCGATCAGAGTGCTACAATTTAAAAAAATCAAATGTACAAAAACATTTGAAATCATAACACTCCCCCACCGGACCCAAACGCCACAAAAAACAGCATATAACACATTTAAAATTGATACTGCCGAAATGAACAAGCATGTAATATAACTTAAAACAGAAATAAATAAAGTTGTATTACCCAAGCTTCAGAGAAACAGCCACACAAAACAACTAAAAGCCAGCATCCAAAATCAATCCGTGTTCGTTTCCATGTCGTTGCCACACGATAGCAGTCATCCTTGTAAAACCGTCCAAAAGGCTTTAAGTTATACAAATCATTAACTGTCAATCATATAGCAATTACTTGTATGTACGTATTTGCAACGAGTATACTCGCTCGACAAAAGTTAAATAAAAAATTCATCATTTACTTTAATTATGGGACTAAAAAAGTGCACAGATAAACGTTGTAAAACTTGCCCGAATGCGGACTTGTCGGTAAACATTTATGCGAATAGTACAATAGACCTGAAATTTAATTTCTGTAAAATTTCTCATGTTGTCTACTTGTTAACTTGCATGGTGTGAAATCAAAGGTATGTGGGTGAAACTTCGGACGAGCTACATAAACGCATTAATAATCATCGATCTATGTCTGAAAGAAACACCGGTAATTCGACTTTTGAAATTAAACGTTTTCACTTACATAATTTTAAAAATGTTAGTATACAAATTTTAGAACAGATTTTTGATAACTCATTTCGTTTACGAAGTGAAAGTTTTTACATTCTACGTGCTAAATCTTTATATCCACATGGGTTAAATACTAAACTTTGCTATCAAACTGATAATTCAATGAGTGTGTACAGTTTGTTTTCTTCAGTTTACACATCTTCATTTCAGTACAATAGAGGTAAAAGAGGGAATCACTCTAACAAAACATTGTTTGCTAGATATAAAAATATAAATCCAGCCATTATATTACTTGATTTATACAATCTCTTTATTAAGAATTATAACATTAAAGAAATCAAAACTATTTTATTTAGTTTAAATTTTAAGATTCTACGAAGCTTACAGCAAAAAAAATAATGATTTTAACTGTGATAATTTGCAATTTAAAGATTTATTGACAGACTTTTTATTGTATAAAATAGGTAAATTTAAACAGTGCAATATGGATAAAATATATTTTGTTAGTACTTTCCAACAAAAAAGTTTTGATAACTTATATTTAAATAAAATTATTACTAAACATAGTGAAATATTTCCTATAAAAAATTTATCTATTATTTCAACTTTCAGATATGTCAATACTTTGGGTAATAAATTATTCAATTATAGAGAAATTGCACAAAACTTGGATTCCTTTTTAAATGTCCCTTGAGATTGTAGCTCATATCAGAATTCCCCCTATTATGATGACAATTCAAAACATGTAGTGACCGGTAACCTTAATTTCATATCTAATGAGGAATTGAAACATCTAATGAGTTTTGGAACAAAATTCAGATTAAACAGGAAAATGAATCTAAAAAAGTCTTTCAGTCTATTTAAATCAGAGCTACATACGTTCATACTTAATTTAAGCTATAAATACAATAAACCTATCCCCCTTTTTAACGATTGGAAACTAAAAATTTTGGATGATTTTAAAGTTTTTCAAACCAATTACATGAATGACTCTACTTATACTTACCACAAACTTACTTTAGATATACAGAGGGAAATTTCAAAATTAAAAAATTCTTTTGTTTTTTGTTCAGTTGATAAAGCATCTAATAATTTTGCAATAATCTGAAAAAGCTTTTATGCTGGTCTGATACATGCTGAGCTCAACAATAGTGTGACCTATAGTTTATATGAATCTACAATACAAACGCTTATAAAGAAACATCTAGCTTTTTCTAAAAAAGCTCATATTCCTTTGCCTAAAGTTAAAAATTTGTCTTTTTCTTTTCTATTCGTAACCCCCAAATTTCACAAAACGCTTGTTAAATATAGATTTATATGTAGTAATGCAAACAGCATCGGTAACGAATTTAATTGCAGGTTTGAAAAAATGTTAAAGAAGATTTTGGATATTTTAAAATTTAAATATAAAAATAGTAATGTTTATTGGATTATTTTAAATAGCTTCGAAATTAAAAATGAATTGACTAAAAATGACATACAAAATATACAAACTTTTGATTTTGAAAACCTTTTTACTAACATTCCTATTGCAGAGTTGAATAGTATTTTATTTAAAATTATTGATTTGATCAATGGTGACATCGATATGGATCTTAATTTATTTAGATTATTGTGTAATTTTTGTTTATATAATAATTATGTATATACAGGCTCAGACATTTATTTACAAAGTAATGGGATAGGAATGGGGACAAGTTATTCTTCCACGGCAGCTAATCTCTTTTTATTTTTTTATGAATATCAATTTTCAAGTGTAAATAAAGATGTTAACTTTCTGGCTTTCAGATACATTGATGATTTAATTATTTTGAGCTGTGAGCGTAATTTTTTGGAAATTTTATCCGATATTTATCCTGATATGCTGGTCCTAAAAAAAACTAATGAAAATAATAACACTGCTGACTATCTCGATTTAAAAATCCACATTACAAATGATTTGCAAATTTCCATATATAATAAGAGAGATAATTTTAATTTTGAAGTTAATCAGTTGGTTAACTGGACTTCAAATATTCATAAACGTGTTTACATTAATATAATTATTGGTCAAATTTTTCGTTACTACTAGCTCTGTTCAAATAAAAATTTATTTTTAAAGGAACTTCTTCATTTAATTGATATTTTACAATACAAGAATAATTTACCTCTAAAATGTATTAAAAAATATACTAGTTTTACTGACAGTCTGCATTTTTAAGTAATTGCTATATGATTGACAGTTAATGATTTGTATAACTTAAAGCCTTTTGGACGGTTTTACAAGGATGACTGCAATCGTGTGGCAACGACATGGAAACGAATACGGATTGATATTGGATGCTGGTTTTTAGTTGTTTTGTGTGGCTGTTTCTCTGAAGCTTGGGTAATACAACTTTATTTATTTCTGTTTTAAGTTATATTACATACTTGTTCATTTCGGCAGTATCAATTTTAAATGTGTTATATGCTGTTTTCTGTGGCGTTTGGGTCCGGTTTTTGAGTGTTATGATTTCAAATGTTTTTGTACATTTGATTTTTTTAAATTGTAGCACTCTGATCGAAACCCACTGCCACTACATTATAATAGTCCTTTTCCATATCCATTCATATGTATTTGCTGTGTTTTAAAACTGCCCACCGCTGATGAGATCCACAGCCTTTTTATATTGTCTTTATACTATTTTTTTACTCGTTTTTATTTCCTTTAAAGTTTAATAGTTTGATATCATTTTTCATTATGGTACGGGACTTTGGATCAGCCGTTACACATTATTCTTAAAGTGCTATATATATATATATATATATATGGAATTCTTCCTTCTAAAAGTTTTTTCGGAATTATAATTAACTCATAATTATTTCAGATCTGACTCCGGTTAACAGAGAGACGCAGTGGCTCTTGGGCAACCTTGACCTGGCTTTCACTCGAGAGATCCAGTATCCTGGAACTGCTCCTATATGTTACACACGACGCTGGTCATTAAATTAAATACTCTGCATATTTGGACTTGCGATTGGTCTACCTCCAGCCTCCCCACAATTCGCGTCTTCTTTCCATCGCCTAAACGTCGGTGGTTACTCATTTTTACTATTCCGATATGAATTTAACCAATTGCTGCAAGATAACACAAAGAAATTCGCCTAAGTGACCTAGCGAACGCAATTTGTCTTACCAGCTACGCTCTTATAAAGCCTGTTTTTCTGCTGGCTTCGCCTACACACACGTATACGCTTGCGTATTTGTAGTACATGATTTGCATTTTTATCTAGAAGCAGTAGTTTTTTTCAGTTCAATTCTTTTCATGCAATTCGATATAATATGCAAATTCTCTTAATTTAATTCACCAGTGTATTTAAAAATTTTTAATGCCTTATTTATAAAAATGAAACTTAAGAAGAAATAGCTTTTCTTTTCCCTTAAAAAATAATAAAAACTATTTTAAACTATCGTTAATGAAATAAAAAATTTCCAAACATTTGCCAATTTTTAAAATAAGTCTATGTTTTGAATGTTTTATAAAACTTGATTGAAAACGGAATTTCAGAACAGTTTTATGGTGGTCATAAAATTTGATAAGACGTTGAAATGTTTTGGAAAATATACGGAAATGCAAATAAGGTAATGACGTCTTCTGCTATAAATTGATTTTATGAACCTTCATTTAAAAGGATCGTTTATTTAACAAATGAATGTGAGTTTTGTGGGCAGTTAATATTTAAATATTAAATTTAAACAAACGGAATCTGCCATTTATGAAAAATTATCTTTCATAAAGTGATAAAAATATATTTCATGATGGCAATGGAAAAACTCACTCATATTTATTTAAGTTATTTTTTTCCTTATTGACTTTATCTTTATCAATAACGGTAAATCCTTTAAATTATTTAATAGTTTATAGTATATGTATTTAAAAATTATCCGTATAATAAAGATATTGAACTATTATTTTTATTAATTGATCTTATTGATCTTATTTATTTATCTATACGTATATCAATGGCAATTTGAAGAGCATAAAACTAATTGTTTGGAGGACAGAGATTTTGGGCATCACGACACTGTACTTTTTTTAAAAGCAATACCATAGTACACGTATCTCACCAAAAAAAAATGAAACAACCCAAAATTGTACTATACATCATGTTAGAGATGAAAGAAAATCTGTCTGTTTTTATTGCAACATAGAAAAAATATATAGCGTTTGGCTTCTGAATGCAGCTGCATAAGTGTAAAACTCTCCCGATCGCGAAATCCTAGGCTACTTTATGAAAATACTTTTAAGTGTGATTACTAACATACTTATATAATTATTAAAATACTATTTTAACAATAACAAAGTAGACGTCAGATGCCGATGATGTGCAGTTTAAAAAATATTTTCGCAAATTTTAAGTTAAAAAAAATATTAAACTTTGAAATTCCCATTTGATTAAATTTATCATTTTCTTAAAAATGCTTGATTTTTAAGTACATTATTCGTAAAAACACACATCATGGGCATCTTGACGTCTATTTTCTGATTTTGAAAACGGTATTTTAATAATTATGTTAAATATTGAGTAATTGCGTTTCAAATGTTTTCCATGTCTCAACATGGGATTTCGCGATCAGGGAATTTCAATGCAGCGGCTATTAAAGGCAGCTTAACTGAAACTTCTTGCGGTTTTAAACTATGGGAAATATTTAAAAGCGCGATAATTCATTATCTAAAATAATTAGACGGTTTTTGACTGTTAGAAAGTAGATAATCAGGTACGTTTTAAAATATTATCTCTATATATTTTCAGAATGTACAAAATAATTTAAGCTGTGAATTTTTCACTGGATAAAATTTTATCATATGCTTAAAAATACTTAAAATTTAGGCAGACAGTTTTTTAAAAGTCACATAGTTGGCATCCGAAGTACACTTTTTGTATCACTGGAAAAAGTATAATAATTACATTAGATAATGAGCCGCCACTCCGCACAAAACTTCCTTATACGTTAACTTGAGATTTGGAGATTGGGGATTTCAATTGAAAAATTGAGTCGTGGAATGGGTTTTGTGATGGCGGTAATGGTGCGATTAATTGAATAAATTCATCTCTCCGCACAATTTGCCCTCATTCTGCTTTGGCAAATAGGCAGATAGTTTGGCCTCTTACCAGTTTTGATCGTAACTCATACGACTACACATTTTCTCCCAGCGTGATTTGCCCGTGCTATATATAAGGTCTGCATTTTAAGTAATGAGAATATTTTTGTCGTGACACAACAATATGTGATAGCGCGCTTCCTCTGGTTGGAGTTGGTAGCGGGTGGGTTAACCTTGAAAATGCCATATGCGGCATTCGCCTGCTAGCTTTCGTTGAGGAAGGATCTCGCTCGGCGTATACGTCTAAAAAAAGTGTGTGCATAGCTGAAGATGCAGCAAAGTATTGAACAGCAATACGCGATCAAATTTTGTGGTTGCTTTGGAAAATCTTTGACTACGACCCGAAAACAAAATGACAGAGCAGCGAGTGGCACATTCCGCACAATCCCCGCGACAGAAAAAAATCTTGCGTGTCCAAATCCAAGATAAAATGCTGCGAAAGATGCGGTCCACTTGGAATTTGTGCCTGGAGACAAAGAGTGAATGATCCCTACTACGTGGAAGTGCTGAAAAGACTGAAGAGACGGGTCAATCGAGTGCGACCACAAATTGCTGCAGAGTGAAAGTTGCACCACGATAACGCTCCGTGTCACACCTGCTACAGGGTCAGCGAGTACCTGATGAAAAGTGGCATCACAACGATTCCCCAGCTTCCCCACAGTCCCCACTTGGCCCTTGCAGAATTTTTTCTTTTCCCCACAGTGAAAATCGCCCTGAAAGGACACCATCACGGAACCCTGGATACTGTGAAAGCGGCTTGCACGGATTATTTTAGGGACATTTCAGTTGCGGACTTCCAGGGAGCCTACGAAGCATGGAAATTTTGCCTGCAGAAGTGTGTCAATGCTCAAGGAGCATATTTCGAAGAATATTGAAGTGTTGCACCAAAACTGGTAGTACATTTTTTTCTGCATTTATTCTCATTACTTAAAATACAGACCTTGTATATTCGTCGCACTTTCTACCCTTACATTTTAGGTAGATTTCGTTAGAAATATTACCTACTGCAGTCGTTGCCCTGATACGACTTTTGAATGCATATATATATATATATATATAAACATTAATTGTATTACAATATATGAACCACTGAATTTAATACAAAATTACCACATTGAACATAGGAGGAAGAAAAAAAATAAAATGAATACAGATGGAATTTGCAGAACCAAAGCAGAATTGTCAAGCCCTAAATACTTTGGAACTACAAATGAAGTGTGTGGTTTCATCTTTGTATTAGCCATGAAAAAACAAAATGATACGAATTTGGGGCTACCAATATACATAAAACCAAAATCAAACGAAGAAAAAACATAAAAAACGAAACACAACAAAATTACTAAATTGGATAGAAAAATAAAAAGCGAAAAATAACAAAAAAATTACAAAATTAAAATTGCATTGTATATGTTTGATTAAGAATTTTTAATAGAAATTTGTTAGCTGTATTACAAACAATTGTAACTGTTCTAAATTTTATTGTATTCTTAAGAAATTTGGGTATAATAACTAGATATAAATATTTAAAATTAGTTGAGTTAATTTCGTACGTGTGTGCTAAATTTTGTCCGCAAAATAAAGGTCGCAATTAAGTACGAAACATCTTCAAACTCGCCAAATACATTGAGGTGGTGGATATGTTGGTGGGGATTACAAATGAGCAATATCGGTCCAAGAGAGTGGAAATGGGGAGAGTTCACAAATTTGAATACGGCCTCAACACAGCTCTGACAAAATCAGTTTTTATAGAATAATGATAGGAAAAACTCATGGAGGAAGAATATACTGGAGGTGAACTATAATGATTTGGGTGATGCCAAAAATGTAACCCTACATTAAGTCACATTAAGTCCAAAAAAAACCACGTGCTTTGATTCGCCTATGAATTCAAACCGGTTAAAACCCGTATTTGATTGCTCGTTTTTTATCGTCGAATTTTTTATTAGACAGCGCTTCACAGGTAAAAATTTCTTTGATTATTTAATTATATGTGTTTTAAATATCAAAATAGAAAATCGTTTAACATTTTTCTTGAAAAGATAACATTATTTTGCTAATATCTGAAAATCGTTTGCAATCAGAAATCTGTATTTTAGATTAATATTAATTACTTATGTTTTCAAACATGATTTTAAAAGAATGTTTTCATTATTATATTTTAAATATTATTTAAATGCAATTATTAATATGTAACAAAACAAATTTTTTTTATATATTCATCTTGATTTTTTTTATCCCTGAATTATTTATTTAGAATAAATCTATTTGTAATATCGAAACCCTGTATTTATGCTTCATTTTTCGCAATTAAATGCGATTAATCTTAAGATATGTGTAATTTATTTTCTAATAATTTTAAAAACATGATAAAGAATCGAAATTTTTACTGCGTGAAAATCAGCTCATTTATTTTACAGCTCTCAAATTTTATTATGCTTTATATCTGTTGTTTTTAGGTGCTTTCGTAATTATGTAAATACGTAGCACCTATAGTTGTCGTTCAGTCCATCCGTCTGTCTGTCCATTCGCATATAACAACGCAAAAACTACCCAACCGAATCGTTTGAAGTTTAAAATACATAATTAATACATAATTTTGTCAAGTTATTTCAAATTTAAGATAGATCAATTATGCATAGATGAATTACAGGGACAATCAAAAGTATCCCGTTACATTACGGTCAAGGGAGGTTTCAAATGCATTTTAATCATTTGAAATTTAAAACAAATAATTATTACATAATTTTGTCGTGTCATTTTAAATTTTATAGAAATTGGATGCATAAATCAATTACAGGAACAATAAAAAATATTCCATGACATTACGGTCAACGGGAAAAAAAGTTTCAAATGCATTTTAATGGTGTTAAACTAATTCAAACATAATAAAACTGACATGAACCTATGAAGTATATATATATACTAAAATATACATTCTGTACAATCTGTGATGCAAAGAATATTTGTTTTAAATTACAGGAGCACACAAAAGTATTTCATTACATAAAGCTATACGGAGAAACATTGTTTGTGGGGCGTGTTTTAATTACATTAAACTATTTAGCATTTTATGAATATGATATAGGTTGCTGAGGTGTAATAAAAATTACTTCCTGTATATTTACAGGAACACAAAGATTTCTACTACTATAATGTAACCGAAGTACTGTCTACTTAACAGCAAGATCAGAATATTTTAAAAACTTCGTTATCGTACGAACGCACCTCATTTGTTACGCTTCATGTGTAATTTTCAACTTGTTTATTAATTGTTTCTCAAAATTTTTTATTGATAATGCTGTTATTTTGAAGAAGTAAAATTTTTATATTTGTCAAAAATTGTTATTAATGTAAAGCATGACTATATGCTAACAATATTTGTTTTAAAACATGTTTTGGAATTTTTTAATAACGTTGTAAGTATTAAAATTAGCTCTGTTTCAGGCGGAATACTGTTTATGTGTCGGATTCGAATTCAAATATTAGCGGTTCAGATCGATAAAAAAACATTTATGTTGGATTCCGATTTGAATAGAATTTTCGTGTTCAGGTAAAATACACAACCCGACCCATTCAAGGATCTAGTCTCGCTGTAAATTTAACATACATTTTTATTTGTGCAGCGTTAAGCGTTGAGCAAATAAGCAAAATTATAATATCACTTTTTTTATAATGTTGCAATATTATAATTTTTCAACATCACAGCTTACTTTCCTTTGCGTGAAATTTTATATCATCACGAAAAATATTGAAAAAGCCCGGTTTTAAGCTATATTGAGCTACACTCTTCACATTTTCAATATGCCTATACAGGGTGTTTCAAAGTTATGCATCAGAAATGTAAAGGCAATTAGCGGGAACATTAATGAGCAGATTTGTAAAGGAATGTGGGTGCGGAAATGTAGCGTTGAGGAGAATCAGTGAATAATTTATGTCTATTTCACTATAATTTAGTAACATATTTTGGCCGCTAAAAGCTCCCAACCATATATCATTATCCCCATAAACGGAATTCTTTTGTGTGGTTCTTTAAATAAATAATAAATGTTTAACAAACTCCATATTCTACAAAATGCTTGTTATACTGCCGTTTATAAATGCATATCAATTTCTTTATGTTTTAAATGGTCTAACGTCATTGAAATGAACTTGAAACGATTTTTCCCATTGACCATAATGTAACAGAATACTTTAGACTGTCTATGCAAATGAACTATAAATTCTACACATTTCCTTATTAATAGCGATCACGGTGTAGTACACGTCAATAACATATAAAAAATGCTACGAGCATCAGAGTTTATTTACAAGAGTTAGAACACGGCCACACAAACCGGAGTCATAAACATTTTTCATCTACGTTACAAAGTATTAACTAGTAAAAAAAAAATCCTGCGTTAAGCATAGATTATAAAACACTATCCAATTTCCTTAATTCTTTAACAAAACTTCGTTATTCAGGGAAATAGGTGTTACTGCCCATAACCAAATATGTATTTCAATACTTCTGAATGGCTCTGTATTTGATTTGTCGGTTGATATATATACTATATCATGGAGAAATTTAGTTTAGCAAAAAAATGCCTAGCTGGGTGAAATTTTTCTTTTGGCAGTTTATACGAATAGATGTAAAACATACTTCAATACTTTTGTTCAGCCCTGCAGTTTACCTAGTACCTTTATTACACAAAAGTATTTTGCTAAAATTAATTATATAAAAAAAAAAAAAATGTTAATCAAACAACAATACTCTTTAAACTATTTAAATCATATTTCCAGAAATTATCATCCTTAAACAAACCTGTATCCAGTTCTTTGCGTGACCCTGTATATCATTTAATCTATATTCTACAAACATTTCATGATAAACTAAACGCGAATCGACGTAAAAATGCAAAACTTTTTTAAAAACAAACCTTTAAGTAAATTACACTCACATTCAGTAACTTTTCCGAGTTCTTTTGAGTAACCCTGTATATCTTAATTGTGTAACTATTATAGCATTTATGCACACCATATAATGTGAATACATTTAGTGACACTTAAAAGCGCATATCATAATTAAAAATGCCTTTCATCCATGGAACAGTTACCATGCGTAATATACAGTACTTCGAATAGAATATGCTTTTTGAAGTCTTTTGTGTGTCCCTGTAAATGCTATGCACTTCGTATTATGCGTGAAATAACTCATATTAAGTCTCAGCGACGTATATCAATTTGATTACACATGATACGGTTTACCATCGTTAAAATATGTCACAAACAATTTCCTCCTTTATTATCATATATTCGAATTATTTTGTGTGGCCCTGTAAATGAATATCTATTCTTTTAGCTGCATATTTTAATGTGCTTTTCGTAGATGAAAATAAATGTGAATACGTTTGTCCGGCCGCAATATCATTAAAATTAATTTGAAACGATTTTTCCCCATTGGCCCTAATATAATCGAAAACTTTTGACTGTCCCTGTAAATGAACTAATCGTGGTAGAAACTTCATTTTTAATAGGGTTTGTGCTTGTGTAACCTTCAATAACATGGTAAAATTTCATTGCATTCCGAGTATATTTACGGGAGTTAGAGCGCGGACAGACGGACAGACAAACCGAATGCAAAAACATTTTTCAATTTTGTTGAAAAGTGTTAATAAAAATTACTGTAAAAAGAAAACTTTTAATAATACAATTTTTAGTTCGTATCAAACGTTTTCAATTTATTATTTAATTTTTATTTGAAATTTAATAATAATAATGACATTTAATAATAATAATAATAATAATAATTCCCCAATTTCAATTATTTTAAAAGTAAACATTTCTTTTAATAAATAATAATAGAACAAAGACCATTTTAAAAATTTCCTATTTCTTCTTAAGAAATGCTCCAGCTGTAATTCATTTCTTTCAATTCGTCTTATTAATACAAAATCTTTTCCTTTTTTGGAAGCTTTCCAATTTTCCACGTGCTTTTGTTTGGTACACTAAAATTTGAGCGATAAATGGATTCACATTGCCAACCTTTTTTAAGGCTTAGTTCACCTCCACCTATCTTCTTCCTCCATGGGAAAAACTAAACATTTTCCTTTATGACTGTTGCCAACAATTAAAAAACTACGATAAAATTCTTACTATAACAATTACTTTACTATTGCAAGATTTTTACGGGAAAAATGAAAAAAAAAATAATTTGACGAATTTATAACAAAAATTGAATATTACGTCGTAACTCTTCTATAGCAAGATTTTCACGTAGAAATAAATAAATAGCTTGATGAATTTTTTTAAGCAAATATTAAGACAGATTTGAAATATTATGAACGAAAAGCAGGTGAATATATAATGTCATGCGAGTTTCTTAAAATGTATTGAAATGTGATTAAAAACAGACTTTTAAAATATTGGCATATTTTAGCATTTTGAAGTTCTTATTTTGAATAAACGAGGTTTATCTCTAAGTGTTTTTATTTGTGAAATTAGAGCCTAATCTATCCTTACCTGTAGGGCGAGTCGGCAGGGATTTTGTTTATCCAGCATATTTCAATGTAGTTGATAATTTTGCTCAAAAATGTTGTACTTGAATTAATAAGTACAGCACAAAATAAAATAGACTTAACATTAATTTAAGTGTTAAATTTATTGGAACTAATATTTACAATATACATACAAAATCATTAAATGGTTGACATCGAATATCATCTAAAACTTTTCACCGATGCGAACTGATATATCCGTTTCCAAAGCTTTAGGTTTTACAGCTATAGAAGCATAATTTAAAGTGCTGCAATTCTACGGACTTCATCCATTTTTTAAAAATTAAACTATTAATAACACTGTCAAAGACCTCAAAAAACGTCGTTTTCCAGAAACGTGAAAAACTGTTTTCAGCTGTAGTAGCTTCAATCACCATTTGGACAAACACGACTGCTACATGGTTTCTGGGTTTTAGCAGCACTGTATTCTACTTTAGGTGATTGGTAGAGGAGTGTAAATCACACAGAATGAAAGCCATAACTCGAAAAGTCTAATTTTTGAGTTATGTTACTTTTATAGCAAGGATTCGATATCTTATTGCAAACAAAACAAGTATTAAAATACAACAAAATAGAAAAATAAATGAAACTAGTCGTCAAAGTCTGTCGGCTTGTCAATTTAATTAGTATCTTATATGTAAATATAAATAAATAAATAAGTATACACACATACACACACACACACATATATATATATACATAACCACCTACAACATTTTAAAGGGGTTCCCCTTAAAATAAGAAAAACAAATTACCTCTTTTAAAAAATTTATACATTTTGCCCTATTAAGTAAAATCAAAAAATTCACATATTGTTTTAAAAAAAATTGAGCTGTCCACAATTCTTAAGTTCTTTACAACAATCTCAAAAAATTAATATATATATATATAGTGGCGGTCAAAAGTTTCCGGCCAGCAAAAAATTTTCATTTAATTTTTTAACTATACCCATATGAAGAGGAATCTCAAAGTAATACTTATGCATTTTACTTACGTAACAGTTATTAACTTCCTTATGAAATAAAATGCAAATATCAATAAGTTTAATTGACAAAAATAAGTACAAAAGAAAACGCATGTTCTCAAAAGTTGATATCAACCTCAAAAGTGCTGAAATACGTGTTTAATTAATTTTTAGCAGATTTGTAATCTTGAATTTTACGTTCTTAACTATAACGGTTGCTGAGATATAGCAAGATGCTCAATAATTATCGACCCCCCCCCCATTTAACCCCTTTAGGGGAGGGGAATTTTCAAAAACCCCGTGTTCATGCACTCTTCCATCATCAGAAGAATATTTTCCTCAATTTCCATGCATCCATTTTCAATAGTTTGGGCTGTGCGTTGATTATCAGTCAGTCAGGACTTTTTTGTATACGTATAGATATGCTTTAAAGAAGGCTTTATTAAAAAATATGTTGCTTGTGCTTCATGAAATTCGCAACTATCCAGTGGACGAAAATCTAAATCGATTATCGTATTGAGCCGTGGTAGCCTATTGGTCATAGCATCGAACTCCAGATTGAAAAATCCTGGTTTCGATGCTCGACATCCCCAAAGACCACCGAGTGTATGCAGTGTACGCGTTCGTTAAATAAAGTGGTTCTGAAAGTTGTGTCGTCGGTCGTAATAGTTACCATGGGAAACGATCTCTGGAGAAACCTTCCTTCCCCCTTCAGAGACATATCGAAATTGAGGAGGTGGCGATGTTTGGTGCTGTCATCTATTACCGAACATCCTCTGCTGCTTTCAACCCCCTGGGTGCATTCCAATGGAAGTTCCAGCACAGCTCTTGCCCTTCGGGAACACGTCAACAACTATAAAAACCACGGTATATATTCGTGTAGAAACCGAGAAATTTTAGTCATTTTTTGGTTCCAAAATAAAAGGGTTGGCTTCTAAGCAGGAAACAGGCTTACAGGCTAAGCAGTACAGGAAATTTTCAAATATTGATATTGTAATATAAAACAGAAAAACTTTAAAACTATTTACAGTTTTCTAGAAATATTCCAAAGCTCTATTATTTCACAATGAAAAAAAAAAAAAACTCATTCAGTATAAAAATTATCATCATAATTTTTTTAAAAACTCATTAAAATCGCTTTCTTTCATTGAAATATCAATTTGAATAACAACACTGTTAATTTGATAAAAATTTTAAACACTGAAAAAATAAAAAAATAAGTACCATAAAGTACCGAAAGTAAGGCTTCTTACAGCAGACAGGAAATTTTGATGATTTTGGGACTTATAATTGGAACTTTTGTTAAAAGGATAGAAAAATTTGGAAGATTCGAAAAGAAAATATTTAAAATTCACAAAATTTCACAACTTTTTTACAATTAAAAAATTACATATTTTTTCATTTAAAATTATCTTCCATGGCTTATTTTAGTGTTATTTACAATGACCGATTATCTGTGAGAAATATAGGACCGAGAAGGAGTGTCCTCCGTGGGGATATGTCTAAGGGAATCTATCCGCCATTTATGCATAGAAATCCAAGGTTCGAAGAAAACCCTGGGAAACTCTGAATGATGAAGCCGACGAGTACGATTAGGTTCGAATCCAGCACCAGTAAACGATGAGTAGGCAACACTTCAGTAAGAAATACAAATTTAAAACACAAAAAAACCTGACAGTCAAATGGTGAATACGCGAGAATGGAAATATTTTGAGACATTATGGAACATGAAGCTGAGATTTAACTACCAAAAGAAGCAGACGTTTTATAAAAATAAATACGCCACTGCCTTTATATTAATACTATTTAAATTTTTTAAAATGGCATTGTTTATTTCACTTGTGATATGATTGATAATGCTTAAAGCAAATCAACAAACTTTATGATTTTTTCTTCTTTTTTTTATGCATGGTGTATTAAAGCAAAATTCGTGATTCACGATTACAAACTAAAAATCAGAAAAAAAACTGTTTTATTTTTCATTATTCATGAATCATTCGCATGGAAACAGTCAATAAAGCAATGGCTCTACTAGACCTAAATGAAATATTTCACAAATATTGAATTAACTACTGTTTTTAAGCGTTAATCCTTGTGAATTAAAAAAAAACTAGTTACACCATCTTCAAGTGCTTTTATAGAATTCAATTTAATTTCGCATTATATCAGCGTTTTAAAATTATTTCAGTTTTTCAATATAAATTAATATTTCTCATTACATCTTATTAAATATAAATTTTAAATATTACAATTCATTTTAAATGTATTTTTTAATGAATTGTGTTAATTAACAGCATAGCGTATTGATTTTAGTCACACTTTGCAATCAAATAAAAGAGATATTGGAGTGAAATCCGTTTTTTTTTCAAGTGCTCTCAAATAACAAAAAAAGTCGATTCTGTGACTAATTTTACAGTATCAGCAATTTAATTGGGTCATTTATGAACTCCTTTGAAGGTTTTTAGTTAGGTATAGTTTAACGAACTTCATTTATTGAAAGAACTGAATAATCAATCATATCAAAATGTAGGAAAATACAATCATATACAATATATATAATTATTATTAAATTTTTAGAAGTGCATTGAACATATAAACAGTTAAAAAAATCATTTTTGGTCTAAGCACGATTGTTTTAAAAACTTATTATTATTATTTTAATAATTTTATTTCTTTTTTACAAACATACTTACGTACAGATATACAATATTCAGTAAATTGTATATTTACAAATGCATTATTTATATCGAACCGAAATTACGAAATTTTTAGCTATTTAATTTATTTAACTATTTAAATTTATTAAGCCTTTCGGGTCTGGTTTAATAATAGTCATGACTTTTCATTAAGTATTATTTTGCTTTACCAATTACTTAACTACTTTCTACATATAGAAACGAAGTATATGGCTATGCCTTTCTTATTATAACTTCATTTATGTTTTGACATTTAGTAATATTAATAATAATAATAAAAGTTTATTTGATTCATTTAGCAGCGTTGTTAATTTCTTTATTTTATAAATTTCGCTGTTTAAACTTTAAGATATAAGGTACTTTTCTGAACCAAGCATGTGTAATAAACACAAAAAAGTGTTATAAAATGTTTGAAAGTTATAATATCTTCTCAAATTCTGTTGCAATACGTCATTTTCCAAATGTCGTCGATAATACCAGTGAAATACCAGTAACTTTTGAAAGTTCTATTCGTTTTATCTAACCAAAAAATTCTCTGCTATTATCAAGGAGAAGAAAATTTTTCAATTTCTTGACGTTCCCCTATGGAGTTTCGAGAAAATATCTTCGCGGAAAAACATGACTTGCACTATTCTGTTTACATACCTAGAGTTTCAGGATAATTTTTCATGAATTTTTTTAGATATTTAACAAAACGTCTAAAACCACAAGTGACCGGTCACATTTGGCCATATGGTATACTCATAAGGATTTTAATGTTATGCTCTATGGAAGTTTAAAGAATAGACATCTCATTTAACTGAAGAAGCAGCAGACATTTTGGTTACTGATTTTCTGAGAAGTTAGGCTAAACGACCAGCACAGATGCATAAACAGGGTGGGTGTTCACAAGTTCTCCGAATACCGGTAATTTTTGAAAATTTTGTCCGCCTTATCTGACAAGAAATTTTTCTGCTATTATACAGGAGAAGAAAACCTTACACCATTACTGATTCTGGGCTCTCACCCTTGGTACACCACTGAGGGATCAGTTACTGAGAAATTTAGTAACTGAAAAGAAGAATGATAATATTTTTACAGGATTTTTTTTTTATTTTAATCTTTTTTATCATTTTCCCTAACATGTAAAATAAGTCATGTTTACATTTATATTTATGAAAATTAATCGTTACAAAATTCATTTTAAAGTTAAAATAATTTTAAACATTGTAAAAGTTGATATTTGGCTACCATTTAATAACTACCTTACAAAATATAATATTATGTTTGTTATTTTCGGAAACCTTTCAAAAGCTAGAATTTCAGAATGAACATCTATATTCAAACTGAGCAAAACAGTTCAGAGCAGAAGAAGGCATAGCGTGTAAAAAAAGTATTTAGGCGGCGAAAAAGTATAGGAAGATAAACACTTCTTAAGGATTCTTTATTGGAAGAAAAACTGGTTGTCTTATCGATAGAACAAACATTCTTTAGTGAATTTGTTTTAATATGTATTAGCTTAACAGTTTGTCAAAGCTGATATCAGAATTTTAGTTCATAAAATAGGGAATTATTTAGTGCAAAAGTAATATATATATTATATACCTTCTGTATTTGTGTACATGTGTATATAATACAGTTGTTCCTGAATAAATATCGGGGTTTTAATGATTTGTGATATTTATTACATAAAACTTAAAATTATAATTAATACGTAAAATGAATGAGCAAATCACACAGTTTTACCTACAAGTTTACAAGTGTTCAGTGTGAGCAG
Organism: Maratus speculifer; assembly: GCA_964019185.1. NCBI lineage: Eukaryota > Metazoa > Arthropoda > Arachnida > Araneae > Salticidae > Maratus > Maratus speculifer. The sequence continues at coordinate 333,478,868 of OZ025292.1, forward strand.
CTTTCGTCACAGGCATGCATCAAGTTGATAGCTCAGTTTTCCCAAACGTTGATTAATGTTTTTGAGATAATTGTTGCAACAGCCGCAATAGGGCTGACGATACTTGTACAAAAGAAGAATACGAAATGTAAGAATTTATACAAAAACAATAACTACAAAGTAAAAGTGATAACAATAAAGGAAATCTAATAAAAACTCATTGAAATTGTTTTAACCATGGCCAACTAGATTTATAACAGCGTGCGTATTTCTCTAAAATCCGCCAAAAAAGTGAAGCTGGATTCAGGTTCAAACCCTGAACAGTTTCATTGGACCACGTGGCGCAAACCCTGTCCAAATTACCATTGAATAAGCTGATTTCTGCTGTGTGCACATGGTCATTGTTTTAGTTCAGGATTTGCACGATTGGTCAGAATAAATTGGACAAGGCATCAGAGTCCTCTGATAGGAGCTTCATACATTAATCTCAAAAATAGATGGGCCGTATAAATCTAGTTGGTCATGTGGTTTTAACTATAATAAATAACAATTTTTCCTCAACTTGTAAATATTTGTTTTTTTTTTTTTTTTTTTTTACATTGCTTTTTTCCGAAAATCACCATTTATTGTCTTACAAATATCGTTTAAATGCATTTACGGCTTTTCAATGTGTAGATCATCAGCATCACGAAAAAGTGGTATTTTCATTTCAAGGTTTCAAAATGTTCTGATTCAAACTGTAATCACAGAAACTGAACTGTTGTTCAATCGAGTGCATTTATTCAAATAGCTACACTTCATATTTTACGGAAATTCCTTAGTGTATGATATCGACAACGCTAGGTTTCTTAATATCCTGCTTGTCTAAGATGACTAAAATAGATGATCGAAGATGTTAAGGAAAAGAATAGCACACATATTTTATTTTTGCTAAAACATTAAATGTTAAATGCGTATAAAAGTAAAGATAGTTTTTGTCTTCCTGGCTAATCGACAAAGCCAGATTTATTATTATACTGCTTAATATTAAACTCTAAAGTAGATGATCGAGGAAGTTATAATAAAAGAAAAACACGCATATTTTACATTCGTTAAAACAGTTAATGTTAAATATTAAGTAAAGAGTAAAGTTTTTATTTTATCCTCTGTCATAAGCGTTCAATGTTTATCTTTAAAATGACGCCTATTTTCAAGATTTACACAATAATTTCTATTACAAATCATCAATTTGCGTGAGAATTCAATTCTTTGATTTACGCTTGTTAGAAAACACTGATGAGGGAAAAAAAAATTAAAACTTTTGCTCTGCATTGTTAGGTTTGTTTGTGTTTATGACGGCCAATTATCTACACTTGGGATATGGGTCCTAAGGGGGTGAGGTCCTCACCGTGGGGGTTTTTCTAAAGGATCCTAATCCCTATTTACGCAAGGAAATCCAAGGCTCGAAGATAACCAAGGAAAACTCCGAACGGTTAGCCGATGGCCACGATTGGGCTCGAACTCAGCACCTGCCATTTACAGTTTCGGAGGCGGAAGTTCTCGGCCACTGGTAGGGCCCAGCATTGTCAGAGTTTTATTCATTTTATGAAGTTCGATTACTCTCACTTCTCTGTTAGTCTATTTTCTACCAATATGTCACAGAGATCATTCTAAAAACAAATGAATAGGTGTGATCGCAGATTGCACAGAAGATTTCGTTTAATATTTTTTTTTCAAAAAATCTTATTTTTATTTAATAAATCCAAATTGTTAATTTATAATTATTAAATTCTTACATAGAAAGGGGCAAAAATAAGTTTCATTTTGAAATAATTATAAAAGGAAGTTATTTATTTTAATCAAATTAAAAATTGTCAAATTAATAAATTTATATAATAAAGAATACTGCCCAGTTAAACTGATGGCATTGAGCTCACAGGCTACAAATACTAATTGTACATTAAAGCCTTATATTTTCAAGGGTTAATTCCGTTCGAAAAAAAATTAAGAAGGGGAAACAGCTCTCCCCTTTCCTCTTTTTTTATACTTAATCATTGAAACTCCTATACTATCAAAGACATGCTTTATCATATAAAAAATCTATATCCAAAATTCAGAGCAAATGAGATAATTCTTAATAAAAACCCATTTAGCATTTATATAATTTAAAAGGAGTTATCCCCCTCTTTTATACTTAACCATTAAACTTCCAAAACTATTCAGAGATTTGAACGAAATCTGACAATTCTGCTTGAAAAACCCATTTATATAAATTAAGGGGGGGGGGCATTAGAACCCCTGTTCCCCTTATTTATACTTATTCAATGAACACCTAATAACAGTCACGGAATCGCCTCATCAGAATGATCCTAATCTAAATTTTGAACGAAAATTAATTCTGCATGAAAATCCCATTTATATCAACTAACGGGGGGGGGCATTAGAGCCCCTGTTCCCCCTATTTATACTTATTCAATGAACACCTAATAACAGTCACGGAATCGCCTCATCAGAATGATCCTAATCTAAATTTTGAACGAAAACTTAATTCTGCATGAAAATCCCATTTATATCAACTAACGGGGGGGGGCATTAGAACCCCTGTTCCCCCTATTTATACTTATTCAATGAACACCTAATAACAGTCACGGAATCGCCTCATCAGAATGATCCTAATCTAAATTTTGAACGAAAACTTAATTCTGCATTAAAATCCCATTTATATCAACTAACGGGGGGGGGGCATTAGAACCCCTGTTCCCCCTATTTATACTTATTCAATGAACAACTAATAACAGTCACTGAATCGCCTCATCAGAATGATCCTAATCTAAATTTTGAACGAAAACTTAATTCTGCATGAAAATCCCATTTATATCAACTAACGGGGGGGGGGCATTAGAACCCCTGTTCCCCCTATTTATACTTATTCAATGAACACCTAATAACAGTCACGGAATCGCCTCATCAGAATGATCCTAATCTAAATTTTGAAAACTTAATTCTGCATGAAAATCCCATTTATATCAACTAACGGGGGGGGCATTAGAACCCCTGTTCCCCCTATTTATACTTAATCAATGAACACCTAATAACAGTCACGGAATCGCCTCATCAGAATGATCCTAATCTAAATTTTGAAAACTTAATTCTGCATGAAAATCCCATCTATATCAACTAACGGGGGGCATGAGCCCCCCGTTCCCCCTCTTATACATATCGAATGAACTCCAAAAACTAATCAGGGAAGCGCCTTGTCAGGATATACCTACATACAAAATTTCAAGTGGATCGGATATTTTTATCATGAGTTATCGCGTTACGTACATACGAACATACATACAGAACGGACGGGCACATAAGCTCTCAGGCTATGATAGCCTGTGAGCTAAAAACCAATTTTCCAAAATTTTAGACAATCTTACTTAAATAAATTATCAAGGGTATAAATTAAACTTTTAAATTTCTAAAAATGGAAAAAAATGTTTAAACGAAATTCAAAATACTGAATCAATAAATCGCGATAGTTTTTTAAAATGGAAAGAAACTTGTATTCCCAAAAATATTATCGATGTCAGTGATAAAATAAATAAATAAACCCTTAAATTGGAATAAATTACGAAATTTCTTATACGCATCGTTCGAGTGTGTCCCAAACATGCGCAATTGTAATCAGGTCAAGAGAACATCTTGGCTCTTGAATATGCTGTATTGTTGCAACTTTAATAATGTTCTCCTCAAGACGAGCTGTATGCGGTGTGGCATTATCATTTATGGGGAAAAAGAATCACCGATTTCTTCAATATAAAATAGGATATAAGGTCTTAGTATCCAGTTTGTATAATTTTGGATGCTCAATGTGCTATTTGGAATGGTATGTAGAACCATAAGTTCATCTACGCTGATTTCAGCACATGACGTCAACCCACTTTGTAATGTGATGTTTCACGAACTAATGTGGGATTTTTTTGATTGCACCTTTCTCTCTAAGAAAAAACACACATAACTTCCAGACTGAATAAGGACGTGTGTGTAAACAGAATTTGACTCCAATAGTGTAGCCTGCAAACTCGATGTTAAGTTGCGCACCTCCTTTGGGCTGCACAGTAGCTTGAGACCAACGGAATACAGACTATTGGCTTTTGTGCATAGAGAGGAGACCCATTCAGGAAAATTTGGGGAGAAACCCTTCGTCTTTTGGCAAGAAAAATTGTGTTTGTAATTAAATAGCATTGTCCGTTCCGTCTCGACGGGCTCTTAAGAGGGTATTTCGGTCATAAGTTTCTGTGGTAGTATATGGCCGACCTTGCCCTTGTCGTTGGCTACCATTCCATATTTCTTGGAATCGATTTCTCAGCCTTGAATTAATACTTTCTTGTGACTCAAACAGCGTCTATTACACTTCGTTGTGTTTCCACAGATTCAATTATCCCTTCAATATGCTAAGCCATGGATTCTGGTAAATCACATTGTTGTGGCATTTTTAAGTCACCTTTCGTCAAAATACAAGCTAAGCTATTGAACTTTATAAGTCATATAGGGATACAGACGTTTCTCAAAAATCCCTATTTCTGCGTTTATCTCCTTTTTCTAGTATATAAAGTCATACACATTCATTTGTACATGAAGTTTTATTCATCCTTTTCTAATATGCTTTAAACTATGGATGTTTTACTTTACTTACTTACAAGTATAAATATTTGTGTCATTTTGTTAAAACCATATAATTCAAAAATTGTTTTGAGCTGAATAGTTTATGATAACGGTTGAATATTTTTTAGAGAGTGTGCAAATAAATTTTTATTTTAAGTATAATTTATATAATTATTTCAACTAATAACCATTCAAAATAAAAATACGTATTTCCGCAAAGTAAACACAAAAGTATAAAAAAAAACTAGTTAAGCATTTAAAACTTAGTTAATTACTCGTACTGAGTTAAAAAATGCAGAAAATAAAAATACAGCATCTTTTCTTCATAAACTTTAGCTAACAATTAACGAATTTTAGCAAACTCTGAAGTTTGTCTGCAAAAACATGAAAATATTTAAGCCTTAATCTGTACTAAAAGTAAGGGTAGTAGTTAATAACAGTGGTCATAAGATCCCCATTAGTAATAAGATGCTATTTCAAATAATGAAGCTATTAGAAAAGAGATTTTAAACGTGACACAATGCGGTTTCAGAATACATAATTAGAAATTTCAAAATACAAATGAAGACAAAATATCACCATATCAATTAAAAAATATAACTGTTCTTTTAAAATTTTTGTAGTTTGTATTGTTAGTAATACATACATATATGCATACATAAAGAATAAAAAGAACTCGTTATTTGCATAAGTGATCGCTAAGAAATTTGTTAAGTTGTTTGAAAGAAAAGTTTTTTGGAATAGTTACAAAAGAACTAATTAAAACTATTCATTTTATAAAGAAATCAATTTTTTGAATAAAATTAGATTTATGTGCAAGAATTTTTTATAGATAAATATTGCTGTGTTTTTCGAAAGATCTGTTGCTAAACGTCATACACGAAAGGATTTTGTTTGTCTGTTTCGCGATCACTGTCACAAAAACTGTGTGATTGGGTTGTTATTTGGTAGGAATATTGGTGAGTTGATTGATATTAAAGGCTTATATAATTTATAGATTTTAATTTTTTAATTTATCTGGTGACAGGTTCCTTGATTGAATTTGCTGTTACTGTTCCGGATAGTATGAAAAAAGAATAAAGGAATTTCAACAGGCGCGAGGCTGGAGACTTTAACTTGTCAGCGCAGTCGTATTTAGAAAATGATTTCGTTTCTCAAAAATCCACTGATATTATTATATTTTAGTAAAAGGAAGAAAACGTATATTAGCCCAGTAAATTTAGACCAAAAAAGGGGTCGATAGCTAAGAAATTTATAATGAGCTAAAATTTTCAGGATTAGCTCCTGGATATGTATAGAATGGATTCTGAAAAGTCTCAAAAAATTCGATGTCGGCTTCTATCCAAAATGGCGGATCAACTGTGGTCGCCAAATAATTGCGCCTCGTTGGATGTTTTTCTGTATATTTAAATCAAAAATGAATATTTTTCGCTTCTACAGGAAACCAATGCAGTCAGCAAGTATGCTAATTGGAATATGAGCTAAGGTTTATAAAATAAAGAAATTATAAACAGCGCTGTGCGAAGGGGAGGGGGGAGGAGGCAATCGCCGCGGGCACGGAAATTTAGGGGGCGCCAAATTTATACTACCAATGTCATTTTTTAGCCTATCACAAGAAAAAGTTGGAGGTGAGGGGCGCTAAATAGCAACTTTGGACAGGGCGCATTTTTCTCTTCGCACTCCCCTAATTATAAATGTACGGTAATTCAATTTATTTAAACTTAAATTACTTTACAAAATAAAACTCGTTTTTTCCTTTGGAGTCTTCATCTATATTTTCACACACAGTCATTTTTTAATCAAAAAATGCAGATGAAAATAAGAATAAAAGATAGTGAATGAAGGAATTTCCTACGCACGTTCTCCATACAGACATTGAGGGGGGGGGGTTGAAGAGGAATATGAGTTTGCTGACGCCGGCTCTGCTAATAAGAATAAAAGATAGTGCACGAAGGAATTTCCTACGCATGCGCTTCATACAGACATGGGAGGGGGTTGAAGAGTAATGCTGACACCTGCGCTGCTCATAGTTTATTGTTTCGGCAAAAAGCTTCACACGTGGTCATTTTCGCTTTTGTTTTTGCTCTGTTTAGCTTTTTATAACCAAATATAGTTCAAATGGATTGTGATCCGTTGTGTGTGGTTTGTGGTGAAGCACTGAATGTTGGTAAAACAGTTACAGTGACAAGGGGCCTTCAAACCCTTTTCAATGCTACTAAAAAACGGCAGGATGGATTACACGAATATTTTTTGGATGTCAAAAGTTTAACTCTGCATTCAGAAAAAAAATATTACACCATGCCATCTTTGATTGCTAAGGAAATTTCACAACGAGACCATGCTACAGTTTGTGAGATACCTACAAAGAGAATTAAAGACACGGGTTTCAATTTTAAAACCCAATATTTGTTTTGCGGTGAAGAGGCTTCAGTTAAAGTAGAAACAAAAAAGCAAAGAAGTACCGAAAAGTTGTTCATCAGATAGAGACTTTGGAGTCTTTAAACAGTTTTAAAAAGAAAGCTGAAGAGCGTAAAGACGATAAAGGCGAAACAGTTTTGAGAAGAATTAGCAATGTCATTGACTTAGTCGCAGCTGAAGGAAGGTATCATGAAAACTGTTATGCATCTTTTTTGTCAAATCCTGTTACTGATAAAACTGTTGGGAGGCCAGTAAACATAAGGATGAGGTCTGCTTTTGATAAACTTTGTGAATTCATAGATGAGGAAGATGAATGCCAATATTCAGGCCAAGAGCTGTTCTCGAAACTTAAAGAATTAACTGCTGAGGGAGAGGAAATTTATAGCAGCCAACAAATCAAAGATCTTCTTAAAAAAAAGTATGGTGAACGTGTTAACGTTGTCAATGGACGTGAGGGTTTTGGGAAGGATGTAGTCTTCACATTCAAGGATGGGTCAAAAAAACTTCTCTATGACGCATGGTACGAAAAGAGGGAACAGAACGAGTTTGAGGAAAGAAAGAGGATTATTATGATGGCAGTCAAAATTATTAGAGAGGACATCCAGACTCAGGTGTATGACAACCAAACATAGCCTCATCCTGAGAACATGTTGGATGATTTATGCTTTTTTGTTCCAGAGACTCTAAAATTATTAATTGATAATATAATTAAATCTAAAACAATGAGTCACAAAGTACAGAGAAAACGAAGCATGGTTTGTCATTCAATTATTTCAATGACAAGGCCAAAAACTTTTGTATCTCCTCTCCTCCTTGCATGCGGAGTCTACTGCCTTCGCCATTTTGCCTCCCGACAACTTATAGACATTTTGCACAATTTGGGAATGTCTGCTAGTTATAATGAGGTTCGGCGATTTGAGTTTTCTTGCATGAATGCTGTCCCTCCACAGACCGTGTCTCATTTCACACAATGGGTATTTGATAATGCCAATTTCAATATCAGGACCTTAGATGGGCATAATACCTTCCATTATATGGGCGGTATTCGAATAAACACACCACCAGAACAGTTAGTTTCCAGACAATCAAGAAATGATTCTGATTTGAATAAATTATCTGAATGGTTACTGCTTCACAATCCTTTTGATAATCCATGTCCTAAAGATTTGTGGATGAATATAGTTAGTGGATTGGTTGCTGATGATAAAACAAACTGCGACAATGCAAAGAAAGTTGGTGAAAATTTACTGTCTTCAATCATAGGATGTAAATTTGGGGAAATTAAACTTCAACGGAAAAACAGAGTTATACCAATATTGGCAACAAATAACACATTGATAATAAGGAATTCAACTGTAATATTCAATCCTCTACAGTTGTTTACCAGGATTGCTGCTGTACTCAAGTCAAATGAATATTACGAGATTACCTCAAATACGAATTGGCTCCTCAACCTCCCTCCCTCTTTGATGGAATTTCAATGAGGAAAAATGTTAAATCAACTTTAGCTGCTATCGTTGAAACAATTGAGCCTTGTGTTGAACCTCCGCCAACTTGCTCGTTTATTGTAGATGGAGGATTTCTTTTGCATGCATTAGTTTGGAATGAGTCCGACACCAACAGAGATATTTGCCTCAAATATGTTAGATTTGTCCAGAAACACTTTTCTCCATGTGAATCAGTTGTTTTTGATGGGTACACTTGTGCCTTATCAACTAAAATTGTAGAGAGGCAAAGAAGATTGGTGTCGAAAATGTCTGCTACTATTGTTTTTGACGAAAACATGGTGGTCACAACCAAACAAGCTGCTTTTCTACGGAACTCAGAGAACAAGACTAGGCTTATTCGAATGGTCATGGGCTACTTCCAGGCCGAAAGAATAGCTGCCCTACAGGCGGGTGATGATGCGGATGCACTAATCTGCACAACAGCAATTAATTCAAGTATGACCAATTCTAGATTAGTCACAGTAGTTGGTTCTGACACAGATCTGCTGACCATTCTCATCGCACGAGGTAACCCAGGAAAACCACTCTTCTTTCTACGACCTCACGAACAAAAATGCTACAACATACTTAAAATTCAAAAATCCCTTGGCCCCATGAAGGATTCCATTCTCTTCTTACATGCAGCAACTGGATGTGATACCACATCAGCAATTTTTAGGAAGGGGAAATCCTCAGCTTTTAAATTGATAAAGAAAAACCACGAACTGCTTTCATTGACTTTTTTATTCAACAGTCCTAAACTTAAACCCTAAAAGGTAATTGAAATTGGGGAGATATTCATGAAGAATCTTTATGTGGGAGAGAAAGTTGACTCCCTAGATGAGCTGCGATATATCCGTTACAATAAAGAAGTAACCAAAAATCTCTCATCAAAATTTAACCTTGCTGTACTTCCACCAACAAGTGCAGCAACTTCGCAGCATTCTCTTCCGGTTTATCTTCAAATTCAACAGTGGCTGGGAAACAACCTAGATCCTACTGAATGGAGATGGGTCATGAAGGAAGGCAGATTAAACCCATTACCTTCAGCACTTCCCGCAGCGCCCGAAGATCTTCTGCAGCAGATCTATCTCTTGTGATTGCAAAATAACTGCAACAAGGGACTGTGATGAAAGATGTCAGTGCAAGAAGGCAGCTCTCCATTGTTCTAGGTTTTATTCCTCATGCTTAGGAGAAACATGCACAAATTCAGTTCGTCCAATTAACGGATTTGAAGACGACGATAGCGATTGAATGAGTGGCATTCTGGTATTTTTGTTTTAAGTTTATTTAACATAACATTATTAGCTTATTTATTACAAGCATTTTTTATTGTATTTTTCCTTTGGATTTAAATTTTTGTGTCTTGTAATAAATAATTTAAACTTGTTCTAACTTTCTGTCTTTTTTTTACACAGTCCTCCACAATTCCATTTCTATATAGAAAAATGGAATAGCTGTCATTTTTTAAAACAAAATTAAAAAAAAAAAATTCTCACAAGTAGGATTACAAACATACAGATGACTTGCCAATAGTTTCTTAAGTACGGCAAAACAGGCTAATGGCCAATGAAATTTTATTAATTTGACGACAAATAAATGAATGTACAACTCATTTGTAGCTTTTATTTTGATAAAAACTAGGTACAGGGCTCGACTAATCGACTGAGGCGGCAAGTATCTCTTTGCGGCACCCCTACACCTTAATGTTCTTTTAGAAGACCATTAAAAAGCCTCAATAGTGAGATTTTTTTAGGAATTTTATTTTTATTTTTCTAGTTTTTTTTTTTGTTTTTTTTTTGTTTTTGAGGCTGTTTCTGGCATAGGGGCTCGAGGCACATATCCCGTGTGCCCTTGATTTAATCAAACCTTGTGTATACATTAAAACAGATGTAAGTAAAGGTCGCAGAATTTTTCAGAAGTAAAAAAATATTGATATATGATTTAGAAATGGAAAAAAAAAACATTGGACGATGCAAAAAGGTCTTAGCGGCCATCTTTGATCGGCCATCTTTGATCGGCCATTTTGAATAGAAGCACACATGAGAACTTCTGAGACTTTTAAGGTTGTTTTTTACTCGTCATAAGGAGCTAATTCTGAAATTTTCAGCTCATTATGAATTACTTAGCTACCAAACCCTAAATTTAGTTTTTGAGGCTGTTTCTGGCACGGGGGCTTGGGGCACATACCCCGTGTGCCCTTGCTTTAGTCAAGCCTTATGTATACATTAAAACAGATGTAAGTAAAGGTCACAGATTTTTTCAGAAGTAAAAAAATATTGATATATGATTTAGAAATGAAAAAAACATTGGACGATGCAAAAAGGTCTTAGCGGCCATCTTTGATCGGCCATTTTGGATAGAAGCACACATGAGAACTTCTGAGACTTTTAAGGTTGTTTTTTACTCGTCATAAGGAGCTAATTCTGAAATTTTGAGCTCATTATGAATTACTTAGCTACCAAACCCTAAATTTACTGGGCTATATATCGTTAACTGCAGAAGATATGTTTTAATTGGGCGTGTGTGAAACAGCTGTTGTTAGAGACTGTGAAAAATTTTCATAACTCACTTTAAAATAGTCGCAATTTATTACTATTATTATTATCATTTTTTTGTAAACGGAAAAGGTGGTCATAAATACTTGTGTTATTACCATGACAAAATGAAGATTTTTCATGAATTTGAAATTCCACTGTATTCTGAAACAGCATAAGAAATTTTTTTGCTATAAACACAATGCACGGTTTTAATTTAAATATTTTTATATCATTTTTACAGCATGGGGCGGATTCTCTATTGGGAGGCTATGTTTAAAAGAATCAACTTTTTAAATTAAATCTTTCGAGGGTGGTGTCCTTGAAAAAAGACACCTAATGTTTATTCTACTAGCACATGGAATATTTAATTAAAATTTCCCTTTCATAACATATTTGATAATAAGCCAAATTAATATTTTCTAACAAATTCGTGTATAAATTCATGTGTGAGTTAATTATTTAATCCGGGTCGGAAAGTGTTGAATTAAAAAAAATTTCCCAGTCAAAGGTTTTAAAAAAGTCGATACCAAAATAATTATAAGAATAATCTTTATAAAATATTTGTCATTTTTTTTTTTTTTGCAATACTAAAAACCTGTTTAATTTTTCTTCCTACTGTAGTGTTTTATATTTTTCAGAACGCTTTCGATTATTAATGAGAAAATCTTTTAACTTCTATACCTTTTACTCTATGTCACATCTCGAATCTTTTGCACGTAAAACATGATACATAACTATGACTAACTTGAGCATATTTAGCTATAAAAAAATCTTGTGTGTCAAAACGAAGTATTGCCAACTTTATAAATTTTAAAGAGCCTTAGGAAAAGAAATAGAAAGATAGTAAATATCTAGGGCATATATTGCAAGCTTGGAAGACAATTGAAGCGCTGAGAAAAAAAAATTTAATTTTGTTTTAAGCAAATTTCTTTCAAATTCTTTAAGCCAGTTTTTAAAGTGGCCAGCTGAGACAAAACTTCTTCAGGAAACTTAAGTTGTTAAGTTTCCAAGGCCAGAGTGACCAAATCACTTGATCTCTTTTGTAATGTCAGCTTGAGGTACAGAATAAGACAAAACAAACTATTTATTAAACTGGCTGTATTACGTAAAAGGAAAGTTATTAAAATCCATTATACATAGATAATGTGACAAATATTGCTTTAACAATTCAAACACATTTTTCACAAAAATGTGAGAATATTTTTAACAAAAATGCGTCCATTCTGGTTTCCAACACCTCAATTAACGATATTAGTAAAGTGAAAACGGAGAAATGCGATGGAAATAATAGATATTTAAAATTGATAAACATGATAATCTTGAAATTCCTCTTGTATATTGTGTTCCATTGTATATTATCCATTGAAAAAAAATTTAGTGATATAATCTTAAGTTAAAAGAATGAATTATTAAACATGTGAATGTTATCAAATTTAATGCTAAATGTAAGATTTATACGATATTTAGTGAAGTTAAAAATACAGACGATATACAGCTTGGTATTGTTTGATTTAACATTGAGTGAAGTTTAAGAAGTACAAATAAATTGTTTTAGGCACAATGGCGAATATGTTCAGAATCGCTGGATACATAAAATTGTGTTAAAATACCCATTACTGACACAAGATTCACTTCTTTGATGATTTAAAAATGAGAAATGAATAGTTATTGTTAAGGCTCTATTGTACTTCCACTATATGAATAGAGAATTTAAACATACATCCTTTATAGCGTGAAAAGTGTGTGTGTGTATGGGTGTATGTATGTGAGGAAAATGAAAATTTTATAGATGCTTTGGAAAGCATGGCCAATAAAAGTTTGGCAAACACTTCTCTAATCCAACCAGCAATAGTTACCGATATTAACACGTTCATCACATTACTCTGCTTACTGTCAAAAAGTAACTGTGCAAAAAATAACGCCAAAAAAGTGTTGTTCGTTACTCCAAAGTCTAAAGCGTCCTCTATCGGCATTTTTTGAAATTTATCTTTATAATTTATTTTCACGAAAACACCTACGTAAGGAATAGTTTTAGTGGATAATGAAAATCAATCGACCAATTTTTCAGTTTTTTATAATGATTTGAAATTTGAACCCTCTGAACACAGCTCAGTTTGTGCTACTTAACCACTCCCAACTATTTAGATTTTGAGCTCAAAATTTTAGCTTGAGTCTAAGCTTACGAAAACATTTAATGAGATGCAAAAAATAGTTCTTCGTTACTCCAAAGTCTAAATCGCCCTCTATCGGCATTTTTTGAAATTTATCTTTATAATTTAAATTCAAGAAAATGCCGACATAAAGAATAATTTTAGTGAAAACCGTATATCAATCGACCGATTTTTTCGTTTTTTATGTTTATTTGAAATTTTGGTCCCCAAACTTTAATGGCGGCTATCTCCTTTGGAAAATTTTGGGACCCTTGGTCTCCCCATTTAATATTGTTTGTCTTGATGTGTACTATCATGTCTGGATGTATACTATCACCGCTCTTTTATTGTAAAAAAAAATTTAGAATCACCCGGCATATATACATATATATATATATATATATATGTGTGTGTGTGTTTATAACTATCAACAAATATTTTTTTACTTACTAATTATTATTATTATTATTATTATTATTATTATTATTATTTGTCTGTGTGTGTATTTCTTTTTAATATAATCTGTCTTTTTACTTATTACTTTTACTTACTTTTTCTTCATTATATCCCTCGTACGTCTTTGATTATGCTCGTCCGTGATTGGCTGTTGCCTTCTACTTTCCTATTGGTTGTTCCTTTTCCGCATTTTCCCTTTAGTCGTGCCGCTACATTCATAGTAGACGCACGTCTTTTTTCGCCTGACGAAGAAAGACTAAGTTCTTTCGAAAGGCCTTGCACAATTTAATTTATTTCATGGTGTTTTAAAGAAGTTTTTCCACTTGAAGAGAATGTATAATTGGTCGCGTGTATTAAACGCAGAGGACTTGCTGTTCCCTCTTGTTTTAATTTTTAAGAGCATAATAGAATTCCCGCGTTATCGAATGGTCTTATTCCAGAATAATAAAAATATATATGAACCAAAACATTCTTCCCTTTTTTCCGAGATTTTTCTGTAAATGGCTAAAGGATCACTTTTTTCTAAGACAGGCGCCTTTCAAAGTGTTGCTCATCATTGAAGATCACTCATCAAATGTGAGGTTTCTAGAAATGCAGGGCTATGCAAATAACGAATAATTCTATTGTGCTTGATAACGCATGCCACACAATTTCTACAATGCCGTGATAAGACATTCTTTAAATCATTCCAAATTAACTTCAAGAAAGCAATTAATCCCTGAACGAACCGTAATACCCAGTAATAACTTAACCCTTTTTCTACCGATGGTACTTTTACGTACCATTAAAATAACTTATTATAAAATTCTTTTAATACGTCAATTAGTTGTAATACTGTTTAAAATGAGTTACAGATACATTACTTTATCTTGTTCGAAATAAGCATTATTGGTTACACAAAACAAAAATATTTTTAAAAGATGATTTCTGTTGCCTTTGCATCTTTTCAATTTTCTTGGCGTTGGGGAAAAGGATTTTTCAATTCGGAATTATTTCTATATTCATACTGTAAGAACATCACTTTTGTATACTTTATAATTCTACAAAATATTAAGAAAACAATTTAAAATAAAAGACCTGAGTGAGTGGGATTATAAATATTGTACAAAATCTCAGTAAATTCAAAATTAATTAATCCTTCTAAATCGTTCAATTCTTCTAAAATCCTTCAGAAATTTATTAAATAATTATGTAAATCTTTTAATTTAGTATAAAGGATTTACGGAAAATGTTTTAGAATGTAAAATTTTCATGACTTCATAATTTGGTAAATAAAGGGTTAAAATAATTCATGCTGGCATTGTCATTGGAAAAACATGGAAGATGATAAAATGAGTTCTTATGTATCAAGTGTACTGGAATTTTCCAATTCAACCTTGAAACTGACCGAACAGTTCTTCACAATTTCTGATATGAACCAATCTCATAAGGAAGGTCTCCATACTGGGCATACTCAGAATTTTATGAAAAAAAAATACTAATTAAAGCACTTATGTATGTAATAAAGGATCAGTAAAAATTAGCGGCGGAATCACAGAAGAAAGTATGTAAAAAAATAAAATATTTTCGAATATTTAACATGAAAGGCGAAAGCGTCACGGGATTTGGCGAGCGGCACTTTTCCTTGCCAAAATCAAAAGATTTTAATGCAACTAAAAACTGTTGGATATTTAAAATGCGTGTAAACGGTATTTAATGAATTTAAACATAAACAATGAGAGACTTTAATATATTATATACATATATATATTGCTTGTTGAAGTAGCTATTTTATTAATCGCTGGAAAAAATGTTTTCATGTATAAAAAATTCATATTGAGAAAAATTATTTTCATACATTTAAGCATATTCAAAAATAAAAGCCAGATGTTTCCATAGCAACAAAATCTAAATGACAATGCTCAATTGGGCTTTGAGCTTGAAAAACATTTAATGAATTTAAATTATGAATTTCGTTTTAAATCTCAAATTTTGATGATTAAATTTGTATATAAATACATTCAAATATCAATATAACAAAATTATAATTAAAACAAACTAAAACTTACAAAACTAAAGTTATTTAAATTAAATTTATCAAAACAAGTTCAACATGAAACTTTTTTTTTCCCGAAGTGTATTTGACATAAAGTATTTTTTGAAATTACATCCCATAGCCAACCGGCAATAAATCGCCAAACAACGAAATTTTCATTATTTTTTACGGATACTGAATGGAAGTTTCGCCGAAAATTTTTTTATAAACGTAAATATCCTCATGGAAAGAACATTCTATAATTATTTTAGATTTTTCGGGGTATGCCCGTATGGAGACCTTCCTTGTCAGAATGATGACAAACGTTTTCCTTCATCTATTTGAGATTCTTGTAGAGAAGGCCTTCTAGATGACTGCTAAAAAATTGCCGGCTTGATGATCATCAACATTTCTCGAATCGAAACTAAGCTTTATTAATAGAAAACTATCAAGTAAACTACCTCGTCCTTATCAATTTAGTTTAAATTTAAAATTTTTGCATCAAATCAGACATGTTCTTCCTTTTGCAATGCAAGAAAATAGATAGAAGCAAGAAAAATGTAGCAGCAGTATTTCACAAAGAGTATTTCACAAAAAAGAGAACAAAAAACTTGACGCTAAAGATAATATCTGTTGAATTTGTGTTTTTGTTGAATTTCTAAAAAATATTGAAGCTATTTTGTAAATATTTAAATGGGGCTAGTTTGAAAGTATCCTAATTAAATAAAAAAACACGCATATATATCACAGGAGTTGTTCGTGTAGTTTCGGAGCAATCGTTGAAAATACATATAAAATAGACAGTAAATGAATTAAAAACTTCATCTTAAAAAGGAAAAAAATAAAAAAGTTTATAATTTAGTAGTTTAATTATATTTAAAACTGTTTACTATTTTAAATAAAATCTTTACTGCATTTGTTAACATGATTTTTTTAATTAAAAAATAATTTTCATGTTTGAAATACCAGTTAATTAAATCTCAGTTATTTTATCAGTAGAATATAACGAATGCGAAAGGAATAAATAACAATATCAAATACGTTGGGAGAAAATTTTGGAGACAAGAGTGTATTTTTTTTCACAATTATTTTGTTTTCTTTGATAAACTGAGAATTCTTTTTCTAGCAACAGATTTTTTCAGTAAATAATGTGTATAGTTTCCGTATAAAAAGAAACGCGATGTTTTTATTTTGCAAACAATTGTTGCCAATTGTAAAAAAAAATAATAATTTAATTTAGATGATCAATTTCATGGATGTGATTGACTAGTTTCTTATACGTATATTACTAAATTAAGTATGAAAGTAACATTTATTTAATATTAGACTGCAACTGAATGAAAAAGTTGTAAAACGGTATTCTTATATATCGCCATAAGAAATACTTATAACACAAAAAAATTTGTTTCATACTTTCATGTTATTTTTAACGATTTACTTTGAGAAAACAAAGAAACTGGAACAAAAAAAGAAGTACCTAATTTTATCATGTAGGATTTTTTAAAATAATTTATTGCACTGAAATAGAAAGATTTAAACAGAATTAAAAATATATTTCTTTCAAATAATGGATTAAAAACTAAAATGTACGCCAGCAATTAATACAGGCAGTCCCAGCGTAGCGTTAGTGTAAATTTCAATAATTCATACCTTTAAAAGAAAGACGCATAGGATTATTTAAAACAAACAGCTGTAACACTGTAGTTTCTTATGTTAACGGCTAAATCGGCTTAGCGAACATAATTCAGAATATAAGCAAAAAACATGTAAACGTTTCAACTTCTTTTTTTCTAAAAGAATCTTTTTACACAATAGAAGTTTTGTTTTACAACGAGAAGTAGTTCAAAGAAATGAGAATATTTTATTCTCAGAAGTCTAGATTTATACTATACTATATGTCGTATGTATTATAAGACATTATTTAAACGAATAGTTTACAGATTTCGCAGTGAAAATACCATAACCTGGCATACTAAACGAATCTTTGCGACCATGACTGATCATGTACAGAGTGTATCATTTATTTTCCAAGCCTCTGAAAACAGAATTATGTATGCACAATAGTTAACTTTTATTTGAAAGAAGTACTTAAACGACAAGAAAAGGAGTTGAAAGTAACCGCTGTCTTCATCTTTACATATCTGTGCCCGTTTGAAGAGGTTTTTCGAGACATATTCTGTAATGTGTTTGGTGTGATAACGTTTATCTTTTTCGTAATGCCTGTTTTCAGTTCAGTAATAGAGGCTAATGGTTCACGGAATACGAGATTTTTTACATAGCTCAACAAGACGAAATCGGGCGATGACACGTCTGGACTGTGTGGAGGTCATATTTCTTTTGTAATTAGCTTATCACCCAAAAACTCTTGAAGAAATGACAGAATGTCGTTGGCCGTATGCGCAGAAGAACCATCTAGTTGAAATGAAACGAAACGTTCATCTGCTTCTAACAACGCAATAAAATCTATTATAATAAACGGATACACCATTTTTGTCACAGTTGATGGGGAAAAGATTGGCCTCAAGGCGTTTGCGTGACGTGGCGCACCATACGACAATTTTCTCGGGGTGAAAACTGCTTTCATTGTAAATGTGTGGGTTTGTGAATGATCAAAATCGATAATTGCATGCATTAAAGTAGCTTGTTGTATGAAACCAGGCTTCGTCACTAAACAACACCCGATCGAAAACACTAATGCCATATTTTCTAACAAAAGTATTTAACCAGCGACAAAAGTTGAGACGATGCGCTGGATTAGGTGACTTCAATTCCTGCATCAATGTTGCACGATAAGCGCGCACTATCAATCGTTTTAATGCACGTTATGCAGTGGCTTGGTGAACGTTTGTTTTTAAAGCTAAATTCCTTATTAACGTGGCCGGCTTCTACTTGATTTTTGTCCCGATTTCCATCATTTTGTGGTCCGTAATGGCAAACGATGACGGTTCTTTCTTTCTGGTTACGAAATTAATGTTTGAATAACATTTTTTTAGACACTTTATAGCATCTTTGGATAGGCGTTTAGCAACACAGAGGATTCACTCCAGAGCGAAATAACAGTAATAACAGTTTAATAACAGTATACAAGAAAGGCTTAAGATGTTCTCATTTATTGAGACAATAATTGTTCCAGAAATGCTGTTACTTCAAAAGTAAATTGATTACAATAAACAATCGTTATTAAAAAAAGACTAAGGTAAATGCGTAATATTCTTTAAAATGTTAATAAAAAACGTTTCAACAAAAATAGATTTCTAGAAATTTCAGATAAGTGAATCTATTATTGTAACGTAATTCAAAACTTTGTTTATGAATGAAACTTAAACTATTCGTATTGCAATAAGCGCTAATGAATTTAAAAGTTTAGGGGTTTCAAATTTTATCCCTTCGTACATAATTAACAGCCTTCGCTGGCTTAGATTATTGCCTTCTGGAAAGGAATCTTGAATTAAACCAAATAAATCTAAATATGTCAAACAAAGAAGAAACAAAACAATAATAATGATAACATCTATTTTCAAAATATGTAAGAAAAAATCAATAACAATTTTCTTTTTCCATAGGTTTGTATTACATAGTTCAAGCTCAACGTTGACGAGAAAATAGTCGAAAGAACTCTAAAATGGTTAAAGTGCCTATATTTAACTATTTTTTGTAGATCTGTTATCTTGAATTTCATGTTCCTACCTGAAAGTGCTTTTGGGATATGGCGAAACACCCTATACTTTCGACTACATTTTTAACCTTTTTAATCAGAGGGTTTCTCAGATACCTGAATTTAAAAAAAAAATAAGTAGATTTCTTATCCTGAGTTACACGTTACTATCTAGAACTGTCGTTGAAATGTGTCGAAGAAAATTAAAATTTTTAACTACCCAATTTTTTTTTTTTTTGCGGAAGGTTTCTAAAATCTTTGAAATGCATGTTTAACTATTTATTTTGTAGATTTGGTATTTTACATTTTACACTATTACCTGTAACTTTCCTAAGAAATGATAAATGACCTAATACTTTCGACTAAATATTTCACATCCTTACAGGGGATTGCTAAAATCTATAAAATGCATGGTGAGTATGTCCTAAATTTCACACATCTAGGAAAAACTATTGCTGACATATGGCAAAAGAATCTAAAGCATTCCAAGCTTACTTTAATCCCATTAGATGGCGATTTTCTAAAGTCGATGAAAAACTTCTTTAATTATTTAAAAAAAAAATTGTCTTGAATTTCACTCTCCTAATTAAAACTACTGCTGAGATACGGCGAAATGTCTTTTACAACCTCTCATTTACCTCTTACAGAATGGTGGGGAAAATTCAAAAATCGACGAAATGCCTTTCGAAGTATTTTTTTTAAATAGTTTTGTTATCATGAATTTCCCTCAGCTATCTAAAACTACACCATAAGCGAAATGTCGAAACCTTTTGGACTCCACACTTTAATCACATATCATGAGGGACTTTCTAAAATCGCTGAAATATGTGTTTATTGATTTCTTAAAGGGTCTCAGGACTCTTAAAATCTGAAAAAATTTAAAAAGTAGACCATCTTCAACATTTAATATATTAAAACTTTAACGATATTAAAACACATTTTTTATTTAGATGAGAGATATAAGTACGTTCTTTTATTTTTTGCCTTTAAAAAATTGCAAGGTGCAGAATTAGCATTTTCAAGGCGCTCCAAATTGTCAGATATTTGACGTGCAGAAAATTAGTATAATAGCTTACGCGCACGATTACAAAATAAATATGGCAACTAGAACGGAAATTTTGGTTCAGACTTTTACATCATATTGTAATAGATACCTTGAACCTATATAAATTTATACTTAAAGCATTTTTCTATTTTGAATACAAAGCTGTATTTAACTAAAACAACTTTTTGAAAATTTCAACAGCATAATTACTTAAGAAATAAACTTTTACTTTTTTGAACTATAAAAAGGAAATTTTAGATTCAATTTATACCGATTAACATGAAACATATATTTTAAAATTTTTATGTTAAAATACAAGATTTTGAGATATCGTGCGCGCTATGAAAAAAGATGTCATTTGGAGAAAAATGACTTTCAAGTTTCAGAACGCCGTTTTAGCTATTGAGAGAGTAAAATTCTAAAACTCATAACTTTTGTTCTAATGAGAACTCCGAGAAAACGGTTATAATAAAATTTTCGGAAAAGATAGCATTTTAACATATAAAAAATGAAATTTCGAAAAGTTGGAAGCTGCAAGAGACCTGAGACACCTTAAAAGATTTGTTATTCTGAATTTCTTGCTACTATCTAAAACAGCTGCTGGATATGGCAAAAGTTATTAAAAGTTTCGACTAACCCCTTTAAATTCTATG
The DNA here is from genome assembly GCA_964019185.1 of Maratus speculifer. Classification (NCBI taxonomy): domain Eukaryota; kingdom Metazoa; phylum Arthropoda; class Arachnida; order Araneae; family Salticidae; genus Maratus; species Maratus speculifer. The sequence goes on from OZ025292.1 coordinate 333,499,897, forward strand.
AGATTTCTAAAATCGCTGATTTACATGTTTAACTTTTCTCAGATTTTTTTTAACTTCTCGCTTCTACCTAAAACTGCTGCTGAGATATGTTCTGAAAATTTCGATATCTTTTAACCCTATTAAGATGAGAGATTTCTAAATTCTCTAAACTACGAACTATTCGATTTTATTTTATATCAAATTATTATTTTTAATAGGCTTGTTACCCAAAATTTCTAGCTCCCATCTAAAACTATGTTTAAATGTGTTAAAATTTTTGACACTCTTTAACCACATAGGAAGGGAATTTAAATCGTTCAAAAACGCTTTTAATTATTTTTTAATATATTTATTATCCCGATTTTCTCGTTCCTATCTAAAACTGATGCTGTGATAGGACGAAATGCCTTAACATTTTCGACCTTCTCCATAACCCATTCAGAGGAGAATTTCTAAAATCACTGAAATAGGTGTTTATTTATTTATTTTTGATAGATTTTTTTATCTTGAATTTCTAGCTCATATCTAGAAATGCTGCTCAAATTTACCGCAATTACCCAAAACTTACGATCACACATTTATCCCCTTAGGCGGGAAAGGATTTCAAAATTTGCTGAAATATGCATTTAATTACTTTTTTTCAAACTTCTCGCTTCTATATAAAACTGCTTCTGAGGTACGGTAAAATATCCTAAAATCCCTTCTCCCACATTATCCATTATGTGGGAATATCAGATATCGCTGGAATACCAGTTTAATTAATTTTTTTATTTTGCTAAATTATTTTCTAAAATTTCCCGTTTTCTAAATGAAACCACTGCTGAGATATGAGGAAATGTTCTAATCTTTACGACCCCATGTTTCACTACGGGAATTAAAAAAAGTAATTAGAACGAGAATTAAAAACAAAAACTAGACGGGAATTTAAAAAAAAATACTTCCTAAGTAGGTGTCTACACAATTTAAAGAATTGTTGAGGCTTGGCGTTGATTAAGTGGAAGACAGGACAAACTCTTTTACATACATAGAAAAAAGCTGCTTTTAAAAAAAATGATACCCTGCATTATATTTAAAAGAAAATTTTTTCGAAAGAACACAAATGTGAAATGAAAGTTAGGTTTTATTTATGAGTTTTCTTGAGTTTGGTGCAATTTTTTCTGAAGACGACCCCCTCAGGAAAAGCTATTAGTAGTTGTTATCAAATACCAATCTTTTTTTAATCTGGATATATGTATAAGTATAAAATGAATCTAAATTTTTTTTTATGATATTTGACATAATCTTTGTAAAGTTTCGGATAATTATGAATTCAATACATTTTATTAAAATGTCACGTCCTTAATTTATAGTACTTAAAAAACTTCTCAAATTATAATTTAAAAAAACCTTAAGCATTTCGTAATCAGTAATATCTACAATGAATTTACATGATTTTTTAATAATCAAATGTTATATTGATTTATCATTAAGAGCGTTAAAAAAAGAAAGATTCTGACAAAAACAGTTAATTTATTTTCCTATTAAAATATAACGAGTTACCAACTTTTGCTTTCCTTTTGAATCAAAAAGCCTGGAATATTTTTTTAAAATATTAATTAGCCAATCTAATAAATATTAATTGCATACTGGCATGTATTTTTTAAGTTCATTAACGTTTTTCTATATTTTTTAATATTGTCGAAGCTATGCAGATTAGAGATAAAGAAGAGCCGAAATTTGCAAGCAATTTATATTTAAAATATTTAATAAATATTAATTTCTGTATATCATCGAAGGTATTTTATGGTTTTTCACTTCGATAGGGATAACATTTTCAAAGTTTTCAGCATTATAGAGTCTAATTTATGATCATGTGCACTTTGAAACAAAAAGCTAAACAATGAAATTTGACATATGTATTTTAATTATTAATTAAATAGTGTAAAAACATTAAATGCCTAAGGTACATTAAAATTTTGTTAGCATTTTTGCTTTAAAAAAAAGGCAAAAAAAAAAAAAAAAAAAAAAAAATGGGAGAGTCAAATTTTGCAAGTAATTTATATTAAAAATATCTTATATATTAACTATTAATTTATGTATATCATGGAAAGTAATTTACTGTTTTCCTTTTTTTCTTGCCATTTTTTTATTCAGATTTTTTTAAACTATAAATGAAATTTTCAATTGAAATTGAAAGCTAAAACAATGATAGCTAATAAATATTAGTATAAAATAACAGTGGAAAACGATTAAATTCAAATGCATAAAATAGCAAAAAAAAAGGACATGTTCATGCAAGTTTAAAAGTTTTAAATAAATAGCTGAATTAAATTTGTTAGGCGTAATCAAACTAAAAGGTTATAAATAATAGTAAAGTTCAGGTATTATGAAATTTTAGACAGGTTTGAAACATAATAAACAGAGAACAAAAGGTACTACTCTGTTATCCCGTTGACCAATTTCGCCAAATTATACAAATCTCCAAACTAGAAGCCAAATTATACATATTGACATAATTTTTATTTTAAGTATTGAAAAAACAAATAATTAGTACAATATTAATAAAAATGTTAATAAAAAGTCGAAATAAAAATCACTTAATGACATTTTAAATACGTGAATCGCATTTAATTTTATTGGATGCGACATTCACGATCATACATTATTGGCATTTAATCTTATAGTTTGGCGATGATTTTTTGGTCGACGAGTTAACCTAGTAGTACCGAACAAAATAATGTATGTGCATGTATTAATGAAATTAACTTGCTTATATTAATGAGATTTAGATAAGATAAAAATTAACAAGGGAACTACTTTTGATGTTGCTCGCATCTAGCGTCAAGATCTGATGCATTTTGCACCAGTATACATAAGCGTTAGAGGACCGATAAAAATTCTCTATCAAAATCATATTATATATGTATATTTTTTATACTTTAAAATTTTTTATTGCTTTTTCATTTTATATCAGAAGTGAGATAAATTTCCAAATATGGAGCTACGAATTTTTCGCTTGCCTTGTTTTGGGACTATGACATTCGGCATGTTTTACCGGAAAGCTCTACTTTTGAAAGTATGCCAACTCTTTTCCCGCCAAAAAAGTGAATATAACATCTTTATAACTATAGTTATACAATATTACAATATATATATATATTAGTTATATATTATAGTCAGGGTTGGCGAGTTTTGCCGAAGGTGGAAAAAACCTGGTAAAAACCGTCCTGGCAAAAATAGGTTTTTACCAAAGAAGTGGCAAAAATAGGCTGCCCATTTAATTTTTTTCCCCAAAAAGAGATTAAATATTTCACAAAAGAAAAAAAACTGCATATTTAATTAAAAAATCAATATTATTCTAAATTTATTTTAACTTTTAAGTTAAATAAGTATAATTATGCATTTTATGATAGAATACTAATTTTTATAACAAGGTTATAAATGAAAAAAATACCAATTTTATATAAATAAATAGAAACTTCATTTATTCATGTTTATACAATTATTAATAATTCATATAATAGAACTGTTGAGACTAAGTAAAGAATTTATGTTTATAGTTTACAGGGTTGGGTTTCTGGTGTCAGAAACTGTTTTTTGACATGACAAGTGTCAAAAACTGGTTTAAACTGTCAAAAACTGATTTAAACTTTCAAAAACTGGCTTAAACCATCAAAAACGTTTAATGCGCTTTAAACATTTTAAGAACAAGAGAGAAACATTGAGTAATTTTTTATTTAAAATTAATTATACTGTAATTTAATAATTACAAAAAAATTAAATTATTTTAATTGCAATAAAACATGGTTTTTTAGAATGTTCAAACAGGAAAAATGATTTTGTACAGTTAATCTGGATCAATTTTACCCCACAGCATCCTACAGCACTTACCAATTTAGCACATTTATTTACACCCAAATGGTTTAAGAGTTTAGAGTGTATGAAGCCAAAGTTACAAAATACTCTCTCAATTAGTGCTGAGCTAGCAGGGCTTGATAGCAGAAGCATTGCTAGTTGAGCAAGTTTGGAAGCCGGCCAAATTTTCAGATTTATGACAATTTTTTTTTCTTTTTTCTTCTTCCAGAAATGATAATATACAATACAGTAAAAGTGAATTTTTAATATTACATCTAATATTGTATATTTGTGACAGATGTTTAATGTGAAATTTTACAGATCAGTGTAGTATCTGAAGTTTCTGACGAGGTTTTTGACAAGAGGTTTTAGCCATGACGGTTTAAACCACGGTTTCAACCGGATAAAACCGCACACTGTCAAAAACTTGCCAACCCTGATAGTTTATATATGTTAGAATAGAAATTCGAAGAAACAGTTATAGCAACCTAAATTTAATTTAATATAAAATTATATTTAAAGCAGAAAACTATTGAATTTCAAATATTTCAGCAATATCTTCCTTACATCCTAAATTTTGCTGCTTTAGCATGGCATAACAATAAAGTTTTAAAAGAGTATTTGTTGATAGTATATTTCGAATCTTAGTTTGCACAAATTAAAAGCTTGGAGAAAACCTTTCAATAGCAGCACTACTTGCTGGACATATTTGATGGTGTGCTTAAATGATTAATTTTGTGAAAAGTTCAATTTGAAGGTGAAATGTCTATTTGAGAGACAAATAATTTTATGAAAGGTCCTGTTTGAGATTAAAGAATTTTGTGAAGGGTCCTGTTTTAAGATAAATTATTTTATGAAGGGTCCTTTAAAGAACCTAAAATTTTCCTAAACATATCCCTGACTTAAGGTAAAATAATTAGGCATGTAATTTTTTATTTTGTTCTTAAATTCCTAAGGAAGACTGAATCCCACTTATTTTTCAAAGATTTAAAATATTTAATATTAATTAATTAGCAAATTAAATTAAAATATTAAATAGTACACTGTTAAATTTAATGTTGATAACATTACTCTCCTTATTAGCATGCAGATTTTATTACATATTAAAGACAAATAGGTTTTTTTCCATTTTTGCCGGTTATTCCATTTTTCCCCTGGTTTTTTCCAGTTTTTGCCACTGTCCTGGCAAAAATACCTTTTCGCCGGCAAAAATGCCAACATTGATTATAGTTATAACTAGTTATAACAACATACACAATTACATTTTAAAACGTATTTCTCTTGAAATACTTCTTAGAGATGTTTGACTGCTTCTTTTTTATAAAGTGTAATTTAGTTTATATAATGATTGCTGAGCGACTTGTATAAATTTATTTCTAGTTGAATTTTAACACTAGGAAATGTAAAAGGTACTTCGAGACGTTTCATTTACGAAGTACATGTTATTTCTGTTTTTCTACTATATCGGTATACTTTCATTAATTAAAATAGTTCTGTTAATAGTTAACTACATCAGTTTTATGTACTTTAACTTAAAAAATTAACTATGGAGTATAATTTTCTACTTTTAGCGAATCTGTATATATACTCATATACTATATTGTACACACGTATAAATATTTCTTTCTTTCTTTTTTTTTACTGGGTGTATGTTACCAAATTTTTAAACTACACTTTTCAAATTATTTAATTATTTAATATGCATTATTATTTTAGCTTCAGGTAATTTATTCATCAATATTACCATATTGATGAATAAATGATTGTATAATTAAATGATTGTATAATTTTTGTAAAATAGCTGAGACCTATTAGCTATCAGCATGTAATTTTTAAGTGTGTTTATAAAGCCCATTGGCACAGCTCATATGACTCAAGTAATTCTAATAACTGAATTTTTTCTTTGATTTGTTTCATACATCGTATTTATTTTTTTATGATTCTTTTATTTTCTCTATTCATTATGATTATGTATATATTTTTCCCATTCGTATTGATGTAACATTTTCCTTATATAGAATTTCGGATTGACTATCCAATCTTATTTTTCCATTTATCTATATCAATTTTAGCGATCAGACAATTTGAATATATAAGTTACAACGTGATAACTTTCTATATTCAAACAGAATTTGCGATTTCTTTAGTGTGTGAAATTATGTTTCACAAAATAAATTTTAATTTTCTAACTGCACTATTAAAAATTCTGCTTTAATTTGAATCAAACTTTAGTGTTCAGTAGCTGCGATCATAAGGTGGGAAATCTCGTACCAAGATTTGGAGCTTCCTATCCTAACCTCGTTCCAACTAATGGAACTATGCTTCAACAAGAGCTCCAAATATTGGTTCAAGATTTCACCGTCTTACAATGACAGGTATTGAGCACCGAAATTTGGTTCAAACTAGGACAACATTTTTACCAGTGTGTAATGTTCTTTTTTATATTACCCCATTCTTTCTTCTTTATATTGATCCACAAATTTAACAGCTTTGGATTAGAGTTATTTTTTAACATTTTCTAATAAAATTAAAGAGTTTTATTTAAAACTTTTTTACTACCTATTTATTTATTTATTAGATATGAAATATAATATTTCAAGATCTAATGTCGCATGAAATTTCTTAAAAATAATGTTCCATTCTGAAGATTCTTACAGATACTTAAAAAATGTATAGAAACAGACTGACTTTCTTTTAACAATGAAAGCAATAAATAAGTTACTTAAATGAAAGAAATACTTTCCTTTATATCAAATGTTTGACAACAGAAGGATTAGAAAATTTTTCTTAAATCACCTCGTCGAATTCACTCCGGTTCTTTTGTGCGAAGAAGTAAAGTGCCTTCGGAATACTTCTTAGAATTCATGATGGATACCAAGCATTTATAAAATGTCATGGAAATACAGGAATGTAACAGGAACAAGATATAAAGATTTCAATCAGTCGAAAAATTACGACATGTTGTCACAATGCATTAAGAGTTACAAATCATGCAGATAGATAGTTAGAAAATAAAATGATACTTTAAGCTGTCAAAATTATTCGTTTCTTTTACTAATATATTAGAACATACTTACGATTCTTTAAATGTTAAAAATAACAATTGTTTCAAGAATAAAGTAAATATTTTTATTTATATCTTTGTTTTATAAATTCTTCAAAAAAAAAAAAAAAAAAAAAAAAAATAAGATAAAAAATTATTATTATTATTATTATTATTTGCAATTAAATACTATAGCAATAACGACACATGAAAAAATACTTAAGTGCATGCCACGTTATAAATTCAAACTTATTTTCTTTCTGTGAAAGCTTATGAACCTAAGATTTTATGAAACTAGGGAGTAAACATTTATAATAAATTTCTTAATTACTATTCATAAAGTTTTACTATATGAAATTACATCTTCTTTTACGCTTTAAAAAGTCATTAAAATGTTTAAATTAATTATATGTAACACAAAACACAATTATTTGAAACTTCTGATAAATTTGTTTATCATTCTGCATTTTAAGTCAGCATTTAATATTTATCTCTAAATTTATGTATAAACGTAACTTCTCTTTTCAGAAGAATTTGATAAATTTCTCTATCTATATTTTCATTTTTATTTGTAAGACATACGAACAGTTAAAATTATAATGATTTTAGTTTGTCTGACCGTCATCTCTTATTAGAATGCATCAAGTAGCATCGCCATTTAATTTATACAGTGGAACTTTGTTAGCACGAACCTTGTTAACATGCTTAGCACAAATTACTTTTACCACGAACTGTTTTCAATTGCACCGTCAAAATGTTTGGCATTTATTCTGATTTTATACCTTTTAATGCGAACACGCTTAACGCGAAATATTGTTCATCACGGATTCAAAAAGGTACGGCCACTGAAATATTTGTTACTTATAATAAGACCAAATCCAGTTTTCCTAACTTTTCCATGCAATCAGAGTTTTTTTTTAACTCTAAATTTTAGGTGGGGATTGTTGAGCTCAAGCCATATGGTTGGCCTACCCACCTAGTTAAATTTTAACTCCAAATTTTTGAGAGACGTCTCGGAAGAAGTTGACTTCAGTTTTGATAGCCGCAGATTAATCATTGCACAATTGTCTGGCTTGTTCTCCGTTTACTCTCCTAAAAAGGTAAAATTCTACTGCAAGGAGGTCAATGGCTTATAGAATGAAGTATGTATCTCCGACTTATTTCTGGCACGGGTGTATAACATTTCTCTGAGACATTTAACCAATTCCGTCTGTCATTAAAAACTTTAGAATTCTCCGTTTAATTAAGGACTTTCTAGTTGAAAATTTAAATTTATAACAAATTCAAACAAAAAAGACATGTTTAAAAAATATAATACGCACCCATAGAGCATCATTTAATTTATACTATTTTCTGTTCAGTCACTGCATCATTGGGTAGGCCGAAAAAAAACTTTTTTTTTTCAAATTTCGATGATGGGTAGTTCGAAAAATTTGCCCAGGTGGCGCTAACTTCACACAGAAAGTATAAGATTTTTTGGACACTTTCTTCATTTGATGTAGATGGCTTAAAATTTAGCTCAAATGCTTATTTTGGAGCTCTTTTCGCAAAATTTTTTTTATGTTAAATTTATATTAATTGAATTTATTTGAAAAGTCGTGTTTTTCTTACAATATGTTAAATTGTGTAATTATGTAAAATTATGGAATTTTTTGTGACTATCTTATAAAAAAAAAATCTTCAATCAACTATAAATTGTTTGTGAATTTTTTAAGAAAATTTCATGAATTAAATATGTTACTTTTCAAAATTTGGGTATTTGTAAACGAAAATTGTCTAAAATTTGTCTATGTGCGCTTTGCCTAAGAAAACATCTATCTATGCTTTAAAAATATTAAAAAAGAATTGAAAAAATATAGTCAGATGGACAACTGATTGAACATTATGGGTGAAAAATTATTTACTTACATGTATTAAAAAAGATGTTTAAAGAGCTAACCATAATTTTTCAATGTCGTAAAACTTACGTAGTTAAACTTTCTTGGTAGATATCTACAATGAATCTACATTGGAATAATGTTTCAATTTATTCTTAGATTTCAAAAAATTTGCTCTAGAATGCATATCATGCGTTTCCATAGGAAACTATAATTATGTTATGCATTGCTATGGAATTGCTATATCTTTGGAAATTTGGAATTGTTATGCATTGCTATATCTTTTAGCTGCATATTTTGAAAATTTTAAAAGTATATATTATATTGAGATATAGGAGTATTGGCAGTTACAGAAAAAGTAATTTTTAATGTGTATAGAGAGGAAAACACTTTCTTGTCTCATTTATCCAAATTTGCCGAACAACTAATAATTTAGACAAAACATTATTTTTCATTTTAAAAATTCTATTTCATTAGCAATTCCATAAAATTAAAAGAAAAAAAAAACTTTTTCTGTTATAAAAATATTTTTATAAAGCATTTACATTAAAATATGTAAACTCTTTGATTTTATACGTTGTACAGTAGACTCCCTAAAATCCGCAAACCAGAAATCCACAACTCTCTAAAATCCGCACATATTTTATGGATGTAAACAATGAAACTTTCAGTCGGGATATTGGGACAAAAATTGATTTTTTTAGTTTTGTATCAATTCCATATATTTTTTAATTTGTAATTTTCTTAATAATACTCTATTCTAAAAGATGTTTTTTTCATGAAGAAAGAATAAATTTTTTTGGAAAAAATTTAAGATATTGCTGATATCACTGGTAATCAGAATCTTCTTACCAAATATATTTATGCATTAATCAACATTTTTTTGGTTATTAAGCCAGGATAAACTTGAAAAAAAAAATCCTTATTTATGATTTTGATGTGAATTAGTAATGAACTTTTATGAGGCAAGTTTTGTTGAATAATTTAGAAAAAATACATTTAATCTTTATAATGAATATTTAATCATACACTATTGCTTATTAACTTGACCTTTGCTATTAGTATTTTAATCATTTTAAAAACTATCTAAATTTTTATTATTTTAGTTTATTACTTATTTTAATATTTTATTATATTGTAAGCATTCATTATAGTTCCAATTGCACTATTAATTTGCACTCAAATTACTGTTTAAAAAATGTAAACAAAGCAACGACCAGAAATCCGCAAAATTCTAAAATCCGCACAACCTCTGGTCCCAAGCTGTGCGGATTTGAGAGAGTCTACTGTAAAATAAAATCGGTAAAATTATTCAAATATTTCTAAGAAACTGGGATTCTTAGAACTTTTTATGTAATGGCAATAACAAAAAATCATGTAACTGATATAAGTTTACGCTGTAAATCAAAATATCTATAAAATTACTAAGATTTTTTTAGAAATCTGGGATGATTAGAGCTTTATATGTAACTATAACCCGGATTACAGATAAAATTTTAGTAAGTTTAATGTAATTTTAGTAGATTCTTTTGTAAATCTACAGAATTCTATAAAATAAAATAAAAACTAGTTTTGTAAATTTATTGTTTTTGTACATAGTGCATAAATAAAGCTTTAATAACTATGCATATTTCAGCAAATTTTCATCTGTAGGATTATAGTTTAATTTACAGTGTATAAGATGTTTTCCCAAGAATAATTCGAATCTAAATAGTCGTTATAGATAATAAGCATAAATTTAGAGATAAAACTACTTAACAAGCATCTATAAAAATATCAGTAAACCCATACAATGCATTTTTTAGCATTTAAATTACCAACTTTTGTTCCTGATTGCACATAGTTATTTTATAAATCTTCATTTACAACAGCGATATTCACCTAAATAAAGTTGGTTTATGCCTATTTTAAGAAACACACAGAAAGAGAAGTTCTAAGCTAATAAATATTCATTGAATTTTAAGAACTGAAACAACGAGATTTATGAAGGCAATTTTAGCTTATTATGCGTAATAACACATCTATTGATACGCAAATAATGTTGCATTTATTCCAAAGTAAACAATTTATTTCGAGCGCTTCTATTTTCAAACTTAAATATAGAAAGAAATATTTACTCTCATTGCGATATAATGCAGTGTAATAAATACTTACCTTTTGTCTAGCTTTTTGGAATACATTTGAAAATGGCTCATAGATTGCGAAGTTTCTGATTTAATATTAACATTTGAAGCAATTCGAAGTGCATTTCCCTTTTTATGCCGCTACAAAATTACTTTTCAACCGATTCACTTATTAAATTTTCCAATTAGAGACATTTAAAGGAAATAACCGTTGTTAAGTATAGTTTTAAATCTGTTTTCATGTCTTTATAGAATTATTTAAAATATTTTAAATTTAAAAAGTCAAATTTTACTTGAAATAGGTTTGATGCCTTTTTACCATTAGTTTTCATTTGAAGATTTTATGATACAATAACTGTTTAATATTATGCTAAACAAACATTTGTAAATTTTAATGTACTCGTATGTATACAAAGTTATTTCATTTTCATAGAATTCTGTACACACATATCATAACGATGGAAAGATGAATATCTTAAGTACTGCCTCAGAAGCCGTTGATTGTGGAAAGCTTTTGAACGACTCGGTAGCAATTTATCAATTCCGCGTTTAATATGGTTTAAAAGATACCAAATTAGACATTTTAGAAAACGCAACCAGAATTAAAAATAGGATTTACGTAATTACTGTCTGTAGCCGGAAATGTGGCACTCGAAGGTGTTAGTGCATTCTAAAAAATAAATTCATAATTTACACGTAAAAATAGGTTAATATAAGATACAAAAAATATTTGTCCATATCTGTAAAATTGTGTGTAACTTGCCAAAATACACACGTAATTTGTAAATTTTAAAATACAGATTTTCATGTATAACTTAATGATAACAATAAGTATGTAAAATTCATTAGATGATTCTTGAAATACACACTTTAATGTGAAAATTGCACAAGAATACACACATTTCTGCATAATAGCTTACACATATATTTGTGTTAACATCTTTGGTACACACATTTTTTGTTACTGTGTAAAATACATCAACATGCAACAAACATCCATAAAAATATCAATAAGCTGATACAATGAATTTTTTAAGATTTAAACTACCAATTTTTGTTCGTGACCTAATAGAGTTATTTTATAAACCTTTATTTACAAAAGGAATATTCACCTAAATAAAGTTGTTTATGCCTAATTAAAAAAACACACATAGAAAGAGAAGTTCTAAGCTAATAAATATTTATTCACTTTTAAGAACTGAAACAGTGATATTTATGAAAGCAATATTAGCTTATTATACTAGCTATATAGCTCAATAACGCATCTATTGATACGCAAATAATGTTGTATTTATTCTAAAGTAAACAATATATTTCCAGTGCTTCTATTTTGAAACCTAAATATCGAAAGAAATATTATTCTCATTGTAAGATTATAATGTGTAATAAATACTTACCTTTGTATAGCTTTTCGGAATACACTTGAAAATGGCTTATAGATTGCGAAGTTTCTGATTTAATATTAACATTTGAAAGCAATTCGAAGTCCATTTCCCTTTTTACAAAATTACTTTTCAACCGATTCACTTATAAAAATTTCCAGTTAAGGATATTTAAAGGTAATAACCGTTATTCAACAACGCTATAAATGAGTTCACTTGTTTGTAAGTGAAATTTTGCTTGAAACAGAATTAATACTTTTACCATTAGTTTTTACTTGAAGTTTTTATGAGATAATCATAATTTAATGTTATCCTAATGAAACTTTTGTAAATATTAATAAATTCGTAAAGATATAAAGTTTTTCCATTCTCATATGCACACGTATCATAACGATGAGCAGACGCATTTTTTAAGTACTGTCTCAGAAGACGTTGATTGTGGAAAGCTTTGGAACGACTTCGTAGTAATTTATCAATTCCGTGTTAAATATGGTATAAAATGTAGCAAATTCGACATTTTAGAAAACGCAACCACATTTAGGAATAAGATTTACGTAGTTACCATCTACGGCCGGAAAGGGGGCATCTAGAGTTTTTAGTGCACGCTAAAAAATAAATGTATAAATTTACACGTAAAAATAGGTTAATCAATGATACATGAAAGATTTTTCTACATGAAAAAAGTTGTGTGTAAATTGCCAAAATACAGATGCACAAATAATGTGTAAATTTTAAAATAATTTCAGTTTCATAGCCAAGCCTCAAACAAAACTTAAGGTTTAATTCAGAGAAAACTCGATCCCATACCCAACCATGAAATTGCAGGCGTTTATTCTATTCCATTTAAAACGTAACATAATGAGTTAAGCTACATAGGTAAATCCTGTAGCAAGAAAAAAAAAGATTGGGGGAGCACGTGCGAGATATTAAGTTTAGTCGATCATCTACAGATCTTTTTATGTTAAATCAACGACAAAATATAAAAATACCCAGCAAACACAGAGCTATTGGGAAACAATCAGTCCACAGTCGCTTTACCGTTACCGACGATATCATCACGCCGATCGGTTCCGTACCTTTTTCGAAACGCCGGGGGACTGCTGCCCAACTGTTAGGAACACAGGCTGTATCGCATCCCCAGCTTAAGTTTAAAAAAAACCAGTGTTGCTGGCGTCCTCTATGATTCATCTTGGAACTATATTTGTTAAAAATCCCCAAAAATGTACTTTTCGTAATCGAACTCAGGCTCCAAGGAGAGAATGTGAGTGCTTTAACCAGTGAACCACTCAGCCTCATTGAGGGTGATTTTATGGGGTGATAAAAGGAAAGCATTTCGTTAAGAGATGCGTTTGCCGTTGATGGAAAAGTTGCAATTTTGATGTGTTTTTATATTATTTTTTATTTGTGTATTATTAATTAATGTAGTATTATTTATTTATTATTAGTTTATTTATTTTTTAATTGTCTTATGCTGAAATAAACCAAACTTAATATTAACTTAATATTAAAATGAATGAAATAATTATTTTAGCGAATCAATTAAAGCAAACGAAATTATTTTTCTTACACATTTAAGGATAAAAAAAGGGCATGTTTACAAACAAACGCTTCCTTCAACCAATCTACCAGATACATTTTTGCTTTCGCGATCATTACAAGAATGATCATGGCGACGTTGACCAATCATACAACAGAGCTTGTAATCGCAGAAAAATCAGACCAATCCTGGACTAATCAGATAGTTTTGACTTCTTGGGTATCGTAGGAGTCTTAAAGACGGGCAGGAAACTACTGTAGATCCACAGTAATTTTGTCCACAGTGATGTCAGCTGCCCTTTTCTTATTATGTATTTAATAAAATGAATTACTTTTAGAGGTTTTGTATTAGTTAATATTTTTCTATTAGGATTCATAATGTAACTGCATGTATTGCATTAATTTATAAATCATATATTTTAAACATGGAAAAATTTATTTTCATTAATAGTAAATTGATAATTTATAAATTTTAATTAGATTAAGAATTCATTTTATGTCATTTGTTTTTTATCAATATTTTTAATTTAAAAATAAAACAAAAATATTAATTTATATCAATATTATGTTTCTTTAGGTAGATAATTTTTATAATGGAGGATATTTCTGAATATTTCTGTAAATTTAAGAATATTTAGTATTTAATAAAATCGGTGAATTTAGAAATTTTTTCGTTGATACAATTTTTGTTTTAGGAATTATAATGTAATTAAACGTGTTAGATTAAAAAATATACATTTGTAACTAGAAAAAAAGGATTAAGAAGAAGATACGTTTGTAATTAATCACTTTTTATTAAATAAAATTATTTTATGTCATTTGACGACTTACTGTAGAATATATTTTTAGTGAATATATATCAATGTTATTTATTTTCGTTTGCTAATTTTTTTTAAAGGGAAGGGGGGGGGGGGTTCAGAATTTTTCATCATTTAACTTTTTAAGGCTAAAAATTGTGTAGAATTCTTATATTTTTATAGCCTGTAAAATAATTTAAAAATTTTTTTTAATAATTTGTTTTTTAAACAAAATATAAAAACTGTTTCTTTTAATATATAATTAGAAAATAAGTTGAATTAACTTACGAAGTATTTTTTATAATTATTATTAATTTATTTATGATAAAGATTATAATGAATAATAATTTTAAGGAGCTATTAAAATGTTTTTTGCTGATTCAAATAATTGTAAGTCATTTTTCAAATGAATTGAAATAAATATATAAATAAATATTGGCTATTTTTGAAAAATTTTCTGTTAATGCCTGTTAGTATTTTATATGAAATACATGAAATTTAGATATCTTGACAAAATAGCTCAAACAAAATTTAGAAAATTAAAATATAAATGTGGGTTACGAGTAAAAATTTTTAATTCGGTCCAATGTTGGCAAATCTAATTGGGCCAGTAGCAGAAATCAGGTATCGGTCCTGTGTCACTTGCCGGTATAAGTCACTTGCCGATATAAAATCATAAAAGGACCGTTTACGACAACCGGCAGCTGTAAAAACAGATTGTTATGTTTCAGTTGACGACATGCTGCCGACACTTTACCGAAACCACTGTGTCCATGCCGACACATAATCGACACTGCAAGATTCCGTCCGATCATGTTCCGAAAGGTAGGTGTTTGCTGGGTAGATTTTCAGAATGCAAGATTTAACATAACTACAGAAGATTATTACACTTTGAGAATTAGGGAATCCTTAGAAATTTTAAGTAACAGAAATACAGTATGTAATGACTCTCTATCGCATGACATATCACGTATATGGTTTAACATATTAAAATTGTCTAATTCTTCAGCAAAGAGATCATTTATTTTTACAGACACCCCCATCAAATAGTAGACTTTTCTTTTTCCACACTGGCACATAAACATCACAGCAAGTGTGACTTGACAGCAGAACTAATCCTTTGAGAATGATTGCGGTAGTGATCAAAAGATCTCAGGAGCTTTTCCTGTTTTTTACAAATGATTTTTAACATCTTTTGTTTTTTAAGTTTTAAAGACCGTTATCTTATAAACGGAAAAATATTAATAAAATCGCATTGCATTTTTTTGTAAATAGTTTTATTTAATAATATTTTCACTATCACTTTCATTGTCTAAAGCTAAAGCATCCTTTATAGTTTGAAGAGTAACTGTATTATCATTTATAAATTTGGAAATTTTAAATTTCCATTCAATAATTCTTTTATTATATGTTTCAGATTTCTCACATTCCTTTTCGACTTTTGCATCGAGAACCAGTGATTCAATCTCAGAATTTAACGATTTTAACATGTTCGTTTTATTATTTAATAGCTGTTTTAAAATATCTAGTTGAGTTTTTTATTCTTGATATCTAATGTTTTTGTATCAGCTAACAAATCTTTAACCTAATCGAATATTTTCGAAGCTTGAGTACGAATATCTGCTCTTTTTTCTTGAATAATTCAAGAGTAGTGGCAAATAATGAATCTAATTTCTTTTATTCAATATAATTAATCAATAATCCAATTTATTTAAGATAATTTATTTTGAGGTACTTAACCCATTCTTTCGTTGACCAAATGCATCAGATATCAAGTATTTCTTCGTCCTGGATCATTGACGCCAAAAATGAAAAATGGCAATTAGCAGAGATTGCAGACTCGGTAATTTTCAAATAATATTCAGTTCCTCGAAAACAGTTCTTATTGAAATATCAGTTCGTAAATATGAAATTCTAATAAACTGAGCAAATATTACAGCAGCTTCAATTAAATAAACTTCAGATTAAAAGAAGAGTATTTACATTTATTTGCATAAAGAAATATTAATATATTATTATTATAAATATTAATATATTATTATTACTCTCATTCTGAGAGTTCCAATTACCGACATATTTCGGTTCAGAATCATTTTTACTTTCTTCTATCTTCAATAGAAGAAAGTATTGTAATCAAAATTTTTTCCGACTTCCGGTTTTCGACGGATTTACACGTTTCAGGGGTCCGATATTCCAAAAAACATGTTTTTACAAAATGTCTGTCTATCCGTGTGTGTGTGTCTGTGTGTATGTCGCCGTTCTACCATCAAAAAATGTATGAAGTTACTCATAGAATTGAACCAAATTTTTTGTGAATGTTTTTGGTTGTGGCAAGCAGGTCCTTCTTCAGTTTTGAAATTTTCCGCCGGAAGGGGGCGCTGCAATCACGTCGTTTGTGCCATTTTCAATATTTTACCGACCAAAAGTATATGGAGTTATGCATCGAATTGAACCAAATTTTTTGTGCAAGAGTATGACTATGGCCAGTTGGTCCTCCATGAATTTGAAAAAAATCCGCCGAAAGGGGGCGTTGCAATTGCGATTTTTGTGCCATTTTCAATATTGTACTGACCAAAAGTATATGAAGTTATGCATTGAATTGAACCGAATTTTTTGTGTAAGTGTATGACTTTGGTTAGTTGGTCCTCCATGAATTTGAAAAAAATCCGCCGAAAGGGGGCGTTGCAATCGCGATTTTTGTGCCATTTTCAACATTGTACCGACCAAAAGTATATGAAGTTATGCATTGAATTGAACCAAATTTTTTGTGTAAGTGGATGGTTATGGCTAGTTGGTACTCCTTGAATTTGAAAATAATCCGCCGGAAGGGGGCGCTGTAATCGCGATTTTTCTGCCCTTTTCAATATTGCACCACCTAAAAGAGTATGAAGTTAGTTCTAGAACTGAACTAAATTTTTTGTATATGATTATTTTTTGGTGAAGCAAGTAGGATCTCCCTGAATTTGAAAAGAAAAAGATCTGCCTATCATTATATTGTCTATCGGCTCGTGCAGAGACAGAAATTCGTTTTTACTCATATTAGTTTACTGAAGCAGAAATTTAAGATGAAAATCAAAGTTGGTATGATATTGAATTAAAATTTTTAAAGCATTAAAATAAGTAATTATTTTTTAAAAATATTAAAATGTAAGTATGAGATAGAAGAAAGTTTTGGGATTGGCACATCCAACTAGTTACATCTACAAAATAAATCGTTTGTCAACAACAACAAAAGATAAAGCTCTGTTGCCCCTAGCAACCAAGTGACAAAATTTGCTGGCAAAATCAAGGTGGCATTCTTTCCACCATGTGAGTAGAGTAATCGAACTCCGAAAGGTGACCCGATGTGTACATATTGAACCTTCTCTTATTTACGGCATTTTTGATAATGTTTCAAAGACTTTCAATATCATTTTTATACATTGATGTATTTTCATTTACAGGGCATAAAGATTGCTGAGGGACTCACTGAATAACAATGCCGTAATGCGTTTTACAGTAGAGATTTCCCGACGAAATTTAGATTCTAGATTTTATAAAGGTGTCATATCTTCACATTTCCTGCCGCAGGTGTGCCTTTTGTCCTCAAGGATCGGAATGTGGTCGCAATTATTGAACTTTATGTGGACAGTGAGGGGATGGGCAAGTTGTCTCCAGCTGAGTGGTGTGCGAGGATTTAGTGCCATGCCTGAACAATACTGCCCCCGCGCTTTATGTGGAGGTCACCTTACACAGGTGTTTTGCTTGCATTTCTATTGCTAAGTACAGATTTCTTTGGGCTGTGAAATCAGTCAAGGGGAGGCACTCTGTGATATCGAATGTGAGAAGGACGCCTTGACCCCTGGATCCAGATTGGAAGAAGTCTGAGAAAGAGGTCTTTCCTCCCCCCCCCCTTGGGAATGTTGACCAGGGAAGGACGTTTTGTTCTTGGCTGCTGGTCGGACAGTTGAGATATAGATCTCTCAGGAATACGTTGGAGGGAGCTCTGCTCTCTCACACCACTGCTATACCCAATATCGGGGTTTGAAGTCCGGGTGTCCGGCGAACCAACCGCTCTGAAAGTCAGAGCATTTGTAACTGTCATTTCTCATTAAAATTGTGTAGTTGTTGAGTTTATAAAATTTAGTCTTGAATATTTAATTAAATTTCTACAATTTATTGCAAGCCCATCTGCCACTACGCCACAGCTAAAGTAAATAAATTATATTGGTGGCAGCGCGTGTGGATCTGAGAGTTAAGTTAAAAACTCTGGACCCGTTTCTTCAGTTGATTTTTGGGACTTTCATCGCTTGTGAAATTGGACTTTCGCCAGAGTCGTGTGCATGTTCGACAATTTTTTGGACTTTCATCGCTTGTGAAATTGGACTTTCGCCAGAGTCGTGTGCATGTTCGACAATTTTTTGGATTCCGGAGTTTCATCTGACTGATTGCCTGGTATTGTCTGGTGGAGTACCCGTTCCGTCGCCTAAAAGAGGGGTGAGTTCCTTTTAAATGCTTTTTGTGTTGCAAGGTACTGGTCAATGAGAAAGTTAGAAAAATTAATTTTTTAAAATTTAATTTGAACTGGGAATGTTCGATTATGTGGGTGTGGTAGAGATAAGTTAGTGTATTGTGTGTAGAAATTTGTTTAAGGGTTTCTTTTTGTTGTATATGCATTTCTCTAGTGTGTTATTTATATGTGTTATTATATTTATTTTTGTCTCATTTGGAAACATTTGATCATTCATATATATATATATTTTAAGTTAAGGTAGGGAGTAATGATATTTGTTTTGTATGTTATGTTGGGGCAAAGTGAAAAGAGTAGCATATGTAAGAGTTATGGAATGTAATAATTTTGAAACTATATTTAATTTGAAATCTCATTGAAATTTTGGAAATCTTATTTAATGTTGAAATAACTCAAAGATTAGGTTCTTTGTTTTTGAAAGGTTAGAATTGTGTATAGGAGTGTTAGTTAATTGTTATCATGGCTTTTCTAAATAAGTTAAAAAGGCAGAAGAAACAAACTTTAATTTTGTTAGCCAGAGAATTTGAGGTTGATGTGTCGGATTCAGACCTGATTAAAGATATTATAAAAGGCATAACGGAATCGACAGAATATGATGAGGAAACTGGGGAAGCTTTCTTAGATCGTATTTTAGAGGAATTAAAGGAAGCGGAAAAGGAAAGATTAGCTAGGGAAGCCAAAGAGGAGAGGGAAAAAGAAAGGTTAGAAAAAATAGCTAAAGAAGAGCGCGAATATGAATTGGAAAGGTTAAGGCTTTCTAATGCTGTAGAAACAGCGAGTGTAGGATCGACAGTTTCCATAAATACTGAAGGGACCAGAAAAGTTAAGTTAAAGGACTTAGTCCCAAAATTTGATCCGAAAATCTTAGATATTACTTTATTTTTTATGATTTTTGAACGTCAGGCTACAAAAGAGAAAGTTAAGGAGGAATAATGGGTGTCGCAATTAATTCCGTTGTTACCTGCAGAGATAGCTGAGTTAGTTGTCAAGGAACCTGCAGATAAGGGAGATGATTATTATCACATGAAGAGTATGTTATTGACTAGGTTTAGACTAAGCACGGTTGCTTTAAGGTTAAGATTTGAGGAGCATAAAAAAAAACCGGGTGCGTTTTGGTCTGATCTGGTTTATGAATTGCGTGGCTATCTAGATAATTGGTTAGAGTCCGCAAAGGTGACTGATTTTCAATCTTTGAAGGAATTAATGCTTACGGAGCAATTGAAAAAACGGGTTCCCCCTGAAATTAAGGAAAGGTATCTAGAGAGTTGGGAGGAATTTCGCGAAGCTTCTGAATTAGCGACCAAACTAGATTATTATGAGAGCGTCAAGAAAACGTTAAAAAAAACGGATAGTAAACCTTGGGAAAGGAGGTCTTTTGGAAAGGGTAAAACAGGGAATAATTTTAAGGAAAGGACGGAAGATCGGAGGAAACCGGAGCCTCAGAATAATAGGGAACTACCTAAGGTAGAAAAAAATAAACGCTTTGAGAAAACTAGGGAAGTCGTTTGCTTTCAATGCAATGTTAAAGGGCATATACGCCCGGACTGCCCCAGTTTAAGAAAAAGAGAGGAAAAAATAGTGTGCCGATTAGTCGGAAATGTAGAAGTAAATGAGAGTTTTGATCCATATATCAGTAAAGTGAGAATTAATGGCGTTGAAAGGGATTGTTTAAGAGACAGTGGTAGTGGAATCGATTTGCTAGCAAAAAGTTGGGTAAATCCGGAAGATTTATTAGGTGAAGTAACTTGGGTACGTCAACCTTTAGATAAAACCTGCTTTTGTTTACCTTTGGCTAAAGTCACAATTCAAGGTGAATTTGGAACTATTGTCACTAAGGCAGCTGTTAAACCGGATGATTTAGATCAGGGATTCTATTTAATGGGTAATGAAACCGCAGAATTAATTGAGAAGCATAAGGAATCTCCTATACCTGTTTGTGCTGTAATTACGCGTAGTCAAAGTCGGAAGAGTAAACAAATGGAAGTCGAAATTCCGGGTGAATCCGAAACCGAAACTGAACCTCTCACTTTAAATGAAGAGGATGGGGAATTTCTACCGAAGGCTGATGGGGAAAGTATATTAGCTAAGATTTCGGGGGATGAATTCAAAAGGGAACAGCTGAAATGTCCTTCGTTAATTCCTTTGTGGGAAAGAGCAAAAACTGCCGAGGAAAAAGAATTTAAAATTGTAAAGGACCGTCTTGTGCGCATAGTTGTGAGTAAGTCGGGGGAAGAGAGGATGCAATTGTGCGTTCCGGAGAAGTTTAGGGAGGATTTAAAGGCCCTTTGTCATAATGAAGTGTCAGGACACCTGGGAACCACAAAGACTAAAGACAGAATTTTGAGGCATTATTTTTGGCCGAACTGTTATCAAGAGATTGAACAATATGTTAAAACCTGTCACGAATGTCAGATTGTTGGTTATAATAGGGATAAAGTGAAAGCACCTTTGAAAATTGTGCCTGTAATTTCGGAAGTGTTTTCAAAAATAAATATAGACGCCGTAGGTCCATTACCCAGGAGTCATAAGAATAATAGATATTTACTTACTGCTATTTGTGTAGCGTCGAGGTATCCGGATGCTATACCGGTGGAAGATATCACGTCGGTCAGTGTGATTGATGCCTTGTTGTTGGTATTTTCTAGGACGGGTTTCCCTAAAGAAATCCAGAGTGATTTGGGAAAATCCTTCACCAGTGAGTTAACTTCCGAGTTTTTTGAACGCTTTGGAATCAAAGTGACTCATAGTTCGGTTTGTCACCCGCAGAGTCATGTGGTGGAGAGATGGCATTCTTCATTAAAAATAGTCCTTAAAGTGCTTTGTTTAGAATCAAGAGAAGATTGGGAAAAGAATCTATCAGCGGCACTGTTTGCGTTACGCACGGTGACCCACGAAAGTTTAGGGTTTAGCCCTTCTGAATTGGTTTTAGGGAAGAATCTGAGGACCCCTCAGACTATTGTTTTTGAGAATTGGATGGATTCTGGTGATACCGATCCAACGGTTGTTGAATACATCTTGGATTTAGTCAACAGACTTAAAAAATGTCAGGATTTGGCTTCCGAGAAACTGCGCGAATGCCAGGAGAAAAGGAAAGTCTGGTATGACAGAAATGCAGTGTCTAGAAATTTTAATGTGGGAGATAAAGTGTTGGTTTTAGCTACTTCTAAGCCCAATAGAATGGCTGTAAATTGGCTGGGGCCAGGAACTGTAACAGGAAAAATTTCGGATACAAATTATTTGATTGATTTACCTGAAAAGAGGGACAAAAGTACCATTTATCATGTAAATCTGATGAAACCATATTACCGCAGGCCGGAACGAGTTAATTTGATTATTCCGGAGGAACCGCAGGAGTCTGAAAGGGACGCAGAGATACCTTATCCGGCACCGGATTCGACTCAGTTCGATTTGCGGGAAATTGTGCGGGAAAGTGGGTTAGCGGAGCGCGCTACGGAAAGTCAAATTGATAGCTTCTGTAGAATGTTAAGACAGAATGGGAAGGTATTTTCTGCAGATCCGGGTAATACTAAATTAGTGGAGATGGACATAGAGCTCACGAGCGATGCCCAGGTGCGGGCAAGGCCTTACAGGATGTCCCCTAGACAAATTACAATTTTGCAAGATGAAATTCAGAGATTATTAGATTTGGGGGTGATAGAAATCGGTCAGTCAGACTATACAAGTCCGATGATTCTAGTTGAGAGTCCTGGCAAGGATCCTAGGCCTTGTGTGGACTACAGAAAATTGAACGCGATTACGCGCCATATGTATTTCCCCTGGCCGAATATCGAGGAAGTTTTGCAAAAGGTGAGCGCCGCTCCATTTATAACTGTTATGGATCTGACGAAGGGGTATTTTCAAATTCCTCTCTCGAAGCAAGCCCAAAGGTATGCGGCATTTGTGACCCCCTTTGGCACGTACAGGGGTTGGACAAAAATATGGAAACACCTTAAAAAAACACGTTTTCTTGCCTAGTATTGTGTACGGTACCCGTTGTTATTCAAAACAGCTTGCAGTCTTCTCGGAATGAATAAATACAGTTTCTGTATGTTTGCCAAGGGAATATTGTACCATTATTCCTGCAAAACGGTGGCAAGTTCAGATAACGATGTTGGCGGTGGATAACGAGAACGCACTTTTCGCTCCAATGTAGACCCCAGAGGTTCGATAATACTCAAGTCTGATGACTTTGGTGGCCTGGGGAGATGCGAAAATCCATTCTCGTGCACAGAAAACCAGTCCTGGACAATGTGAGCTGTGTGAACGGGGACGTTGTCGTCTTGGAAAATACCATCATCATTGGGGAACAAAGCTTGTACCATTGGATGGACTTGATCGGCCAAAATGTTCACATAAGTCTAAGCAGTAATACGCCTATACAGAGTTATCATGGGGCCAGAAGAGAA
The DNA here is from genome assembly GCA_964019185.1 of Maratus speculifer. Classification (NCBI taxonomy): domain Eukaryota; kingdom Metazoa; phylum Arthropoda; class Arachnida; order Araneae; family Salticidae; genus Maratus; species Maratus speculifer. The sequence goes on from OZ025292.1 coordinate 333,523,384, forward strand.
CCACGATATGGCTGCCTAAACCATCACCGAACCCCCGCCATGTTTCACTCTTGGCAGAACAATGTGAAAGAAGACTCATCAGGCCATATTACTCTCTTCCACTGCTCTTTAGTCCAGGCTTTATGACTTAAACACCACTTTTTCCTGATACAGGCATTAGCATTACTGATGGATGGCTTTTCATATGCAACACGGCCAGCAATTCCCTATTTATGAAGCTCCCTTCTAATTGTTTTGGTACTCACAGGATTTGGTAACACGACATTCATTTCAGCAGTAACTTTTGCAGCTGTGGACTGCTTATTTTTTGCGATAATCCTCCTTAATGATCGTCTGTCACGATCACTCAGCACACACTGTCGTCCGCGCTGTGATTTAGCGGATGATGTTTTTTCCGCATTTCAAATATGTGGAATAAGTCTTCGACACAGTACCTCTTGAAACACTAAAAACCTTGGCTACCTTGCTTACGGAAGCACCCACCATACGCGCGCCAACAATTTGCCCACGTTCGAAGTCTATTAACTCTGACATAATGCAATGATAATCTCACATAACAGTGCTCCAACAACGACTGAACGGTGCAGCGATTTTACGAAGTTGTATAGGTGGCGTCAGTAGGCGAAAACTCCAGTGCCATCAACATAGTTCATTATAATCAATCTTTCTTTTCTAACATGCATTTCAAAAGGTGTTTCCATATTTTTGTCCAACCCCTGTACATACCTAAGAAAATGATGTTTGGATTAGCCAATGCGCCGCTCTATTTTTGTAAGTTAATGGCAGAGGTCTTACAGGGGATGGAGATTTTTGCGTCGCCATACATCGACGACATTGCGGTGTATTCTCCTGATTTTGAAAGTCACGTGAAAGACGTGGGGAGAGTATTGGAGAAATTACGGGAAGAAAACCTTACCATCAAACCTTCTAAGTGTCAATTTGCCCAAGACCACGTTAAATTCTTAGGTCACGAGATTGGGTCGGGTAAAAGATCCCCGGGGGAGGCTAAAATACAAACAATTAAAGATTTTCCTACCCCTTGCACAAAGACTCAAATTAGAGCATTTTTAGGAATTGTGGGGTACTATGGTAGGTACATCCCGAATTATTCTGTTATCGCGGCTCCTCTCACCGACGCGTTAAAGGGGAGGGTTAAAAAAGAGAAAATAGAATGGACGCAAAATTGTCAATCCGCGTTTGAAAATTTAAAGGGAAAGTTAGTAAGTGAACCTGACTCTATGCTCCAGATTATTCAAAGGAATTTATTGTCCAATCAGATGCGAGCGAAATTGGGGCCGGTATTGTGTTATCCCAAATGAGTAACGGGGAAGAACATCCCATAGTTTATTTGTCCAAGAAATTTAGTCAGGCTGAGAAAAATTATTGTACGGTAGAGAAAGAGTTATCGGCTATCATTTTTGGAGTAAAAAAGTTAACTTATTATCTGGATGGCCAGGAATTCCTGATTCAGACAGACCACGATCCTCTCACGTATCTAAAAAAAATGATGGGAGCTAATGCGAGGCTATTGCGCTGGGCCTTATGCCTACAACAGTTCAAATTTAGAATAGAGCATAAGCCAGGAAAAGAAAATGGGAACGCCGATGGTCTGAGCCGACTCATCCCTTAGCCTCTTTAAATAAACTATGAAGTTGTAAATATTAATTATCTAGCATATTTTTAATTTCAGTGTTTAACATTGTGTTTATGTATTGTTATTTATTATTGTGTTTCCAAGTGAGACAAGGTGGGTGTTATGTGAAAATTGTTCTCGGAAAAGGGTAGTTAAAATTAAGTAATAGGACATTTAAATGTGCCTTGCCTCACAAAGGGTGTTTGAAGGGAACGAGCTATCCTTGTGGAGCTTTCCTAGTCAAGCCCAGGAAAACTCTTTAGGGGGAAGGAGTTGTCATATCTTCACATTTCCTGCCGCAGGTGTGCCTTTTGTCCTCAAGGATCGGAATGTGGTCGCAATTATTGAACTTTATGTGGACAGTGAGGGGATGGGCAAGTTGTCTCCAGCTGAGTGGTGTGCGAGGATTTAGTGCCATGCCTGAACAATACTGCCCCCCGCGCTTTATGTGGAGGTCACCTTACACAGGAGTTTTGCTTGCATTTCTATTGCTAAGTACAGATTTCTTTGGGCTGTGAAATCAGTCAAGGGCAGGCACTCTGTGATATCGAATGTGAGAAGGACGCCTTGACCCCTGGATCCAGATTGGAAGAAGTCTGAGAAAGAGGTCTTTCCTCCCCCCCTTGGGAATGTTGACCAGGGAAGGACGTTTTGTTCTTGGCTGCTGGTCGGACAGTTGAGATATAGATCTCTCAGGAATACGTTGGAGGGAGCTCTGCTCTCTCAGACCACTGCTATACCCAATATCGGGGTTTGAAGTCCGGGTGTCCGGCGAACCAACCGCTCTGAAAGTCAGAGCATTTGTAACTGTCATTTCTCATTAAAATTGTGTAGTTGTTGAGTTTATAAAATTTAGTCTTGAATATTTAATTAAATTTCTACAATTTATTGCAAGCCCATCTGCCACTACGCCACAAAGGCTACCGTACCGTTTGAGCTGCTTTTGGTGCGGTCACAAAGTAGTTCTTAACTTTATATATTATACAAGAAGTTTTAGAGTTGTAACAACGAGATATTGATGAATATACATTAGGTTTCTTATTTGCGGTGGTGTCAGTGGAGTCGATGGTACTCATTGACGCATTATCTCTTACTATTACCCCAGGAAAAATATAGGAGTATTTCAAAATATATATGATTTGCATTTAAAACACAACTTAAAACTACTCAGCAGATCGCGATTTTTAGGACATCTAAGTATCAATGTACTTATCGCGCTTCCAAGCATATTTATTATAAATTTCTTCAATAAATATTTACAGCAACAGCGTTAGAGAACTAAAATGACATCTGACTATGCAAATAATTTTTCAGCGTGGAAAAACAAATCTGAACGCGCTCGGGTAGATGCAATTGATACTCTAGCACGAAACATTTTTGTCTCTAACAGGTAAAAGCTCCCACTGTACTTAAATAAAATAATACTCATATAAAATCTTATAAAGAGTAATATCATTGAAAGTGAAAATTTTGTTCAACAGTCGTTTCTTAGAAAAAAAAATTCAAAAGGTACAAAAAACGACAAAATAGGAGAAAAAAGCTAAACACCCAATTTTCGAGCTAAAAATTCTATAACGTGTTACTTTATTCATCACGGAAATCTTATGTTATAGAAAAATTTACATCTTTAAGTATACAAAAACATTGAACAATTGTAGGAATCCGAAACTATTTTTGGCTTTTATGATAGACTAAAAATAACCCTGATGAACCCACCTCCTTTTTGCATAACAACTGTGAGCTGTCTGTTAGATCGCTTCGTCGAAAGACGAATACAAGTCTCGATTAACTCATGATATATTTTTTGTTCTAAATTTTTTACACAATACTAATGTAAATATTTTTCACGTTTACAAAAACCTGTAACAATAGCACTAGGGATAACACAAAACAAAATTCCACTGGAATCTGTAGATAACTTGAAAAACTGGTAAAAATTTACGCTCTCTAACAGCAATCAACTTAGAAGGGTAAAATCTTGCGTTCTTATATTTGATGAAAAATCCTAAAATAGTAATTCGGGAAACGAATTTAAAATTCTAAAGTTATATGAGTTGGATTTTATGTTACATAAAGAATTAATTCAAAATGATTTTTATACTCTACGGAAAGTTAAATATAACTTAATTTAAGTTAAATGGGGGAAAATTAACAGTACAGTAGTTGTTATTTAAGTAAATGAGTAAGCATAACGAGGGATTATATACTACATTTATCAATGGAATTATTGAAATAAAAAGTGCAGCCTGGAATTATATTTAAGCCATCCGTTCCTCTTTTAGCGTTAAACACTTTAAAATTTAAACATTTATATTTTTTTAACCTCCAATCAATGTAAACTTAGGTAATGTCTACATTTATACACTTTTCTGAGTTTAGCAACAACTGAGTTCTGACAACAACTTGTGGACCTAACGCATTAACCGCCAAAACTATAAAGTTGAAAATTTCAACTTTTTTAGCTGACCGATGTTTGCTACCACAAACTATGACAGATAATTTTCGCTTCATTATGAGCTTAAAATTTTATATCTTTAGTAAATTTTTAATTGTAAAATATTGGTGTGTTTTCAAATAACTTAAATATGTTCATTTACACTAGAGTAATTTTAAACACGATTATTCAATCGGTAAATTAATTATAACAGATGTAAATTTTCCATTTTTCATTTTTTGGGGTGAAAGAAGTCCGGGCCAGGATTCAAACCAGGGATGTATTGGGTGAAGCCGCCAATGCTCTTCCAACTGAGCCATCCCGGACACGAACACTGGAGGACTATTTCACTCAATTAACCTCAACGATCACTTTATCTGGTCTGATACTCTAAATCAGCTCAACAGAATCAATCGAAGGTCAATATTTGGAAATGCAGAAAATCGCTGCATACGAAATTACATTAGATTAATTTTAAACACGATTATTCAATCGGTAAATTAATTATCACAGATGTAAATTTCCCGTTTTTCATTTTTTTGGGCGAAAGAAGTCCATTGAAACAGATTTGAACCAGGGATCCAGAGTATCAGACCAGATAAAGTGATCGTTGAGGTTTATTGGGTGAAATAGTCCTCCAGTGTTCGTGTCCAGGATGGCTCAGTTGGATGAGCATTGCCGGCTTCAGCCAATACATCCCAGGTTCGAATCCTGGCCCGGACTTTTTTCACCCAAAAAATGACAAATGGAAAATTTACATCTGTTATAATTTACCGATTGAATAATCGTGTTTAAAATTAATCTAACGTAATTTCGTATACAGCGATTTTCTGTAGTTCCATATATTGACCTTCGATTTATTCTGTTCAGAGCTGATCCAGAGTATCCGACCAGATAAAGTGATCGTTGAGGTTAATTGCGTGAAAGTGTCTTCCAGTTTTCGTGTCCGGGATGGCTCAGTTGGAAGAGCATTGGCGGCTTCAACCAACACTCCCCCTGGTTCTAATCCTGGCCCGCACTTTTTTCACCCCCAAAAAATGAAAAATGGAAAATTTACATCTGTTATGTGCAGTTAGTTTGACTATTGCTTGAACGAAACACTAGCATTGGTTAATTTATATACTATGCATACAAAAAAAAAAAACAGGTAACTTTAATGAAAGATGCCTGGTTTTAGTACTTGCACTCTTATCTGTATATAAATAGTTATTTGTAAACAATAATTTCACATCGATTTATGTAGATTTAGGCATAGTTTAATATTTACACACTTATTTATGTTTTTTAAGTGATAGAAAATTACCCATTTACTTTTATAAGCTATATTACACACAAAAATATATGAAATCTTAAAAAAGTTGTTTAATTTTTACGATAAGTGTATCCTTATATATATTATAAATGTGAAAGTGTGTCCGAAAATTGGACTGAACTTGACCTCAAAACGGATAGATTAATGTCTTTGAATTTTTGTATATAGATAGATTATTGACTTGAAATGAACATAGGCTAATTTTTATTTATTTTATTCAAATATTTTTCTTAATAATTCAAAATTTCACTATTTTTCATACAGAATAAATTGAAAAATTTTCCATAATATTTAATCATCTTTCTTTTTTTCGTTGCCAAAAAATAAAAAAACCGGAATAATTATTTATCTTCTGTAATTAATTTTCAACTGAAAGATTTTCACGTGATAAAACAAAATGAATTAAATAAATGGACCCTATTCTGTTTTTCGGTTCGAGGTTAAAACCGCAATTTTACCAATTGTGACGTCAGAGGAATACTGTTTTTCTTCTTATATCAGGCAGACGATTATGTGAAATTTCTTTTACACTTAGAAGACTTCACAAGAATATAACTTCACACTTTACAAGAAAATAAATATTTTAGTAGTTTTTCCAGATATTAATCCATAATCAAAATGAACCTTTTTCTTTCTTTCGGTTCGAGGCTCTACAATTCAATTTTTTACCAATTGTGACGTCACAGGACTACTTTCCATTAAGAATTTTAAACTTATCAATGTAACGTCATATCTGAAACAAAGTATAAGTTTTCAAGTTTTCATTTTAATAACACAATGTAATTTAGAGTAAGCAAAGACATTTTATAGGTAGACATGAAAAACTGTGATCTTAACTGAGGATTTTTGATCACAGCTGACGTACGGAAAAAAGTAAGTTTATAATGGAGTTTCGTATATGTTTTATATTTTAATTTACCTAAGAAAATGCCTTTATTAGTATAATTTTCATTGCGGATCATTAAGTATTATTCTTCCCTGTTTCATTTAAGTCCTTTTTTCAAAAGAATACTTTATTTTTCATAAGTTTTTTTAATTTTTCGTAAAGCAAGTGAATGTTATAAAAAAACATTTTCCAATTATAAAAATATAGTGTTACTTTTGTTAATATGCTATTTTTTTGTTACCTTTTTGCATAAAAATTAGATTTTTTTTAAAAAAAAGTAGATTTTTTAAAAAGTTATTTAATATTTTGTAAATTATTTTATTATGTTACAGTTGCTACCGTTAAACTAAACTTCTCTACCTATTATTTTTGTTTGTCAAACTTGAAAAAAGATGAAATTATAGTTCATAAATTTGCTATGTATTAGAATCAGTTGCTTAAACCAAGTTTTTATGTGCTAAACATTTAATTTAAACGGACGTTAGTATAATGAACTGTTAAATCAAAGGTAGCAAATCATTTGTTTCATAGGAGCTGATTGGTATTAATGCAGTCTTATTTTGTTTCGGTTTGTCATAAAATTGCTTTAATTATAGAATATTAAATCTCAATATTATCCGATAGAATATTTGTAATTTAAATTTAATGATTGTTTTAAAAATGAGCTGTTTTAAACTTGTTAAAATGCAAGTTTTTTTTTTCTTTTAACTAAATGAATTGTTATTTATTATTCTTTCATTGAACTTTGTTCATGTATGCAAAAATTTATTTTTGTAAACTATTTTTTTCCTCATTTCCTGATAGGCGAAAGTTATAAAAATTATGTACATAGATGTATTTCTGACGTCAGCACTGCATCCTGCATTTTAATATTTGCAGAATTTAATTACAAATTAATAAATTAGTAAGGCATTTTTTCATTATCCTTTTGAAGATATTTGGCCGTCAAAAATTCTTAGTATTACAATTGTATAAGAGTTATTTACAAATATAAACAATAATTTTGTTGATTATGTGATAAAATGTGCCAACTGACTGTGAAACTGCAAAAATACTTTAAATATTAAAAAACAAAAAATACTTCTTGATACTCAATTTGTTGCTTGGTTTGATGCAGTGGTATCAATCTTTAATTTTAATCTTAATCTTTAATCATTTGTAGAACATTAATCTCTACAAATAAAAATACTGTGCTTTTATTCAATTTTTGGATTTTCAAAGTAGCTGCAGGTTTATTTCTATTAAATTCAATAAAAATTTATTTTCATTTTAAAAATTCCTTTATTAAATGTTTTTTAATGAAAAAAATTTGTATTTAAAATTAGACAATTGTGTTGTACAGCGTTGAATTCAGAGGATGGTCAGAGCAATGGAGTAACTGCCCCCCTCCCCTGGAAGATTTTAGATTTTGTGCTTTCAATGGTGAAAAGAGTGCCATTTCCTTTCAAAAATGTATACTGTGCCCCCCCCCCTTCCAGAGCCGAAACTAGAAATCCCTCCCATAGAAAAGTATCTGTTTACAGATCAAATTCTCTGTAAAAGTCATGCCAAGTAGTAGTGGGTTGTATTTGTACTTCCAGCCATACTCTGTTTACATGAGTAGATTTAGTTTTTTAGTGGAAATTGAATATGAGCTGTTAATTCATTTAAAAAAAGAGCAGAAGCTGTTGCTGTTGAATACAATATGAAGTAGAGAATACCCCCTTTTACTAACCAAACTTTTTAAATTTCCAGAGTCCTGAATGAAGAACCCTCAATGAGAAATCACCATTTGTCGTGAAAATTGGCAAGGAATTACTTGTTCTTCAATTTATATTTCTTTTTTGGTAAGTCATTAAAATGCAAATACTTATATATATTAGTACATATATATCAAAATAAATCTGCATATATATTTTAATAAGAGCAAAATGCATTATGTTGACCCTTACTTTTGGCTCTTATGCTTGGTGGCATTGGTTTGTTTACAAATTTGAAAGTATAAAAGCTGTGAAATTTGTACTTTTAAAATGCAAGGTTTTGCTGACAATGTTATTTATTTTTTATTTTATTCTTATAAATTTAAGAATAATTATATGAAAAAAGAAAGACAAAAAATTTATCATTCAATTATAAGACGTATAAAATTGAATTATGTACATATTTAAAATTTCTTGTTTAATGTTTCAAACATAGGTACAAACATGTAAAGTTAGTGTTTACAAGAAATTAATTTTTCTTTGTTTTATGAACAGATTATATTTGTGGTAATGAAATAATTCTAATTGTTATGTAAAATGCTCATGAAATCATGTACAGTAGACTCCCTCAAATCCGCACAGCTTGGGACCAGAGGTTTTGCGGATTTTAGAATTTTGCGAATTTCTGGTCATTGCTTTGTTTACATTAAAAAAAATAATTTGAATGTAATTAATAATGAAATCAAAAGTATAATAAATGCATACAATATACTAAAATATTTAAAAAAAAGTAAACTAAAATAATAAAAAACTTAGGTATTTTTTAAAATGATTAAAATACTAAAAGGAAAGGTAAAGTTAATAATCAATAATGTACAATTAAATATTCATTATAAAAGAGGAAATGTGTTTTTTCTAAATTATTCAATGAAACTTGCCTCATAAAGGTACATTACTAATTCACATCAGGATCAAAAAATAATGGAACTTTATTTCAGGTTTAGCCAGACATAACTAAAAAAGCTTGATTTATACATAAATATATTTGGTAAGATTGTGATTACCAATGGTATTAGCAATATCTTTTATTTTTTGAGAAATAAATTATTCTTTCTTTATGAAAAAACATGAATTCAATAACCTTAACAAAAATTATAAATTAAAAAATGGATGGAATTGATATAAAACTGAAAAAATAAATTTTTGCATCTATATTTGAACGGAATGTTTCATTGTTTACATCCGTAAAATATGTGCAGATTTTAGAGAGTTGCAGATTTTAGGAGTGCGGATTTGAGGGAGTCTACTGTACATTGTTATTAACGATAACTTTTCAAATAAAAGTTCTGTTGAAACTAATTAAACTACTATTTTTAAACCACTTAGTAATGTATAACTTAAAACTGCAAGTATTCTTTTATCATTTGATGTTTATTTTTATTTTTCTGTCAATTTTTTGCTTAAAGTTTCAGTATATAATTTCTAAAACATCAAAACTTTTAAAACATAATTTAGTTTTTAATCATGTTGGCATGACTATTGATTGACTACTGTAAGATTTGTTTAAATGTGCTTGAATGTATATCATATGCATTGTTATTCATCAGTTAAGTGTGTTAACTTTTTTAAGCAATCAATTCTAATGTGGCATTTAAAATATTGCAAAGATTTTTACAGTTACATGCAAATATTTCTAATGGATGAAATTTTTCAGACACCAGCATAAAATTAAGCTATTTACTGAAAAACAAAAACATTTTAATATGGGTATCTAAAATTGTACATTCAATATAACTTTCCTAATCTCAAATGAACTTAACCTTCCGTTGGGCGCCCATTGTAAAAAGTATAACGTCTTATACTCTTAAAGTATGCACTTTCTTCTTTAAAACAAAATTCAAGCCGTAGAGGATGTTAATAACCATATTGGATTCTCTTTTTCCACTTTCTGAAATTATTTTCTATTTCAGATTGCACAATTAGTTGCAACTATCATTTCAATCTGTTAACAGTGCATGAAATGTACAAGGTTTATCTGCAAACAGCCTTCAAATAAGCAAATCTTATGCTTGATACGTGAAGCAACTAATATAGATGAAATATGACTAATTCTGTAAATCCGAAATTACTTAAGGGTGTTCTTAAATCAAAAAGGGCAACTTTGTGACATGCTTTAATTTATTTTTATTCAGAAATGCATGATACTAGCAGGGTTGTTATTCAGAAACTGTCTAATTGCACTCAATTTTCTGTTTTTTTTAAATTCACAATAGACCTTTCATAGCAAGCCTTCAAAGTTGACGTTTTTGAGCCCATTTCCCAACAAAAGCAGAAAAAACGGTCGAAAAGCGGGTGATCATGTGATCAAAATAGCTTAAAACTGAATAGATATTTTAATTATCATAAAATAGAAAACTAAGTTCCATTCAAAATCGCTTCCATAGTTAGGTATTCCAATTTTATAACTTTCTGTTAAAAAATGAGTTTGTGTCAAAACATTTTGCACTTGTTGAGCAAAGCAGTTAAGAACACCTTTAATTATTGTTTAGTAATTCCTTATTAGTTTTTATTTTTTGTGATTGTAGTGGTAAGAAACTTTTTATATATCTAAACGTCTGCTTTAATATTTATATTAAAATAAGTTTTGTGGAATATTTTCATAAATTGTGATCAGAGATAACTTATGATATTTGTAAGTTAAATTATTTGTAAAATTAAAATAAAGCAGCAATGATTTATTCTTTTTCACCTGTTGTACAATTTGCAATACATGCCGGTTCATGTGATGAAAATTTGTGTGCCCGGCGAAAGGTTAATATCAAAATATTAATTTAAATTGTATGACATGCTATAATTATCACTGGAGATACAAGTTCACTTTTAAGAGGGTGGATTGAGTTATGAAAAAAGATATAGTGTGGAATATTTATGATTTCTTCCACAGGATTAATATTAGCAAAGTGTCTTTTTATTTGAATGAAGTAGCCTCTTAATCCTACAGTTAAAAGCATTTATTTATTTATTTATTTATTTATTTATTTATTTTTTGTAATAATTTGTTTACACAAAAATAATGTTATTGTTGGAATATTATCTTTGTAGCACAGGTGTTTTTAAATTATACTCTAAATTTATGAATCTATTTAAATAAATGATAAACAGAAATAATTTCCTTTTTTTTTTTTTTTTTTTTTTTGAAAACTTGTAAAGTAAATGTTATTATTTAAATTTATTTCCCTTCTTAAAGGAATTCTGTTTCATAACACTGTATAATAAACTTAGAGTACTTTAACTCTTACACAAAAATGGTTTCAAAATAATATTAAATCAATGACAGTTTTCTTTTTACAAATTTCTCATTTGCATCTGTATATTTTTATTTATTTTTATCCGTTTTGCATAGGTTATTTGAGATCAATGTCGAATTGGATATTGTTGTACTATTTTGTTTTAAGATGGTTTTTCAGAAGAAAATTTTGTTTCAGAACTTGTTCCAAAATTAAAAAAGCCTTCAAATGGAAAAAATCTGAAGGGGAGGGGGGGAAGAATTTTGGTTACATCAGCCTCAAGTAACAAATGCCGAAAAAAAAAAAAGCTTAAAGTACCGAAATGCAAATAAGAATTTTGAAGAGAACACTGTCGTTGGTTTAACATTTAGTTCCTGCACAATCTCTCAGCAACACCTACCATGCTGAGAGGGGCATATGTCTCCTAAAAATGCCCGGAAATGAGAACTAGTGAGTTACAAACATTTATTGTGGCTGTAATGGGATTATTTTTTTAAAATAAAAAAGATCAGATCTTGAATTGAAAAGTACAGTGAAACTCGTTTAAGATACGCCTGCTTAAAATACGATCCCGCTTAATATACGAATTATCTTCGGTCCCTTGAAAACTGCCTATTAAGAGCCCACAATAGTCACAGGAAAAGTACACAAAAAGACCCGGATGACCATGTAAAGTCTATGGGAGCGTTCTTTTCTAATATCTCATTCAAATTTTAATATTTTTACATGATTTTTTTTGCATAAAATAGTTCAGGACGATCCATAACCGGGCTAGTTTTTACTTTTTTGATTTTGGTTTTAGATTTTTTTAAAAAAATTACTTTAATTTTCAAAACCGGTTCTGAAACTGAAACTATCATAACTAAAAAAATTTGTAACCAAAATCGAAAAAGTAAAAACTAGCCCGGTTGTGGATCATCCTGAACTATTTTATGCAAAAAAAATCAGGTCAAAATATTAAAATTTGAACGAGATATTAGAAAAGAACGCTCCCATAGACTTTACATGGTCATCCGGGTCTTTTTGTGTACTTTTCCTGTGACTATTGTGGGCTCTTAAACCCATGTAAAATTACCCGCTTAATATGCATACGCATAAGATACGATCCCGCTTAATATACGAAGAAAATTGGTCCCTTGATGTCAAAAAACCCGCTTAATATACGAAATGGTGCTTATGAAATCAGTATATCGCGTGTTTTTAGGACAGAATATGTAAAATCTCAATTATTTTTCATAAGATACTTTCTTTTAACCTTTTTTCTCTCTAAAATATGTTCTTTTCCGCTGCTTTTGCACGCGGAATTCTGATAGACTCCTTTTACAACAAAATACAAAAACAACCTCTTTTATTTGTTTTACCATTACACTTGGGAAGTGGATGGATCTGAAATTTCATTGGTTGCTCCCTCTCCTGATTGAATGAGAAAGTTGTTAGTGAAATCCATCTATACTTTTATGCTTTTTATTTTTTGTATCGCTTATCTAGCTATTTTTTATTATTATATTATTTTTATTACTATAAATCGTCCTCGGGAGTGCTTTTTTATGAGTTTCTTTTGTCACTTACTTTTTTGGGGCACTTTACAAAATATTAACATCACAGAGTAAGAGCAGTAGCAAGAAGAATACAAAGATATGGACTTTTTGGCAAAATTAACGATCACGTTGTGACAAGTGAAGTTCGCTCTATTGCAGATATAATCACGAACGTCAAAAGTTCCAATTAACCTAGGTCTTCAGAAAGAGTTAGAAGACGACGTAAATGAAGAAACAGATGTACCAACCATACCATCATTCCCAACTGTAATGAGATCGTTTAGCTTACTGCAACTGTATGCCTCTTCGATGGATGCTGGTCTCTTCGTTAAAAAATTTTCTACCACATCAACAAGGGAGAAAACTTCCTAATAAATTCTCGCCTAACGTTGCACCAAATCAAGATAACTTTTTCTCAAGAAACTAAAACTACATCATGATTTTTATAATGTATCTAATGATTATTGTTCCTTGCATACATTTAGTTTGTCTTTCAAAAAATTATTATGACAATTTATTATTCTTCGCCTTTTAAGTATGTAATGTATTTTAGTTATTTTTTCTAAAGATTAACAAAATTTTCATCTTATTGTCTGTTTTTTAATTTGGCAGAGAATACTGTATAAAGGCATTTTAATTTTTTTACTGTACAAACAGATATTCAATAAAATTTTGGAGAAAAATAAAATTATTCTTTATTTCAATCAATATCTTAAATTCAAATTTTCTAGAATGTCTAAAAAGTGTTAGTAATGGGTAAAATAAGAGTTATAAATGGCTAAAATTACGTTAATAACAATGTGCACTGTCTTTAATATGCATTATTATTCGAGAATCTATGAAATCCGGATAAGATACGATCCCGCTTAAGATACGAAATGCTCTCGGTCCCTTGATTCGTATCTTAAACGAGTTTCACTGTAGTATTTATTCCAAAAATTCAAGATAAGCAGGTTTGGAAAAATTCAACATATGCAGATTTTCAACATAGACAAGTTAGACTGTAATATCAGTTTTGACTTTCCTGAAAGCTATTCTGCTTGCCTATATTCTGCCCACACAATAAGTTTTTCTTATTTCTAAATAGTAAATACAGTACTCTAAATACAGTACTCTAAATACATTACAAAGCTTTCAGAAATTTTGATGCATAAGCAATAAAGATTTTCTTTTTAATAGAACATGAGTGTAAGTTATTGTATTTCTGATATCTTCAAATCTAATATATTCTTTCAGTTTGAATGAGACATTTTTCTTTTTGTCTCGCTAAATATTTATGTATAAATTTTAATATATTTTGATTTTTTAATTTATGTACAGTTTAATTCTATTAATGGAATGATTTTTTTTTTTTTTTTTAAATAGGTATATCAAGAAACATTCTTTTCAGACTTGATGTTAGTACTTCTTGATCATACCAACTGAACATTGATTATCCTGCTTCTTTACAAAATACTGCCTTAATAGTTCATAATTTACATAGTTTATTTTTACAGATATTTCTTTCAGATTAAAATTTAAATACCTGTTTCTGCAGATCAATAAAATTTTCTGCAAAGCATACTGTCATCATCATATGCCATTGTAATACAGATTGTTTTATTTAATGTGTAGTAATCATTATAGTATTCAATAATAAATTTGTTCTGTAATAATATTTATAACAAAGAAATTTTGTTTCTGTAATTTGTTCTTTCAAATAAAAAAAATTTATTAAAAATTTGCTGTTTTCATGTGAATATATTTTTATTATAAATGTCATTTTCATTTCAAATATTTACTTGTTTATCATGTAAACCAATAGTGCAAGAATTGTTTTTAATTATTTCTTTATTTTTAATAACAAAATGGTTAAGATATAAAATAACTAGCTGACCCATGCAGCATAACCCAGATCTGTGATGTATGAACCCCACATTAGAATGATTTTATATTTTTAATTCCATTTGGTCTAAATTTATACTTTTAAATGAAAGAATTCGCAAAAACATATAGTGTTGAAGATACATGCTATTTTGTGCAATTTTTGATTTTTGGAGTCTATGAATTGAAGTTGAGTGAAAATATCAAAATAATTTGTTACTTTTTAAATAACTTTCTTTAAAATGTCAGTTGATATAAAGTTTTTTAAACAGTGATAATTTGCACCTAAGGCGAACATAGTTTTGCCCCTCCCTCCTCTCCTTTACAAAGAACAATTTACTAAGTTTCTAATAGCGAACTATTTTGAAATTTAAAATACTTTTCTAAATATTGATTCATAAAATCTTGAAAATGGAATAAAAAAAAGAAATTTAAAATATTCAGCTTTATACAGGTTTCCATCTTAGCAGTAGCAGGTATAATTGCTGATATTTTCTCTGACAAAAATATAGAATTTTTTCATTCAAGACTGAGTTCTATTACAGACAAATTTCCTTTTCAAAGATTTTATGGCAAGTTTTATTACAACTGAAGCATTTAAAATTGCAGAATTAAGTTACTACATTAGTCACTTTGTGGTAAAAATATGAAAGCGTTCTTCACAAATATATATATATATATTCATGAGGTGCTTGTGATCGATATTTAATGTTCTGTATTTATACTTTTTTGAGTTTGGAAACATTTTTCTCTTTTATATCCAGATGCTTTCATTTTTGGAAGACAGTTTCGAAATGATTCTGAAATCTAAAATATGCTCATATTAAAGCAATACAACCAAAGTTTAAAAAATCCAAAATCCAAGTTAGACATCAACCTCAAGTATCATGTATGTATATATATAAACATAATTTAAGCAAGAATTCTGAAAAAAAAAAAAAAAGGCTTCTGTATGTTTAACATTAGTGTACGAGTGTGAGACTACAGTAGTCATCACATGAAGAAACTAGAACGTAATTGTTAAACCTATGTGAGCATTTTTTTAAAAAGTTTCTTATTTGCATAGAACTAATGTTGAATTCTAACAGCGTTTGTATTGTATTTACATTTCCTATTTTGATTGTAGATTAAAGTTCTTTAACCTTTTTGTTAGTTTTACATTTGGATTTTCTCACTGTAAGACGATTTTATCTAAATTTCATGTATACGTATGTAGAAAAAAAAATTATTTTAGGTGGCACAAATGCCAACCAATTGAAAAAATCCCCATGCAATTTCTTGAACCAGGTCAGCATAGCAACTGACATTCTACTGACTAAACTACATGGAACGATACTCAGCCTAGAATTTCTCACTCAGAGTAAGGAGATTTTTTAAAAAATGCAAGAAATTCCTTACCCTGTGTTCTCGCTATAAGTTAAGCTACAAATGCAGTACATGATGGAATATTTTCAACGAGCCACCAACATGAGGCAAATATGAAACTCAAATAAAACCAGCATCAATTGAATGTATTAATAATGCTTGGAAACTTTTCTGCAAAAAAAAAAAAAAAAAAAAAAAAAAAAAAACTATCTAAATTTAGAGGGGTAATCCCACTGATTTCCCATTTATACTTATCCAATGAATTCCCAAAACAAATCTGGGAAGTACCTTATCAGAATGAACCTACATCCAAAATTTGAAGCCAATCAATAAATTCTGTGTGAAAAACGCATTAACCTAAATTAAGGACAGTTACCTCCCATTTTTTCCTTGTTAGACTTGCCAATGAACTCTCAAAATAAATCATGGATTTGTCCTCATCAGAATGATGCTATGTACAAAATTTCAATGAAATCTGATAAATTCTGTAAAAAAAAAAATCATTTATATAAATCAAGCGGAGTGGCATTAGCCCCCCCCCCCATTCTTTATACTTATCCAAGGAACACTCAATACTTGTCATGGAGGTGCCTCATCAGAATGATGCTATATCTAAATTTTCAACAAAATCTGATAAATCTGCATGAAAAACCCATTTATATCTATTAAGGAGAGAGGCATTAGACTCCCTCCTCGTTATACATATCCAATGAACACTTAATCAGAGGCACCTCATCAGAATGATCCTATATCTAAATTTTGAATAAAAACTGATAATTCTGCAAGAAAAACCCATTTATATCAATTAAGGGGAGGGGCATGTGCCCCCCCCATTCTCCCTCTTTGTTCTAATCCAATGAACACCTAATAACCATGGAGGTGTCTCATTGGAATGATCTTATATCTAACTTTTGAAAGAAAACTGATAATTCTGTATGAAAAACCCATTTATATAAATTAAGTGGAGGGGCATTAGCCCCGTTCCCTTTCTGATACATATTGAGTGAACATAAACTAATCAGGGAAGTGCCTTATCAAAATATACATATATCCAAAATTTCAAGTTTATCTGATATTTTTATCTTGAGTTACCACATTACGCACGTATAGAATGTTTGGTCACATAAGCTCTTAGGCTTTGATAGCCTGTGAGCTAAAAAACTGGATCAACAAGAAGTCTTACCCTTGGCGAAATTCTAAAATGGAGGGCCAAAATCCCAGTCAGGTGTGATCCAGTGACCTCATTGGTCGGGTGGTATAGGTGAAAATCACGAATGTTTCTCCATTTGAAAAAGAGTAAGGGGTAAAGCAATTGTTACCGTCTGTATTTATTTACGATAGACCATCGAAATTAACTCAATTAAGATATTTTGATGATATTATATAAAATGAGAGTGAAAAATAGATTATAAATGCAAACAGATAAGATTTACATCAAAGTTGACGCTACGATTTTTTTTTTTTTTTTTTTTTCGAAAAAAGGGAGTAAGGCGACATTTCGCCTACCGTTAAGAGATTGTTCTCTGAAAAGGACGCGACTCAATGACCAATGAGGTGTTTGGATTTCATCGGACTGTGATTTTGGCCCTCCATTTTAAAATTTCACTTACCCTTGCTCCTGAAAAATTGTGGTGGCATATACATCTGTCAGAACCAATAGTTACTAGACTGTGAAAATAGCCTTACAAACTTTAGGATCTAGTTAATTTTACTGATGTGAAAAACTCTGCTTTTTCAAAATAATTTCACAAAACTTTGAATTATAAACATATCTTAAAACATCATTATGGCCAATTAAAAATTTAAACCATAGTTTTATGGAATAAAAGGACTTCAGGGGGCTCAGGAATTGAAAACTTTTCAAAAAATAGATTTTTTTTAATGATCTAATTTGATTAATCATTTAATTCTTAACTCAATGCAAAAAACCGCATAAAAATATTTGCATTTTTAACAGAGTTATAAGCATTTATGTATCAACACTTTCATAGCCACATCCATATAATTTCAACTTTAAATCGCGTTTTCTCAAAACTTGGTTTTTGACGACTAACACCAAGATAAAAAAAAAAATAAATAAATAAAACTATTTGATGGAATGGCTTAATTTTTTTTTTTTTTGCATGCATATAACATTATCTAGATTATGAATTAATATATTTTAGATAGTTTAATATTTTGAGTATTTTTAATGGAAAAAATGTTGTATTTTTTAAAATTTTCAACTTTGAGAGATTTTTTAATACTGTTTTTATTAAGTGATAGTTATATCCTTAATTCATAATCTAGATTATGATGTTATATGCATGCAAAAAAAAAAAAAAAAAAAAAAAAAAAAAAAAAAAAAAATTAAGCCATTCCATCAAATATTTTTTTAATCTTGGTGTTAGTCGTCAAAAATCAAGTTTTGAGAAAACACGACTTAAAGTTGAAATAATATGGATGCGGCTAGATCATAAAAAAAATCGATTCTTTGAAAAGTTTTCAACCCCTGAGCCCCCTTAGAGATGTATATAAAGATGCAGTAAGAAACTTGTAACTACATTTCGATTAGCTACTGATAATCATGCCTCTTGTATTTTTAACGACTATTATAAAGTACCCGTTTTATTTCAACTATGACGTTACATTTTTCCAAGCGTTACATTTTTCCATTTCATTGAAAATATTATTTTTCATTTTTTTTACTTCTAATTATGTCGCCATTTGAGACAGAAAAATTCTTGTTAATGAAATATCCATGTTTATTATATAACAGAAAATATTCTTATTTCTATTTCAAATATGACGTCATATTTATTTCCTTTTTTTTTATTTCTTTTTTCATTTTTTTGCATGGAAATTGCTCAATTTAAAATTTATTGCCGCTGAGAAATTATTTTAGGTTTCTATTTTATTGGCAACAGGAAAGGAAAATGGTTAAATTTTAATTAAAAAATGCCTATTGATTCTGTATGAAAAATAATGAAATTTTGAATTATCAAGGAAAATATTTGAATAAATCAAAGATTAGCCTATGTTCATTTCCGGGCTTTAACTTATCTGTATGAAAAGATTCAAAGACTTTAATCTATTTGTTTTGATGCCAAATTCATTCCAATTTTCGGACACACTTTCACATTTATAGTATATATAAGATAAGTAACGTTTCTGTTTATGTTACATTATCCTTCGTGATTTCAAAACAAAAACATTGCTAATGTAGCATTTTCATGATCGTCAAAAAAAGCAATAAACTGCCATTTAAGGCACTCATGCAGTGGAAAACAATTTAAACATACATTTATTTAAACAAAATTTCATTGAAAATCATATACTTGTCACGCTTTCTTTAAATTTTGAAATATTCATAAAAATATATTAAAAAAATAATGTAAAATGATTCAAATTTGTTAATAATGACGAAGAAATCCAAATGCCCTCCATTGAATCAGAAGCTCGGCTGATATCTTCCAGTTGGAGCACTTTTGTTTATGTTTATACTGAGAACTTGACCTGAGAAAAGATTGGGTATAGTTGCAATAGAGTATTTAACACATTAAGTGCCACATTAGTCATCAGAGACTGATACTGAACTTTCCATTCAAATCAAGTTTTAACTAATTCTGGAATTTCAGCCATGAACTTGATGAGGTGATTGTCTTTTTGTGCTACCACCTTCTATTCATAATTAATCAAGTAATTTAAGAAATAAAAATTAATTTTTGCTCAAATCTGTCATTTGGGTGATTTTTTTTTAAACTAAAATCCTTAGAAAAAGATGAAAGGAAACTAAGTACTTGTTTTTTCTTCCCCAACTAATTTTCAAAAAAATATTTATCCTGCTATGTAGCTTTATGGCTTATAAGAAAAGTTGGATTGATTAAAATTATCTCCCACTTTACAAATTTATTAATTCATCATTTATCTAAAGCTTTACTTGTAGCTTCTGCATAACATAGATTTTGCATTTTTCAATAATGTGTAAAGTAAATGAAACATCACAAATAAAGAAAAAAACTACATAAAAAACAGCATGCCACACTGTTTTTTAGTGTTTAAACCAAATGTTTTTTTTTTTTTTTTTTTTTTTTTTTTTTTAACCATACTATATTTTAAAAAACATTTTCTTTAAACCACAATCTTTTTATTTAGTCTAGGTACCTCTTACCGAATATTCGTTATTTGGCCATATTATCAAATGTCAAACTGTTCGGTTAAGACAAATATGAAACTATATGGCCTGCAGAATATTCGGTTTGGTCGAATATCAAAGTATTCAGTATATCAGAGGTTTTTTAAGTAATCAGACAAAACCTCTTAAAAAACATTTTTAAAAACTATTCACAATTTCTACTATTAACTGTCAATTTATAAATACAGTAGACTCCCTCAAATCTGCAAATCTCTAAAATCTGCACATAATTTACGGATGTAAACAATGAAATATTCAGTTCAGATGTAAGTGCAAAATTTGACTTTAGTTTTATATATATTAAATACATTTTTTAATTTGTAATTTTAGTTAATGTTATTAAATTCATGTTTCTTCATGAAGAAAGAATAATTTATTTCTGAAAAAAATCAAGATATTCCTGATATCATTGATAATCACAATCTTACCAAATATATTTATGTATTAATCAAGCTTTTTTAGTTAAATCTAACTAACCTGAAATAAAGCTTCTTTATTTAATGATCCTGATGTGAATTAGTAATGTACCTTTATGAGGCAAGTTTCATTGAATAATTTAGGAAAAACACATTTAATCTTTAAAATGAATATTTAATTGTACATTATTGATTATTAACTTGACCTTTGCTTTTAGTATTTCATGGCTGCCAACTTCTATGCCTTTTTACAACCAAACAAACCCATTCGAACCAGAAATTTCATTTAACAAGTTAAAAGAGTATGCAATACTACAAATCTTGAAATAAATACAGAACATATATTATTTAATAAATTTTCTGGTTAGAAACGCATTTTTCTCATTTAAAAAGGCATAGAAGTTGGCAGCTCTGGTATTTTAATCATTTAAAAAATTATTTAAATTTGTATTAATTTAGTTTATTACTTATTTTAATATTTTAGTATATTGTAAGCATTCATTATACTTTTGATTTTATAATGAATTACATTCAAATTATTTTTTTAAAAAATATGAACAAAGCAATGACCAGAAATCCGCACAACCTCTGGTCCCAAGCTGTGCGGATTTGGAGGCGTCTACTGTATATTTTAAAAAATCTGAAATAAAATCATATTTAAATAAAACAGAATGTTTTTACATTATTTATTTGCTGTTTGTAATGCATAAATTAAGAAAATTAACCATGAGAAGGATTAAAATGATGATTAATTAGAATTCTCATGGGAATAAATAATTTTCAAATGCAAGCTTCTAAATTTTGTTTAGTTTAATAAATAATCTGTTGTTTTTTCTAGTGTTCAGCCATGGGGGTGATTTTGGGGTTAAAACCCCTCACAGAGCTGAGAATGTTCGCTATAATTGTCACTTATATGAATCAAAACCAAACATAATATTTAAATGTTTTGGCACATTTCGAATCCGCTGCTTTATTGAATCAGATTTCATTTAATTACGTGGTAAAAATTCTAATTAAAATTATGAAAGTGTCTATGACATGGATTAGTTAAGTGAAAATTGGTTATTTGAACTAAATCACTTTTCTGAGACATATTATGCAAAAAAATGATGATTTCCTGCCATACAGATGCTCCTTGAGTTTAAATATTATACAGTGAATATTCTAATCAGTGATTCCATTAACCAGCAATCATCTTTAACAGAAACTCAACCCCACCCCCTAGAACTGAATTTTGGCTGCGCCACTGGCTTTTTCCCAAATAACAATGTTTAAAAAAGTAGAAAAACTTTTGGGGTTGATAAAAGATATCAAGGCAGACAATTTTTTTGTTCAAGAAAAAATATTCGTGTTCAACTTATTGAGTTACAAGTAAATTTATATCTCATCTTATTTGAGGTGAAACTATATTTTTGTTTCTTTAACAATAATGAAGATATCATAACTATATTTTCAACTGACATGATTTGATTTCAGTGAAATATGATACGACGAGAAGAGCTGGAAAATGACATAATTCATAGAAAAAAACTATGAGCTAGACATTACTTTATTAAATTTCAGTTGATGCTATTTGTAATGTGTTACTGATCAAAATTCGGCCAGTTTGAATATCATATTTAATATAAACAAAATTAATATAAAACAAATGTTGCTAAAATATCCTCATTATTGATAAAGTTGTGAATAATTATTCAGTTTTGGCCTATTTCGCACTGTGTATATATTTGATTGAATATATTGTAATATGAATGGAATAGATTGAGATTTTCTCATTAAAAACTGTTTGTCTTGACCATATTTTCGCCACTGAAAGTTTCTTGCCAGATTTTAAGATCCTGAATGTTTATAATCTCTGAGAATGATCGTTTATTCCAGATCCAGATATTAATGTAGGATGCTTTTAAAAACTTCTATGCTAAATCGAAAGAAGTAGAAAAGTTATTTTTATTGAATTGCCGTCATTTGATTTTACTGTTTCTTTAGGACAAACAGTAATAAAAGAAACTTTCATTTTGATAAACAAGAGCTTTTTATAAGTAAATTTTATATTGAAAAAAAAAAATGTACCTTGAGTTATTTAAAAAAAAAATAATTATGAGACCGGATTTTTTCTCCCTCATTTTTTTAATATTTCTCTTTTACTTTAAAATGCTTGTTTTAATTTGTAGTGAAGAAAATGAAATTTATAATTTTATTAATTAAAAGAGTCTCATAATTCTTTCTTAAATAACTTAAGGCAGTTTTTTTCAGTATTAAGTTTACTTATAAAAAGTTCTTGTTTATTAAAATATAAATCTCTATTATGAAATATTATGTATGATTGTTTTAAAAAGTAGCATTTTAATAGCTTTAAACTTTGAAATATAAAAAGTATTCAGCAGCCAAATATTCAGTATTCAACTAAATACTTACTATTCGGCTGGACGAATATATGGTATTTGGCATAACAGTTACTATTCAGCTAGCCGAATATTCGATTCACCTGTTTTCCAAACATTCAGCCAAAATCACTATTCAGTGTGTCTTAGTCAAAAAACATAGATGTATATTAATATAAAATGTGGCGCGACTGAGTTTTAACCCCCTTCTTGGCACGCTTCCAAAATATCGCCACGTTGGCGTGTTTTTGCGTTTTGTCTCCCGGAGCGGGATTTAAGTCCAGGAGACACTACGCAATACAAAGCTTTTAAAAGAAAAAAAATTCTTTCCCAGGGGGCTCCGCCCCCCCTGAACCCCCCGTCTATAAATTTCCTTAAAACATGTATAACATCAAAACATGCAAAACAATTCCGTTCAAGAATCAAAGAAATTGTGTACATACCTTCTTTTAAAAACAAAACCAGCCTTTTTTTAAATAAAAAAGAAATTAATAATGGATTTTCTAAAGAAATATACTAAGCTTTGAAGTCAAATAATGTTTTCTTTTTATATTTAATATGAAACTAAATATCATTAAGATTCAAAACATCTAAAATACTAAAGCAAGGCCTAAAACACTTACTTTTAACTACAAAGCACGGCCTGTACATTCAAAAAACAATAGAAATGTAGAAAATACTTCCTTTTAAATACAAAAAAAAAGTTTCTAATTAAAAAAAATCACTCGTATATTCCCCCCAAAAAGTTTACTCACTCAATGTTACTCTTCAAAATCCAACGGCCTCTAATGAGACACAAGAAATTTAATTAATTTCAAGGCGCGGGACTTCAAACTTTTAAATGTTTCTCCTTTCTGGTCCAATAAGAAAGCTAGAAAAGAAATACCGAACTGAGCGTGAGCAAGCTCCGGCAAAAGAAGGAGAGAAAAATCATTTCTTCTCTCTGAGGGTTGCCGAGAAGAGCAATAGCTAAAGTAAAGGTAACCAAGGCGCGGCGTAGTTATCGCGCGGTGGAAAACATGTCGCCAAGAAGTGGGTTAAAACTCAGATCACCCAATTTGACATTTATGATAATTCATTATTGGATTTAATGTTGCAGATTAGCGACAGTTTTTGGGTCGAAAGGTTAATCAAGTGCGTGTAGCAATATTTTTAATAACTGTATGAAATCATACAAAATATCAAGTGGGAGAAAAATATGTATTATGAAAATGTAAATGTTTTTTTAATAAGAAGGAAAATATATACAAATAAAAATAAATGTAGAATGAGCTTTTCTTCTTTGAAATTCTTGGATCTTTCACTGTTAAACAATATATCACATATTATGAAAAAGACAACTTTTTTCTCAATTTGTGCTACAAATAATAATTTTTAAAAGCATACATTAAACGCCAGTAAATTTGATAATTCAACATCAATTCTCACAGAGCAGAACCTAGTGAGAGGCAGGATTTAAAAAAAAAAAAAAAAAAAGGAAGTTTATGATTTTTTTTCTTTAAAAGAGAATATGAACATGAAATAAACCAAGCTAAGAGTGTTTTCTCAAAAACTAGCACGCAAAAGAATTTAGGTATCAGTATAAAAGACATACTATAAAAACAAAAATTAGCATTTATCCTTATTTTTCTCTTTTAAATGAAGATTCAGAACAATATATTTTTTCTTCATGAAAGGGAGGTGATGGCCTGGCTAAGCCACTATTGGATATCCATAATAATATTGTTAAACATGAATGTAAATAAAAAGAATCTAACAATTATTTTTTTGGATCAGGAAAGTTGAGGACAGGGAAAATAAGTCATTTTAATGCAATTTATTCTTTCCTGATACTGTTATTTTAAATGGTATTTACAATCATTTTCTTATTTAAAAATTCATTAAGAGAAATTTTATGTTTTTTTATTTAATATGATTACAGAAATAAACAATTGCGTGAATTAAATTTGAAATCCCATGACTCCCCCCCCCCCTCACTCATGGGTACTCAACAAAATGTTTTTTCTCATCTCTTTTCTCAATGAATGCAATAAAAGTAAATAAACAACAATTGTAAAATGAACAAAATTTCAAAATAATCTCAAAATAGCTTTTATTTAAATTTAATTACAAATAAATCTGACATATTAACAACTTAATAAATCGCACACAAATAAATTCTACAGCGGTAATAAAATAAATCACCATTAAATTTAATGCTTCAAATAAGATAAGCTAACTGTAGCAAATAAATTACTTTATACATTGTTTGAATCAAACGCTTTCTATGCAATAATTATGAATATTACATCTCTAGAGATCGTATATTCTTTAACAATTCTGTTTCAATACAAATTTCGCCTTTTTTTCGATTTATAAGGCATGTTAAAATTAGATACTATGTTTCAAACATACCTCTATAAAATTATTAATAAATCGCTTTGTTTAACTGTATTTCTGAAAATTTAACATTTATAACGTAAAATTAGATATAAAAATCAGTATGGCACAAAAAAATATGGCGTAAACTTCATGTTTTTTGATAAAAAATATTTTCTTTAAGCTCTATCTGGCCATAGCACTTAATGGTAAATAATTCACAGTTGCCGTACTCACCTCGCGGTTGAGGTGTTTCAAGTTACTTCAGATGGCTGCCATGATATTCCATGCATTTGAATAGGGATTTCAATTCTATTACTTAAACGTCTTTGAGAGTAAGTGCTAAAAAGAGACGACTGTGACGTCACATATTAAAAATAAAATAAATATGCTCTGATGTTGTAATGAAATGAGATTGAATTATGATATCAAAAGTTATTATTTAGGCCAATGTCATACGACCGATTTTTTCGACGCTTTGGTTTTCGAGAGAAAATAAACATCTGCGCTGCGTCCATTCACACGAACGTTGCCTTTACTTCAAAATTTGCAGACGATATTGTTTCTAGACGTATTAGAAAGCTTTCAATTCGATGCTTTTAATTTAAATAAGATGGATTTTTGGAAGGTAATAAAATATTCTGTAATTTTGTATTGATTATTCAAGAAATTAGAAAAAATTATAGATACAGAGAGGGTACTGGATTTATCGTATGATAAGTGATAGATTATTTACCAGGCAATTTTATTTAAAATATCCAATATTGCAGGAATTACTTTTTAATACATCTGATGTTAACTGAAAAATCCACCATATTTTAAGATATACATGACTGCAGGTATTATTAAATTGATGATAATTGTTATTCAACTTTCATTTAGATAATAGATCATATTTATTATTATTATTAAATAAATAAATAAATAAATATTAAATTGATTTTTAAAAAAAGTTGCTAAAGTACACCATAAAAAAATCTTAATTGTATAAATCAAAAATAGGACCGACAAATTTCCAAATTGGGAAATTTTCGTTACATTAGTCGTGAAGCACGTGCTA
The DNA here is from genome assembly GCA_964019185.1 of Maratus speculifer. Lineage (NCBI taxonomy): Eukaryota > Metazoa > Arthropoda > Arachnida > Araneae > Salticidae > Maratus > Maratus speculifer. The sequence continues at coordinate 333,549,770 of OZ025292.1, forward strand.
CCACCTTATAAGCAAAAACTAGATTTTTTCCTCTTTTGTGGCTGCACATGCATACATAGCGTTATCATTTTTTTGGTAATTTTGGACCTCCTCCTCCCTTACGATATCATACTCTATCATTTCTCGAACAATCTCTCCCTTCGTAATACTATATTTATTAATGTCTGAAAACTATTTAGATTTTTTTAAAAATTTTTTCTTTTGCTTGGAGCGTTATACAAATATGGTTACGTTTATTTTTTGCATACTTTATTGATTCAGATGAAGAGAAGCCACTAAAATATTATTTTATATATGAACTAACTTTATATCGAACAACAGTTAAAAGTAATAATTAATATTTAAAAGTATTTTAAAATAATTTTTTTCACATAATACCTTCAACAGTAATAATGTCTTCTAAGAATTGTTCTCATACGGGGCGGTGCAGGCAGAACTTCCGAAAGCAAGCACAACAAAACAGGCGGGCAAAACATTTTTCTTCTTTTATTTACTAATAAACACAAGTATAGTTTTAAGACGAAACTTCGCATATTGTTTGTCGAATCGCGAATCAATACATAAATATAAGTATGTTAGTAGAATAGTAATGCTAAACGTTGGGGTATTCCATCTTTTGGAATTAAATAATTTTATGATCATTTCATGATTTTAATGACATTGCATATGCATAAAAATAGACAACAGTTAAAAAAAAAAATAAATAAATAAATAAAGATACTATTTTGATGTAAAGATTAAGTTACAAATAAAAAGATTTTTTATTGGGTCAAAAATGAAATCAAAATACAAATCACCATTCTCCCTAGGCATAGCTATCAATATCATGTGCCAAATGCCCACACCCCCGTAAAATGATAACTTTATATGGGCATATTCCTTTTCTAGCTTATCAGACCTGCTTCTGCTTTTTCAATTATAAAGCACGTTTTAATATAGCGAAGAATGTTTCATATTTTCAATTATTTTATCCTTTTTAAAATGCATTTAACATTTAATAAATATAATTGTGATTAACATTGTGTAAACTTTATCAAGGCTGATAAAACATACAATATTAAAAAATAAATTGAATAATAAAATTCTTTCTATGGTAATTACGAATAAAAGGTTCAAAAATCATATATTGATAATTTTGAAAGATGAAACATTTCCAAATTTGTCGCCATATGTAAACAGCCTTTTAATGTTTCACATGAGAATATTTATTTTGTTGTCACATAAAGTATGAAAAAAAGAAAAAAAAAATGTATAGGAAAAAAAAAAAGAAAGGAGGAAGGAAAAAAATAAATAAAAATAATATTGCCCAGTTAAATTGATGGCATTGAGCTCACAGGCTACGCATACTAATTGTACTTACAGCCTTATATTTTCAAGAGTTAGTTCCGTTCGAAAAACAATTAAGGAGTTGTAACATTTCCCCCATTTCCCCTTTTTATACTTAATAATTGAACCCCCTTAACTAATCAGAGACATGCTTTATCATATGAAAAATATCTATATCAAAAATTCAGAGCAAATCCAAAAATTCTTAATAAAAACCCATTTATATAATTTAAGAGGAGTTATTCCCCTCTTATATACTTAACCATTAAGCTTCCAAAAGTGTTCATGGATTTGCCATTTTAGAAAGAACATACATCCAAAATTAAAAGCAATTTGGACAATTCTGCATAAAAACCCATTTATCAAATTTAAGGGTTGGGGGAGGTAATAGCAAGTACCCCTCAAACAAGAACGTAACAAAAGAACTCCACAGCTAATTTGGGAAGCATCTTATCACTATGAACCTGTATCCAAAAATTGAAGCAAATCGGTTAATTCTGAAAAAAAAAAAAAAAAAAAAAAAAAAAAATTAAATAAATTAAGAGAGCAATCCCACCGGTCTCCCCATTTTTACTTACCCAATAAATAAATAAAAAAAAACAATCAGGGAAACGCTTTATCAGAATAAACCTATAGCCAAAATTTGAAGCAATTCGTTCCTAAGGGAATATTTATATTCTGCAGGCAAACCCTATTAAACTTATTTAAAGGGGGTTACTTTCCCTCTCCCCCACTTAGACTTATCCAATGAACTCGCAAAATAAATTATGGCGGTGCCGTCATCACAATGATCCTAAGTCTAAAATTCGAATGAAATCTGATAGATTCTGCATGAAAAACACATTTATATAAATCAAGGGGAGGGGCATTAGGCCCCCGTTCTCCCTCTTTATACTTATCCAATGAGCACCTAATACTAATCATGGAGGCGCCTCATCAGAATGATCCTATATCTAGATTTTTAACGAAAACTGATAATTCTGCATGGAAAATCCATTTATATAAATTAAGGAGAAGGGCATTAGCCCCCCGTTCCCCCTGTTTATACTTATCCAATGAACACCTAGAATGATCCTATATCTAAATTTTGAACGAAAATTGATAGTTCTGCATGAAAAACTCATTTATATCAATTAAGGGGAGAGGCATGAGCCCGCCGTTCCCCTCTTATATACATATCGAATGAAATACAAAAACTAATCAGGGAAGCGCCTTATCAGAATATACCTATACACAAAATTTCCAGTGGATCGGGTATTTTTATCATAAGTTACCGAGTTATGCACGAACGTACATGGGTTTTTCATGCAGAACTATCAATTTTCGTTCAAAATTTAGATATAGGATCCTAGGTGTTCATTGGATAAGTATAATATTCATACAGATCGGGCGGGCTGTCAGGCTTTGATAGCCTGTGAGCTAAAAAAGAAAGGAAAAAGCTACATTTACCAAACGTAAATGTATTTACTTCAAAAATATAAATGAATCTAGCTTTTCTTCTAATGAGGTATCAATAATTCTTATCTTTACAAAATATTTATTTTAAGAAATTGTGTCAGTACGTTTAGTGTAAAACAGTACACATAAAGATTTATTTTACAAGGACCACAATTTACAACTCAAGTGTAAAAATGCTTAAAGTTTGACCAAAATCTAACCCTGAAAATTTATTTTGACGCAGTTCACGATCCGATTCAAGCATAAATCCTATGCAAATAGCAAGACACAATTTTTACAAAAAGGTCGATTTTTTAACCACCATTTTTTTACAATTAAAATCATTTTGAAAAAATATTATATACCTGATTTTAACTTTTACGCTTTTTTCCTTCCACTATTTTTAATCAGAAAAATTTGACCTCTTTAATCTTACATTTTCGATGATTAAATAAGACAAATTTATATGTTTACAAAATAGTGAAGAGAAAAAAAAGGTGTAAAATTTGCAGATATGGTATACAAACTTATGCAATAATAATAATAATAATAATAATAATAATAATAAATTACAGTATTATTGAAAATACATGCTCGCTGTAATTAAAACCGTTCATGAATACATAGAGCCACAGATGTTCTGTTTTGTATGTCCACTTTACCATACCGAATTTTCAAAATCAGATTAACTTGTAATAATTTTATTTTCAGAGGTCAATCCAGGCAAAATTTGCGGTCTTTGTAGGGCTCTTACACAGAAATCCACTTAATGAAACAGACTCCTTCTCAAAATACGTAAAATAGGTCCTTTCACGAACGTGTGTTCCATAAAAACATACAAATCATTAATTATTCTAATGTTATAAGTTTAAAATTTTGTAATTTGAAAAGCAAAAAACTTCCCCAGAGAGGGAAAAAATTGAAGAAGGATTTAAAGATGTTATTAAAAAAATGCTTGTTTCGAATTTATGTAATTGAATTTCATATCGTTACAAAACGTTACTTTTCACGAACATGAAATAAATTCCTCCAAAATATAATAGATTTCTGAAAAGTACATTTTACTTTTCGCAAAATGCTCCCCCTCCCCCAAAAATCAGCACCGATCCTTGATTACGCAATCACAACAAAAACTCGTGAATCTCTGAAAGAAAATAAAAAATCAGCGTTTAAACCGCCTTTCGTCTGAATAGACTCTCATACGCAGAAGCCGCCAGGACGCTAGTATCTCCCAGCGTGTTGGGGGGAAACGCGAAGCTTCGACGACAGCTCTGCGCATGTTTGGACGCAAAGGCAACGCGTCGCTCGTGTGGAAACAGTATAAGTTTATTATGCTCTCAATAGAGGCCGGCTTTTTGGCTGCTTTTCAAAATCGTCCGTGTGACATTGCCCTTAAAGAAAATTAAGTTTATCGTCTGAGCGTGGTTAGTATAAATATTTAATTTTAAAATGTAATAAGTTTTTTAAAGATTAAGTATTAAATGATTAGAAAATGTTAATAATTTATACATATCGTAAATAACGTAATGATCAATGTAAAATACTTTTTACCATTTTTAAAAAGTAAGAAAAACTCAACTAATAATTAAAAAAATATATTTTTGTGTGTTAATTCTTAAAATTGTTCAATTCTTCAAATATAAATAAAAATCACTTTAAAAATGTACTATCAGGCTTAAAATCGAAAGATTTAATGTAATTGTGAGAAAATACATTTCCTCAGTCAATATCTCAATTTCGCATAATGCGCTTGAAGTGTGCTGGAAACAGGTTTGTAAATGGATATTCCACTTTTTTTTAGCTCTTAAAAAGTAAAAATATGTTGTCACTTTTATGAATATATTTTTACAATAAATTTCTATAAATTTTTATGGTATGCAAAACATATATGTACAAATTATACAAAAATGCCACCTAAAACACAGTTTTGAAGTAAATTTTTCCTAACACTGTTTTTTTTTTTTTTTTTTTTTTTTTTTTTTTTTTTTTTTGTTTTACGGAAACTACTTCCATTTTGACACTTTCTAACATGGTCTAAAAGTGTTTACGACTTCAGCCTGTCTGTATACTGGATGCCGAGTGCCTGGGGTCTGCCGTCTGTTTGTCCGTGTTTCAACTTGAGTAAATATAGTAGGATTCATACGAAAATAACTTACGTTATTGAGTTTTGCCATAGCATGTGCGGCATTGAAAATGCGCCAGGTAGCAATTATAGCTGAATCACAGGAGCACTCATAAGGAGACTTTACATTATGGTTTAAGGAGGAAAAATCATTTTTGGTGTATTTTGATAATGTTACATAATTTTAAATGTAATGAAATTTACATGCATTTTTAAGGTTCACAAGAACATGGTTACCATTGAATATGTTAAGTGTAGTACTTATAGTGTGCGTACAGGGAGCTCAAAAGTATTTCAATATATAATGGTCTGTGAAGAAAAACCATTTGCAGCGCATTTTAATAATGTTATTTTATTAAAGGTTATTTTAATAATATTGAAATTGATATCTGTTTCTGAAATGCACTAAAACGGGATTTCTATAGAAAATGGGGTGAAAAGATTTAACATTCATTTACAAGATCACAGAAAAATGTTCGGTAATATAATAGTCCACGGGGAAAAATATTCTCACCGTATTTTAATTGCGTTGTACTATTTCAAACATGATGAAATTAATATACTGAGATTAATCAATACAATGATAAATACTGAAATTTACTACAATATGCTTGCAGTTAAGTATGATTTGCATCACATTTGTTGTTCATTTACACAGACGCATAAAAGATTTTGGACCTGTGTCCAGATCTCAGATATTGTATCCAAAGTATGGTCTATTAGAAAAGAATGCTGAAGAGCTTTTACAATTATCGTATGTATTTTAAGGAAAACTAAGGAAGCAGGACGTTTCGGTCCCGCCATTTCGGTCCCGCCGTTTCGGTCCCGCCGTTTCGGTCCCGACACATTTCGGTCCCGAGACGTTTCGGTCCCGAGACATTTCGGTCCCTGGCCATTTCGGTCCCGAGACGTTTCGGTCCCGAGACATTTCGGTCCCGAGACATTTCGGTCCATGGCCATTTCGGTCCCGAGACATTTCGGTCCTCAGACATTTCGGGCCCTTCTCCAGCAAGCTGAAATTTTGTACACGGGAAATAGCTGACATAATTTTATAGGGAACATTTTAGAGTGTTGAATTCAGGGGCGGGTCATTCCCCCCAGAGCTATCAATGCCCCCCTCCGGAAATTTTGAGATTTTGTGTTTTCAGTGTTAAAAAGTGTAATCCCCCCAGGACTCTATTGAATCCCCCCGGAGCCACAGAAGTTCCTCCCGGAGAAAAGTGTCTGAATTCAACGCTGGTTTTTTAACTGAAAGCCACATAAAGTTTTAGTGTAATGCGATTAATTAGAAGTAACAAGTACCCAAAAACCGCTTACACGTATAACTCGGATCCAAACTCAAACATATTGCAGCGGATCCAAACGCTATGCAAATTTCACATGACAGAAGTAATTGTTTTCAGGAGTGAGTGGAGGATTGTTCTGTGGATTTATATAGAAGTTCCTCAATCATGAAGATCTGGTAATTTAAAAACACGTATAAGTCGAATTTAATTTGCTTAAGCAAATGTCCATGGCCTACACATTTTCAGTTGCATATAATTTGTACAATATGTGTTTAACAATGAAAAAAAAAATCTGCAAATAGTTTTAGAAATCTTTATTTCATCCTATTATTTAAGGGCACATCATTTTTAGATTATGTCATTTTACATTTTTTTTTTTTTTTTTTTTTTTTTTAAGGGGTTTTTAACATGGAATTGTGATAAAGCCACATTATTTTTTAAGTTCTGCATCGGGATTGACTAAAACATTTTATTTTTTAAATAATTATTTTATTTCGCTATTAAAAAAACTATTTAAAAGTTTGCGTTAATCTTTTTACATATAACAATTATTGCTACGAAATAACTTTTTACGTGTAACAACCTTTTTACATATAACAATGCAAAAATTACAAATCCTTTTTAATACATTAAACACTTTTTATGCTTATTACATTCAAAAAGTACGAGCGAAATAAACACAAGTCAAATCTGGGAGGTCCGTCCGCATTGGAACTCCAGAGTAAAAAGGACATTGTATTATAGAATGAGGGATTTCATCTGACAAGTGTATAAAGATCAAGATAAGTAGAATAAAGCTAACTACCTATCTTTTCTAGCTAATTTGTATAAAGATGACTATTTGTTCAGATGGGCGTTGACAATTGATTGACATGTAGAATTTTTCTTAAAAGAGGTTAATAGTAGTACTTAGCTGGTACTTATATGCACATATTTCAAATTTTATAGGAACACCAACATAAAAAATTATAAGTGTTTAAAAATTCCCGGCACTCGGTTTTGATTTGTTTCTTACTTAATGTTATACATTATTTTATTAAATGATTAATATAATCTTAGAAAATTTTAAAGCATTAATAATTATGCTGTTAAATTAAAAATTTTTTAAAAATTAAATTATTTTTATCAAACATATTTATTAATAAGAATTCAAAATTATTTTAACTATTAATTGTTTAAGTGACTTATTTATCAATAACTTGTTTAAAATCTAGTTTATAGCTCTTATTATAGCAAAAATGAAAAAACATATTTTTTAAATTTCAGCTACTATAATGTTATCAAGTTCATTAGGATATATAAAAATTATAAGGATTCTCAAAATAAATATGTTATTTATTCATTTATTGGTTAGATTATGATATTTTTCTTACTCTTTAAAAATAATTAATTAATATATGATTGCTTTTTGCGAACTGTAAACTATAACTTTGTTTCAGAAAATTTAAATCTTCATCTGGATAATAATGTTACCTAACACTGTTAAGAAATATTTTTACGCATTGTTACAGTGTTGCATTATTATGTTTAATTAATTGTTACGTTACGTTACTGATTTTTCAATAATAATAATAATAATAATAATAATAATTTCCTTTTTTGAAATAAATAATAATTTTTGAATAAAAACTTATGGTGATGAATAATTGCTATAAATTAAATCACAAAACAGTTAGTGATTTTAAAATTAAAATCAAATTAATATTTTATTAAATATATGTATTTTTAATTTAATGAATCTTTATTTAATTAAATTGATCAAATTATTAATACGCATTTCGAATTTTACTTTAAATAAACTCAATAAATAATCTGTTTTATATTCAATTTATCATTAGGTTTTGTAGTAGTTATAAACTGAAACTTATTTTTAACCTCTTTATTTATTTTATATTTAAAGTTACTGAAATTTAAAACTATTAATTCAATCAATAATAAAATTAAAATAAGAATTGTCAATTTTTTTTCTGTGAAAGTGGGAGCGAAAAGGTAATGCAAATAAATAAATAAACGATAAATTAAAAAAGCTTAGTTTTGTCAGTTAAAATTTGAAAATAAAATTATTTAAAATAATAATTACATTATTATATAAAATTGAAAAATAATCATTTTATTACAAAGAAATAAGCCCACTTTCAATAAAATTAATTCACAAAAATTGTCTTCATAAAGTAAGAAAACTGTGAAAAAAAAAAAAAAAAAAAAAAAAAAAAAAAATTGCAACCAATAATTATTACATAAAAAAGGTCGTTGGAGCATTTATATTTTTTAAACAAAAAAATTTCATAGCACGCCTAGTTAGGAAATCACTAATTTAAAGATTCTAAGAAAGTGTGCTAAAACAATCAATAAAATATGTATTTTAGTTTTTTGTATAGATAAAATACCTAATACAAAGAACATATGATAAAACTTAAAATATTCATTATGTTAAATAATAATAATAAAGACAGTGTAAAATTATGTAACATTGTTTAATCAAATTTTCAACTTGCTGTGATTTTATTATCACGAGTTACAATAGATTAAACTTATTAGACTATTATATTCAGCTTTGTATAAAATTTAAGGGAAGGGGGGCAGGAGAATAAAAATATTAAAAAAAGCCAAAACAATGTTGAGCTTACAGCGTTTAGTAGGCCTTCATCGATCAGAAACCAAGTTATAAGGTGGCCGGTAAAGAAATAGCAAGGGACCGAAATGGCCAAGGACCGAAATGGCATGGGACCGAAATGTCTCGGGACCGAAATGGCCAGGGACCGAAATGTCTCGGGACCGAAATGGCAAGGGACCGAAATGGCCAGGGACCGAAATGTCTCGGGACCGAAATGTCTCGGGACCGAAACGGCGGGACCGAAACGGCGGGACCGAAATGGCGGGACCGAAATGTCGTGTACCCGAAAACTAATGCATCCTGAAGTTCAGCTACATTTAGTATAATAAGAGATGTTTGTAGAATTTGAATAAATCATCTATCGGATTATACAATAAACTGGATATATGGTCACCTGTGCAATAGCGATTCCCGGAAATATGAATTCAATAATTTTAATCGGGTTTTTTGCTTGAATAATTTAAGCTAAATATGCGGTCGTATAAATATTTGCACGTAGTATACAGGACTGTAAAAAAGAATCCAAGTAAGTTTCTGTCTATTATTAGAAATTGCTAAAGGTGAATTTTAATCTTCGTTACACTTTTTCTAACTAAGCAAAATTTTAACATTGTATTTAGAATATTTACAAACACATAGATCATATACACAGCTGAAGAAAAGAATGGGCCGGCGAAGTTATGTATTATGGAAATGTTGGATTTTTTTTATTACCTAGATTAGACATATGATTTTTCTTTCTTTGATATGGAATTCTGAAATACATTACAACATGATTGTGTACAATTGGGGTGCGTTACAGTTGTTCTACAGTATAAGTGGTTGCAATTTCATTTTCGCGATTGCTCATATTATCTAACACATTTCCATTTTATTTGACCGAGTTCTTTAAGTCCCCCATAAAAAAACTACTACATAGCCTCCTATAAGATATGTGTTATATATATTTTAAATTATTATTAATGAAACGTTTTGTTTAACTAAAGCGTTTATCTTTTTTTAATGCTGCGTGAACGACGTCACGGGTAACAGCTAGTAATTTTATAAATGTACATATGTATATGTCTTAATTTGACTAGTTTACACATTTAGATTTTAGAGTGTATGGCCAGCATAGATAAAGGACTTGTATCGATTTGTATATATTCAACGTAGAATTCCAAAATTTACTTCAATTAACAGTACTGTTAAAATTCAACCTTCAGAATTTATTGACAATAGATGGAGATGAACTGAAGTATTTTTTTTTTTTTTTTTTTTTTTTTTTTTTTTTTTTGTAAAGATACATTATCTACAGTTTTTTAAGCGTACTCACATTAGGCTAAAATTTAATTGATCCAACAAACGCTTATGACTAGTAAAAACACACATCCAAAAATTAAACCTTTTAATAAAATTTTTTCGCACTTGAACTACCCACTTCCATTTTTAATGGTAAAGAGACAGTTCCTCGACATTCGCTTTTTGTGTCGTAAATTGATATGAATAAAATCTGTTTCGTGTTTTTTTTATGGAATTATTAAAGCACAATTAATCTATTTAATGAATTTTTTTAGTATATGAACTACTTACTCCTATTCTTAATGGCACAAAACAATTTCAAACACATTAACTTTATATCTCATTAATGCATATAAGTGTGATCTGTTTCCCAGTTTTTTGTTTTCCGGAACTCTTAAAATGCAACTAATCCGTTTAATGAAACTGTTTAGAATTTGAACTACCCACTTCCGTTCTTAAGGGCGCTGAATGCTTCATTTACATTCACTTTATGCCTTGTAAATGCATATAAATGACTGTTTCATCTTTTTAATAAATTTTCAAAAACATTTATAAAGATAAATATAAGGGCTGCTAAATATTAATTGATTTCAAGACCCGAAATTAAAGTATTTATTAAGATAATTTTGCCGTATTTTCTATAACAACATGGTTATTGATACCTAAATATTATTTCAATGTCAGCAAATGTTTTCCACTACTTTAATAAATTAACTTAAATATAGAGGCATAGAAAAACATTATTCTCATGATGATTTATTTTATGTATGATAAATATTTAACTTCACTCTGACATTTCGAAATTTATCTAAAACGTCTCCCATTTCATATGAAAATTTTACCTAATATGAAAATATACTGCTATTTACTTTCTGATGTTTATAATAATATTACTATTAATGTTTTTTCGTCGTACGCAGTTAGAAATTTGCATTTGAAATATTTTCTCTATGATATATTTGAATAAAAATCATTTCAATTTATATTATTTTCTAAAATAACAATAAAAAACTTTTGCCCTTCAAAATATATTAAATTCAAATCCTTATAGATTATTTGGTATAAAATTGAATCTTTAACTATTACTGCATTTCACGTTATCTTTTATTGTCTTATATAAATTATATCTTATTACTTTACCCAAACAACAATCAGTATTTTTAAATGCAGTATGCATTTGTTTCGTATCACATATTTTATGTTTCAAAATTCAGAATTAAAGTCTATTATAAGCTTTCTAAGATTTCGATTTATTTTATGTTACTTTTGCAACAATTTAAACTAATGTATGCATATAAACTAAAAAATTTCATTAAAAAAAAAGAAACAACTTCCTGATGATGGAGAAATGTTCATAAATGCATTTTTATTGCAATAGTTTGTTGTTCCAAAAATCATTCGTTTAGCCGTAAGGCATGGTGACGTCACTGCGACGTCGTTGTGAAGTCACATTGTGATTTTGTCACAATCGATTGTCGATGTGACGCCCCGTGACGTCGATGTGAAGTCACAGTGACTAAAATGTAAAGTCGTTATGGCCGCTTTAGAGCTCGTTTGTGACGTTACATTGTGACCACTTTTTGAATTCACGGTTTGACAAATTTGTAAAAAATGTGTCCTCTGTGACTATTGTGACGAAACTGTGAGAAAAGCGACGATATTTAAATTGACAGAAACATGTTTTTTAAAGTAAATAACATGTTTTGAAGAATATTTGTAAATTTCTAAAAATTTTTAAGAAAGTCACATCTCAGTCACAATGTGACGTCACTGAGTAGTGGCATTTTGGTCACAGATGTGATGTGACTAAAGTGACTCACAGTGACGTCATTATGACGTCACTGTGACCATGCATGCTATAAGGGTATGTTGGAGAAGGACCAATGAGAATAATCTGGAAGGAGTAGTTTTGCGATATTTCAGAAAACATATTAGTGTTATTTGATTATAGAATAGGACATCCTGCGTTTATTTAAAGAAAAAACCGATTTCGATCCAGTAGTCAAAATGACACCAGGTGACTATTTTTTAGTTACAACTGGCACCTCTTTTTCAGAACAGAAAACCTTTACATATACTTTGACAATTTTTGAAAGAGAAATATACTTCAAAATTAATATTAGAAAAATACTTGTGTAAACAGAACTTAATAATAGTCGCCTGTGGAAACTCTGAAAGTTGCGGATCGAGTACAGTTTGGAAAGGCCTGCCATATACAAACATTGCATAAAAGGTGTTCTATGACCATTTCATGGTTTATGTAAGTGTTTCTCGAACTGTGTGCCTCGGAATACTAGTAGATACAAAAATTGTCATTTGCCGCATTTTTTTTTTTTTTGTCAAATATAATTGTGTGATGGCGTATCACTGATACGGCATTTTCTATTTATGTGCTAATCACCAAAAAACAAATTTTCTTCGCTTTCAGTTGCAGAATATGAATAATGATATGATTCCATTTGTAATTTGCAAGACACAAAATTTGACAACATCAGAAAAATAACTGCTCATTGACTTGAGAAATGATAAATTTTACCGTTCAAATAATCTTCGAAAAAATTTTTTGAGTTTTGGCTTCCTGTTAAAAATGTATACTCGCTTGAAGATCAGCTTGAAAGCTATTAAAAATTTTATGCCTTCCGCATCTTCATGAATCTTCGTGAATTTGGATTTTCAGCATTGAGTGAAATCAAGTCCAAAAAACCAGTAACGCTTTTAAAAGTCTGCGATGAAATACGAACTTTTCTGGCTTTTTTAGAACCTCGTTATGATTTAATTTGTTCAAGAAAATGCGGCAAGCTTTCTCATTGAAAAAATATTGTTTATAAATTTTATCTATTTGTTTCATAAAATTTTAAATTTTTTTATATTCAAGTGTGCTACAATAATTTCTTAATTTTTTTAGTGTGTCGTCAACCAAAAAGCTTGAGAAATATTGGTTTATGCAGTCAGGTACTTCGCATTATTTTCTGTTTTGGAAGTTGGAGATTATTCAAAGTTTTTTATTTTTCATGTAAAATTCAAAAACATAAATTTTAATTATCACTAGGAAATAATTGAGATAGAAACTTATTGATAAAAACTGCAGATTGAGATGGTTTTTTTTTAGTTTTGGGAATAAAAAAAGTACCTTGGCGAAAAATTGGACGGATGTTTTTCTAAATTTCAAAACCATGTCGCTTAGATTCTTTAAACACGACTCGAGATGAGGGAAGGAGGAAGTGAGAAATCTGCTAACTCAGCTTTGAAATCTACAGTTTTTCGTGAATAGATTTCCACACGTTGCCGTAACTAATATGAGTCACATTAATGGTTGTTTGGACAGTTACACTTTGGTCTAATAGGATAAAGTCCTGAGTTTCTTCACTGCGGTATTACACATCCTGGATCGTCTGTAAGGGACATGTGGTCAGTTTGAAAAATTCTTTTCCATCTAACAACTGTATCATATGATGAACTATCACTTGCATAAGCATATAATATTTCATTGTGAATTTGCTGCGCACTGTAACCTTTCAAATGCATAAATTGCAATCCTTTAACTTTTCTATACTGCAGGTTACTTCAGTTTTAAGCTTTCTGAATATAAACGATTGAACATTAACAACTGTAATTTATAACATTAGGTGAATAAGGATCAATTAATATGCAGAAAATATTTTTATCCAGATATCTCAATTATTTCCTAATAACAATTAGAACTTTACGATATTTCCCTAATAAAAGATATTATTATTTTTAACATTTTATTTAGAATGATAAAATGCTTTTATTTAACTTCTAAATTTACGCCCAGATAGAAATCCTTTAAAAGGAAAACTTTTGACTTATACATATATTTTAAAATAATTGAGCTTTAAATTTGAAGCTACTTTTAGACATTCATCATATTTTCAAAAATTACATTTTAATCGTATTTATTTTTATATGAATGTTCTTCTAATAAGTAGAAAGAGGTTTTATTATCTGCTTAAACCATTACAGACTTGCATTATATCTTCGGATGAGTACAGCTCAAAATTTGCTTGTACGAATAGAAACTATTACTTTTCTATTATTAAAGGAAAATAAATAAAATTATATTTCAAGCTACCACTGAAACTTTGTCTAAATTTACTAGTTAATATTATGGAACTAGATACTGTGAAATTTTTTTTCCTCAAGTTACAAAAATACTCCTATATTGCCGAAAAAATGACCCGTTTTGAATTTTTGTTCTGCCTGCATAATTTTGCACCGATAAAATTTTGTTAGATTTACTAGAAAAAATATGTAATTTTGTGTTATACTTTTGGGTATTTTGTTAGACTGAAGAAAATTTATATTATAGACCATTCGTTCACTATAAGATACACGGTTAGTAAAAATTATGCATAAATATACTTAGTAAAATTAGGTCAAAATTATACTGGGATTTAAAACAGAAAAAAATTGGTCAAAATTACATTAGAATTTAAATGTACAAAATGATTAGATGCATGTAAACGTTTATTAAAATTATATTTAATGTATCATTTTATTATAAATTGTTCCCAACACATTCATTGGAACAATCAATATCATTTAATACTCTGATACACAATTGTTCAGGAATATAGATTTTACTTATGCTGCATTACACAAGTATTATGAATATATGTCCATTTTGATATTTTATATTCTGGTACCTTTTCATTTTGAATAAAATATTTATTTTGAACTATTTTCCCACTGCTGGTATCTTACATACCGTGGTGTCCAAAAGTTAATCATAATTTGTAAAATGCTAAAAACATGGAGTAAATATTTGTAAAATTATTCAAAATTACTTGCGGAGATTAATTGGTTGAAGAAAAAACATTTGGGTTTATGAAAACTTTTCAGTCGGCTACGTCATGCGCAAAATACCTGAGTAAGTCGGAACACTTATAAACCTGTTAACGCGGTATAGCCAGTTCAGACGAATTTCGTACAACTGATGTTCCAAGAAGCATTGTTACGATCAAATAAGATTAATGGCGGCACAAAGGCGCCAACTGGACAGGTTTGCGAAAGGAAGAATCGTAGGAATGCTGGAATCCGGACGATCACAAAACGAGGTGCCTCGAATTCTGAACTTGGACCAGGTTGTGATCTCAAAACTGTGGCAGGTTTCAAAGTATGGGAGATGTTACCCGACGACCAGTACTAGGTCGACCAAGCGTCACAATCCTTCATCAAGACCGATATCTGGCAATAAATGCATGACGTCAGAGGGGCTGTACTGCTAGAGAACTAGATTCGGCGCTTACAGCCGCCACAGGAACACAAATTTCAAGACAAACTGCTTACAGAAGACTCAACTTTGCTGGCCTGTATGCCAGAAAACCAGCAGTTTGCAATCCCTTCACGTCTGCGCATAAATGGTCGTTTAAGCTGGAGTTCCAAACATCAACGTTAGAGGGAGGGAGAGTGGGCCAATGTGATGTTCAGGGACGAGTTCTGATTTAGTCTGAGTAGTGATTCTCGTCGGGTAACGATATAGAGAGAACATGGAACACGTTTTGAACCAAGAAATAGAATGGAAAGACAGCTTTTCCATCAGGGGGAATAATGGTATAGGAAGGAATCATGTTGGACAGACGCACATACTTCCAAATCTTTGACACGGGGTCTGTGACTGGTAAAAGATACCGAGATGAAGTTCTTGAGCCTTATACTCGCTTGTTGTTTGCTTGTTTTGAGGTACTATCGGTCCTGACTTCATATTCAGGGATTATAATGCACTTGTCACTGTGCGTTACTAATTGACGACTTCCTTGAAACGGAAAACATCCAGCGCATATCGTGTCCTGCGAACTGCCCGGATTTAAATCCTATCGAGCATGTATGGGATAACAATATGTAGACAACTTGATATGTAGACAACTTGAAGCCCTTTCGCACCCACCACGCCCCGCTTCCAGAATTGAAAGGAGCTCTCAAAGAAGCTTGGAACTGCTTGAGAACATATCTCATTCATAATATTATAGCAGGTATGGGAAATCGCTGTGCAGCGTACCTGGCTGTCAGAAGTGACTACACTCCTTATTAAACTACAGCATCACTATTTAATTTAATGTTTTCTTTCATTTTTTCTTTAAAGAGTGAACCCTTACTATGCTCAGTTTTCTTTCAAACTGATACTTTGGATAATAAAAGTAATATCCTTTTGTATAAATGTATTATCGTTCTTTTGAATTGTTTCCTTATTTTATAACCGTTTTACCCTCGTATATCACGTTTCACTACATTTCGATTTACAAGTCTTTCATTACTTACTTAATTACCAATTATGCTTAACTTTTATACACAAGTGTATATTTTTTTAATGTATAACAAAGGTAGCTAATGTTTTAGTAATCTTATAAATATTATGCGCAAATATATGATAATTGCTGCGTTGCGCATCGCCAGTGCGCATTCTTGACATTTCTAGACATTGTAGTTTTTTGATACCTCTTGTTAGAAAATTCAATTAAGAGTTGCTATATTATCTTTTAATTATATCATATCTTATAGCAATATAATATGTAATTTGTGGCTAATGTTAATTGTTTAATGGTATAATATTAAATTTAATGGTTTATGAATATATATAGACCTGATGAATTTACTATGGTTCTGCAAATTTCGAATGTATTCCGTTTAAATCATCGTTTCATGTTTTATTGATATATATTGTTTTACAGTTAATGATTACACATATATATACACCGACAGCGCTTACAATATATTATTTAAAAACCTTTAAGCACCATAAGCATATAGATACATAATCATATATTGCCACAACATTTTAGGTTCATAATCATTAAGCACTATAAGCTTTCAGCTGTATTTTTTAGTCCACTAATTAAGAACTTTAAAAATTGAACCATTTTATGTTTCATGTGCCTTTAATGAGAAATGTAAAGTAAACACCCTCGTAAGCATCTTATTCTACTTTTTTATATCTGTTCTAAACATAAAACTGCGTAATTCTTTTCAATACCGTTAATTTTCTAATACAAAATCGCAAAGAATACGTTTTTTGTCACTGGTGTGAAAAATTAGCCCAGTATCAAAGTCTGTTGAGATTTCCACATGAAATTTTTTTATTAACTGCTGCATTGGGAGATAGCAGTAATAAATTAAGCATAAATAATAAATTGGGAGAGAGCAATAATATTTTTTTAAAGTGCAATCTATAAGTAACAATGACTTTTGAGAACATTGTAAACATACAAAAAGGTGACACAAAAGTTTAAAAAATAAGCAACTAATGTTCTAAAGATGAGCTTGGGATTTCGATGTTTTCTCAACCAAGATTTCGGATTAGATTTTTAGATAATAATACAATATTAAATACATACAGTCATCCTTTAATTCATAAAATTTTCAGGATTGCAAATAAAAAATTTCGAAAATTAATACTTCATTGAACCATTTCCTACCACGATTTGGCACTCAATTAGTTCGCTATAAAAGAATTTAAAAAAATTATCAAACAAATACAAGTTATTTTTAAATAAAAATCAAGAAATAAAATTTTAATTTTAAATTTATTTGTTTATCTGTGAAAGTCGCATTAGCTTTCGACTCTTTACTAAATAATAGTTATATACAACAATAAAATATAAATTGCTACTTATCATTAAAAGGCATCAAATGATTGTTTACTCAAACTGTATTTTTATTACTTTAAATACATAAAATATATTAATGTCAAGTTGGTAGACATATTAAATTTAGATATTTCTATACACATTGCACATTGTAAATACGAAAAATTCTGAAACAAGATTTTTATAAAGAACATATATACTTCTTAGAAAATACCAGCAAAGAATATTTTATAGATAAAATAAAATTGGAATATGTAATGCAATTTACGTAATTATTGATATATTTTAAACACTGATCATATTTCTCCCATAAACAAATTAAGATGCAACGTGTCTTGTTTTATTTCTTTAAGGATCCAGTTTTAGTGGTTTACAATGTATTTAGGAAAATTTCCTTATATTTATTTTCTACCGCCAATGCAAGAGAAAAAAAAGATAAAAAGGATTTTGTAAATTTATTTCAAAAATTTTACGCTCTATAAACTCTGTATATTGGGAAAGCACTTTGAAAATCTGGCGGATAAAAAGTAATTTGCATTAAAAAAGAAAGTTTATCTCTCGAAACATTTAACTCTTAAAAGATGTTTTTCCGAAAATTTCAGTCTTTTAACGCAAAAAAGGTCGGCCTAAATATTTTATCTTATGGATAACGAAACTTCACCATTTGAAAGATGACTGGAGATTAAAATTCAGAATGATTTATTGGTGACATCTAGCATTAAATAACTTTAAAAGTTCGTCTTTATGAGCCATAATTTATCATTGTGGTACATGATAGTTCAAAAGTTCTTGAACCCTTTTGAAATTCAATAAAAATTAAACTGTTCAAGGAGTGCGTAATTTTAATGAAAATGCTGATCATGATCAGATGTTTTATTTAAGAGAAAGTTTAGTTTGAAATATTGCCTATAAATGGCGATATAGCTTAAATTTTTTTTAAAAAAAGATGAAACGTACAAACAGTGAAAGATTATTTATTTTGTAGAATCTACTACAATATTTTAACGTGAGCTCTTTGTAATTAACAACATGTCGAAGTGGTGGTGATGCATTTCGTTCCATAGATTTAAATCGTGAAGTACAATGTACAAAGGAAAAAAACTTTTCTACTTGAGTTTATTTATGTCTTCAGAGGATTTAAAGAAAAAAACGTTTTCCATAGTAAATTATTGGAACTAAATTTTTCAGGGTGCTTAAAGATATATTTTTGATCATAAGAAGTATTTAAATCCAATATTAACCACTTTACTTTTAGTTTCTTCTATCTTTACAAGAAGAAAGTATTGGATTTGAGAAAAATTTTTAATTTCGGTTTCCGACGAATCTAGATATTTTTGGGATCAGAGAACCTGAAAAACATGTTTTTACAAAATGGCTGTCTGTGAGTCTTTGACTCTGAGATTTTGTCTCTCTGTATGTGACATACATTTTGTGGGGCTCTATCTCAATAATTAAGCTACTGAATTTAATAAAAATTTACATTCAGGTACAATCTTATATTAATTTATGCTGATTAGTTTTTTATGTAAATCGCTCAATAGGTGGCGCCTCTTTGCTGCATTTTTTATGATTTACGCAACAGTCGTATCTCAAGAGCTATTGCACGGAATTCTCTCAAACTTCAAATTCAGTTATCCTTGGCGTGAATTGATGTTGTTTATATTTTCGTATAAATCTATTAATATGCGGTGCTGCTATGCTGCATTTTTCACGATTTCCACAATAGCTTTATCTCAAGAAATAATGCTTGAATTTTTATCAAACTTTAGATTCACTTAATGCTTCATAAGAATTGGTTCTGTTTACGTTTTGGTGTCAATCGCTCCATAGATATCGCCGCTCGGCTTATTTTTTTCCATTTCCGATAATAGCTCTATTTCTAGAACTAATGCAACAATTTTCATAAAATTTCATATTGAGATATTTTCATAAAACTTCATATTCAGACATTATTGCTAATTATATTTTGATATAAAGTATAATAATACTATGCATGGAAATATAATTTAAGCCCTTCCCCTCTACATCGAAGCATGTTCCTTTTTTTTTTTTTTTTTTTTTTTTTTGACGCCTTGAAAGCCCATATTTTGTTTAGATTTATAGGGGTTTATGAAAACAAAGTTTCTTTTCTTGATCGTAATAGTCACTGTAAAAAAATCCATTAAATTTACGGTGCAGCAGAGTTGCCAGCAGCTTTTGCCGTAAATATAGCAGTAAAATTACCTGTAAAAAAAAAATTACATAAATTTTTTGTGCAATTTTACGGAAAAAACTGCTGGCAACATTGCTGCCAGCAGTTTTTACTGTATATTTCACTTTTTTTACAGTTTTTTTTCGAGTACTTTACAGTTTTTCACAGTTTTTTTTTCGAGTTTAACACAGTGTGTTAAACAGTTTCCTCAACCAAGAATATACGATCTTGGGATCGTTATTTATTCTCAAGTTAACATTTTTATGTTCAAGAAACAAGTTCAACAAGCAAACATGAAAATTAACCGTATTAATATTAGAATTAAACTTTTTTTGTTAATCTTGCATGTATAAATTTATTGATGTAATTGAAACTTTTTACTTAATAATTGATAACATCCCGAATTGATTAATATACTGTAAATGCTACCTTGAAATGTTCCTCAAACTTACAGACACCAAAAGAGACTTTTTGTTTAATAAATGCATTTTTAATCCTCTAAAATATAAATTTATCTGAAATTTCTGAACATAAAAAATGCGTTTCAGAGAAGTTTGGTATTCAGAAAAGGTCATGTTGTATATATATTTTTTGTTTTATTAGATTAACTTTTTACAGCCAAATGTTCCCGATTGGGAAGCATATATTTAAAAATTTTGTAAAATTTAAATTTCATCAAAAATGACTAGAAAAAATTATCAGAAATAATAAAAAGTGTACTTAATTTTTTGAAATGGAAGTTATCCTAATGTTGAGATTTACAAAAAATAAAAAAATGACCAGTGACCAATGACCAAAATGTTCAATGAGCAATCATAAAAATGATTTTTTTTAAATAGATCACTTGATTTTTTGCAATAGAAGTTACATTCTTATTATTAATGGAAAAATCTACAAAAAAAAAAAAAAAAAAAAAAAAAAAAAAAACATAAAAATGACATTGGAAAATGATCACTAGAAATGACCAATGTTTCCAATTTTCAAATATTCTGAAAATTATATATAAAAAATTTCTTCACCATATTAATGAATCATATCCCTTAACTAAGCATTAAGAGGCATAAAGTATACAAAAAACTTAAATAAACCTGGATCTGAATTCGGCCTGTATAAAGGTTACGTAGCGTGTCTCTTTTTACGTTTATGCTTAAATATTCTGTCCTGTGAATTAAACTTTTAAATTTGTTAATTCCTTTTTTTATATTTGACTTTTTTAGCTATTTATTATATTCGAAGCTTTGTAATATATTTACTTAAAAAAAGTAATTTGATGTGAAAAGAAATGCAGCAACATTTAAAGGAAGCAACACAAAAAGAAGAAACATTTAATTTATTGCACAAGTGCAATAAATTAAATGTTGCTTCCTTATTCATGAGCTTACATATATAATATATTTTCAATCGAATATTTTAGAAAATATTGTTTTGCTGTACATTTAAATACTTTTACTTTTGAAATAATTTCCATAAAACATTAAATAATACCATATTTTTAAAGAATTTTCATGACATCTTATACAAGGAATATAAATAAAATATATTTTCAACTGAAAGAGAACAATGCAGACTGCTATTGTGTACAGTAGAAGATATTCAAATTGATTGAGATTCAAAAGAGTACATGCCGCTTTTCATTTCAGAAATATGGCCGTGTGCTAAAACAAACCAGACGTATTTTCTTCAGACTATTTGAGCTTATACTCATGAGATATGTAAAAACAAGCATCACTTTCAAAAACATATCTTTTTTCAAAGTAAATACAGAGAAAAATTTGCTCACTCAGATTATTGTACATAAAATATTCTCTATTTATTTTTACATGAATGGAAAAACAAATAATAAAAATGACTAAAAGTGTTTCTTTGAAGTTAATGTATCAGCTGTCTATCATTCAATTTTTATTCTATCATATTTAAACATAAGCAAAACATAAGTAAAGAAAAGATTTAGGGAAGGAACCATTTTGTGCAGTTTAAAAATGGTTTTTTTAAAGTAGTATTATAATGAAGGATAAATAGAACAAAAATAGAATTTTGAAACTGAAATTGTATGTTTTGACAGTTATTTGTGTGTAGCAAATATTAAAAATGGTGGCAGCATCCTTATTTTATAACGGATGTGCGTAACGTACACGACTTTCGGTTCAAGATTGTATTTCTTAGATTTCTTTGAAACGGAAAACACTTACGTGTTACAAAGGCCAATTACATTTGAAGTGATATGAGTCTATTATCACTAAAATTTATTCACAGCTAACAAAGGACTTGTTGTAAAATCAATGAACTGTTTTTTTAAGTCTTCGAAAAATGTATAATAGAAAAATTCTAATGACTTGATCTAATTTATGATTTCAAGCAAAGATATTTTCAATAATATAAAATGTTATTGTATCATTGTAAACTGCATTACATTACCGAAAGGAGAATCTTTCTGTGTAGAGTGAAATAAAATAAATGATTGCTCCACAAGTGGCCGAGAGGTTCTGTCTTCCAAACTGGTTGAAGGTAAGTGCTGGTTTCGAACCCAATCGTGACCGTCGGCCTAACCGTTCGGAGTTTTCCGTGTTTTTCTTTGAACCCTGGATTTCCTACCGTAAATACGGGTTAGGTTCCATTATACAGACCCCTACGGAGGGCACCCTTACCCTGAGGGCCTTTATCACTCGTGTTAATAATTGGTCGTCATAAACACAAACAAACGAAATAAATGAAAAACATTAAATACTCGTTTTGTTCCGAAAAATCTACAGTAATTTTCAGGTAAACTTAATTTTTATATATAACATATGTATGTACAATGTAACTGAAAATATCGCGGTGTTTTACGTTCATGTTTCACAAATAAGTTTGAAGAAAGTCCGCTTATTCTTATTTTACTTTTGTAGTATTTTTTAAAACTTTCTTATGTAATATTATTCATATACTTCATAGGTACTTTTGAAGCCCTGTGTTTATCGTTCAGCCATTGCGTAAACTGGCGGCAAATGGAAACAATACTTGAAAGAATGTATCTCACCTCAAAATCCCACTTCCAAGTGTCCAAAAAATCATTAACTAATTAATCGTCGCGCCCGAGACATTCACGGCCAGTCATGTGTGAACAAATTTCATCGTGCCCGTGACATTTACAGGCTTCGCCTTTAATGACTTTAGCTAAAATTTTCTTCTATCATCTTCTGAATTTTTCGTTCGCGATTTTAGAAATATTAGTAACTTCATAGACAATGTATAAAAATGACATTTTATAACAATGGTCAATAATTATACATATCCGGAGTTATGTGATATTCTTTTGAGTTATCAAGCAGATGTTATTGGTACTGTTAGAAATGGCAGGAAAGATATGACAGAAGGTTTGCGAGAAAAAAATAAAAAACTGGTGAAGTTCATGAGTTTAGACAAGGAAAACTTATCGCGTTGAAATGGAAAGACAAGAAAGACGTGACAATGTTATCATCAATACATAATTTCGAAATGGGTGAAGTTATAACTGAAAGTAAGAAAACGAAAAGGAAGCCAAAGGAAATTTTAGATTTAACCAAACTATGGGAGATGTTCATATAATAGATCAATTTCTTTTAAGTTACCAAGTAGATAGAGATGGTGGGAAGAAATATTACGAAAAGATATTCTTCCATCTATTGGATCAACTCGTTTTCAGTGCTTTTCAAGCTTATGAGAAAGAAGGTGGCAGAAAATCTCATCTAAATTTCAGACTCAGTTTATTAGATCAAAGCGTTGAAAAATATCATATAGAAGGAAGTTACCATAAACGGGGCCATTCTTTGGACGATGCAACATCAAGTCGTTTGTATGAATGCCAATTTCTACATGATATACCTGCCACAGAGAAAAAGATAAACCTTACAGAGAATGTAAAGTTTGTTTATCTCATGTGAAAAAAATGGAATGAAAATTTGAAAAGAAACTAGATATTATTGTTAGAACTCTAATGTAGGACTGAGTATATCATGTTTCAATGTTTTCCATACATTGGAAAAATAATAAATTTTGAAGAACATATTGAATGTCGATTCTGAAATTAAATTTGAAAAACAAATCGTCTTTGTAGTAATATAGCAAATTACTTTATTTTTATATATCTTTACGTTAAATCAAAGTGATACCACAAGTTCCAACGGTTCACTAACGCTTCCCTGCGTGTCATATATGTACAAAAAAACATAGATACAGGGTGAGTCATAAATATCGAAACAATAGGATTTCTCCTTAAATATTGCCCTTAGACCCATACATACAGTTGCAAAAATTCATTAAAAAGGTAAACTTTTTGATAAGATAAATTGCAACTCCATGGGGGTCTATTTGAAAAAGTACGTAAATTGACTTTTTATACGGCTCCCGTACGATAAAAATTCCAATTAGGAAAACTTTCCTTATCCAGTCCTGAATAATACACAAAAGTGGCATCTTCATATCTTCAAAATTCGCAGAGTTATAACCGTTTGAATAATTCATCAGGTTTTTTAGGGATTAGACCCAAATTGAAATGCGCGCAATTCAAAAGACCATGTTACTTTAACTGTTCTAGGAAACGTGTAAAAAATCTATCTTGTGAGTTATAATTTTGATTTTTTTTCTTTTTTTGTGATGTTTAGCCATATGATTTGCTAAGAAAATCACATCCTAAAATTTATCATAAAATTTATAAAAAATTCATATGATTAGCACAAGTTTAAATGGGATAATTTAAAATAGCTTTAAGTCCAAACATTATTTATCGGATTTCAGTTTATTTCCATTTAATTAAGCCCCACCAGCGGCCGAGAGGTTCTGATCTCTCAACTGGTAGACGGCAGGTGCTGGGTTCGAACTCAATCGCTGCTGTCACCTAACCGTTCGGAGTTTTCGTGGTTTTCTTCGAACCTTGCGTAAATACGTGTTAGGTTCCCTTACGAGCCCCCCCCTCACGAAGGGCTTTCCCCCAATGGGCCCATATCCCTAGTGTATATAACCGGCCGGCAAAAATAAACCAAGCCATCCATTTAATTAAAGATGAAAATCTGATTTTAGTTTTGTTTTGGGGTTTTTGTTTTATAATGTTAATTATTTTTAACTATTAAAACTAATTAATATTTTTAAATATTAATCAGTTTTAACTATTAAAAATATTTATTGAAAAAAATAATATAACTTTTTTAAAAAATCTTTTTTTCAAAAGTAAATAATTTTTTAATTTTATCCGAAGCAAACCTAATGTAAAATCCAGGAATAAAGTGGGAAACTGGTGTTATACAATCGAACACAAAAAAACTTCTTGAAACACCATAAAAATAAAATAAATAAAATTTCGCAAGACCTTTCCATAGAACCTAGTCTATCTTCATCAGGCGAAAAGGCGTGCGTCTACAATGAGTGTAGTGGCACGACTCATGGTGTTTCAAGAAGTTTTTTTGTGTTCTAATGTAAAATAATTAAAAATGACATGTTTCAAGTTTGTACTTTTTTCTTTAACATTTCTTAAGTTTTAATAAGGTCTGCATTGGACGAAATTTTCAATCCCGGTCTTGAACAATCCGTATTAAAATCACTGTCTCTGACTGACCTAATGTGTGCATGAAATAAGTAAAATTTGGTTCAATCAAATTTTTTACGAAAACCACATAGATTTAAAAATCGCTATTATTTTACAAAAGAAAAAAAACTTTATTTTTTTTAAAGAATAGTATATTTAAATGCAAAAAAATTAAATACAATAAAACAAGAAAAAAATCTACCTATACGGAATTCTGTATTACACAAAAGTTGTGTTGATCCATGCAAAATTAATACAATAATACCCGAGAAAAAAGAAACTTCATTTAAACCTCCTAGGAAGGACATTTGTCTATTACGTATTTTTTCTTTCATTTGTAATTCCGTCTTAAAAGGTTTTACTGTATAACATTTTTTAAAGTTTCCAACGCACGGGATATGGATTAGCGATATTAAAATATAAGTGAAACATTTAGATATAAACAGAGATTTATTGATAAAATAAGTATATCAAAGCCTTTGGCGCTTCTTTAATAATAGAAAGTATAAATATAAAAAACGAAAAGCTATAATAAGCATTTTTGGTCAGAACTCCTCCCCACGAGACAATTTTTAATTACACTGAAGTAAGAAACTATATAGAAATTCACGGATGAGCCGGGCTACGATTTAAACTTTTTTGCAGGCTGGTCCGGATTATGATTTTAACATTTTTCCATGCCGGGCAGAAATTTCCTATGGGTGGGTTTGGGACCGGACCTAATTATTTCGATCCATGCAGACCTCCAGTGCAACATATTTTGAAAACAAGTTTTGATTTAAATCAATACGCTGTTTTTTTATTATGTCCAAATAAGAGGCACGGTCTTGAATCGACAATTAATACGGATAATTTGTGGACGATCCCTAACTGCTTTGAAAACAAGTCAAAAATCCTTCGTTTACAGGCATGGTAAGGTGATGCAAGTCACAGATTTTGGAGAATTTTGGATATAAATATCTCTGTCAAATTTTCAGATACGGATATAATTTTTTTTTTTTGTTCAGTTTAGGAATGGATAAGGAATAGTTTCCAAATTGAGAATTTTGCTCTTTGGGGGCCGTATAAAAATTTAATTTTCGTATTTTTTCAAATAGAATCCCCCATGGAGTTGCAACTTATCTTATCAGAAATTTCACCTTTTTTTATGAATTTTTGCAATTGGAAGTATGGGTATAGAGGCAATATTTAAGCAGATAGCCTATTGTTTCGATATTTATGACTCACCCAATATATATATATATAAGGTAAGTCAAATTGTGATTTTTAAAAATATTATATGTCCTTTCACGGTTTCAGGAGCAAAACACTTCCATTTCTAAATTGTTGAAATAAATGATTCATACCCGAATGTACGAACAAATTTATTTCTAAATAGAAAAATTTAAATTTCACATACATAATAAAAGAAAACTTTTTGTACCAAATTTCTGGTGCCACTAGAGTTTTTCATATTAAATTAAGCGGTTTCATAATCATTCCACTGCCTCTAAAAGGGTTAAATATGAAAAAAATAGACTATTACTTTTACCAGTGAACTCATATTTTTATGAATAATGAAACTCGATAATAAAAAAATCGGCGATTTTTGAAGGGATTTTCTCAAAATCACTCGACGATTAAGTGGTTAAGCAGCGAAATTCGATTGGAAACATTGATGTAAAAAAGAAATCGCAAAATCATCATGAAGAGAAAATCGCGAAACGGCGAGGTAAGCCTGAATTTTAGTGCAAAGAATTTGAATAATTCCCGTAAAAATATCGAGCACATTCTTAAAAACTCTCTAGGACTTCATAGCTATCGTTTGTACTCAATGAAATAATTGTCAAATGATGTTAAGCTAAAGAGACTAACAAATGCTTCAAATTTTCAAGGTGTGTCGAATGAACTATGTTTTGTGATCTTGTGAGAAAATATATTCATATAAAAGAAGTAGAACTTAGAGTGATAAGCACCTTTTTCAGTCCAATGCAGAGAAATTCAAGGAAAAGGAAAATCGTCACGTGATTGATTTTTCCGAAAGGATTAATGGTTTAGGCTGGAGTGACTTACAAGGAAAACGAAAATTAAATTTTTTATATAAAAACATTTTAGTTGATGATAATGTGTACCAAGATGAAATTTTGGCAAAGATTCTGACCTCATGGATGTCTTATTGACAAGCTACCAATTGGATTAAGTACTTGCTCATGGAGCAGAAGCGATGGGATTTTCTCAACGTCTATGTACCTGGATATTTGACAAAGGACGAATAGCTTTTGAAAAGTACGGATCTTAACACACTCGAATCTGTGATCTGTGCGGGATAACCTAAAAGAAAAGTTGAGAAGCAAGGAAATCTCCAATTTATACTGTCTCCGGAGTGCAATTTTGTATGCATGGAACTAATTAGATTAGAATTCTGTAATAATTTATAACGGAGATTATGTAACAGTGAGTAGTAGATATTTTGAACAATTTGTTTAAATATTGTTATTTGTTACATTTTTGTTTATTCAAGAAAAATGTCACCAGGTAACATACATATCTGAGAAAATAGCATTTTTGCGAGCGCCCACTCTTTTCAGACACCGTGTATATAAAGTTTACAAATGAGATCTAAAGAGCTCTGAAATTCATTTTCATTCGAGTATTTTTACCAAATGCTAAAAGTAGACAGGCAATTTTTTACAGTACTAAAGCTACGAAAATTTATAAAATTAAAATTTTCCAACTCAAAAAATTTGGTGCTAAACAAACGCAACATTTTCTAATTTAATTGTTGGAACACACAGAAATTTTTTCAATTACCTCTGAAAACTCTGAGGTGCAAAAAATTAAAATGTATGAAAAAAACTTGCATTGGAAATATTAGATATATTTTTGCCTATATATCGGGCTTAGATCAGCATACGGAATGAGTTTGAATAGATTTTGTGAGACAGGAAAGAATGAGTACCAGGCCCATCCCGAATATGCATACAAAAATGATACCCCGGACACCGCTCATATCCACAGAAAATCTATTAATCCGAGTTTATCTCTAATCCATTCAATTGATTAATAATACCGAAATATTTTTCTATTCTTAAAATAAGAAAAAATTTTTTTAACGTGATTCACTATTCTATCTCTAATCACATCGCTGATCAGAAGAATGGAAAAAAAGTTTTAAAAATGCACAAAAACTCCAGATCTTCTAAAAAAAGGACCTGTGTTCAGATTTTTTCCTCTAATTAAACCACAATATCTACTAATCAAAGTCTACTTTACCGCGACCAACGATATACAAGGCCAGTACAAGACATTTCAAACGTCACAATGAGAGGATCTTTACACAGTGATTAATAGAAAGCGCTGCGACCAGGATTCTTGTTCACTTTTGACAACATTAGTAATTTGGCAAAGGAAAAATAAAAAAACAGTAGCCAAATTAAAAAAAAAAAGTGTTGGCAAAATAGTTTCCGCGTGAAACACTGAAAAATCTATATTTAATCACTTATTGTATACACTTTTATCAAAATGTTTTAAAATAATCCAATTTTTTGTAATTGATTATAAAATAGAAAATGGACGATTCGTTACTAAAAATCTTAAAAAAAAGTTTACTCTAAATGTTTCCTAAATATTTAGTTGTTTCAGTCATTCTATTTAGTACTCTAAATAAAAATTGGAAACAGCAATCTTTGATTTACCATTTTAAAAATATACACAAAAACTGCTTTGAAAGGGTATAGCCGGGTTTCTTGGTAAAATATGCCCTTGAGTCAACAACATCGAGTCCTACATGGATCGATAGCCCATAAAAAGAAATTCATTTCTCCCCAGTTTTAAGTCTGTATCTCAAGACCATGGGGGGGTAATGGCCCTAAATGCCTGTTTCGGAAAAGAGCGCATTGTGACGAAACTACTAACCAGATTTCAACGAAAAAAATTAGGGATGTAAAAAGCCCCCTTACGAATGTTTGACAATTTTTTCAGATTTTTTTTTTAACAAAAGAACATTTTTCTAACATTTTTCCTGTTTTTAACCACTTCACCGGCCGCCCTGAGATAAGTTGGGAGTTAAAGCACTGCTTCCCCATACCCTTCGCCGGTTAAGTGGTTAAATGTACATTTTAATAAAAAATAAACTGAAATTTTTGAGTGACCACCTTAATTTTTTTCATGAAATACTATGAGACATGATGCATATTCACTATCATTTTCAATTTTCTACGTATGGTGCATCATATGAAAAAAGGGAAAAATCATATTCAAGCGGTAATGGGGGCGTGTCTCGGACAAATTTTACACCTTCTTTTAAAAATACCGTGTGAATTTATATGTGAGATTTGAAAAGAAGGCGTGAAATTTGTCCGAGACACACCCCATATTTCCGCCGGAATAGGATTTTGCCCTTTTTAATATGTTGCACCATACGTAGAAAGTTGAAATTGATATTGAATATGCATCATGTCTCATAGTATTTCACGCAAAAAAATTAAGGTGGTCACTCAGAAATTTCAGTTTATTTTAAATTAAAATGTACATTTAAAATCAGGAAAAATGTTAGAAAACTTGTTCTTTTGCTTAAAAAAATCTGAAAAAATTGTCAAACATTTGTATGGTGGTTTTTTACATCCCTTATTTTTTTCGTTGAAATCTAGTTAGTAGTTTCGTCTCAATGCGCTCTTTTCCAAAACAGACATTTAGGGCCATTACCCCCCTATGGTGTTGAGATACAAACTTAAAACTGGGAAAAAATGAATTTCTTTTTATGGGCTATCGATCCATGTAGGACTCGGTGTTGTTGACTCAAGGGCATATTTTACTATGAAACCCGGCTATACCCTTTCGGCTCTTAACCTATAGAAAAAAAATTGATTAACGGTACTTTTCATGCAACTAATGCATCGTAAATATCTAATTTCAACACTGCATTCCAATATTTTTCTTTGTTTGTTGCTCCATGTGAGTAATTTTGTTTGTGTTTTTACCGGTGCGATACCTGAACGTAGTGATTAATTTATAATAGAAAAATACCTATCGCATAATTCTTTCTGTGTCTAAATTGAATTGATGTTGAGCTAGTCTCTCTATAAATAAATCAATGTAAATAAGATGGTGCGATTGAATATGTTAAGTAACATTAATCGTTTAGCAACGCGAATAAGAATCTCGACTACATTGGCACACGCACACAAAGAGCAGAAATTCAGCACTCACAATTTGGCGAGTCCCATTGTTTTTTACTTGCCAAATGAAGCATTTTGTCACAATTTGGCTCATTGGCGAGTGGTACCGAGGACCCTAGGTGCGGCCCAACGTTTTGTGATAATCGGAGTGTAAGAGTAATCCATTCTGCAAAATGTTTTAAGAATCATGAACTGACTTGCATGTCGTAAGTCGTGATTCTGAAAATGGCTACCAGATAAAGTAGATAGTTTTGACAAGCTTTGTAATGAACTTACGAAATGTCATACGAAATGCCAGCAGTGAAAACAAAGCCAACAAATTATAACAACGTGCATGTTTTGATTTCTTGAACGTGGAATTATTGATTGTTATTGTATATAAGAATTAATATTTTCACGAGCTAGCGACATCGAATTACTCAAATTGTTAATTTTTTTCTTTGTTTCTCTGCTTCATCTAACGTTTCGTGACGCCACAACATTGCGTATCACGGCTATTGGTTCTCCCCTATCTAGGGGGTATAGCTTCTACCCTACTTTGCTAAACGTTGGTTATGCACAAGCTATCGTTTATTGTTATTTCCTCTCTGAAAACTAAAGTCATTGTGATACTAAAGTAATCGTACAAAAACCCGTGCGATAATGCTTCATCTAGGGATAATTACTAAATCCTACAAGTTATGTTTAAAGCTTGTTGTTTGTAGTGAATAACAAATTATTAGAGAACATCTTGATAGTGGAATTTTTGAAACGATTTTTATCTTTATCGGCTGTTGTTTTAGAGGATAACAATTTTTTTTAATTCGATTTTTGATCGTCAATTACTCAACACAAAACCTCTTATTCAGTACTGATAATCCTATGTGAACTGTACATAGTTAAATTGAAAGAGAGTTAATCAACGAGTATACCATTGGTTGATTTTAACATTTGGGATAAGAAACTGTTATTGTCAACGAATTGCACAGTGGAGATGAATTAAGGTAAAAAAATTCTCATTTTCTAGTAAAAATAAGAGAAAGAGATTTTTTGTATGTATGTGTGACTCGATTAAACACTATTCAGATAATCGCGTCTCTATAATAGTAAATTGATGCATTTTTACAAATTACATATATGTATTTTTTTACGCCTGTATCTATATTCAGCAGCCTGTTACAATCAAATTTATATTCATCATTTTAAATTAATCCGCGAGTAGTCGCGACTTTTTTTACGACGTCATTAGTCGCGGTCGGTCTTTTCGCCGCTGGTCCCCCGCATGCCAAATATGTAAAATAAGAAATACTTTTCACCTAATATACGAAAATATTATTTCAATGAAGATATAAATTTGCAGTTTTCTTAAATTATGCATTTTATTCATGAGATCTAGAGTAAATGGAAAAAGCAAAAATGAACTGACATTAATGATTGTCACGTAGATTTTTTCGCCAATATTTACTTTGTTTCTAAAAATGTACCTGAAAGAAAAACAGAGGTGTCCTGTCACTTCACTAAGGTGGTCGAGAAACTTTCAAAGTCAGCTACATGGTAGATATACTTTATATTTTTAATGTGATGCAAGTTAGGACAGTTTAAGTTATACGGGCGGCAAAAAGACCGACACGCAACTACTGACGGGTTAACATTTCATTTTATTTTTAATACTGAATAAATTATATAATTAAGTAGTTTTGTTTCTTTAATTATATATTTTGTATTTAGAAATTCAATTAAACTTGTAAATGCCTTTTTTTTTAAATGCCAATTCTTTACTATTGCGCGCATGATATCTTTAAAACTGGTTGAAGTATAGTTTAAAAAAATTCCCTATATAAATGTATATATTATACTGAAAGTAAATTACAATTATAAAGCAGTCTTCAGTATGAATAAATTATAAAATTAAGTGCATGTAAAACTTTGTAGTTTTATTATTTTTTCTAATTAAATAGTCTTAATTGACCCTTTTTAAGTATTACTATTTTTAAGTTTTACTGTTTGGTACTGGCTATACTGTATTAGAAGTAAATAGTCTAATTAAAAGTTAATTTTTTATCTAACTAACCTATTGAGATCAATTTTCGTTTAGATTACAACCGAGAAGGTTGTCTTTAATTTAAGATAATGTTTATGCAAATGCCAAGAAATTAGAGTAAGATAGCGTAAGAGAAGTGAAATATTATCCAAATTAAAAATTTTAAATAGAACTTTGAAACTAACCCTTTGAATTTTTTTAATAATAATTCTAACATTTAAAAAATATATAGTCCCATATCATTTAAATATATTCTGAAACATTTGTGCTTCTAAATTTTGTATGTTTTAATTCTATTGGTGATTCTAAAGATTTACTGCTCCCTGTAAAGACACGTGGAACATCTCGACATGTAAAACGAAGCAGTTCTTGCGAAATATTTCAACATCTATTTTACTGAAAAATAACGATAGAAATTATTAATTTTTTACAATAAATATACACATTATGGCACATATATAAATCAAAAGAAATTAATTCCAAGATTAATAATAAATTAATTTTGAAGAACTAAACAACTTTCTACAATTTTTTTAAACACCATGTCGTTTTGGTACACTTTTCTAAAAAAAAGGTGAATATATCACCTTAAATTTCATTGTGGTATCAGGAAGCATACTGTTTGAGAATAATAAAAAAACAATTTTTATTTCGGCTTAAAATAAGCAAAATAAAAAATATTTTACTGATAAACTTTGAAAATTCTAAAAGCTTTTACAACATATTTTCCATTATTTTGTTTTATTTATATTATTTTTTGTCACGCAGATCTGTAATGTTAGATATATCATCATCATCAACAACAACAACAACAACCGTTTTCGATACACTGCTGGATATAGGACTCTCCCACATTTTTCCAATGTTTCCTGTCTAGTGCTTTCGTCATCCAGTTTACACCGGCTACTTTTCTGATTTTGTCACTCTACCTTACTTCGGGTCGTCTTTTTGGTCGTTTTACATCTATCTATCTATATATTAAAAAGTTAGCTACACAATTTTGCAAAGTTTCAACTGTTTACCTAAAATAGAATTTTACAAAAGTCTACCAAAGCTTAAAAAAATACATTTCTGAAAAAAGAACGTCGAAAAAAATAGCAGTGTTTCAAACATATTATTTAAAGACCTTCCTGCATCATTATTTTTTAAGTCCATAATCTTTTAGCTCTAGTTTTAGGATGATATTTAAAAATTAAAACTATTTTATATTCCATGTACCATTAATAGAAAAAAGAAGGAAAGGGAGTTTCTTTCGTAGATTTTCCCCAAACAAATGAAAACTAGCAGTTAAGTTTGATCACAGATCTCACGGAGAGTTTCGTTTAATATCTCCTTCAAAACACTTTGTCATTAAAGTGGTTTTTCGGCTCCATTTCGGATTTATTCACCGATCGCGCCAACTAGAACAGAATACTGAATTCTTCCCCTAAATGCTGCTTTGATCGCATAGATTTGTTGATTTCTCCACCAGTATCTGCAGATTTAGTGAAGGTACACAGTAAATAATATTATGTATAACAGTAAAATGTTACAAAGCAGGCATAAATTTATGGGAAACCAAACCGGTCATCAGCGGCGGCTAGTAATTTAAATGAATAGGATTTTAATAAATAAAAGAAAGTTTCACTTCGCATGTCAAAATAGGGGATAAAGATGTTGTAATATAATAAAATAAAAACAAATAAAAACTTTTTTCACGTGATTTATTTAATCCATTAATTCATGTTACATACATAATAATTTTATTTAAACTTGCGTGCAACAATTAGAAGAATTGAAATTTAAATTTGAAATTTACGCCACTGCAAATTTTTAACTTATAAATATCGCATATTTTCAGTTTTTACACCATCGTATTGGAAAAAAAATTTACTTTTAAATGCAATGTGTTTAAAAGCTGTATCTCGATTTAGTTTTGAGGCATTAATTTTTTGTAGTTTTTAATACCAATTTTGTAATTGTGGCAACAGAAGTTCTCCATTTCTTTTTAATGTGTAAAAAAGAAATATTTATGTACATTAACTTGCGTTGAACAATTAGAAGAAAAAAAACTTTAAAAAATGGACTGATGATACATAAAAAAACATAATTAAAATAATAGTCCTATCCAAAATTATATGATATGTTCTGTGATAAGAGGTATTCAGCTATAAGTATACAAAATTTGAATGCTCTGACTTTTATAGTTTTTGTGTGCGGACTCTGTGACAGACAGACAGCGTACAGAGACGAATAGGGCTTCGTCAGACGAACAAAACCTTAAAAATTAAATCAGTTGACTGGAGGGTAGCGGACGAATTAAAATAAACTAGAAAAATTAAAGAATGAAAATATAATTCAACATTAAAAAGCTGAATCTTTTAAGAGACATTAATAATAAATAAATCACTAGAGCAAATATAATAAATTTTATCTAAAATAAAATAAAAACAAAGTTTTTTATAACAGGTACTTATAAACTTTAAAAATAAATGAATTTTCATTTCTTCCATTTAGAGGGTTCTATTTTTAAATGTTCTGAATCATAGACACATCATAATGAAATTTAGAAATCAAATAATATTGTTTTAAGTATTAGACCTAATTTTAAACCTAGAAAGGTTTTTATTTTGGTAAACTCATTTCTATAGTTAAATTTTGTTATCGTCATTCATAAAGAAAAAATAGCTTCTATCAGGAAGAGCGGTTAGCAAATTTTTTCAATGGACAATCTTTTAGAGATTAAGCATTATAAGATTAAGCCTCTGTGAGTACGAAAATTTGCTTAATTTTACTTCTTTGCAAAAAAAATTCTAAATAAAAGAATATAATGGTTAGACATAAATACTCAAGAGATTCTAAGCCAAAATAGAAACACTAAAGTATATATTTCTCGAACAGCATACACGTGCCAATTTTTACTTTATAAAAAATTGCTTTCTGAAATAACGATATCATGTTAGGTAGGATTATTTATTTCTTTGTTTTTTCATTTTCGGATGTGATCCTGAATACAGTCAGAAATATATATATAAATATATTTATGTTTAAAAGTATTTAAAGACTATTTTTTCGGATGTATATTATTAAAAAAAAATTCTTAAAGAACTTTTTTGGAAAGATTTGAAACGCTTTAAAATTTCTTCTTTGGCGTGAAGAAAATTCTTTATAAACTAAGATAGCGCTTGAGTATTACTTGCCTTTATTTTTAAATTTCAGACTTTTAAGACTTTATGTAACATAAAAAAGTTATTTTAAAAGTTACATGTCTAAAAATAAATTGTTACCCAGAAAAAGTTTCTGAGAAATATTTTTTAAATTCTTTCTATTATGTAATACATAAGATGATTTATAATACTGTACATAAAAAGTAAATTATACTTTAATGCATGAATTTATATGTCCTTTTCAAAAGCACTGTTTCGCATTTTAAAGAGATATACAGGGTGTCCCAAAAGGTCGTTTACAAACTTAACATGCTGGTCTGTCATATCAAGATGAACAATTTTAAATAGGAAACTAAGGGTCCCAAACGTCTTCCAAATGAGATATGCGCCATTAAAGTTTAGGGTCCAAAAATTCAAATGATTATAAAAAACAGAAAAATTGGTCGATTCATTTGCGGTTTTCACTAAAATATTCTTTATGTCAGTATTTTCTTGAAAATAAATTATAAAGATAAATTTCAAAAAATGTCGATAGAAGGCACTTTAGACTTTGGAGTGACGATAAACTAGTTTTTACCATTATTTTTTGCATCTCATAAAATTTTTTTAGAAGCTTAGACATAAACTTAAATTTTGAGATAAAAATCTGAATCGTTGGGAGTGGTTAAGTAGCGCAAACTGAACTTTATTCAATGGGGGTGGGGAGGTTCAAATTTCAAATGATTATAAAAAACAGAAAATTTGGTCGGTTTTCGCTAAAACTATTCTTTATATCAATATTTTCTTGAAAATAAATTTTACAGATATCTTTCAAAAAATTCCCTCAGAGGGCGCCTTAAACTTTATAGTAACCAACAACTATTTTTAACCGTTATTTTTTGTATCTAATAAAATGCTTGTAAAAGTTTAAACTTAAATTTTGTACTCAAAATCTGCATCGTTGTGCGTTGTCATCGTGCTTTGGCATCGTGTGTCATTAAGCGGCCAAAAATGGAACTGCGTTCGACGCGTGGGGAAGTTAACATTTCAACTCCTAAACACAGTTCAGTTTGCGCTTCTTAACCCCTCCTATCGATTTAGATTTTGAGCACAAAATTTAAGTCTAACCTTTTGAAACATTTATTCAGATTAAAAAAAAACGGTTAAAAATAGTTGTTGGTTATTTTAAAGTTTAAGGCGCCCTCTAACGGATATTTTTAATTTAACTTTAAAATTTATTTTCAAGGAAATATTGACATAAAGAACAATTTTAGCGAAAACCGACCAATTTTTCCGTTTGTTATAATCATTTGAAATTTGAACCTCCCCACCATCCATTGAACACAGTTCAGTTTGCGCTACTTTACCACTCCCAACGATTCAGATTTTCCTCTCAAAATTTAAGTTTATGTCTAAGCTTCTAAAAAAAATTATGAGATGCAAAAAATAACGGAAAAAAATAGTTGTACGTTACTCCAAAGTCTAAAGTGCCCTCTATCGGCATTTTTTGAATTTTATCTTTATAAATTATTTTCAAGATAATACTGACATAAAGAATAATTTTAGTGAAAATCGCAAATCAATTGACCAATTTTTCCGTTTTTTATAATCATTTGAATTTTTGGACCCTGAACTTTAAAGGCGCATATCTCCTTTGGAAGACGTTTGGTACCCTTAGTTTCCTATTTAATATTGTTCATCATGATATGACAGACCAGCATGTTAAGTTTGTAAACGACCTTTTGGGACACCCTGTAGAGCAATATTTTAGTTTTTACAAAAAAAATATGTTCTTAAAAAAAAGCTTAATTTGAAGGAATTTATGTATATATATTTTTAATTTTGTATAAAGTATCAAAAATATACATTAATTAGAAATGAAAAAAAAAATGGATTAGGCTTGAAACAGCGTCTATCGTATAGATAACGTGAACGCAACCTTAGTGCCGTAAAGATCAAAAGTAAAAAGTCAAACTAATCAATATTTGAAAACACCTTTAACCGCACATTTCTCAAATGTGGAAGCCAAACTGATGAAAACCTTTGGGAAGAATTGTAAAGGGTATGATTCCTATAAAAAATTTAATAAACGGTCAAGTGAAATTAATACCCAACGGACAAAGAATAAATAAGAATTTCAGAGTCGCCATAGAATAAATTAAATAATTAGTTACGCTATTACATAAAAAATCGCTGCAAAAAGAAGAGTAAAACATTATAAAAAACTATACAAGAGAGGGTTGGGCGCAGCAGTATGTACAAGGAAAATATAAATGGATATATCATGAATGTTCATAGATATGTAAGGGTTAGATGTGTTTATAATGGCCAATTATCAACACGAGAGATATAGGCTCTAATTTAGGGATGCCCATCATGGGGATCTTTTTAAAGGAATCTAGAACTTATTTACGCAAAGAAGTACAAGGTTTGAAGTAAACCACGGAAAACTCCAAACGATTATGCCGACGGCCCGATTGAGTTCGAACACAGCGCCTCCCATCTACCATTTTCGATAGCAGAAACTCTTAACCACTTGTGAGGCCAAAAAGACGTAAAACTTAAACAGTATCAAATATTTGTATTTTGCATAGTCCTTTTTGTTTTAATCTTGTCCTAATCTGCTTACAATGAATTTAATTCGGTGTTGACAATCATATTTAGTTTTTATGCATTATAAAATTCTATTATTATTATTTTTATATTTTAAGATTTTTTTTCAAATAACTTAATTAGTCTCTCTACATTTTCCATAAATACATTTGTATGTGGTTAATAATCTATATATATGTGGGTCAATAGCCTTTAATTACTTCAGCCATTTTGAACTTTCTACGTTCCATAATTTACGAGTAAAATGGTTGTGGCAGCCATATACAACAGTGATCTTATAATGGTTTTCCTTTCTTAAGTACGGAACACAATAACTTATGAAAAAATATGTGCATAATGTTTGGTGTTTCTTTTATTGGTGTGTTCACTTTAGACAATATTGGAACATGCATTCTCCATGAGACCAGATATTTAACACATTAAGCAAACTTAAGTAGATTTTCATATTGAAATAAACTGAACTTTTCTTACATGTGTCACTTTTACCTAAAATGTGCATCGGCCTTTTAATGCCAGTTTCTTTATATAACCAGTGATGTGCTTAAGCTGATGATATCATTTACAAAATTTACTTCTTATTGGTTTTAATAAGACATCGATATGAAATTGGGTTTCGTTTCTGTTTCTGACGAAGATGCTGTCAAAATTTCAGCCAGACCGAAACTCGATCGAAATATATCTGTTTAAAAAAAAAACTCGCCTCTTCCTTCAGAAATTTGGAATATTACTCATTAGAGAATTAAATACAACGATTTATAAGACACAAATAAAAATATTCTATAATGCAAGTGGGCGTTTCGTGGCCTTTAAAAGCCCATCATTAAAGCAATAAACGCAAATTAAAATCATATTAAAAAGATTGAATTAAAAGGGGGGGACAAACAGGGAGAGGCGTACATCATCTCCCAATTGTCGACGGCGAAATGCATACATTACACAATGATCAAACCTTACAGTAATCAAACATTACTCATTGATTTCAGCTGTGTCGTCAAAAACGTGATACTCTCTTTCTATTGTTACGAATTTCATATTGTTTATACAGGGTGTCCAGCAAATAACACCCTAATTTTAAAAATTAAATTTCTCAAAAACAAAAGATCGACAGAACTATGCGGTAAACGGTTTGTTTATTAGGTAAGCTGTAAAAATCTTATACAGAAGTTTCGAACGGTGAATATTTAGAAAAGATTGTGTTCTGATTGCAAAAAATGCTTTGATTTGACATTTTTCTTGTTTTAGATTGCTTGCGGAGATAGAGTTTTTCGGTTTACAGTGCTATAGTTTAACGATTTTTGGAACTAAATTTCTTGAATTTCGAAATTTTAAAAATTTAATTTCAAAAATCTTTAAACTATGGCAATTTAAGCCGAAAAACTCATTCTCCGCAAACAATCTTAAACAAGAAAAATGTCAAATCAAAGCATTCTTTGCAATCAGAAAACAATCTTTTCCAAAGATTCACCGTTCGAAACTTTTATATAAGATTTTTACAGCTTACCTAAGGGTCATTCCATTTCAAGTGGCCCAGAAAATATTTTTTTGGTCGCTCGACCATTTTTAAAAAATCTGAAATTTTTTGTACAACAACCCTAACATGACGGAAGTTCAAAATGACCGCTCTTTTAATTTTACTATTTTTTGTTTGTGCATGGCGGCCATCTTTATTTTATCGTGTGCAGCGATTTTCTCAGATACTAGGATACACAAAATTGTAAATATCTCTTCTTCTATTTTCCCAATTGAAATGGGGTTTGCAGCATTTTGTTCAGAATAAAATAGGCTAAATAAACAATGATAGAAAATTTTTGAAAAATGAATTTTTACAGGTGAAATTTTAGCACAAAATGTACGATTTTTTCTAAAATCTATTCGTTTGCAAGAGGAAAATTTTCATGCAAGGGAAACTGTCAACCTTACACAATTTTTTCTACAAATAGGTCAAAAGTACGTGTACTCATACACCAAGTCTCAGATCTGGGAGTTAATTTCTCTTTGTGAAAAAAATTCCGAAATTCGTAAAAAATTTCAAAAATCGCACTTTTTAGGCTTTGATATCTCTGGTGGGGCACGAGATAAAAATCTGAAATTTTGGCCTTTGATAGTATTGTGTAGTAGTGTTATGTACAAAAAATTTCAAGAAGGAGATTTGACTACAAGCTGAGATATGCATGGAAAATATTTGAAAACAATACTGCCAAACTATTGTAAACTTACTATGTAATTGTTCAACAAGACTGTCAACCTTGCACAATTTTTTCAACAAATAGGTAAAAAGTGCGTGTACTCAGACACCAAGTCCCAGATCTGGGAAATGATTTCTCTTTCTCAAAAAAATTCCGAAATTCGTCGAAAATTTCAAAAATCGCACATTTTAGGCTTTGATATCTCTAGTGGAGCACGAGATAAAAATCTGAAATTCTGGCTTTTGATAGTATTGTGTAGTAGTGTTATGTACAAAAAATTTCAAGAAAGAGATTTGACTACAAGCTGAGATACGGTGATTTAAAAAAATGTTAAGAAATGCTATTACGAGTACATTAGGAGAAATGAGATTAGTCTCTTTTATTACAATATTTACACAGAAAATATCGTTTGTTGAAAACAGTTAAATAATAAACATTTAATTTACAAAATACTATGTATGCCCAACGAAGAGCTTAACAATATTTACGAGAGATGTTATTAGTTCGACCAGTTACTGTTGTCAGTCCATCAGGCTGTTCTTTCTAAAAATTTTATTTGAAGCTCCCCAAGTCTTGTCATCCTTTGTTAACTTGAATGAAATTCTTTAGGTTTAATAATTCAAGCCATGTCAACTCGATCAGTTGCAATCCATTGTCTGTAATTTACTTTTCCTGAAATGTGTTCCGAGTAAAATTGTTGCAATAGCATTTCTAGAAGATTTGTTCATCTCGACAAATAGTGTATTGGCTTAGCATACATTCTGAATTGTTTAAATCACACAGAAGCATTTGAAAAAGATATTTGTAATTAACATTTAACTTTGTACCATAAATAATTAATTTAAAATTTTGGAGGTATGAACAATTACATAGTAGGTTACAATAGTTTGGCAGTATTGTTTTCACATATTGTCCATGTCATATCTCAGCTTGTAGTTAAATCCCCTTCTTCAAAATTTTTTGTACATAACACTACTACACAATACTATCAAAGGCCAGAATTTCAGATTTTTATCTCGTGCTCCACCAGCGATATCAAAGCCTAAAATGTGCGATTCTTGAAATTTTCGACGAATTTCGGAATTTTTTTCGCAAAGAGAAATCATTTTCCAGATCTGGGACTTGGTGTATGAGTACACGCACTGTTGACCTATTTGTAGAAAAAATTGTGCAAGGTTGACAGTCTTGTTGAACAATTACATAGTAGGTTTACAATAGTTTGGCAGTATTATTTTCACATATCTTCCATGTCATATCTCAGCTTGTAGTCAAATCTCCTTCTTGAAATTTTTTGTACAGAAAAAATTGTGTAAGGTTGACAGTTTCTCTTGCATGAAAATTTTCCTCTTGCAAACGGATAGATTTTGGAAAAAATTGTAAACTTTGTGCTAAAATTTCACCTGTAAAAATTTATTTTTCAAAATTGTTCTTCCACTGTATATTTAGCCTATTTTATTCTGAACAAAATGCTGCAAACCCCATTTCAATTGGGAAAATAGAAGACGAGATATTTACAATTTTGTGTATCCTAGTATCTGAGAAAATCGCTGCACACGATGAAACAAAGATGGCCGCCATGCACAAAAAAAAATAGTAGAATTAAAATAACGGTCATTTTGAACTTCCATCATGTTAGGGTTGTTGTACAAAAAGTTTCAGATTTTTTAAAAATAGTTGAGCAACCAGTGCTGGACCACTTGAAATGGATTGACCCCTAATAAACCAACCGTTTACCGCATAGTTCTGTCGATCTTTGTTTTTGAGAAATTCAATTTTAAAATCAGGGTGTTATTTGCTGGACACCCTGTAGTTATGAGTCATGGCTGACATAGAACCTGAGTCCGATTTATAATGTTAGAATTGCATACACGACTCAAATTTGAAAAAGTTTTTCACGTGTTTATTAAAAGCTATAAGTAATCTAAAGTTTTAAGAAAATACGTCCATCAGTTATTGAGATATAGCTGTTGCTGAAATTGTGAAAAAGGCAGCATAGCAGTACATTTTTGGGTAATGTACGCCAAAAACTAATCAGTTCCAGTTTATATTAAGGTATAACTGAATCTAAAATTTTGTGAAATTGCGTGCTTTAATTTTTGAGATACTCACAAACTCACTCTTAGTTCTCTCACAAAATTTTTATGACACACAGAGTGACAGAGTAACAGACCTACAGACAGTCAGTCATTTTGTAAAAGCACGCTTTTTACGTTCTCTAACCCCTAAAGCGTGTAAATCCGTCGAAAACACGAATTCGGATATTTACACGAATCCATTATTTTCTTCTTGTAAAGATAACGTGGTCTGGGGTAATAACGCCAGGCGGAGTAATAACGTCAAGTGCTAATATTTTGCATAATTATGAAATAATCTGGTAAATGACACCCATGTGCTCTGCGCAGAAGGGTTTTGAGTCATATAAATCGCAAAAAACAGCTTCAAGTTAATTTGTTTCATTTTTAGGTCTTATTGTTTTTACAAGCAACTAAAATTAACGCTTGATCTAAAATTTGCGAGATACGTTTTGTGAAGACTATTTTTTTATCCGGAAATACTTTTTTAATTACATAAATTTGTAGTACATTTCATGGACTTTCAAAATGTTGTTGAAGATTTCGGATATCTTCTCGAGATAATTTGTAATTTAAAATGTACAACGCAAAAACTATAACGGGGTAATAACGCCAATCCTTGGCATTAATACCCCGGTTGATTCCCTACAGTGGCCGAGCTATATCCTAAATACTGATTCAAATAAACACAGTTAAAACTGTGCAATGTTTCTAATAATTCTATTTAAGCGGTCCTTTTTAAGCAAAAAGAAGATCACGGTCTGATATTCTTTTGCCTCATCCTTCCCCCTCACACACACCTTTATTTTTCTTACACTTTCACAAAAAATTGAACATTTTCAATAGCTTAGAATGCAATTTGTCAATTTCTAAGTTTTTAGAGTTTGTATTTTTAGAATTGGGCAATCTACATGCAATTATTCCATCTTATTTCTTAGTTTTGTTTGCATGGCGTTATTACCCATATAGGTGGGTAATAACGCCTAATAGCATTGGTCAAGAAATCGCGCTATTACATTTTATGAATACATATCTGTTAAATTATTTTTTTTATATAGATAGTCAATGAGTTGCTGTATCAAATCATATATTTGTTTGAAAAATACAAATTAAAACTGAGCCGTGAAAATTGGTAGAACCTTAACGTGGCGTTATTACCCCAGGGTACCTTAGTTAAAAATTGAAGAATATAAAATAATGGACATTTTTGTTTTCGTTATCCGCCGAAAATAGTAAGATTACCGAAAATCGCTTTCCGTTTCTGTGTTGGTCGGTTTTGATAAAATAATTAATCAATGGACGAAATCTTTTAATACTAAATAGAAAAAAAATTAACAGACAAATGAGTCACAAATTTCACAGCATTTGATTGATAGGAGCAGTATTCTTGCACTTTCTAATAGACAACTGGATGAAAGGTATCATTTTTGAAATATTATGAGCATAACCTTCAGAAAGGCGCTCAAACTAAAATGGCTTATTCGGATAAAAATACTTTTTTGTGACATGTTTATTTAGATTTGAAAAGCTTACATATATTTTATAAGTTTGTTAAGCGAAATCACTTAGCTTCGAAATTTTAATTAATCATTTAAAAACAATATACATTTGACAAGTAAAACAATTAAAAATCGCTTAACATTTGCAATGTAATTTTGTAATTTCAATTTAATCTACTTTTTAAATATGATTTCTTAATTAAAATTTAGAATTTATAAAAATTAATATGCATATATACATATATATATATTATCATTATATATACATTTAATGTATCATGATAATATATAA
This sequence comes from Maratus speculifer, assembly GCA_964019185.1. NCBI lineage: Eukaryota > Metazoa > Arthropoda > Arachnida > Araneae > Salticidae > Maratus > Maratus speculifer. The sequence continues at coordinate 333,594,130 of OZ025292.1, forward strand.
TACATTTTCTTTTACCTCAGTAAATCAATAGATATTATGAAATAGATGCATCGCCCCCACACAAAAAAACAAGAAAATAAATTTAATAAAATCTCAGTTAATATTGCTCCCTTTAATATTATGATATGAATTTATTATATTTACAGGGTGTTCTATTAAGGACTCCCCAACTTTCAAATGACATAACTTCGAAACAGAGAGACAGAAATGTGAAACAAGTTGAATGTTAGGCAGATAGGTCTGGAATTTTTATACATCAATTTAAAAAATAATTCCAATACTGGACACGAGAAGGCGCTGCAATCACGAAGCTGTAGCTTTGAAATAGTTCCGGAAAGAGGGCTGTTTGAACTGAGATAAAAATCACACAACAATTGTTTCGATATGATTGCCTTTTTCAGCAACAAAATGACGCAACCTAAAGGTAAAGTTCAAAACCACTTGTTATAATACTTCTTCTGAAATGGATGTACATGCCTTTCAGATGAATGTTCAAGCTGTTCCAACGTCTGAGAATTCTTAGAATAAACAGCGTCCTTTAAGTAATCCCACAAAAAGTAGTCGCATGGATTGAGATCCGGAGGATATGGTGTCCAATCCATACTAATATTTATCACATTGGGATAATTTAAAGCAATAATTCTTTCACTGAAGTATTCCTCGAGGGACTCAAACACTGCAGTAGTACGTTGCGGTCGGCCTCCATTCTGCATATAGCATGATATCTTTGGTGCATCCTCTAGAGCTTGAAATGTTCCAACAAACTGCTGAAAAATTTCAATATATCGAGATGCGTTATCGTTATCCTTCTAAAAAAGAGCCCAATGATTCCTTTACTGGACAATACTGCCCACACTTTAATTTTTGCTAAGTGCAGAGATTTTGAAAGACACACAAACGGGTTTTCAGTGCCCCATATTCGCCAATTGTTTATTCACATATCCCTCTAAATGAAAATGAGTTTTATCGGTGAGCCATATATGACCGACATCAACTTTATTTTCATCAATCATCTGCAGTAACTTATTTGCAAAAACTTCTCTTTTTTACAGTGCTGTATTTGTGATCACTTGATGGCATTGTAATTTATAGGAAAACAGCTTTAGGTCTTTTCGCATTATACTCTGTGTAGTGGTATTTGAGAATCCTGCTTCAGCAGCAACTCGCCTTATGGATTTTCGAGGACAACGTTTAACAATTTCTTCGACTGCTTGCACATTTTGAGGTGTCATGACTGATCGACTGCATCCCACATTTCCGGCTAAATCATCGGCCACACTGCCAAACTTGTTGAATAAATTGCGAATTTTTTTCAAGTCTAGACCTTTTTTAACTTTTATTTTTTTAAAGCTTTGTTTTGTCACTGTCGGACTTTGATTTAATCGATGGTATTCAAGTACAATAAAAATTCGTTATTCCAAACAATACGACATGATATTCTTGAATTCTGAATTATTCTCTAATTCTATACAATTCTTTTACATGTGTCAGCAATCAAACAGATGCATGAATGAAATTCCTGTACTTGTGAATATCATTTAAAGCTCCATGTTCTTGTGCTGCCACCTATTATCCAATAGTGGAACTTTTTTTCAAATTGGTGTATAACAAATTCCAGACCTATCTGTCTAACATTCAATTTATTTCACATTTCTATCTCTCACTGTTTCGAAGTTATGCCATTTCAAATTTAGAAAGTCCTTTCTGAAACACCCTGTATCATCATCATCTATAATGCTGTTTATTTAAATTTATTTAAATTTTTGAATAAAGTCTACACTGCAAACGCACTGAAACACTTTTGCAACACTAACTGAACATAAAATCAACACTTCTGACTAGAATCGTATTCGATTGTGCTGTTTCGATTATGCATGGTTCTGTTCATTTTTAAAAAATTGTGTAATTTTAAAGGCACCATCTTGAAAATATCTTGAAGATTTGTTGCATATGTTGTTTTATAGTGTACCAAATTGTAAAAGTTTACGATGTGTTGTTAATTTGGGGACAAAGTGTTGTGCTGCACAACACTATTTTAAGAAACTATTTTCATCAACACTATTTAAAACACTATTTCAACGCAATTAACAACAGTATTTTTAGAACACATTTCTGAATAGCAATACTTTTGCAACATATTAAGAAGTTATTTCTAGAGAGCAGCACTTTTACAATATATTAAGAACACAATCACAACACAAAACACATTTCGCAACATAATAATGTGTTGTGAATTTGAGGACAAAAGTGTTCCAAAATGTGTTTATTTTTGCGTTTTGAGCTTTTGCAGTGTAATAAGGTTAATTTGAATGTAATTTCCCTAATTTTATACATTTTTCGAGACTATACAGATAAAAAGAAAATATCTTTTATTTTAAAACCTTGGAAAATAGTTTAAAGCGAAAATTATCTTTCTGCTTAAAATTTGCAGATTTAAAGCAAAATTCTCCGGACTACAAATTTTTTAAATGAAAAATGTGTTATCGCATTACTGAATAAATAATACATAATAGTGTTATGAAGAAATCTGGGATGGAATTAATGTTGACAGTGATGAATGAGTTTTGAAAATTGCAGAGTATTTAGAGGTTTTCAGTTATGTTTAAACAATTTTGCTATCATGTTTTACGCTTTTGTAATCTTGATTGAGTAACACCAACTAAAGAGATTTATTTCTTCACTATAAATTTTATTTTATTCTTGAATTTTTATTGAACTTAATTTATAAGAGCTTATTTTAAATAAGATCAGTGAGTAAAAATTTTAATTTAAAATATTATTTTACGTTTCTACGACAAATACCGAAAAAAATACATGTAATGTTATACCATAAAAATTGCTGTAACACGTTGTTTGCAGTTACATGCAGTAATTTAACTTACATAATAATGTAATTTAAACTATAACATGTGTAATATTACATATTATTGAAACGTAATATGAGTTACTTCGGTTAAAATCGACAATAAAATGGAGGCAGCAATGCTGTTACGGATTTTTGGAGTGACGTTGCATAAATGTTTTAAAATATACTTTGCAAAAAGAAACATCGAAGTGTCTCAAACTTCCCATATTAACTGGCCCTTACGAAGAGTCATACTGGGTTATTGACAGAGTCACAAAACTTCTTTTAACAATAACACGTAACGTTTATAAGTTTTCTTTTTTCTCCAATATTGTTAAATGTATGGCTGAAAATTTAGGTATCGTTGTCCAGGCACGTCGTAGTTCAAACTAACTGTAAGTGGATTGCGAACATATTTCGCATTACAAAATATGTTTATCTTCATTATACAGGGTGCAGTAGAATTCTGCCGACAAATTCAGAGGAAAGATAGTAGGCATCAAAAGGATTCAAGATTTTCATAGAACGTGGCGCCATAAATTGCGTATTCAATTAAATTTGTTCCACACTAACTAAATTTGGGTTGACAGTTTATTATAATGAAACCTTTAACAGACATGCTCGTTTTTGGAGTAAATATGATAACATAAGAATATGGTAGAAGTTTTTCTAGGCGCTGGTTGTATGCACTTGATTCACCACATTTTGGACCCCTATTCCAGTTCATTCGGTATCACCGATTACATGAGCACATATGATATTTTTTCAAAACATTTTTATGGTGTTATCTCAACTTGTACAAAGCAAAGTCTGCATACTTACATTTTTAAAGGCAATATTTTAATTTTTGCAACACCCAGTTGCAAACAAAATTGGGAAAAACCCAGTATTTGCGATTAAATACCTAAGTGGTTTGAAACCTCATGTTCTGTGGTAAATTTTCAGCCCTTTGCTGTTTACTGTCACGCTGCTGGATTTTTTGGCGAATTATGCAACACACTGTATTATCCATTTCATTTAGCCAAATTATTTACGAACACCCTATATGTATTAAAAAAAAAGAAGCAAATAGAAATACTGATATCCTAAGAGTTAAATACTTGAACTCCGCTAACTAATATTAATCAGAACTGAATAAATCTTGTTCCGGAGTTTGTAAAAATACTGATGCTCATGTATTTTTAATTAACTTTTGACTACCGGAAATTTCCTTTTTCGGTAAAAATATCAAAGCATTTTCATTACACATCTTTTGAATTGCAAAAATTTCAGATTTTCCTTAGCGGTACCAAACCACCAATACATATCAAAAATCGCATATGGAATGCAATTCCATATTCATTAGATACCTTACTATTATTGAAAGCTCACATATAGCAAAATTTAAGTTTTTCGATGTTACAATTTTTCATTCTGGACAGTTTTACAGCATTTTTCTGTAATTTTGCCTAATTATTTATGAACATCCTACATGTGTAAAACCAAGAAACAAATTGAAATGCTGATATCCTCTAAGACTTAACTATTTAAACTCAGCTAAATAACGTTAATCAGACTCGGAAAAATCTGGTTCAGGAGTTTGTGAAAATATTAAAACTCAACATTTTTTTAAATCATTTTTGACCATCGATACTATTTATTTTCTGTAAAAAAAAATCACAGCATCTTCATATACATAGTTATATTAAATTTAAAAAAAATTTTCAGAGTCTCCTTATTAATACCAAACTATCAATACATATCGAAAATCCGATATGGAATGAAATACACTACACTCACCACTCAATTGATACTTTACTATTAAAAGCTCACAGATCATGCAAAATTTCCATTTTCCGAACTTACAACTTTTCATTCTAGACAGTTTCACAGCATTTTCCTGTAAAACTTTTTCAATACGTTTTACTTAAATAAACACATTTCGAACAAGAAATTTTATTCAAAAAATGGTCTTGTTACTAAATGAAATTTATTTCATTCAATGTTAAAAAAAATTTCTGGTTCAGAACCGCTTTATTTGACTTCTGCTAAACTGACAATGTGTAATTAAAAAATAATTACATATTTAAAATTTGCAAAAAATATTAAATATTGATCTATAAACATTGTTAGTGTTGAGTGTGTGTATCAAACTTCCTCTCGCCTTATTATATAGTGCCTGAATTAAGAGAAATATTTTATATAATCTATAAAAATTTAATTTGAGCTGAAAAACTTTTCTCTTTTTTAATAAATTTTCTGTTTTTATCATAATGACATTTTAATTACTTTATCTTCCAGATGCTAGACAATTTAATTCCCATTCGAATATTTTTTAACAGAAATTTTTTGTTAGTTGAGCGTAATTAATTTCTCCGAAGAAGATTTTTATCCATGATTTTTTTTTCTAAACCTGAATCTTGAGTAAGAATATAAATATGCATGTATTTCTAAAAATAACATTTATCAGATTAAAGATTTGAATTAATTTCCGAGAATATCTAAATAATTTAGATTAAAATAATGTATAAGTGAATGAAATATAATGCAATTAATAAGAATGCTCAACTTAATAAAAAGAAACTCATATGTTCGTAATTTATGTTTTTGCTACTTTCTCCTTTAACATGTTAATTATATCCATTTTACAGGTTTCAAGAAAAATTTTACAATAAAATTAACAAAATTAATTCATTTGAGCATCAACAAAATTAATATATTTGAACTATATTGAGATATATATTAATTAATATTAAGTAACGTGCCCTGGTGTAGTAACGCTAGGGTGGGTAATAATGCCAGTATCACGCGTAATTCTGAAGAAATCTTAGAGATGGCACCTATGGGTTCTGCACAGAAGAGTTCAGAGTCATTTGAATCACAACAATTGCTAATAGTTAATTTGTTCCATTTTAGTCCAAAAGCCGACCGCACAAATCTTATGTCATCGAACACATGAAAAAACTCTTTATTTTATGAAAGAGTAGTAATAGGGGAATCTAATCATCCATGTCTGCCGGAAGTGAAGTAATGCTTAAGCCAAAAATGAATACCACTAGTGGCTGACTCGTAGGCTTAACATTTTGTTTTCCTGCACCCAGTTTTCCATGTTTTTGATTGTATTACAAACACAGTAGGATTGATTGATAGTTTTGATTGTAGGACAAACATAATGATAAACTTACGCGTCAACCACTGGAGGTATCAATTTTTGGCTTATGCACTACTTCACTTCCGACAGACATGGATCATTAGATTTCTCTATTACTACAAATCCATAAAATAAAGGATTTTTCTTCTGATCGATGACATAGGGTTTTGTGCGGCGGCTCTTGGATTATTTGTAGATCTGATCTTAGTAAGAAGCACGTGAAAGACAATGCTAATGTAAAATATTCCAGATAAGTTCTTTGATTTGATAACTATATATTTATTAGAAAATACTTCGTTAATTACATAAATTTGTTGTGTATTGTATACACTTTCAAAATGTTCTGGAAGATTTTGGGTGTGTTCACGAAATTAGTTTGCAGCTTAAAATGTACTGCGCAAGATTTATATTGGGGAATAACGCCATCCACTGGCGTTATTACTCCGGTTGATTCTTTTCCTTACTGAAACTAATCCCAAGAGGCTTTGTTTTTTATTTAATGTTTGAAAGAGTATTACTGTTATTGTTGAAAACCAAAAATATAAGCATAAATGTCTGTATCCTAAGTGCTGCTAAATTTTTCATGTCAAAAGAAAAAAATCAAATAATTATTACTGCATTATGATATTACAATTTATGGTAAGTAAGAAAAATTTGTCGAATTCTAGATCATGTAGAGCTTGTAGCTTTAGAATTTAACAATTTACGTTTCAGTGTTCCACCTGACTTTATAGTTTTGTTCGCATGGCGTTATTGCCCATATAAGTGAATAATAAAGCCAAATGGCATGGATTAAGAAATCACGCCATTAAATTTTATGAAAAAATGCTTGCTAAAATACTCTTTTATGTATACATAGTCAATAAATTGCTGCTTAAAATCTTACATTTATTTGAAAAACAAATCTAGAACTAACGCATATAGCACACTAGATTTCCCAGGATATCCCCAGGAGGATTTACAATAAAACGCCATCATCCCCCAGGTATCATTAAGGATGCAGAAAATTGCCATCAAGACGTCTTCAGGAACAAAAAATGTCCACTTTAAAGAATTCTGGGAAGCTCCTCAGGCTCTTCTTTCAGGTCTTCCTTGGGAGGTTCTGGTGAAGATTTTAGGAAGTGATGTTAGAAGACTTTGAGAAACTTTAAGTTCATGTAATATGTAAAAATCAAGCTATGATTTAATTATTTTTTTTAGAAGAAAAGACGCACATTTTTTGCCTGTTATTCAGACGGAATCATATATAGATTACAGCATTCGGGAAAAAAATTCTTACCCTCATTCTTCCTGCTGGATTTGAGCCTTGATGTACTTTGGTATACTAGACACGCGCTCTATCCGCAACGTTGTAGGGACGGTAAAGAATAAATGTTTTTAAGGTATTAATGCAATATTTTCCCCTTTTTTAAACTCAAAACTAGAAAATATCCACATTTTTGTTCCTCTAACTATCTAACTTTTATTGCAGATCAAAATGCATAGCCTTTTGTATATATTCGATATAAATTTAAATTAATAACTCCAAAAAAATTTCAATAATTTTTTAACATTACATAACTGTCTTTGAATTTAAAATTTTTACATGAAACTGTATTTTTCAAATGTTTATAATATTCTTTTAGTATTTATCATTTAAAATCCAATAAAACCTTTCTGTACTTAGAAAATTGATTATGCACTATATTACACACAATTAATGATGCTAAACGTCTCTGATGATATCTCCCAATAAAATTTATTTTTTTAAATTAAAAATAATACAACTAGAGATGAAAAATCAAAATACTCATAGTTTTGTTTAAAATATGAAATATTTTTATGATGACACCAAATAAAGTCTAAGTAAGTAGGGTAACACCCCCAGTAATTGGCATGCACCAGTGATTGGCACATTTTACAACATGTCCTAAAAAAAGATTTATATCCAGTCTTTTAAAAATTCAAGACCATATATCAGTTATATGCTCATTTATGTTAAAGATTATAAATTTGATTTATTTTACAAGATGACAATAGAGCCTAGGAAAGAGAAACAAGTATGGCTTGTATCAAATTAGCCATTTTGTTGCAAATTCTTATTCTTTGGCTTAAGGAAGGCATGCTTTTCAATTCATTATTATCTGATTTATAATATATTTTAAATTTTAATTGACAACATTTTTGTTTAGTTAAAAAGGGTTACTTTAATTGTGTAAAAGTATTTTCGACACAAATATTTGGATTTCTGAATTAATGGTAGTTGCCAATTAATGGTGCTTCAATTTTGCTAGTTCCTAGTAATTGGCACCTATTCCAATTACGAGGAATTCTCAAGGAATTTGAGATTAAACCATTTATTTTGGAAGTACTTTTAAAATTATAGACTAATTTTGTTTATCATTTGTTTTTATTTGAAAATATAAATTTTATCAGTAATTGGAATCCATTAAATCTTCATATGACAATTACTGGGGACAGCATGCCAATTACTGGGTATTATTGTAAATATATTGTATTGTTTTAAAGTGTTCACATTTCAGACTAATATGCTGATTTCTTGTTCTCAAAAACCTGAAATATGGCATCTTCATCTACAGAAAACTAATTTAAAGCGATTAAACCCAATGCAAAATGTAAAGTTTTTTTTTATATAAACATATGCCAATTACTGGATCACAAGGTGTCATACATTGGTGCTCTAGGTGCCAATTACTGGTGATTTCAGCAACTTTTTATAAATATATTTTTATAAAAATACTTTTTAATTTTATTTTGCTTTTAGTGGGCAAAATAGATGTATAGATGTACATTCTTTGATTTAAAAATATTTCCAAGTAAATATCTTATTTCTTTGTAATGAAAATTGAAGTAAGTTTAAAGACAAATTCTTAAAGTGCCAATTACTGGGGATGTCACCCTAAATCCAAAAAAAAAAAAATTCTCTTTTTTTCTAAAGTTTATTCTCTTATTTTTCTTCAGTCAGACTCACTCTCAATCATTTCTTTATTTTTTTTTTCATTTCTAATTTTTAAGTTTTGAAATATTTCATTGTTGCAATTTCACAGTGATTTCGTATATTTTAACAAGTATTTATTGGCACAAATTAAATCCGTTATTTATCAAATTCTCATACGACGGTACCAGTTGCAGATCTTTCGCTATTTACCACTTGTCGCGTGAATGAAAAATACTGTAAAACCAATGCATTGTTTAATAATAACATTATAAAATATTAAAATACTGTATTGTCATCAAAAACACATCATTGTACAAATTTATATAATTTTGTCGTATCAGGATTTTGTATGAAAATCGATTGTAAAATTTCATCATTACAATAAAACGCAGGTTGAGTTACATATAATAGAAACTATTAAAAGAATTTGTATCGGTTACAAAACTATTTTATTTTCTTCTATACTAATAAAAAATCCGTGCGCCTCTGTCTGTCTGCTTGAAGCCGATTACAGTTCGCAACGCGGGCGAGTTGGAAGTCGCGAGAGGTGTCTTTCGATTGGAAAAATTCCGGGGAAGTCATTTCGGGCATTTTCGAGACCGTGGGATCAAAATTAAAAAAGTTATGAATTAAAAACCCCTTGGGAATCGGAACGAAAAATATCTCAATTCCCTACGGAGCTCCGAAGCAGAACACTGCGCTACCTTGCGGTGAAGGAATGAATTTTTCCTCTTTGGCTAAAAGAAGAAACAGCCGAAAACCTCCATTTCTACCGGCGCTAATTGCATTTTTTCCCGCATCAATTTTTTTGACTTGCCGTAGAATATTTACCGTAGTTTTCGCTAAAATATTGAACTTAGAAATAAAACATTACTATCGAAACTTTTTTTTTGCGCGTTTTTTTCTTAAACCATCATGCAGACAGTTTTTAAAGTAGAAAAAAACTGATTACATATTCAGAATCTGCGTAAAAATCTGCTTCTGATGAACTAAAAAATACGAAAAAATGTCTTATGGGCGCGTAGTACCCACCGTGCAAAACCAAATATTTTTAACGGGACTATGGGCACGAAGCGACCATAGCGCCGATCCACAATCTTTTTTTTTCAAGTGCACGTGGCCCACAGTGCGAAATCACATATTTTTAACGGGACCATAGCTCTTTAATTTACTTTTTTTGTGCTTGAGGATTCGAACACCAAGACTTGCTTATTAAATGAATTTTTTTGCTTATTATATACTGCTTAATACCGAGGTTCGTTTGGAAAAAGTGGCCCAGCTAGCGGGCGTAGCTCGCTAGTAATGTTATAAATAAAGTTAATTTGCAGTTGAATCACGATTTAACGGTCTTTAAAAATCCTTTGAAAACTTTCCGTGCTTTAGGAATTCATTATGTATAATTTTTCATTTAATTAACGGTGTGAAATATATTTAGTGATTTCTTGAATTTTGTTAATAAAATGAACGTTTTAGGCAATTAAAAAAAAATCTAAAAGAACTTATAATTTTATTTAAAATATAAGGCCTTTTTATCAAAGAATTATTGTTTAAAAATCTCCAACTAATATATATATACAGTGGTGGTCAAAATTTTCCGGCCAGTTAGTTTCTTTGATTTATTTACCAGAAGGTTTCAGCAAAGAAGAAGCACAATTGCTTCAAAAGTTAGGAATATGTGAATCACCTCTGACCACGTGATCATTTCGATTGGATACTGTGGACGCTTCATGCAAAGGGGTAGAATTCGAAGTTCGCGTGTGCAAAAGTTTCCGGCCGCTCATCATTCCTTTGCATTTTTTTTCTATAAGTAAAGTGTTTTCTGGTCGTGTTTGAGAACCAATCAACGTGAATAGCATAGTTTAAATTCAAAATTGAAAAGTTCAACAAATATTGTCCGTAAATGAGTGATTAATTCTAATCTTCTCGAGGTATTGCGGTAAAGTTATCGATCGGTTAAACAACTGTAAATGATATTTTAAAATTATATAAAGATGACCGTGGCCTTCAGGACTTTCTAAGGTCCAGTAAACTTCAAAAAGTTACTATTCTCGTTGACAGAATTATCAAGAGAAAAACAAGTGATGACCCTCATAAAAATTCCGTTGCAATATCTATTTACAAAATGAAAATATTGTTGAAATAAGTCGGTCTACCGTGTCAAGATTCTGACGTGATACAGAACTTTATAGAAGTGTCGGTGTTCAAAAATTTTTCGTAGGTAAAAAAATATAAATGTACTGACTGGCGTTTTCCAAAAAACACAAAGTCTGGTATAGTGAAAACTGGACAAAAGTACTATTTTTCCATCAATAGAATTTGAAACTTTTTTGGGAGTGATGGCAGACACTACGTCCTATGACCCAACAACAAAAAATGTGATTCAACATATGTTATTCTTACAATGAAGCATAGCGGAGGACACGTTATAATGTGGGGAGTATTTTCTTCAAAAATTGTCGGTCCGTTATTTAAAATCCACGATGAACGATGCAATGTACAAGGATATCTTACAAGATTATTTTCTGCCTTATTAGAGGAAAATTTTGGTCGCAACTATTTGTTTTAACAGGATAACGACATAATGAATGCATGCAAGCCTTGGCAAGCATTGGTTTTTGCACAAAAAAATTTAGTTTTTGAAATAGCCAGCCTAAATGCCCAACATGAATCAAATAGAAAATATTTGGAAAGAAGCTGACAAACATCTGCCGAACTATAAATATTCCAACATAGCAGAAAATTCAAAAAAAAAAAAAAAAAAAAAAATGCAAGAAATCTGGAAAAAACGTACCATAGACGAACTTTAACCGTTGATTGTATCAATGTTACGTTACTGTGCCGTAGAATTTATTTCTAAAGGTAATAAAATACTAATGCTATAAAATACTAATTATAAATGTTGTTGATCGCTGTAGTTTTCTATTACAATACATTTTCTTTTCATTTGCGAAGGTGGCCGGAAACTTTTGAGAACATGCGTTTTTCTTTGTACTTAATTTTGTCAATTAAATTTATTGATATTTACATGTTATTGCACAAGGAAATTCCTAACTATTAGGTCAAATATGTATAAATATCACTTTAAAATTACTCTTCATATGGGTATAGTCACAAATTAACTGAAAAAAATTTGGCGGCCGGAAACTTTTGACCGCCAGTGTATATACATAAATATTCTTTTACAGAAACCTATGAATAAATTTGTTCGTAACGCTTTCTCTTACTATCTCATAAATGGTCTGACTTCTTATTCTTTGAAATAATACTTCCTCTTTTCATTGATTTCCGCAAACATTGCACACCCAGTATCAGCTGACAAAACTAATTAGGAGGTGGATAAGCTCTGTTGAGAGTACTGTTAGAGCAGGGACTGCTTATTGGAAGCATTGTTGGCAACTGCTTATGTTGTGATATTCTCACTGACACTTAACCAGGGATATATGCATGGTAAAAGGAGAATGAAGAAATTCTGCCGTTTATAGATATACGAAACTAAAGAATCAGAAAAGAAAATCGGTCTGAAGGATGGAAGTTTTAAGTGACGCAAAATATTCTTCAATTGAAAATTCTGTTGAAATATTTGATATTTAGAAAATATAGATAAATATCTATCTGCAATTTCTGAAGCTGTAATGTTACTTATATTTCTGAAGTTTTCTAAAAGAACTTCTTTTTATCATTCAGAATTAAAAAAATAATAATATTATGTTTGATAATTTAAAAAAAGATACTAGAAAAATAATTTGTTAATAAGTCTAAATTACATTTTAAAAATAAATTACTTAAACAAATATGGTTAAATCTTCAGAAATGACACTTAAAATTGAAACTTCTATTTATCTAACATTTTTTCATCCCCAACATCTATATAAACTACACTGAGTGAAAAGCGATATTGGCTAGGCAAGTGATAATAACCTGAATTAAACTTTAAATTTGCATGAATTTATATTTTTTAACCGATTTTGTAAAAATGCATATTTTTATTACAAAAAATCTTTGGAAATAAAATAAATATCGGTATGTGTGTGGTGGGGGAGGAGGGGGTGCGTCTAAATATTTATATTTTTTAAAACAAAATATACCATTTTATAGTGAATTGTATTATCTTTAAATTGGTGTTATGTGCTGTGATAAAAATGTATAGTCTCTTTGCTACAATTTTGCTTATTTTTTAAAAAATCTGGATTTAATAAGTATTTTTGCTTATTATTAAAAGGAACTATTAAACATCTGAAATCTAGATGAATCATAGCTCAATTTAGACTATTTTCACAACAAAATTTTTGACGGCTACTTATAAACAAACTCACGGTAAGGATCTCATTCTTTTCTTTGAATACCTTTACCTTTAAATATCAGAAAAAATATATTATCTAGAATTGTCTTTTGTTTAGAGATTTTAGTGTATTAAGAAATTTACTATTGAGTTAATGTAAACAAGTTAAATTAATTCCTTAATTAATAAAATAATATTCATAATATTCATAATATAGAAACACGTAATATGTTATTTATTAAAAATTAATAAAATGTTCATAAATGAACAAAATTTGGTTTATTTATAATAATAATTAGTATTTAAAATATGAATTAACTAATATATTAAATTAATTTTTTTAATTTAACTAAAAAGATCACAAGTTATAGCAATAATTAAGATGAATTGCAATTTAATAACAATTATTTAATTTCCTAAAAGATAAAAAATCGAAAAATTTTAATATTAAACTAACGCATTAAAATCGATCCCGGTTAAATTGAATTTTTTATTTTTATAAAAAGCAATAGAGTATTCTACTCCAGAATCACTCATTAGATGGCGCCAGCAACTTGATTTCTTAGGCATTTCCCGAAGAATGATATCGAGGATACATCTCCAGAAATGGTTTCCCGACTGGCGTCCCTCGAAAGTTGCTCCGTGGTACGCTGCTGGAAGCTCCTGAGATAATCGTAAATGACTATTCTCCAGGACGTCCCAATCTTGTCATTTTATTATTAGGAGGAGTTAGGGAGGATTCGGAGCTCCTGAAGAAGTATTGGGGAGCTTTTGTGTTATATGGGAGGCCACGAAATTTGGTAAATCCTTAATGTGACGTTATTATTCCAGGGCATCTTATATTAGCATTTTATCTCAACTACTAATATTATAAGAAGTCAGAAATTGTACGTTAAACGTGGCAAATGAGATGTATTCGTGCGATACTATTTCAGAAATATTCAGATTTTGATGCAGCAAATGTTTCATTTTTATGCAAAAATGCATGAATACGAAACTTATTATGATTATATATGTATATTAAATTCAGCAATACGAAATAACATAACTCCATCTTAAACCCAATGTTACCTCTAATTCAACCAAGAATCATTATTTATCATGGGATATCACTGAATTATAATAAAATTCAATAAAATAAAAAAAAAACTTTTATTGATATCTTTTTAAGTTTTATTCGATTTTATAAAAATTTAAATCTTTCGATAAAATTCTGCAACGATGTTAAATTTCGAAAGAGGTTGCTAAGTTTTTGCGTTGTTATATGGAATCAAACAGACGAGTGGACTACTATAAGTTCTTTGTATTTATATAACTACCTAAGGAACTTAACTTAAAATAACGGACCTGTAAATGTAAATCTATATTTGTTTAAAGTTTATTAAAGTTTTTATATATTTTATATATCCAATAATTTTATATCCAATAATTTTTATATCCAATAACATTTAATATTAACGTGCAATACTTTTTTTGAAATATCAAGAATAACTGAATAATTTCGTCTAAATAAAATTTATAAAAATTCTTTTTTTCCTTTCTTATTTTATTTATTTATTTATTTATTTATTTTTCAGTAAATTTCTATTTAATTATATGCACTCAGATAATACTTATTACGATTTAAACCACTATTCATAATTCAAATGAAGTAAAATAAGTACATTTATATATTTCCCAAACAATAGGTTTTAGAAACCTATATCTATTTCTTAAGTAAATGTAATCCAATATATTTTCCCATATGAGAATTGGAACTTTTAAAAAAATGCATTTCTATCCTATTTCTTTTAAAATTTGCTGTAAAAGCGAGCCTAAAGCACAATATCTTCCACTGAACAACAACTACGAAAAAAGGATTACTTTAAAAACCTTTAAAAATGATCCTTTTAGAATTATTCTTAGTCCCTTGAAAATATATTGCAAAACTGTGTTACATTTTTTTCATCTGCTTATGTTAAACATAACTATAAAATATCGCCACTACATGGAAATGACTTAAGTATAGCGTTGAAATGTACACTGACTGTATTTTGGACATTTGAAATCCTAATTATGGTTTTTAACTATCACATTTTATTAACATCATTTTTAATACAATGATAATAATAAGAATTTTTGATACTAGCTTATGATTTATAACTAAAAAAAAATAATTTAGGGAATTATGTCATTTTTTATATTCTGTAAAACATTTGTGTAACGTTACACTATTAAATTGGTGGCAGACTTGCTGCCTCCAATTTTATGGAGTAATTTAACCGATATAAGTGGTGTAACACTGCTATGTTACACAAGTAATATATGCTTAAATTACTCCATTATATAAGTGAAAAAAATTACTCCATAAAATGTAGGTAGCAGCTACCACCCAATTTTATGGAGTAACGTTACACAAATGTTTTACAGTGTATTTTATAAAAATTGTACATACATTTATTTATTTATTTCCATTTTCAAATTAATTATAAAATAATATATAAAAATGAAAATTTGTCTGTGTCTGTGATTCTAAATAAATTTACAGTTTGAAGCAAGAATTGCGAAATGTTAGCTTACAGTCTTGGAAAAAAAACACTTCCAACTAACTCTGCAAAAAACAATTGTAGAAGAAAATTACTGGTAACAAACGATTGAAAATTAATTATCATTACTCAAGAGCCTTCAATTAGCCTAAAAACAATTTTTCATATTTCAAATGAAAATCAAATTCTTTAATTGCTTATAGGCGTTAATGCCAACCCAGTGAAAAAGATTCCATGCCGGGAATCGAATCCGGGCCATCAGTATAGCACACTGACGTTCTACCGACTAAACCACATGGAACGATAACCAGCTTGGAACTTTCTCACTATTGTGTGTTGGCGAGACTACATTCACAGCACAAGATGGAATATATTCCGTGAGCCACCGAACTCGGGAAAACACAGAACTGAAATAGAACCAGCATCGATGAATATATTAGAACGTGGAAATTTTTGCAATGAGAAAATTCGTCTTGAATACAATATTTCAAATGGAAATTAAATTTCAAATTCTTTAATTGCTTATAGGCGTTAATGCCAACCTCGTAAAAAAGATTCCATGCCGGGAATTGAACCCGGGTCATCAGTAAAGCTCACTGACGTTCTACCGACTAAACTACATGGAACGACACCCAGCCTGTCAGTCTGTGGAAATGTGTCTGTGGAAATTTTTCTCACTGGAAAAATTTCCACGTTCCAATATATTCATCGATGCTGGTTCTATTTGAGTTCCGTGTTTGCCCCAGATCGGTGTCTCACGGAATATATTCCATCTTGTGCTGCGATTGTAGCCTTGCCAGCACATAATAGTGAAAAGTTCCAGGCTGTGTATCTTTCCATGTGGTTTAGTCGGTAGAACGTCAAGGCGCTATACTGATGGCCCGGGTTCGATTCCCGGCATGAAATCTTTTTCACTAGGTTGGCATTAACGCCTATAGGCAATTAAAGAATTTGAAATTTAATTTTCATTTGAAATATTGTATTCAAGACGAATTTTCTCACTGGAAAAATTTCCACATTCTAATAGAGGGCATGAAATTTGAGCTTTCAAGGTACTTGTCAGACTAAAATTTTTACTCGCCACTATTTTATATTCATTCAGACAACAATGTGAGCCCTCACACCTGCGCAGAAAATGAAATATCTATGACAAATTTAATTTAAATTGCCGATTGTTAGAAGGAGCTGTCTGTTAAATCCAGAATATTTTACATTTATAAAAAATAAGGAATATTTTTTTAAATATTAACAGATGTAGTATAAAAAACTTTCTACTAACAAAAAAAAATGCAGAAATTGATAGAACGAAATATATTTACTGCAAAAAGAAAAAAAATAACATTAACTCAAAATAAGCTTGCTATAAGGTTTCGCTCGGTGGTTACAGAAATACATACCAATAATAAGTTCCTGTACTATTAGCATTTCAGGTTTGTGTAGCGCTGCTGCACTGAAATACCACTTATCAATTGCAGCTGTAGGTTCAAACTCTGTCAGGGTGGGTCCATTAACAGATATTCTGAGCAAATCATTCATTGTCTCAGTCTTCAGAGAATTCTTGTATGCTGTCTTGAGTCTGCTGTGACAGCTGAACCCTCTTTCACATGAAGCTGTGCATACTGGTAAAACAGCACAAAATGTTAGGATCTGGAGCAAATTGGGGAATCTTGATGAACATTTTTCAGTGTAAACTTTCTCCAGCATCTCTTTCAGTGTCATTGATGGGAAAATAAATTCTGTCCCCTCTGCCAATACAAGGTCTACGTTTTTGAGGTGTTAAGAGGTTTGAGTTCAAATACATAAAGAGCTTCTTTATTTCTTCTATCCCAAAATCAAGAATTTTTTCTTTGGGAGACCAACCCACAGTGACAAAAATATGCAGACATGCTAACACATCTGATGACATAGATTGCAGTCTTTCTGTAATGTATGTCTTTGTATGTTTAATTAAAGTCTGAAACTCTTCCTCCTCATTTTCTATATTTGTCAGCTGCTTATCCTTGATTATCGTTGAAAAGGATAGATGAGTTAGATCTGTTCGAGATCTGTTAGAGCTGAGATCCAGTGTTCAATTTTTATTTTCAAAGATGAAATGAAAAGTTCCTTGTTTTGTAATACTATATTTAAAGGGTTCAATTTCCGGTAGAAATCCAAGAGGAAGTACAGAGCTTTAAGAAATTTATAATCCTGCAAACTTTTCAGCAAAACCTTAGCTTTAGAACTGTCATTGTCTTTTCCATGGGCCACTTGTTCAAGATAGCTGATTCGGTATTGCCGCGTGAGTGGTATAAAAGTGGGGGAATGAATGCAAACAGGGGAATTACATTCCTCCATAGGATAGATGAAGAAAAGGACGACGGAGTATTTTTATTCTTTTGGAAAATAAATATCATCGCTTCATTTTGAAATACTTCCGTGTATCGCTGTAGATAGTTTGATTTGAAGCACAACATTTTAAAAGACGAAATTTACTCGCCTAGCTTAAATATTTACTCGCCAATGGCGAGCTGGCGAGTGGAATTTTCGCGCCTTGTTCTAATATATTCATTGATGCTGGTTCTATTTGAGTTCCGTGTTTGTCCCAGATCGATGGCTCACGGAAAATATTCCATCTTGTGCTGAGATTGTAGCCTTGCCAGCACGTAATAGTGAAAAGTTCCAGGCTGGGTGTCGTTCCATGTGGTTTAGTCGGTAGAACGTCAGTGCGCTATACCGATGGCCCAGGTTCGATTCCCGGCATGGAATCTTTTTCATTAGGCTGGCATTAACGCCTATAAGAAATTAAAGAATTTGAAATTTGATTTTCATTTGAAATATTGTATTCAAGGCGAATTTCCTCACTGGAAAAAATTCCACGTTCTAACAAACTTTCATGCAATTCGTATGATACGTTTTTGAAAAAATAAATACTCCAAAAAGAAAATGTTTTATACGTAGATATACGTATCCATCGTTATATGGAGTTCCATTACCTGCGGTTTATTCTGCGAGCTGTTTCAAATGGCAGACCGGATGCTATGATCAATAAAGTTATCTGAGCGAAAAATCCCAGCCATCTATCGCCCAGATAGCTTAACAGGTAAAGCACTGGCCTTGAAAGCCAAGTATCCGGGTTCGATTCCCGGCCTGGGCAATTTTTCGCTCAGCTGGAAATATTCAATTCGTATGATTACTTTACCAATCAGTTTGATTGTGTTAAAAATAATAGTAAAAACAGCTTACTAAAATAATGATAGCTTTTTGAATTTTCACGATATTTGATTGCATTTTTTTATGAGTTACTCCATAAAATTGACTATTAAATGATGTAAAAAAATCATCATTCGCGCAAACGCAGATAAAAATTATTTGATACAACTACTCATATTTTATAAAATATTTAATATATTTTTATTCCAATTTTGCTATATTTTTTCTACTACATTTTGCAAATTTTTCTGAAATTCGCGCTAAATTTTTCCAAAAACCCTTGATGATATGAACAAAAAACATACCAGAATTTTTTCAATTGTTCAAAAAAATCGCTCTATCTCCATGAATATACATGCTATTCTCACAAAAATCAGCGTACATGTTGCACTGTATCGACATATTTGTATTCTGCAGCGATAAATCATTTCGTGTATTTTCAGGATGATCCCAAATATTTCTATTATTCCTTGATTTTTCTTCGGCCTCCTAATTGCCCTGTTTATCAAATGGATGTTGATAAACATGAGGTCAAACATAATCTTTATAATCTTGAAGTTCCAGAAGAATCCGACAAGTATATTTTTAAATATTTGACAAAATGTCAAAAAGTGAAAGTGTCCAAATACTTATTGGTAGATAGTGTATGCATAATTTTGGATGAAATATGTACAGAGTTATGGAAGTTATATTTCTGTGATAAACTGATATATATATATATATATAGATAGATAGATAGATAGATAGATAGATAGATAGATAAAGTTTCTAATTGGGAGTGGTTTTTGGATGCGTCGTTCATGATCCGCGTCGATCTGCAGAGTGTGTTCAGAAATTTTAACGTAGGAGAGAATGTAATAGTCAGTATTTCTTACAAAATCTATCTACTAATAACTTTTCTAGACACGCATTGGATAAGACAAATAAATATTTCAATCTAAGTAAATCAGTTTAACTGCGGTTTATCGTTACGATAAACAACTTATACAGTATAATCTCCATTATTCTAGCTAATTGGGACTGGCAATATCTCGGATATCGTAAATTTCGGTTATTAGAAATTATGCATTAAATCTCGCTGTATCCTCGAATTTCAGATCCTTCAGAATAAAAACTTTTTTAAATGATAAAAACAAGCATATATAAAATGATATTTCACTGTTCAACAAATTTAAAAATAAATCAACTACTAGCAGTAAATTTTAAGAAACAAATTGATTTTTTTATGTACTAATGAAATATTCAAAGAAACATTTTCAAAAACGAAACAAATCTCAAGATTTTTTTTTTTAATTTCTATGATTCCGAGATTTTCTATGAGTAGATCTCCGATCACCCCAATTTTTGAGTAATGTCATATCTATCGTCGTAAAATTGCACCTTTGCTGCATGTATTTTTGGACACTTACTTTTTGAACATCTTTACTATGAGTTATAAATGTTCAATCAACAAAAGCCTATAGCAGGTATAATAAACAAAAACAAGTAGTAAGAAAAAAAAATCAAACTTTGTTATCAGCTAGGTTAACTGAAATCTCGATTAATCAAATGTCGGTTAATAGAAGTTCTACTACATTTAATTTCATAATTTACTATACTCTCATTGAAATACGCATTTTAAATAAATAATATGAAAGTAAACTAAAATAATATACAGTTTGAAAATCTATAAATGTAAGTAAAATTACAATTTGCAAATTACAGTTAATCCGAATAGCTATTTTCAATAGTTTTTACTGGAAATGTTTAAAACCTAAAAAATAATTTTTCGTTATAATCCAGTCAAATTAGATTGATTTTGGCCAAATTTGGGACATAAATCTCAAAGTTTTTAAAAATTTCAATATTGATCGGGAGGGTCTACTATTCAACGTACCAAAAGTCTTGATTGATAGGGGTGAGCGGGTGGGAGGGGATGAAAAATTAAAAAATAATTCAAGCCGAATTAATAAAAGTAGTTCAATCTATTTTACCTACATTTTATTTAAAAAATAAGAAAGATAAATTAGAAACCTTTATTTGCCTTAAACAAAGCTTTTAATGCAATTTAAATCTAAAAAAAAGTGCAGTCTCAAAATTCCATATATTTTAAGCAAAACATCATATTTGTTTCCTTTTGACAATTCTTCAGAATATATCTAATATAAAAACATTTTATATATACGAGTTAGATATCTACATGTATATAATAAAAATAACCGTTTTGGTATCACTAGTCCAATCTTCTTTCCATGTATTGGATCTGGAAATAGTATATGGATGGGTAGAATATCTTGTGAAACAAAATAAAATGTTTAGGTTTTCAATTTTGGATTAAATTTATTAAAGCGGAATTTTTAAAGATTGAAGGAAATGCATTGAATCAATTTAAAAATTTAAAATTAAATTGATTCAAGACTTTTATGGATTCATGGATAATTTAAATTCTTAAATTTTAAATTAAATTAAAAATTTCTTAAACTTTAACTTGTTTTCTTTTACTAGAAAATAGGGTATAAAATATATTTATAAAAATATATCTAAAAAAGTAAAAATCTCATTTTATTGAACTAAAATGTTCAATAATAATCAATCAATCAGATTAAATTTAAAATATAGGAAATATTGATTCATTGTAAATTATGAGAAAAAAAAAAGCCGAATTAATGAAAATGTCCCCGAATTCCCGAAATTATCCCAAGATAGACCAGTATGTGTACAGACGAACTGTTAATAATATGTTATACATTGTTAAAATTATAAAACTGAATTTTTAACAGTTTTTATTTTCGGACGATGTTTTATATAAGTAAGATTGAATACTTGTGGTAGAAGAAATTAATTAAAAAATATAACACCCATTTTTTCTTAGTTTCAAATAACAATGTTCATAATAAATCCCACATACATATAAATAACACCTGCATTTAACTATTAAAGTTACATACAAATATTCTACAAACATAAATAAAATAAATACGATAAACCCAACTGGAGTAAAAAATTAGCCAGAGATAGGATCGAACATGGGCCCACAGCGTACTAGGCTTTTGCTCTACCATTGAGTTTTATTATAAATTATAGTATATGTGTGTTTTATTATAGATTGCATGTTGATGGAATAATAAATCTATTCACCGATATCCTGTCATCTAATAGATGGTTGATGGCTTTTCCCAACTTGGTTTATTAGGGAATAATTCCGGACTCAGGTATCGGCCGGAGTTGCTCCAGTGGTTATGAAAAGCCTAGTATACACTGTGAACCATGGTTTGATTCCTAGCTCTGGCAAGTTTTTCACTTCAGTTCGCTTTATTGTATTTATGTCTATAGAATATCTGTATGTACCTTTAACAGTGTTCATGTTGGATTTCTACCGCAAATTGCGTAGATATCTACAAGAAAGATTTTCACTTTCTCTTTATGGGCAATACTGTTTCAAAGCGTGAAAGGATGAGAATTAATTTTTATCTGTATTAACCATTAGAAATTGTGATGTACCAATTTTACCATAAAAAATCACTATCGGTGTGACTTGTAGACACAGGTAGATTTCGAAATTCAGTTCTCATTAATTAACAAAAAGTAAAATATGATTAGATATAAACAAAGTTCAAAAACATTATTTGGCCCTATTTGAAGAGTTTTTAATTTCATTTTTCTGTAAGAGCTGGTTTTATCAGATTCATATTAAGGGAAATTCGTTTCAAAACGCCCACTTTCACAACATTTTTTGAAATATATTCTTTCTTAATGAAAAAATTGACCAATACGTCAGTTACACAATTTCTAAATAAAAGAAGTTGCCAGCTGCATGAGTTTGAGTGATAAGGTGAATTTAAAAATGAGTCAAAAAATAAACAATATGTTATTTTAATGCGTCCATAATCCTTCAATGACGATCGTTTAGAGAAAATCTGTTCAAAATGTCCAATTTGACAGCATTTTGTGAAATCTATTCTGCTTCTATCAAAAAACTAACCAATGCGGGACATTATATAGTTCCTAAATACTAGAACCTGCTAATTAGAAGCGTTTGAGAGCAAAAATGAATTTAAAAATGAGTCAGAATATAAGCAATTTGGAATTAAGTAGACTCTTAATACGATTTTTTTTTCAATTCCAGTTTTTGTTTAGTTTATTTTTGCTATAACAATTAGTCATATCCAAAATTTCTCAGTATAAAAATTGTAGATATTATTGAGAGGAAGTATAGTAAATTTAATCGGATTTGAAATGTTAAGAATTAACGATGTTTTTTTTTAAACCCACATTCCCCTTTCTTTTCGTTTTAATTTTTTCCCCCATAAAAGTTGCTTCTATCAAAAACTTGTCAATACAAACGTTTTAGATAATGTTTAGTAAATTTATAATCAATTTAATTGAATTTGATATTTTGAGAATTGACGTAGTTAAGAAATTTCTCGTCCCAAAACCTCTATTTTTTTCGACCCTTCAGCCCAGTTTTAATTTTCTGAAAATTGGTCATGCATAAATTTTGGGTACATTTTTAAAAAGTAATATAAACATCAAACTGATTCGATTATCTATTTTAATTAATAAGTTGTGTCAGTTTTTCGGTGTTCACAAAAAATCCTTTCAATTTCCATCCTATTGGCCCGATTTTGCTCATTAGCGAACTTAACTGACATTTTATGCTCCTTGATCTTATGTATCAGTTTGAAAGAGTTTTGATCAGAATTATAGAAGTGAGATATATACATATAAAAATAGATAGAGAGATAGATAAAATTTTTTACTGATGATAGTTTTGAGCTCTAAAGGTCATGAATGGTGTAGAACCGCAAAAAGGTTTTCACAAATTCCAACATAGGAGAGACCGCAATCGATAGTATTTCCTACGAAGCTTACCTAAAAACATTCAATCCTATACAGGATGAGTCATAAATATCGAAACAATAGGTTATCTCCTTAAATAAGGCCCCTAGACCCATGCTTCAAATTGCAAAAATTCATTAAAAAAGGTAAACTTTTTGATAAGATAAGTTGCAACACTCCGTAGGGGGGGGGGGCTATTTTAAAAAGTACGAAAATTAACTTTTTATACGCCCCCGTAGGATAAAAATTCCAGTTAGAAAAACTCTTCTTATCCAGTCCTGAATAATACACAAAAAATTGCATCTTCATACCTTCAAAACTCGCAGAGTTATAGCCATTTGAATAATTCATCAGGTTTTAAGGGATTAGACACAAATTGAAATGCGCGCACTTCAAAAGACAATGTTACTTTCACAGTTCTAGGAAACGTGTAAAAAATCTTTTGAGTTAGAATTTTGATTTTTTTGTGATGGTTAGCTGTATAATTTGCTAAGAAAATCACATCCTAAAATTTATCATAAAATTTATAAAAAAGTTCATATGATTAGTACGGATTTAAATGGGATAATTAAAAATCGTTATAAATCCAAACATTATTTATCGGATTTTAATTTCTTTCCATTTAATTAAAAATGAAAATCCGATTTTAGTTTTGTTTCGGGGTTTTTGTTTTTCAATATTAATTTTAGAACTACTAAAAGTATTTATTGAAAAAATGATATAACTTAAAAAAAAATGATATAACTTTTTTATACAACTCATTTTCAAAAGTAAATAATTTTTCAATTTCGCCCGAAACAAAACTAATGTAAAATAATTAAAAATGACATGTTTCAAGTTTGTATTTTTTTCTTTAACAATTCTTAATTTTTAATAAGTTTTGCACTGGACGAAGTTTTCAATCCCGGTCTCGAAAAACCCGTATTAAAATCACTGTCTCTGATTGACCTAATACGTGCTTGAAATAAGTAAAATTTGGTTCAATCAAAATTTTTACAAAAACCACATAGATTTTAAAATCGCTTTTATTAAAAACTTTATTCTTTTAGCATTTAAATACACTATTCGAAAAAAAAAATTAAACACAATAAAACCAGGAAAAAAATCTGCCTATATCACGGAATTCTGTCTTAAACAAAAAATGTGTTGATCCATGCAAAATGAATACAATAATACCTGAGAAAAAATAAACCCCATTTAACCCTCCTAGGAAGGGCATTTGACTATTACATATTTTTTCTTTCCTATGTGATTCCGTCTTAAAAGGTTTTACTGCTTTACATTTTTCAAAGTCTCCAACGCACGGGATATGGATTAGCGATATTAAAATATAAGTGAAACATTCAGATATAAACAGAGATTCATTGATAAAATAAATATATCACAATCTTTGGCGGCTTCTTAATAATAAAAAGCGTAAATATAAAAAACGAAAAGCTATAATAAGTATTTTTGGTCAGAACTCCGCTCCGCGAAACAATTTTTAACTACACTAAAGTAAAACACTATGTAGAAATTCACGGCATAGCCGAGCTATGATTTAAATTTTCTTCGAAGCTTGTCCGGATTATGATTTTAACATTTTTCCATGCCGGGCAGAAATTTTTTCCCTATGGGTCGGTTTGGGACCGGACCTACATATTTCGATCCATGCAGAGCTACAGTGCTAACGGTCAACATATTTTGAAAACAACTTTTGATTTAAATCAATAAGCTGCTTTATATGTCCAAATAAGAGGCACGCTCTTGAATCGACATTTTATACGGATAATTTGTGGACGATCCCTCATTTGCTTTGAAAACAAGTCAAAAATTCTTCGTTTACAGGCATGACAAAGTGGTGTGAGTCACGAATTTTTGGAGAATTTTGGATTTTAATATCTCTGTCAGACTTGCAGATACGGAAATGAAATTTTTTTGTTCAATTAAGGAATGGACAAGGAATAATTTCCTAATTGGGAATTTTGCTCTAGGAGGGCGGGGCCGTATAAAAATTTAATTTTCGTATTTTTTCAAATAGACCCTCCCATGGAGTTGCAACTTATCTTATGAGAAATTTCACCTTTTTTTAATGAATTTTTGCAGCTGGAAGTATGGGTCTAGAGGCAATATTTAAGGAGATAGCCTATTGTTTCGATATTTATGACGCACCCTGTATAAGTATAAACATTGTATTATATATTTGTGGATCAGACTAAATATTTTAGCATTCAATAACATTTCAGCAGATTATTTTTATTCATTAAGATTAATAAAATTTCTATTAAATTTGCTGTATTTGCGCATACTTATATACTTCTAGTGCGGCTGTTTGATGTTAATTTAAGGTAGTAAAGCATGTGAATTCACAATTTCCTTCAATTTTTCCCATCTTTTAGTCACTGATGTGACAAAGTTTTACTTTTTGATAATTTTAATAACATTATAAATTTAAAATTCGAAAATTCTTTACCGATATCAGAGACAAAACGAATGATAAAATGCCTTTACCATATGGGTGGATTATAACTTCAGAATAACATAGCTATGTTTGATTTACTTTATTAAAATATATTTCTAATAATTTCATATTTTGTTATTTTTACTATCAATGGACAATTTTTGTTATAAAATTTAACAATTTTTCTTTATTGTTGCAAAGAAATTAAGAACCATAATAATAATTTGTGTACAGTAAATGATTTCACACTGTAAAAACAATCTGTATATCTACAGATGCAAAATTACAAGAACCTGTATACTTGTTTAGGACGAGTGACACGTATACGTCCACAAAAAGGCCTAAGAATCCTTGTTTATACCACCAGTAAAATTATACTGGAAATTTTGCCTTATTTAATCGGAGCATTTTCTCGATTTTATAAGGCATAAATTTCTGTTTTTTAAAACTGGTGAGAAAACATTAAATATTTCGTAAAAGGCTCCCGTCGCGAAGGGGTTGAACTTTATATGTACACTGTTAAAAAAAAAGGTGTAATTTACAAATTAAATCTAGATCTTGCAAAGATAAAGACAACTTTCGATTAAAAAAGAACGAAATAAAAATTTCCATAATCATGCTAAAATTTTATTTGCAACATAGGTTACTATTACATAAGAAGCTCTATGAACCTTTGTAACCTTACATATTTTTTTATTTGCAGTGCAAACATGTATTTGTTACATGAGTTTTCGTTTTTGCCGTTACATAAAAAGTTCTCGGAATCCCAGTTTCCAAGAAAAAATTTTAGTAACTGCATTTTTTTTAAATGCAAA
Organism: Maratus speculifer; assembly: GCA_964019185.1. Classification (NCBI taxonomy): domain Eukaryota; kingdom Metazoa; phylum Arthropoda; class Arachnida; order Araneae; family Salticidae; genus Maratus; species Maratus speculifer. The sequence goes on from OZ025292.1 coordinate 333,621,109, forward strand.
TACAGATTAAAGATTTTCACATGAAAATTGCAATTGATTTTTTTATAGATATAAGAATTGAAAAGAAAAAAGTAATGCTTCATACTAAAAATAAAAATGATATTTTCAAAGATTTCTTTGTAATATAGTAAACATTAATTTATATTAATCTGATCTTATATTGATAGATAAATTGACGTTCATTGACACTTTAAATTAAATTTAAATTTCCTCATTTACATTTCAGTTCCTTGGATATCGTTTAAAATGTATTATTTTAAACAATGTTATTTACATGGCTCACGCATTGTTTCTTCACTCAGACTTTACTGACTGAATTATATGTTCTACGTGAAACTTATGCCTATCCAGTCAATCACTTTTGACACTAATATGTAGAATAAATTTATCATAACAGTCTCTTACACTGTAAAAAAAGTGTAGAGTTACTAAGATTTTCGTAGTAGATTTGTATTCCAATAATTTTCCATGTAATGGTAACAACAAAAATTCATGTAACATTCCTCGGTTAAAAAATTTTAGTAACTATACAGATTTTTCTATAAGTGTATTTGCTAAAATATCTTGTACTGCATTAAAATGGTATTATTGAAGCATGAGTTATAATTAAAACAAATATGGATTTTCTTTCGAAGTTGAAAACATTGAAATAATTTATTATATGAAATTTAATTCAATGTTTGTTTTAATGTATTCATAATCGGTAAAAAGAAAATTCCGGTATCGTACATATTTTTTATTTGCATTGCAAACGTGTATCTGTTACATGAACTTTTGTTGTTGCCGTTACTTAAAATGTTCTCAGAATCCTAGTTTCCTAGGAAAAATTTTAATAACTCTGCAATTTTTTTACAATGCAGTTTAAAGATTTCAACGTGAAAACTGCAATTGATTTTCTTTACATATATTTATAAGAATTGAAGAGAAAAAAAATAATGTTTTATACTAAAAATTAAAATGACATTAAATTTAAATTTAAATATCCTGATTAATAATCTTGGCTATTGTTTAAAATGTGTTATCTTAAACAATATTATTTACATGACTAACATATTGTTTGTTCACAAGGAGTTTACTGACTGAATTATATGTTCAACGTGAAACTTATAACCACCCAATCAATCACTTTTGACACTATAATTTAGAATAAATTAATCATAATAGTCGCTTATTAGCTAAAATATCTTGTGCAGCATCAAAATAGCATTATTGAAGCATGACATATAATTAAAACAAATATGGCTTTTCTTTTAAAGGCGAAAATAATCCAAGAATTTATTTCATGAAATTTAATTCAACGTTTGTTTTAAATAAGTTCATTAATCGGTAAATAATAATAATCATGATTATTATTATTTTTTTTTTAAATAGCTCCGGAATATTAAAGGTATTTTCAAATTATATAAAGTAACATTGTAAATTTAACTTTTATTTTACAGTTTTTTGTAATTTTTGTTTTGTGATAGTGAGCAATTTTAGTCGTCTACTCTCATTTGAGAATATAGTCCAGGCATTTGGTCGAAAATAAATTCAAGTTTTGGTGCAGTTTTGAAATTTGGTACCTTTATGTTTTTTGGGCCGCTAAATACGAATCTGGTGTTATCCAATAAAATTTATCCCTGGAAAAACGTTTTTTTGGCAAAAATGTGTAAAAATCGTGGGCTTTTCTTTCTTTTTTCAAAGCAACTCCTTTATTATGCATTTTACATAAAAGTCCTCAGTGAATAAGTTAAAGAGGAAATGTTTTTTTTTTCTTTTTTTTCAAGTAAATGTACTTACTAATGTACATAATTATTTATAATTAAATAATGAGTTGTCTTATTTATTGTTAGCAACTTCATTGCAAAATGCAGTCAATCATATAATCTATAATATTATTTATAGTCAATAGTCAGTTTTCATGTTAAATCTATGCACAATGCCGTAATTCCTGTTTTCCAGAATTTTTTGATTTTCACACCCACTTTTGAACTTTAAGAACTAAAGTCCGTGTCAGCTTTTATCAATTAAAGTCTGTTTTAGTTATTTTATTTATATTATTTAAAAGCCAAGTTAAGAAATGCTTATTATTGCTGCTATTATTATTATTATTATTATTATTACATTTATTACAATTTTCTAATCGTAAATGAAGATTTCGATCACAGATATACTAATTTTTAGCACATTCCAACAAAGGTGAAAAATACTTAAACATTTCGTTTGTCTATAAGTCCGTCCACGCTCTAACTGCTGTAAATACACTCGGATTTCCCAGAAAATTTTGGAAGTTATTGACGTTTACCCTAGCACGAAAGCTGTTTCAAATGAAGTTTTAAACACGATTAGTTTATTTGCAGGGGCAGTCAAATTACGTTACATTACGGCCTAGGGGAAAAAATCGTTTCAAATGAAATCTAAAGATGTTAAAACCCTGACAAACATATTAAAATTTATATACGTTTACGAGGTACACTAAAATATGCATTCTGTAAAATATGTGGTGAAGAAATAGCAATTATTCATTTACAGGGCCACACAAAAGAATTAAATTCTATAATGGGTAAAGGGGGAATTGTGTGCGACATATTTTAATTATATTAAAACTATTCCATATATAATAAAACGTATGTATGTCGCTGAGTTTTAATACAAATTATACGATACAGTAAGTACAGGGTTGTTATAATTAAAGTTCGCCTATTCAGAAGGCTCTGGAGCCGGTTCTATTGCTCCAAACGAAACAAAATTTCACTAGTATATAGTTTAAGACATGCGCTCTGCAAAAATCGGAAAAAAAATTAGTCAAATTTTTTGTCACTAGGTGGCGCTGTGCCAATATTTAAAGTTGATGTTTGCAGATTGATTATATCAATATCAGTCAATCCAGACGAAACACACAAATTTAAAAGTTTCTTCAAACTTCGACGAACTGCGAATTGTTATAATTAAGTTCACCTAATCAGACAACTCTAGAGCCTGACCTATGACTCCAAACAATACAGAAAAATGAATATCATTTCATGTGATGTAAACTGCATCGACAAAAAAAAAAAAAAAACATGTCGCTCGGCAGTAAGGAAAAAACGAAGAACAAAATGATACATGCCCAATGAATCTTCTGCCTTTTTTAATAATGCATTCCATTCTCAGAATAGTGCTTTCTACAGCATTGCGTAAACTGTCCTGTAAGATTGAGCGAATGCGAAGTCTAATACTGTCTTTCAGATCAGAGATTGTCTGACATCTGTCTTTAGATACGGAATCTTTCAAAAATCCCCAGAAAATAAAGGAATCCGCAAATATTGGCGCAGCGCCACCTACTGACAAAAATTCTAACTAATTTTTTTTTTCATTTTCGCAGAGCGCATGTCTTCAACTACGTACTAGTGAAATTCTGATTTGTTTGGAGCCATAGAACCGGCTCTAGAGCCTTCTGAATAGGCGAACTTTAATTATAACAACCCTGTACATAGCATTTACATTGACATACGAAAGATTTCAAATAGTATATTCTTTCCGAAGTACTGTATATGTATCCAATGACGGCTGATGAATGGATGGATGAAATGCATTTTAATTAATTCTAATTTCACTAAATCAATTAACATCATATGGTGTGCAATAGTGGGTAGCAATAGTTGATATATACGTTACCTAAAAAAGCTCGCTAACATCACTGAATATGAGCATAAATTACTTAAAAGTAGTTTTTAAATAAGTTATGCATTTTTATGCTGAATTGCATTCAATTTACTAAGAAATGCTTGCAGAATATAGAAAAAATGAAACAGAGAACCACTCAAAGAATTCGATGCATTGACGCGTATGAATGATAATCTCTGTGAATGTGATTTCTGTAGTTTTAAGGGAGATTTAGAATAAAATAAATTTTAGCTTATTACTGACGTGTAATAAAGGTACAAGATAATCTACAGGGCTGAAAAAAGTATTCAATTATGTTTCCATCTATTAGTATAAATTGCTGAAAGAGAAATTTCAACCTGCTACACATTTTCTTGAGAAATTACATTTTCCCATTATATAGTATACATACTGCAACAGACAAATCAAATGCAGGGCTGTTCAAAAGTATTGGAATATACATTTGGCTATATACAGTAACTTTATTTCCTTAAATAACAAAGTTTTGTTAAGGATTTCGTGAAGTGTTAGAAAGTGCTTCATAATATATGCTTAGCGCATGATTTTTCTTTCTCGTTAATTATGTTTTAGATATGAAGGAAACAAAGAACATCAGAGTTATAAAATATAATCAATAATATTATATTTAGTATTATTAAATGGTCAGAATTTGCATATAATGGTTCTTTTTCATGTTTCATCGACGTGAAGTACCTTAATTACTGTTTTTCAGAATTTACTGCTTTTCGCACCCATTTTTGGGCACTGTTACGGACAAACCATTGATCAGAGAAAAAAATCTAAATGCATAAAATGTAGGAAATTTTGTCTTCTTTAATTTTTGTATTGAGGACTTTTTTGTAAAAAGCATAATTTTGAAGTTATTTAGAAAAAAAGAAAAGTCGCGTTTTTTACGTGTTTTTTTGCTAAAAAAACCGCGTTTAAAATATTGGGATAAATTTTGTTGGATAACACCAGATTCGTGTTCAGAGACCCGAAATACATCAAAATACCAATTTTCAAAACTGCACCAAAACTTGCATTTTTTTTTGTCCTTTTTGAGCACTAAATGCCTGGATTAATACACTATATGGACAAAACGGACCTGCCACTTGCGAATTTAGATATTTTGTCAAATACAGAGAAAAACACATGAGAAATTATTCTAAACCTCTAAGTGTGTAAACATAATAGTACAGGTCATACATTTCCGTGAAAAGGTTTTTCCGAAACTCCATAGGGGAGCGTCAACAAATTGAAAAAGAGCGAATATCTTTTGGATAATCCTGTCAGAACTAATGTAGCAAAGACGTTCAAACTGTATATTATCATTAAGTGCTTTATTGTAATAAACTTAAAAAAATTCCTGTATTCCTTTAAACTGTTGTTAAAACTGTGTTCCTTTTTATGCGGATAGCATGTATACTCGTACAGAAATTAAGATTTTTATGTAAACAGTCCCAAAATTTTCCAAGTTTTTTTGCTTATTATTTGCAGAGTTCTTAATATAAAAAAATTCTTTTCCAAAAGTATGACAAACATTATTGAATACAACACAATGTATTCAGAGTATTGTATTCAATAAAATAAATATTGAATATATTAAAAAGTGATAAAATTTTACGAAAAATGAGCAGGTTTATTAAATAATTTTTCATTGTGTATGCGCGAACACTACCAAAATTTCATTTGCGTATTGTGTAAATGTATAGAGCAGTCCCAAAAACACACCTTGAAAATTCTGAAAGTGATCGTTGATAAAATAAGTTAAAAATTCTTTGTTACGTAAAATAATAAAAAAAAAGTAGTGGATGCATCCAAATATAGTAGTACGTGCGATATTGTGTATTCTATATTGGCACTAATCAATAGATAAATGGATACAGCCCCTCATCTTTTCACTTTATTTTGGAAATAATGAATATCCTATCTATATTTGCTTATTCTGTCGACGATTATTTTTCAAAATTTTAAGCCACGTTCTTTAGAATTTCACAAAAGTTGCTCTATACATTTAGTTAACACAATATGCCAATGAAATTTTGATAGCTTTCGCGCATGTGCAATGAAAAATTATTTAGTAAACCTGCTTATTTTTTATACATTTAAATTTTTTAAAATTCTAATTACATGGTATTATGTACAACGTTGCTTGTCTATTTTCGAAAAAAAAACCATTATTTTATATTCAGAACGCTGTAAATTTAAAGCAAAAAAATCTTTGAAAGATTTGGTTAATATAAAAAACCAAAAACTGCTTTGATAAAAAAGAATAATTTCTCTACACGTATGCATGCTATCTGCATAAAAATGAACATAGTTTATGATAATAAATCATTTAATCATAATCTAAAGTTTGAACGCTTTTGCTACATTAGTTTTGACAGGGTTATCCAAAAAATATATGCTATTTTTCAAATTGTCGACAACCCCTTGTGGCTGGTTACCTTTGGCCATACATTGGAGACATCTGTATTATGATGATCAATAAAAATACGTACACTGTTAAAATTTTTGCTCTCGTTTGAACCAAACTTTGGTGCTCAATAGCTGCCACCATGAGACGGAGAAATCTCGTACAAATATTTGTAGTTTTGTATTTGAACCGAACGAATTTTTTAATGTGATTTTTAGCGATTTTTGCATTTTGGGGCTATTTTTTTTACATTAATAAAAAAATTGTTTCAAACTTTCAGCCTAATTTATTAAATGTTGTCTGCAACATTTTTTGAATTTCAGCGATTTTCAATGCGATTTCCAGTGCGATTTTTGAAATAATTTTTAATGATTTTTCGAGTTTTTGTGCTTTTAGTATCGATTTTTCGTCACTTATGCCAATATTGTAGATTTTTGTATGCATCATGATTTTAGTTATTTTTGAATTGCATGTAAGAAAGGCAAAAACCATAAAATAATGAATCAGTAACAAAGGTAATCACTGTAATCTATAATAATAATGAGACATGTTTGTAAGTGTTCTGAAGAGACCGTTGCACGTAGATTTACAAAATTTGGAGGGACGGTACGTCTGTATATAAAGTTTTGCACCTCGAACCCCGATTTTTGATTTTTTCATTTGATTTTATGTATTTAATTTTTAAACGATATTTAGCGTTCTTTTTTATGTTTGGAGACGATTTTTCAATCTTTCAATCCAATGTAGTAAAATTTGTTCTCTAATGAATAAAGTATATACGGAATTCGTGCAACAATTTCTGAATTTTTAACGAATTTTTTAATGGGATTTTCGATTCAAACTTTCAGCCTAATTTACTAAATTATGTCTGCTACAATTTTTGAATTTCAGCGATTTTCAATGCGATTTTTGATGTGATTTATGACGGTATTACGAGTTTTTATGTGCTTATCATTGTCATTTTCGTCAATATTATAGACGAATTTTTTACATCATGTTCATGGTCTTATGTATTTTTGAATTGCATGTAAGAAAGACAAAAACGATAAAATTAAAGAATCAACAATAAACAGGAATTACTTAAAATATTCACAGTAATATATATATATAAAATAATAAGAGATGTCTGTCTCCCTGACGCAGATAACACCCAGATGTCTGAAATTTTTGTCATATGTGGATGCTAACACCGGAAAATGCACTCTGCAGCCGGATTTTGAAATTTCAATTTAGACGTTTTTTAATTAAAATTTACTGGATTAGAGGATATTTGCAGCTTTCCACAGCAGCGAAGAGGCCAGGTTAGAGGCTATTTTCAGATAGCCACCAATCCTCGGAAACGATGCAGGCAGCCAAAGAGAGCAGGTGGTAAATATGGAGTTTAACGATTGTATTTTGTGGGTTAATGCTATCAACAATTTGCACACGCATCTGTTAATTTTTCCTGTTTTGATAATTTTGTTTTCCCCGATTAATTTATAATCAATTTTCAAAATCCATCCACTGCACGATCAAAAAAAAAGTAGTAAATTAGATAATTACCACTTTGATGTTTTGTTAGGGTTTGTTCAGTTCTGCCGTGCACGTCGCGCTTGTGCTCAAAAGATTTAGCTTGGCATAGGTCTCATTGAAGAAAGGAATTTTAGAATAATTCAATTATTGTATTATTTTTCTGGTTCAAAACAGCTATAATCAACGACAATATTTCTATATTCTTCCAAAACATGGTTTCGTAACAGGAACACTTACCTGTGTTTACCCAGGCAAAATTTAAAATACTATAAAATTCAAAGTATTCTCCTTATAAAATTTAATTTTTTTAGCATGAATGAAGGTATTAAATATGCGTACTTTGTTTGAAAACATCCATGGTCCCGAGCAGACCAGCTACCCTCTAAATAAAGAACATCTCTATTTAGGGGGAGAACTATCAAATCCAAAGAGTGTTCCTTAAAATACAAGTAGGAATATTGTTCAAAATAGATTAATAAATATAGCAGTGTTCTAATTATCTTCTACAATGCATCTAACTCTAAACTCAAAATTTCAGAAAAATTAATCCATAGTTAGTTTTAGAATTTTTTTTTATCCTGTTATATTTAATCGCTATCATTTTAAAACTTACTCAGAGTTCTTAAATAGCTACTTATTTTGAATTTTTAATAAAGTTTTTTTTTATAGTTATATTTGAGTTATATATATAGTTATATATATATATATATATATATATATATATATATATATTATATTTGAGTTATATTTGAGTCTTATATTTGAGTTATATATATAGTTGTATTTTTCAGTTATATTTGAAAACATTGATTTTCTTCGTCATATATTTTAATCTCTAACATTTTAAAATATCTTTGAATTCCCCGTTTCTTAAAATTTGTAGAATATTCCGTTTTACTTTAAAAATAACTAGATATATTCCCAGAAGAGAATTCCAAAACTGTAAAAAATAAGAAGTTGGCATATACTATACTATGACATTTGATGGAAAGTAAATTAAACACTGAAGAATGACACTTGATAGTTTCTAACAAAATTAGATTTATCTTTTTACTTAGAAAAATAAAATTGTATTTCCAGTAAGACAAGTATTTGACGTAAGGTCTCTATCAATCTATATGGTTAGGAAAGATAAAATATATTTCGCAGCTTAAATTGTATAAAAATTTGTGTCTAATGATGAAGTGGAAAAAGGGAGTGTCTTAATGCTTATATTTAACCCTTTCGGGTCTGGTGTACTGTTAATAGTACAGTCACAGCAAAAATAAATCTTGACATTTGCGATTTCAGATGTTTTGTTAAATATCTAGAAATAAACATGAGGAAAGACTCTGAAACTCCAGATGTATAAAATAAAATAGTTCAGGTCATATTTTCGAGAAATTTTTTTTTCCAAAATACAATAGGGGACCGTCAACAAATTGAAAAAGAACGAATATCTTATGAATAACCCTGACAAAACTAATGTAGCAAAAGCATTCAAGCTGCAGGTTATGATTAAGTGACTTATTGTAATAAACTGTGTTCATTTTTATGCGGATAGCATGTATACTCGTAGAGAAATTAAGGTTTTTATAAAAACGGTCCCAAATTTTGCCAAGTTTTTTGCTTATTATTTGCAGAGTTCTTAACTCTTTGCGGCGCAGAGCTAATTCAATGTTTAAGTGTTGAAATTAATGACTGATACCGGAATTTGAAAACAACTTTATTTGTAAATAAGAAAAGGCTATATTTCACTCATTCAATAAACCATAAATTTCTTTACCAAAATTCACGTGTCAATGTAGCGTTTGTGAATTAAAATTAAGTGGTTTCATAGATATACCACTGCGCCTCAAGGGGTTAATAAATAACAATGTTCTTTTCAGAAAATATGAGAAATGACATACATAATACCCTATAATCAAATATAAAAATATTAATAATTGTATGAAAAATGAGCAGGTTTACTAAATACATTTTCACTGCGCATGCTTTAAATCTATAAAAAGTTCATTTGCATATTGTGTTAGATAAATGTATAGAGCAACTTTTTTTTAAAGTTTCAAAATCATAGCTTGAAAATTATCGTCTACAGAATATGATCAAAATCCGATATTCCCAAAATGAAACAAAAAAATGTGGGGCTGTATCCATATTCCATTGATTAGTGTCTGCACAGTATTGCACGTAGTACTATATTTGGATACAGCTCCTCATATTTTTGCTTCATTTTGAGAATAACGGATTTTGATCTTCTCCCATCGAAGATAACTTTCAGATTTTCAAACTATGATTTTGAAACTTTAACAAAAGTTGCTCTTTACATTTAAATAACACAATATGCAAATGGAATTTTAATAGAGTTGACGCGTGCGCAGTGAAAATTTAGTAAGTAAACCTGCTCATTTTTCATACAATTATTATTATTATTTAATTTTGATTACAGGGTATTATGGATCATGTCATTTCTCTTATTTTCTGAAACATGGTTTTTTATTCAGAAATCTGCAAATAATAAGCAAAAAACTTGGCAAAATTTGGGACCGTTTTTATAAAAACCTTAATTTCTCTATGAGTATACATGCTATCCACATAATAATGAACACAGTTTATTACCATAAGCAGCTTAATCATAATCTGCAGTTTGAACGTTGTTACTACATTAGTTTTGACAGGGTTATTCAAAGGATATTCGTTCTTTTTCAATTTGTTGACTGTCCCCTATAGGATTTTGGATAAAAATCTTCTCGATAATATAAGACCTGTACTATTTTGTTTATACATCTGGAATTTCGAAGTTATTTTAATGTATATTTTTAGATATTTAACAAAACGTCTAAAATCGCAAGCGTCAAGATTTTTTTTTTCTGTGACTGCACATATCTTTTAAAGGAATGTTATTTTATTTTAAGAAAAACTTTTGCTACAATTTACATATAGTAATGTTAGCATATGTCTATACGTTTACTATATGACTTCATTAATGTTTATGCACTTAGTAATAACAATAATAATTTATTAATATTTATTTCATTTTTTTTGCGTTTTTTCAATTCTTTTATTTTAAACATATGTTATATATAAATGTATGGGAACACAAAAAAATTCCATTACATAATGGTAAGAAGGGGCATTATATGTGACTTATTTTAATTATATTAAACTATTTCATATTTAATAAAATTGATGTATGACGCAGAGGCTTAAATACGTTTTACGATATAGTCATGTATAATACGAATTGGAGAATATTTACATGAACACAAAAGATTTCAAATTGTATATTTTTTCCGAAGTACTCTATATTTATCCGATGATGGCTGATGGATGAATGAAATGTATTTTAATTACGATATGCGCTTTTAATTTTCTCTAAATCTATGCATATTATATTGTGTGTATCAGTGGTGTAATCGTAAAAAAAGCAGTGGATATTCGCTCGAAGAAAAGGGTATACGCTGAAGGCCTAGAATATATTCTAGATTGTACAGGGTTGTTATAATTAAAGTTCGCCTATTCAGAAGGCTCTAGAGCCGGTTCTATGGCTCCAAACAAATCAGAATTTCACTAGTACGTAGTTGAAGACATGCGCTCTGAGAAAATGAAAAAAAAAATAGTTAGAATTTTTGTCAGTAGGTGGCGCTGCGCCAATATTTAAGCCAGTATTTGCGGATTCCTTTATTTTCTAGGGATTTTTGAAAGATTCTGTACCTAAAGACAGATGTCAGACAATCTCTGATCTGAAAGACAGTATTAGACTTTGCATTCGCTCAATCTTACAGGACAGTTTACGCAATGCTGTACAAAGCACAATTCTGAAAAAGGAATGCATTATTAAAAATGGTAGAAGATTCATTGAGCGTGGATCATGTTATTCTTCGTTATTTCCTTACTGCCGAGCGACATGTTTTATTTTTGTCGATGCAGTTTACATCACATGAAATGATATTCATTTTTCTGTATTGTTTGGAGTCATAGGTCAGGCTCTAGAGCTGTCTGATTAGGTGAACTTAATTATAACAATTCGCAGTTCGTCGAAGTTTGTTGAGACTTTTAAATTTGTGTGTTTCGTCTGGATTGACTGATATTGATATAATGAATCTGCAAACATCACTTTAAATATTGGCGCAGCTCCACCTAGTGACAAAAAAATTGACTAAATTTTTTTTCGATTTTCGCAGAGCGCATCTCTTTAACTACGTACTAATGAAATTTTGTTTCGTTTGGAGCAATAGAACCGGCTACAGAGCCTTCTGAATAGCCGAACTTTACTTATAACAACACTGTATACACTATAGCTTTCTTGAGAAACAGAGTTCCTTGAGTTATTCCTTAAAAAAATCCAGAAGGTATACGGCGTATACCCGCGTATACCCTCCACTACATCCCTGGTGTGTATAAATGTTATACTTGATATACAGGGCTATAGAAAATAGCTCGCAAACGGTACTGAATATGAGCATAAATTATTTAAAGGTGGTTTTTAAATATGTTATGAATTTTTACGCTGAACTGCGTTCAGTGTATTAAGAAATGTTTGTAGAATTTAAATAAAATGATATACAGGGCCATGCAAAGTATTGGATACATGGAGGCCTACGAATGATAATTTCTGTGAATGTGATTTCAGTAGTTTTACAAGTGTTGTTCGTGTTGCGATGCGATATAAATAAGAATTAAAAATGTCGATATAGCAGACTGTATAGTTTATTATTAAAATGCGTTCTCTTCGTGAGCAATGACTGCCTTGGCGGCGTCCATAACAAACTGGAGGGAAACATCTGTGGGCGGGGGGTATATGCTTACGTCATTCGACGTCATAACAAAGGTGCGCCAACATACCGCCCCACGTTGAAATATCATTTCAATATACAATACAATATCTAAATTTACAATGAATAACATACAATACAATAAAGATGCATAATATAATAATAATGAATAGAACAATGAATAATTAAATAGACTTCAAACATTTGGTTACATAATAAGTTTACAGTGAAATGGTTAAACATATTCATATAATAATTTGTCAGTTTATTGACAAGGAAGTAAGCATAATTTCGATATGCCTCTTTTGAAAATACCCTGAGGGGTTTTAACTAATACCACTCTAACCTTACCATCTGGTCCGTTAACTACTTCCTGAACTCTACCAATTGTCCATTTGCAGGGTGGAAGATTATCCTCTTTTAAAAGGACCATTGAATTTGGAATAACATTGTCTTTTTCAAACTGCCATTTATGTCTGGCTTGTAAATTATTAAGATAATCTAATTTCCACTTTCGCCAAATAAATTGGACCATTTTACTTAATCTTTGCCATTGAGACAAATAATTATCGCGTTCGCCAGGGAGATCAGGTTCAGACACACTGCTTAGAGGTCTACCTATGAGAAAATGGCCTGGAGTTAGAATTTCAAAATCATTGGGGTCAGAAGACATGGGCGTGAGGGGCCGACTGTTTAAAATGGCTTCAATTTGTGCGGTAACTGTTAAAAATTGCTCAAAAGTTAATCGCGAATTTCCTACAGTTCGTCTTAAATGATGCTTAAACGACTTCACCCCAGCTTCCCACAAACCACCAAAATTGGGTGTCCTGGGTGGAATGAAATTCCAGGCGATTTCCTCACTTGTTAAATAATCAGCCAAAACATCTGGGGGGTTTCTAATCATGTTTGCCAAACGTTTTAACTCTGCACTGGCTCCAACAAAATTTTTTGCATTGTCAGTACAGATAGAAGAACTTTTACCTCTCCTACTGAAAAATCTCTTTAATGTTGCTATCATTGCTTCTGAAGTTAAGTCAGTGACCACTTCTAAATGTATGACTTTGTTACGAAACAAATAAAAATTGCAACATAACATTTATTGTAAATACCTTTTCTTTGACCCTTATATTTAATATAAAAGGGGCCACAGAAATCAATCCCTACATTAGTGAATGGGGAACTAGGAGTAATTCTTTCTGAGGGAAGATTTCCCATAATTTGCTCAATACATTTAGGTTTATTTTTGAAACAAATTATGCAGTCATGGACAATTTTTCTGGCAGTATTTCTACCACCCAGTGGCCAAAATTCTTGCCTAATAAGATGGAGTAAAATTTGGGCTCCAACATGTAAATATTTAAGATGAAAATATGCCATGATCAATAAAGTCAGTTTATGATTTTTTGGGAGCAATATCGGGAATTTTTTATTAAAGGATAAGTCAGAATTATTTAACCTACCACCTACCCGTAACAATTTCTGCTTATCAAGAAAGGAATGTAAACAACTCACCTGGCCCTTCTTGGGAATTTCTCCCTTTTCAAGGGTTTTGATTTCATACTCGAAAGATTTTACCTGCACCATTTTTATGAGATAGTACTTGGCATTACGAAGTTCCTCTGTTGTGAGTGGGCCATTTCGTCGAATGTTATTTTTAACATTAAATATAAATCTGATAATAAAACTTAGAATACGTATTAATTTTAAGTAGTTGTTGCTTAAATTAAGAAAATCATTTACAAATGAATTTTCAGAAGTAGAAAATAAATTGACATTGTCCGTTTTTTTAAGTTCATGCGAGTACAGTTCTTGTGATAGAATGTCTATATTGTCATTGGATTCATCAGAAGATGAAGGTGTGTGAAAGTTCGGGGGACCATTCCACCAAAGATTCATGTTGGAAAGTTCTTGAGAACCTAGTCCACGTGATATAACATCTGCTGGGTTTAAATGCGATGGGACATGTTTCCAATGACAGTTTTCAGTTAAGGTTTGTATCTTGGATACTCTGTTGCCAACAAAGTTTTTTAGTTTGTTTGGCGGTGTACTGATCCAAGCAATTAGGATTTTTGAGTCCGTATGCAAATAAATGTCACTTACTAGCATTTTTAAAGAAAGCCGAATTTTCTCTATTAGTTGAGAAAGAAGTAGACAAGCTGAGAGTTCCAGGCGGGGTATGGAAATTGTCTTTAAAGGGGCTACGCGAGACTTACTCGCAATCAGTTTAGTTGTTACAGTACTTGTTTCACTTGTACAATGCATATAAACTGCAGCTCCATAAGCTAATTCCGAAGCATCTGAAAATCCTAACAACACTAATTTCTGAAAAGAATCGGTTAGAATGTATCTGTCGATTCTAATTTCTTCGATTAGTTTTAGAGATGACACAAAATTTATCCATTCACTTGCAACTGGATCTGGGATTTCATCTTCCCAACCTAACTTCAAGAGCCATAATTTCTGAAGAAATAACTTTGCTCGAGTAATAATTGGTCCCAAAAGACCTAAGGGATCGTATAATCTTGCAATGGTGCTCAGCACATCTCGTTTCGTGTATGATGATTTCTCTGTTACTGAAATCTTGAACATAAATTGATCTTCAACGGGTTTCCAAATAACCCCTAGAGTTTTGCTTGTTGATTCTTCATTTACGGAAAAATTATGTTCTTGAACTTCCTGTGGCTTACTCTTCATCAATTCCTTTGAGTTAGAATTCCATTTGTGAAGGGACATGCCGCAGGTTTCTAGCATGTTGCATAACTGCTGCTGGAGTTCTGTAGCTGTATCTAGGTCATGTGCGCCTGTAACAATATCGTCCATGTAGATATCTTCTCTTATTACTTCAGCAGCCAAAGGGAATTGTGATGATTCATCACTGGCTAATTGTTTCAGAGTCCGTATTGCGAGAAACGGTGCACAGCAAGTTCCATATGTGACTGTATTCAATCTGTAAACAGCAGTTTCTTCGTTCTCATCTGTCTTCCACACAATTCTTAGAAGGTCGCGTTGAGATGGATGAATTAAAATTTGTCTGAACATTTTTTGAATGTCTGCAGTAAAAGCATACTTGTAAATACGAAACCTTGTCATAATTTCAAATATGTCTTCTTTCACTTCTCCTTTTAGCAGACAATCATTGAGACTGAAACCAGATGTAGTTGCCGCTGATGCATTGAATACCACCCTTAATTTTGTTGTGGTTTTGTCTGGTCTGAGAACTCCGTGATGTGGCAAGTAGTAACATAAATTATTATCTAGATGTTCGGATTGAGCATCTGTAACCTTCTCCATGTGGCCTAACTCTAAGTATTCTTGCATGAATTGCTGGTATAATATCTTCATAGTTTTATCTTTGGATAATCTTCTCCACAACTGATTCAGACGTTTTTTCGCAAGCTCTTTAGAATCATCTAACTTTTCCAAATCCTTGGTAGGCATCTGTACTATATATCTACCAGCGTCATTTCTTTTATGCGTAGTTTTGTAATGTTCTTCACAGTATTCTTCTTCTTTACTCAGAATTTTGCAAGGTTCATCAATGGTTTCCAATTTCCAAAATTTTTCTAAACATTCATCAATGCTTTGAGACTGCGAAATAAAACCACAATATTGCGTATGACTGACCGTATCTGCGGTTCCTGTTGCGATATATCCGAATACTGAATTTCGGAAAACTAAATTGCTGTTTGGAATTCGAATTTCTCCATCCTTTATTATATCAAAGAAGGATTGTGCTCCGAGTAGTATGTCAATTTTGCCAGGAACACTAAATTTTGGATCTGCTAACTGATGAGGAATTTTAAAGTTATGAATATTCAATTTTGTTACTGGGAGTGAATCGGTTATTTTTGAAACAACAAGGAAATCTAATGATGTTTCAAAGGATCCATTTCCATTTAGAATTTTCGCATGCACCTTGTATTTAATGTTCATTTCTTTTCCACCTAATCCTGATATCACGATTTTCAATCTCTTTAATGGAATTCCTAGTCGATCAGCAAATTCTGATGTCACAATATTGGACATACTTCCCGAGTCCAGTGTTACACGTGCTTGTAAATAACTACCAGAATAAGGGTTAAAAACCCAAACTAAAGCAGTGGAGAGAATAACAGATTTATTTCCGTTATTAACGCAAGATAAAGAAGGCGATAGAAGTGATTTAACTTCTGTCTGTCCGAAAAACTCTTGTGCATTCGGATTCAGTTTATTACCTTGCTCGATGGGATTAACTTCATTAATTTTGTTCGGAAAGGAAGTGTTTGCATTTCTGTGAAGTAACGTATTATGTCGTGACTGACAAATGTTGCAGAAACTTTTAGATTTGCAATTAGCAATCGTGTGCTGATTACTTAAACAATTAAAGCAAAGTTTGTGTTTCATTGCTATTTCTTTTCTCTGAGAGGCATTTGATTTCAAAAATGTATCGCACTTATAAATTGCATGATTTTGCTTACATAACACACATGAATTAATTAAATTAGTTGACTTAACAAAGAGAGATTTTTGTTTAGAATGACGCTCTTGATTTGTCTTCGGTTTTGCTGAAATGTTTTTACTGATATTTTCCAAGATTTGGGAACGTTTCTCTAAAAGTAGTATTAAGTTGTCTAATTCTGGAACTTCATTTGAACTGATACTCATTTCGTAACTTTTTCGCGTATCTTTATCCAATTTTTGAAGAATAATATTCAGAATTAGAACGTCGGAAAGATTGTTCCTTGTGTAATCTAAAACCTTTAATGCGCGAATGCTTTTCTTTACGGTGTCAACTAAATTCCGCAAATCTTTAGCAGAAGGTTGTACAATTTTATCTGCTTCGAAAAGAGAATTTATGTGTATTTCTACAGCTATTCTATTGTTTTCATACCTATCTTTTAATGCCTGAATTAAAGAAGCGAATGTATCTTCTGTCGTTTGCAAAACTTTTGCTTCGTTTGTTAAAGCTGCTGATAAATAATGAAGTTTTTGAGTTTCAGATAATTGTTCATTAGATGTTATAATATTATCAAATTGCAATTTGAATGAACTCCAATCTTCCGGTTTTCCTGAGAATTTCGGGAGCGGTATTTCCGGTAATTTAATATTAAATGAGTCATTTGTAAGAGTAGGTTTTAGTTGACTTTGATTGAGAACCTTACCCTCTTCTAAACGCTTAATTTGTTTCTTAATTTTGAATTTAGCTCTTACTATATTCTCAGTATATTCTTCACTAATGGTAATATCATTTTCATAATCTTTCGCAATACTTATGGCAGCTTCTATCTCGCTATTTAAATTTTTCAGAGATTCATCCTTTTCAATTAACTGTTCCAAAATTTCTAAATACTCATCGGTTTCCTTATTTTCTTCATTAATTAAAGTATCAATTTTAGTTATAAGCTTAGCTACACCTGTCCTTACAGTTGCGCGTTTCTTTTTTATTTTTTCAAGTGCATCCATTTTAGAAACTTATGAAATCAAAAGGAATAATCGAATGTTTCTTACCTTTTCTGGTAAACAGGTGATTTCGTATTTCGTCTGTGCTTACTCTTTCTTGCGATGATTGCGTAACAATTTTATCAAAACTGCAGATGTTGTTCTACGTTTGACGATTGAATTGTTCGAAGAAAGAAAAAATACATTTATTCGTGTGCGCTGTCAATTCACTATTTTAAACAAACTATTATTATTTTTTAAATATAAATACCTTTGAGCTCGACGGCCCATAATGTTCGTGTTGCGATGCGATATAAATAAGAATTAAAAATGTCGATATAGCAGACTGTATAGTTTATTATTAAAATGCGTTCTCTTCGTGAGCAATGACTGCCTTGGCGGCGTCCATAACAAACTGGAGTTAAACATCTGTGGGCGGGGGGTATATGCTTACGTCATTCGACGTCATAACAAAGGTGCGCCAACAAGTGTGTTAATTTAAAATAGATTTTAGTTAAATACTGGAATGTAATTAAGGTGGGGGGAACTAGGGTACATTGATACAGTTTTTTTTCTAAGAATTTTTTTGATGTCCAGAAATTAGAAATTTCAAGTTATTTTTCCATGTGGTGTCAGCAAAACTTGTGTAGGTGTTATAAAAATGTACAATCGTTATTTTAGATATTATTTTCGCATGTAATTAAAAAAAATAAAAAAAAGTCATTTGTATCAATGTGCCCCATCCTCGGGGTAGATTGATACTCCTCATGGGGCACTTTGATACGTCTGGGAAAAATGAAGACAAAATAACACCAATACATATTTTTCATAGAAAATGAGTTAGCAAACAATTTTATATTTATTTATAGAAATTCAAATCACCCATAATTTATTTGTAAGCAATATTAAAGCAATTAAAATGAAATGTATAATGACCTGATGTTCTGGCTATTCCTTGTCCGATTGTTGGTTGTGTAACTTTGTCATATCAAGCACGTCAACCCCAGCATTATCTTCTTTCTTAGGAAAGATGAAAAAATTAACAGGTTTTCTGTTTGTAAATCGGTTTATAAACAGAAATTATATTAAAAATTATGTTTATAATATAATTATGCTGTGCTATTCTGCAGCTTGTTTCTCTGACTTAACATTTCCCATGTCGAAAATACTTTCTGTTGCGAATCGATATAAATTTTAAATTTTTTCGGCTGCCCTCCTTTTCGTTTGTTAGTTCTACTAGCACTAGATTTGAGCAAGTTCGTACGTCTTCTGTTTGTAAAAATATTATAAAATATTCTAATATAAAGAAATTAAAGCTATTTCGCTTCAATAAAAACTAATATTAGAAATTTTTGGCGGAAATGGATGGCTTAAGGAGTGTATGGTAAAAAAATAATAAAAGGTAATAAAAAATGAACTAGAAAAGGATTTAGACTGTATCAGAGGTGCCCCGATATAGACGGTATCAATGTGCCCCACAGAGCCATTTTGAATAAAATGAGTCTCAAATTCAACACTTCATAATTTATCTAACAACAAAGCACTGCAAATCTTAAAACACTTTTCAGAACACTTTTTAGAACACTTATTTTGTCTCCTTTTTAGAACACTTTTTTGGAACAGTTTTTAGAATACTTCTCAGAACACTTAAGGAACACATTTGAGAATGCTTTTCAGAACACATATTTGTCTCCTTTTTTAGAACACTTTTTAGTGCACTTTTCAGAACTCATTTTAGAACACATATGGAATGCTTATTTATTTCCAGCGCACTTTCTAGAACACATTTGAGAACACTTTTTGGAACACATTTTGTCACCTTTTTTGGAGCACTTTTCAGCGCACTTTCTGGAACACTTTTTATAATGCTTGTGGAATACTGATCTTTTTCTAGTACACATTCTAGCACACTTTTCCGAACATATTTTAAAAAAATTTCTTTTATACAATTTTTCTACATAGTTTCTGCAGGTGCACATATATTTTCAATGAAGTTTTTTATGACCAAAAGTATTTACACATTAACCATTTCAGACAATTTGTTTATTGAGGTGGGCATTACTTTTAAACGGACAAAATGTTGCATGCATTCCTGTTATTCTCCAATAAAATAAAATATTTTAAATGCTCAGACAACTAATTTGAGATTAAACTGGAAAAGCCTGATGTCAGTATGCAGTGAAAAAGAATATATATTGTACTAGCGGACCCGACAGACGTTGTCCTGTCACCGACGGACGTTGACACCGCAAAATCAATTAAATGTACTTAAATATAGTAGTACGCACGATAAACACTACGCTCTTAATTTAAATTCTTATTACTATTATGTAAGGAAATTATTTTTCACTCTTCAGAATTTTTTGAAGTCGGTTCAATTTTTGATAGAAAAGTTTATTTTTCTATTTTTTGTTAAAAGTTAACGATTATCTGAAGTCAGTTAATCAAAATTATAATACAGGCTATATTACTGCAAAGCATACACTTTTGACAGGAGCGGGGTTCGAACACGCGATCTCTTTCTTCGAGAAGCAGAGCTTATATCTGGCGTCTTAGACCGCTCGGGCATTCCGTCCGCACTCTATTCATCGAACTTATTCAATACTTTTAATTAGCGAAAAATCACTAACTATTAGTTTTTGCCTAATTACTAAAAAAAGTACTGAATCAATTTTGACGAAATGTGAATCTAAACCATTCTCGAATCTACTGGAACGCACACACAAAATTTCATCAAAATCGGTCCAGTCGTTTAGGAGGAGTTCAATTACATACACACGCACAGAAGATTTTTATATATAAAGATGAGCATTGAAAGTTCCAGGTTTTGCGCCGAAGACATCGCCAAATTAGGAAAATGTGAATTATCTCACGAACTACTGGATTTAAATGAATTTGCTTAATACCATTCGATTCAGAATGAAAAAATGCACTAAAATATGTTATCTGTTGAAAAATAACTACAAAAGCCAATTTTTATGGTATTTTTTAAAAGTTCGTTCTTTTTTCTAACTCATCTTAGGGGTGAAATTTTCGGAAATCCTTTCTTAGCGACAATCGATGTTATAAGAAGTATTTTTACCGAAATTTTCAAGATTTTTGGTTCGGTAGATATTTTTGTGCTGTGATTAATACGAAATCCTGATTTTCTTTTATATATATAGCACTTTTAATTAGCGAAAAATCACTTATTAGTTTTTCCCTAATTACTGAAAAAGTACTGAACCAATTTCGATTAAATGGGAATCTAAACTAGAGGTCTGCACGGGCCGGGCCGCGGCCCGAAGCCCGAGCCCGGCCCGGCCCGCGGGCCGGGTTCGGGCCGATTTCTAATAATGGCATTCGGGCCGGGCCGGGCTCGGGCCTTACTTTTGAAGACTCGGGCCGGGCCGGGCCGGGCCGGGCTCGGGCCTTAATTTTTTTGCTGGACGGGCCGGGCCTAACTTTTTTTTCCATACGAAGCCGA
This sequence comes from Maratus speculifer, assembly GCA_964019185.1. NCBI lineage: Eukaryota > Metazoa > Arthropoda > Arachnida > Araneae > Salticidae > Maratus > Maratus speculifer. The sequence continues at coordinate 333,642,299 of OZ025292.1, forward strand.
GACTGATTCCATTCTTCCTAGTTTTCATGGACCAAAATAATCAGTTCCTATTGAATCTTCATATATGAAAATCCTTTTCTCGACTTTTTATAAATCAGTAATATTTGGCTTTGTCCAAAAATGTTTGCAAAAAAGGCATATGCTTTTAAGCCGTCGTTAATCTACAATTAAACATTAGAATTTATTCCTTTTAAAAAATCGTAGATTACTAGGCGTTTTAAAATAGAATTAAACACACACACACACACAAAAAAAAAATTATTATGACGGAATTTTTTTTTTAAACTGAAAACTGAGTTTCTTTTAAAATGTTTATCCATGCAAAATGAATACAACAATACGGGAGAAAAAAATATATTAAACATTTACATCTGTTAAGAAGGGAACGTATTTTTTTTTTTTTCGTTCCAAAGCGATTTCGTCTTTGGAAATTTCACCATATACCGCTTTTTCGACTTTTTGTCTCCATTACAGGGAATATGGATTAATAATACTAGTGATAACTGAAACATTTACATACAACAAACAAAAATTCATTTAAAAGCGTAAATATCGCAGCCTACGGCACTTCTGCATAAATGGAGATTATAAACATGAAAATAAAAAGAATAATATAATTTTTTTTGGTCAGAATTCTTCCATAAAATTAAAGATCAATGTTCTGTAGAAATTCACTTGAGCCGGGCCGGGTTCGGGCCGAATTTTAAAATCTTTTCCGCACCGGGCCGAGCTCGGGCCGAAATTTTAACTTTCGGGCCGGGCCGGGTCGGGCCAAAATTTTTTTCGTTCGGGCCGAAATTTTAACTTTCGGCTCGGGCCTGGAAATTTCGGCCCGTGCAGACCTCTAATCTAAACCATTCTCGAATCTACTGGAACGCACACAGAAATTTCATCAAAATCGGTCCAGTCGTTTAGGAGGAGTTCAATTACATACACACGCACAGAAGATTTTTATATATAAAGATGAGCATTGAAAATTCCAGGTTTTTGCGCCGAAGACATCGCCAAATTAGGAAAATGTGAAATATCTCACGAACTACTGGATTTAAATGAATTTGCTTAATACCATTCGATTCAGAATGAAAAAATGCACTAAAATATGTTATCTGTTGAAAAAAAACTACAAAAGCCGATTTTTCTGGAATTTTTTTAAAGTTCGTTCTTTTTTCTACTCATCTTAGAGGTGAAATTTTCGAAAATCTATTTTTAGCGGCACTCGATGTTATAAGAAGTATTTTTACCCCATTTTCAAGATTTTTGGTTCGGTAGATTTTTTTTGTGCTATGATTAATACGAAATCCTGACTTTCTTTAATATATATAGCACTTTTAATTAGCGAAAAATCACTAACTATTAGTTTTTGCCTAATTACTAAAAAAGTACTGAATCAATTTCGACGAAATGTGAATCTAAACCATTCTCGAATCTACTGGAACGCACACACAAAATTTCATCAAAATCGGTCCAGTCGTTTAGGAGGAGTTCAATTACATACACACGCACAGAAGATTTTTATATATAAAGATTGTCTCTGTCAAATTGGCCAACATTAAGGCTGAAAGATTGATGGATTTTAGATCATAATTTTGTTTACAATTTTTTGTTTGAATCTAATTATTATTACAAAAATTTAAACTGCATTGTGAAAACAATTTAATAATTTAGAGCAAAATTATACACAATATAATTGTTAATAAAAGTTAAAAATACCGCAGGAAAATATAGCATACAAATAAAACATTAAAATTAACAACATCGATTGTTGAAATTAATAATTTATAGAGAATTAATAATGTTAAAAAAAAAAAAGTTTACACAGAATAATTTTATTGATTGTTTAATTTCCTAAACACAGAATCTGCTATGCCATTTAGTACAATCTATTTATTGGTTTCTGATCACGAGCTTCAATATAAAAACTGTTCTTTTAAATAATGAACTGCATTAGAATTATTAAATAAGTAACCATTTCTTTGAAAATTCACTAAATATGGATTTGCTAATTTATTATTTTTTTCTTACAAACCTCATAGAGCAATTTTCATTTGTTTAAATCTGAAAAGAAAGTGCAGATGATAGAGAATTGGGAATAATGCAGATTTAACAATGCCAACAATATAACATATTTTTTTAAGAGACAAATGTACACCCAAAAGATTTGCATATCCTGTTGCAACTTCTAGCTTACCTGACACATGGTGGATATATTTCTCTAATACATAGCTGAATAATGCAAGCTTGTATATCAAGATCAAGGTTTATTCTTTTAAAAGAGAAAACTTACATTACAAATATTAGAGAAATAAATAAACTGTATAAAAATGTATAGTACACAGCAAACTCGTAGATCAAATGTCATGCAACAGAGGAAAAAATTATCTCCCCCCCCCCTTCCATAAAAACAATAAAAATGTTCACAGTCATTCACTTTTAAAAAGCTTCGGGATTTGAAGAATTCAATGTAAGCAGAACATTGAGTTAATTGGATTAATGTTGACTTTGAGTTTATTCAATTCATAAATTGTAAAATTTGAATAGCTGTTTAATTTGAGGTAAGCAAATGTACACCCAAAATCAAAACAAAATAAATTTACTCTTAATGCTGATTGTAACAAGCAATAAAAATTATTCTTCTAATATAATTTCAATTAATTCACCATTATGCTATGTTTAATTTTTGGTCTATCAGATGGTTTTCTATTTTTTTGCCTAATACATGTGAATATTTATTCTTAAGTCGAATTATAAGCACTTACTTAATCATACAAGATCTGCTATTTACCAACAAGTATCACAGTTGAAACCTGAAGGAATTTTTTTTACGTTACAGTGTCATACAAATCTTTTTGTTAGATCCATTAGTTTTTTTTTTTTTTTTTTTTTTTTTTTTTATGATCTTTCAAAACCCTGGATATAATTATAAAACTTCCTAGAGATCATACTTCATGGATTAAAATGTAAAAAATTAAGAAAAAAAAAAAAAGATATATGACATAAAAAATAAAATAACATACATTTTCACAGAAGTTTAATAAAAATATTGAAGTTTTTTTTTCAATTATTACTTATGTATAACAATAACAACAACGGAAATTTAAACTTTAGCCCATTATTCAAATTAGTTCACAACTTTTATTATCTTTAAATAAGATACATTCAAACTGCTTCACATTTTATCTTTTGAAAATTACATTTTAGCAGGGCTAAAACAATTATGGCTTTATTCAAAGTTTATAATTATGCTGGTCGAACACAGGAACTCCTAATGGTCCCATTGCTTTCACATATATTGCAGAGGATAATTTAGTTTCAAAATGTAATCGATCGATAACAGTACAGTTCATAACTCCATTACACCTGCTGAGGTTTTACTTAATAACTGCTAACAATACAGGATAGCAACATAGGCGATTAGCATGTCTTTAATGAATACTATTGCACTTGGTGATCGAGAGGCTGGCACATTCTTCAGCTTTTGTCTGAATTTTGTCATCCTTCTAAAGAAAAAAAATAATAATCAGATACATAATGTATATTAAAAAAAAATTAATGACAATTTTAAATTTTACTTAAATATAATAAGTATAGTGTCGACTTTAAACTGCTTTAGCAGGGTGCAGCACCTGACAACCTTTTGTATTTCTTTTATGTACCTGGTGGCTCTTTTAAATCCTTCTGATGCACCTGGTGATCTTTTTTTAAATTTCATTTGCGCTCAGCGTCAATTGAATTGATCATGGAGAAATAATGCAAATTCTAGGATATTCTAAACAAACCAGTTCAAAATATTTTGGGTGAACAAGGTACAAGTGTACCCTTTTTACAGAATAGTGTCCCCTTTTTAGAAAATTCCCACCTTTTTCTTGAGTTAACACTAAAGCATTAAAGAAAGAGGTATAAGATAGGTACATCATCAGCTGCAGTGATATAACTGAAAAAAGATACGTCCAAATATAATATAATTTGGATTGTCAAAAAATGTAAGTGTTTGAAAAATATAAACTGCTATATTATTCCAAAACTTAACCATGTCTAACAACATCCTGTGTCCAAAAGCATTGAGCTCTGATACTCTCACCGCAGATCACATTATATATAGTGTTAACTCTAAACCATTTTATCAGGGCGCAGTGCCTGGTGGTCCTTTTAATTTCTTTTATGGGTCCGGTGGCTCTTTTAAACATTTCCAATGTGCCCAATGACCCTTTTTAACATTTCCCGTGTATCTTGTGGCAATTTAATTGATTCTGGGAAAATATCGCAAATTTTAGGGGACTCTAAACAAAGCAGTTCAAAATATTTTAGTGGAACAAAGTACAAGTGTGCCCTTTTTTTTTTAAGTATTACCTGTTTTGAAAATAAATGTAATGTACCCTTTGTATAGAATAGTGTTGCCTCTTTGAAAAATTCCTAGAATTGTTTACATTATTTCTTGAATTGTATGCATTTCAATTTGTGTCCCTTAAAACCTGATGAATTATTTAAATGGGTATAACTCTGAGTTTTGCAGATATGAAGATACAATTTTTTGTGTATAATTCGGGACTGAATAAGAGAAGTTTCCCTAATTGGAATTTTTATCCTGGGGGGGGGGGGGAGTGGGGCTATTAAAATTTAATCTTCGTATTTTTTCAAACAGGCCTCCCCCCCCCCCCCATGGAATTACCACTTATCAAAATTTTCACATTATTTTGAATGAAATTTTGCAATTGGAAGTATTTTACTAAGCACAATATTTAAGAAGACAGCATATTGTTTCGATAATTATGGCTCACTTCGGTATATATTATAATGCAACATTCATTATTGCTCAAAAATAAGGAAAAGTAGTTAAGGAATAGACATAAATTAGTTTTCACCAATAAGCTTATTAATTATTATAAAGGTATTGGCCAAAAATAGAAATAAAAGTAGCAGAGATTTGCTTAACAACATAAGTATATACAGTTTAAATTTTGACAAAATCTGATATAATCTAAAAAATAACTTTAATAAAGGATTTAAAAATTTATTGTACTTTAAAAAACTAAAAATATAACTATGCATAATCATGTTCAAAATTAAGGTCATAAACATAAAACTGCTGAATTACTGACACTGGGTTGCTACAAAATTTGGCACAGAAGTACATTACAAAGGAAGAAAGAATATAACATAATACTATGGAAAAAAAAATTGTAATTGTAAATCAACAAACAGGCTAATATAAAAAGTATTAAATAATGAATCAGAGATAAAGCATTTATCTCAGAACCTCACACAACAAGCTCGCATACTGTTTATGAAGGTGTTAATTTATTGGTACTCTCTCATAAACAGTATGAAAGCTCATTGTGAGGCTAGTATAGCAGCACATTGTAGTCTCACATCACACTTCATATTGGACAGACTTTTCCTGAGATAGATACTTATTTGATTCTTGATTTAACACTTTTTGATATACCTTGCTCAGTTGTACAGTGAAAGCTAAAGGGGGAGGGGGGGGGGGTAAGAACATCTCAGAGCTAAAACATAGCCTCTTAAATGAATCACTAGTTAAGCCAATTAGCCTCTTTTATAAATCAAAATCAAAGTTAATATAAAAAAATTTTTTACTTACTTGGAATCTATGATTTTGTTGAATAAAATTCTGCTCAAGAAAGTGATTCAGTTAAAGGGCAAATATTGCATTTAAAATTGTGAGAGCATCTATTGTATGCATTAGTTAAATGAAAACTGGTCATTTGTTTTGAAAAAGGGCAGCAATTAGCTTCGAGACATCTTAGGCTAAAAGAGTGGTCATTTCATGCAGCACAGATGGTTTAAGTTTATGGTTTTTTAATTGCATTTCTGCCTTTGTTCTAAATTCAAAACAATTATGAGACTTTAAATTTCACAGAAAAATGTAAAATACACACTTTCTAGATTTTTCAATCTCAAACGCTCTGTTTTGTATTCTTACTGTCAATTTAAGAGCATAAATCAGTCTAAGATGACCAAGTTATGTGTGTTAAAATCTTTGAAAATATAATACTGTATATTCAGGTGTATAACCCGCACCCTTAAATTGACCAGTGCAGTAAAAAAAGTTCATGTATAACCCGCGGAGATGCATCGGTGTATAGACCGCGGGCTATACACCGTTTACAAACGTATATTTCGATCAGGGTTCGAAATTAGAAGCCATTAGTCTTAATTTTTAACACAAATTTACCAAACTTTTCATGATGCATACAGTAATTCGTGTAAAAAATTAAGATTTTCAGTAATGTAATTTTCAGAAGAAATGTCGCGGCGTTTACGTGTTTTAAGATCAAATTTCAAGTGATGTGGCATTTACGCACATTTTTTTTTCTGAAAATTAAAAAAAAAAAAAAAAAAAAAAAATCTGTGATAAATTCAAAATTTTAGACTCAAAATGTATATGTATCTTAGGTCATTGGTTAACAAAAGGATCGAATCCTCTGAATCGGTCTAAAATGCACCAACTCTGAAAAGGAACGATTCCTCGGACTCTTCTGAAATGAAACGACTCCGGAAATGTTCGATTCCTTGAACTCGTTCCGAAATTAAACGACTCATAAGCGACTCAAAATATACAAAATAAAAAATATAAACGACTCAAAATGTAAAGGAACGATTCCTTGGAACCGTTTTGGAAAAGATCGACAGCTCTGAATCGTTCCGAAATGACATAAATCACGCACTTTCTTTTGTTCTTTGCAACAGGATAGGGTAGATTTTTTTTTTTTTAAGTAAACGAAATCTTAAATGATGTTAAATTCAGAATCGTCGAGGTTGGAAGGGTTCTGGTTTTTGGATTTTGTATTCTACAAACACAATGGGGTGCTGCAGCACCGATTCGCTAGCAAATTATTTTCTGATATTTTATTTTTTTTAGGTCTCGCACTTAAGTCGACCCCCCACTTTGATGTTCTTTTTTTGTCTAAAATTTCACGACCTATACGCTAGTATATATGGTAGCTATTATAGATCTATCAGTGCAATACTAGGCGATAGTTGCGACAGTTCTTCCAAACCCAGAAATAAGTATTTAAGTAGTAAAAAAAAGCCTTTACAAACATGGGAGAACTCTCTAAATTTCGCGGCATAGCGAAAAAAATTAAAAAATTTTGATATTTTTTTCAAATTTTTTGAGGTTTAAAAGTTGTAGAAAAAAAAATCACGATTTCCAATTTAAAAAAAAAATCTTTGTATAACCCGCACCGTGTATAAGCCGCAGCGGCTTTTTGGAAGGTTTTTTTCTTGTATAAGCCGCGGACTATACACCTGAAAATGCGGTAATTATAAAAGTACTATAAAGAAATTAACATAAAAAAGCATTTTTTGATTATGATTGAATAGATTATTGCAATAAATGTTTATTTTGAACTGTTTTTTCCCGTAGTGGAGGTACATAAATATACAATCACATTTTATAAGTTGATAACATAGCTTGAAATATTCCTCAAGAAATCTTACCATCAGGGAAATTACTGCCACTTGTTGCCCGTAAAAAAAAGTAATTGGAATTGCATAAACTTTTAAATACATGCCTATGAACAAGATTTTTCATAACAGAGACAATAATTGTGCAGCATTTTCTTAGAATAAAATGCATCAACTAAAATTAATAAACAATAAATTAGCTATACCTTAATCGTAAATGATGCTATCAACGTTTTTTTTTCGCCTGTTTTTCTTTGGTCTGGAGTAGGCACCACAGATATCTACCATAGGTAACAGAATATCCTAAAATCATTTAAAAAAAAAAAAATCAGAAAGAAAACATACATTTTTTCTTTATAAAAAAAAAAAAAAAAAAAAAAAAAAAAAAAAAAATCTGACATATACAGGGTGTTTAAAAAAATGTATGACAATGCTTAAGAGTGACAGGAATTAGCAACAATTGTGTAGGAAACCAGGTTGAAAAACATTTATCCAGTGAAAAATGTAGGGTACTAAAAATTCAAAAGTCACTAATTAGGCCACAATTTAATTAAACTTTATTATTGCATTGCATTAGACAAAAATGAAAGTAAATTTAAAGAGAAAAACTAATTCTAAATAGGGATGCACCGAAAATTCAATATCTATTCGGTATTCGGACATGTTACCGAATATTCGGTTAGGCCAAATATGAAACTATTCAGTTAAGCCGAATATGAAATTATTCGGCCTGCCGATTATTCGGTTTGGCCAAATATAAAAGTATTCAGCCGAATCCAATACTTAATAAAACCTTTTAAAAACACATTTTTTAAAACTTTTCACATTTTCTAATTTTAACTGTCAATTTATAAATATATTTAAATTAATTAGAAAGAAAATCATATTTAAATAAAATAGAATGTTTTTACATTATTTATTTGTTGTTTGTAAAGTATAACTTAATGGTATATTCGAAAAAATGATTTTCCACCTTCAACAGCTCAAAATTTTCCGATTCATTTTCAGGCTCATTTTTTAAAGTAGAAATATGAAACTTGCTGAGAGAATTTTTGGAGTGATGTACAAGGTGCTGTGTGATGTCATTTTGCGCTCCATTCATTAGAATTTGATTTATAAGCACTTATTTTCTCAGCATGACCCCTTTTTTCATTCAAAAATCTCCCACATCGGAAGATTTTTTCCAAAACGCTGTTCTTGACAGCCTTTTTTTACAACATTTTCTACATTTATCAAAAAATCAACAATCACGGCACCTTGTGTAGTTTCTAAATAAGAGATTTTGAAATTTTGGTGCATTTCAGAGTAAAAATGAATTTAAAAATAAATCTGAAAATAGGCAGTTTTGATCAGAATACACCCTTAAGAAAATTAACCATGAGAAGGATTAAAATGGTAAATTTTATTTTGATTCTCCTTTGCTTTTCCCAAATAAAAATCCTTAAACAAGGAAGAAAAACTTTTGAAAATAGTAATAGCTATCAAGGCAATTTTTGTTCATGAAACCATAATCATAATTAATTTTTTTAAATGTGATTTTTGTGAAAGGATCGCCGTATCAACCAGCATCGTGTGAAAGAGGACAGTCTCCCTGGGTGCAGAAATTTAGGGAAACCGATTTTCTACTAACAACATCATTTTTGGCCGGTAAGAAGTATCATTTAAATAAAGTATCATTTTTGATCGCAGTTTTCTCTTCACACGTCCCATCATATGAACCCAAATTCATCAAAATGCTGCTTAAAAAATGTGAAAATTTCTTGAAAGAATCTCAAAATAAATGTGAATTTTATCAAAAGATCGAAAAAAAAAAAAAAAAACCGCTAATTTCTTTAAAGGATTGCAGGAAAACGCAAAATTTCGAAAACGCAAAGGGTTCTTCAAGGGTGATTCTGAGTAAAAACTTTTTTGAAATTTACAGCAAATTTCTGAAAAGTTACAGCAGATTATTTGAAAGGGGAGGGGGGAGGGATTTACTTTTGACTTTGTGTTTTTTCTGCAGCCATTTGACGAAGTTTGCCCTTTATTTTTTTTTGCAAATCTTTGATGAAATTTGTGTTTTTTTTTCACAATTGTTTTATAAAATTCAGGGGGTTTTTTCCCGATCTTCAAACGAAATTTGAGTTTTTTCACAATTATCTAACGAAATTTGTGTTTTCCTTGCAAACTTCTTACAATATTTATGATTTTTTGCCAACGATTTGCGGAATTAATTTTTTCTGGGCAACGATTTGTTGAAATTCGTGATATGTTTTTGTCTATAACTTTCTGGATTGATGAGGATTCTTTTTTTTTTTTTTCTTTCCGGAACCAAAAATCTATGATTTTCAGAAAATACAGAACAGAAGTGCCTTTGGATAGCTTAATGAATGCAAAATTCGACAAAGGATCACTTAATGAATCCGAATTGTGCCAGAATCATGTTAAGTGTGCAAATTTCAACAATGCATCGCAGAAAAAAATGTAAATTTTGTCAATGGGTTATTAATAAACACTAATTTTGTAAAAAGGCTGCTAAAAAAATGCAAATTCTTTTGAAGAATCACAAAAAAGATGTGAATTTTGTCAGGTGGTTGCCGAATAAATGCGAATCTAGTCAAAAGTCTGCTAAAAAAATACAAATTTCATCACAGAATCACAAAAAAATGTCAATTTCGACAAAAAACGAAACTTGAAAAACAACACATACACAAACATATCTGTTTATTGTTATAGGTTTAATTTTTAATCAGAAATAATATATACTGAACTAACTTTTGAAAAATTAGACTAACCCGAACCCAACTTGCAGCAATCTACATTCAACATAAAATCAACCTGAACCAAAAGCAGAGTTTATCAGATCTGAAATAAAATTAATTTGCACAGGAAGGGAATTTATCCCTTTGAAAACTAAATAGACTATATAAAATCCCCCCCCCCCCTCGTAGTATCGTTATCAATGTCAAATTTTTTTTTTACTTTTAAAATTTATTTATGGGATTTAGAGTGATATATAAAAGTAATTACATTGCTTTTATTAATGTATTATTGATTCAAAATAAGGGAAGTTAATAAAATAGCACTTTATACATAAGATATGAATCACATTATATATGAAATATATATGAAGTAACACTTAAAACAAATACTTACTATTTAAAGGAATCTTATAATTTGTAACTAATAGCTTTTTATAACATAATCTATTTAACAATAATAGTGTCTTCTTGCACAACTTACCATTCATGAATGGGGAGAGACGGAAGGGAGGTATACATAGAAATTTTTATCAATGAAACAAGCAAACAATATTCTTTCTCTTTTATTTATTAGTAAACACAAGTTTCATTTCAAATACACTTTGCATTGTCGAACAGCAATTATCAATGCATACACTTATAAAGAAAAATAGAAATGTGGAATGTTGAGGATTTCCATGTTTTAGAATTAATCAACTTTATAATAATTTCGTAATTTCAATCACGGTTTTGCATTGTCATAAAAATAGATTAAAAAAAAGGACATACTATTTTGAATCAAAGACTATGCCACGAGTAAAAAAAGAAAATTTTTGTTGGTTCAAAAATGATATCGATATGAATAGACAAACCCACCCTCCCCTAGAGATATCATCTGCCAGTGCCAGAGAGACACCCCTCCCCGCCCCCCTAAAATGATAATAGTTATATATGCACAGCTCCTTAAGGCCCTTGTCCTTGCTCGAGGAAATGCTCGCGAGCTAATGCTATTCCTATGGGGAAGCATTTTTCTAATAACTCTTTCGCATTTTGACATTTTTGGATAATTTTTTTTGCATTGGATAACTGAGGTGAATGCCGACAGTGCACCTTTTTAACTTTTTCGATTTTGGTTACAGATATTTTTTACAAAGTTAGTTTCACTTTCAAAACTGGTTTCAAAACTGAAAGTGCTTTTTAAAAAATATATCTGCAACCAAAATCGAAAAAGTAAAAAAGGTGTGCTGTCGGCATGCACCTCAGCTATCCAATGCAAAAAAAAAATTATTCAAAAATGTCAAAATGCGAAAGAGTTATTAGAAAAATGCTTCCCCATAGGAATAGCATTAGCTCTCTAGCGTTTCCTCGAGCGAAGACAGGGGCCTTAATATGGATGATTCCAAATACTTCTAATAAAAAATGACAGCAAAAGAAAACATTAAAAAATTATTAATTATAAAATTAATATTTTACTTAATTATTTTAAGCATTCATTATATTTTTTAACATTTAAGTACATCCAAATTATATTTAAAAAAAAAATGTAAACAAAGCATTTACACAATGCACAACTACTGGTTTCAAGATGTAACATTTGAGAGAGTTTACTGTATACTGTTACTAAGATTATAAAATCATTTGATTAATATAAAAACGGAATATTACAGATTAACATACAATATAGATATACTTAATATGCAAATTAACTAAGTTTTTTACATCGAACGATGTTCAATAAACAATATGGATGCCATCTGAATATCAAATTTTAGTTTTCACTCAGATTTAAGGAATCTTAAAACAGTTAGTGTTCTTTATGAGACATCTGAATACCTGCCTAAGGCACCTGCCTTTACTGGCAAATCTCGCATGTCACAATAAAATGGAGATGACGTGCCTATGTAAAAGAAATTAGGCTGAAAACTAATTAATTTGATTAACAAAAACAAAATGCAATAGAATACGTACCACAGAAAATTGCTGCAAATCTTCCGGTGTGTAATCTTCCGGTTATACTAATAAATATATAAAAAAAAGTGCAGAAATGCCGGATCGAGTGTAAGCGTCCATATGAAAACATAAACAAACAGCTTCCACTTCCCGCGCGACGCGATGATGTTGCCACACCAACTTGATAAAAACTTTCGACTACAGTACTTCGGAAAAAATTATCTGCTCGCCTTGTCAAATTGTTTGCGTCGAAAGCTTATTATTTGCAACTGAGAAGTTTTATACTGTATTAATTGTTTAATTTAGAATGTACTGTGTCAAGATACCGACCGCATTTTAGATCAAATAAGAATTAGGTCAATACAGTAATGCAATTTAGATTTAATATTTGAAAATAATAATAATAATAATTATATAAGTACTGCGTTCATCATTAGTGACTGGGAAGAGGAGAAGGAGAGTTGCACCCATCACCTGCTCAAGGGGTGAGGTGGGGCCAGTGTTAAATTCAGACACTTTTCTCCGGGAGGGACTTCTAAGGCTCTGGTGGGGGAATGTCCCCCCCGGGCCACTTCCTGGATTCAACACTGGATGGGGCTGTACTTCTCCTCTCATTTGAAACAAAATGAAGAAGAAAATTCCGTATCCCCCCTCCCCTCTCTCACCCACACACACGAAAGAAACATTAAGGATTTTCTTTATTGCAAATTTTGTAAGGGAAAAAACAGCAAAGGGCTATCAATATTTATTCCATTTATAAGTATACTTGGGATCTAAAGTTAACGGAACATTTGCATTTGAAGTGGGGCTCCGGTGGGGAATGCCCCCCCCGGGCCACTTCCTGGATTCAACACTGGATGGGGCTATACTTCTCCTCTCATTTGGAACAAAATGAAGAAGAAAATTTCGCATCCCCCTCCCCTCTCTTACCCACACACGAAAGAAACTTTAATGATTATTTTTTTTATTGCAAAATATGTAAGGGAAAAAACAGCAAAGAGCTATCAATATTTATTCCATTTATAAGTATACTTGGGCTCTTAAGTTAAGGGAACATTTGCATTTGAGGGAAAGACACGTTTCATTGTAATAAAATGTTCCGACTAACTTGAAAAATCTCTTGATGTCAAGAGTCACACAGTTATATGCTCTGTGCCGAGAGCTTTAGCAAGATGGACATGTAGTCTAGAGGGGGGGGGGCGGAGCTCAAAATATGTAATTCTTATCTTTTCATCTCACTTTTATTCATTTTTTAATTATTCACTAAAAATATCCAAATCTGAAGGAGTTGGGGAGCAGTCCGTAGAAAATGGGAGGGGGGGGGAGGGTAGATGACAGTGTTGAATTTAGACACTTTTACCAAGAAGGATTTCTGTTGCTCGGGAGGGGGGGGACATTGTAGAGTTACGGGGGTGGGCGTGCATTTTTTTGCCATTCAAAACACAAAATCACAAATCTTCCGGGGAGACATCTCATTGCTCTGGAGGGGGGAGGATTCTCCCCCCTCGGACGTTTTCCTGAAATCAACTCTGACAAATGGTACAAATTACCTGCAGCGTCGGGGGGCGGTTGCCCCTGAATAGCGCCGGAAATATACGGGGCGCAAAAATTTATGCTCACAACGTCATTTTTTGCCTGTTACAAGAAAAAGTTCCGGAGGGGGGCGCCAAATTCAGACTTTTCCCTGGGCGTAATTTCCTCTTCGCACGCCCCTGATCACCTGTTACCATCTCTACTAGAGCACCTGGCTTCGATCCTTGTTTAAAAATAAAGTAGCAAAACAGTGTAATCGTACTTTTTTAAGTTAATTATTTTTTAATTTAAATATCTAACAGATAATAAAATTAAAAAGTCAGAAGTTACTGTTTTTTAAATTTACCTGTGTAAAACAGAATTCTTATTCATACGGAAAACCAAAAAGGATATTATGCATTTATACCTCCTAAGACGGAAAGAACCTGTCTAAGACGATAATTTTACTTATTAAATTTCGACTTAGCAAATTTATGTTTATGATGTGAGAGAAAAGAGGGCTTGCATTTGGATTGCTAGCAGGACACGTGGTCTCTCTGCACGGCCCTGTGAAAGAGGGAGGGGGGAATTACATGACAACCCTTTCCTCCTAAATTCCCCAATTCCTGACAGCACTGTACGTCATTACGATCAGTATTTGAAAGTGGAATTGAATATGAAATTGAATTAATTAAGCACAAAATTCTTTTCCATGTTAATGTTACACCCCCTCTCCCCCCCCCCCACACACAATGCACCTATTATTCTTGTTCTCTAGGTTTTTATGAATTTATGAAAGCCTCAAAAGAAATAATCACTATATACATGCATGCATAAAATAAGTAAGTAAATAAAAAAAATTAACTTACCAAATTGATTTTGAAATCCACATTGATTGCGATCAAGACTCCTTATGGTCGTCATCGTTGTAACAAAGAAAGCCATGATTTCACAAGTGTGCCCATATGTGTTCCCAATCTGCTCTTAAATGTGTTCCCAAGTTTAGATTTAACAAATATTCTGGGCAGATCACTTTCGGAACACTTTCAGGATACTGTCGGAACACTTTCTTTACAGTGGAACACATCCGGAACACATTTCAGTACACATTAAGGTAACTGGAACACTTTTTTTCAATCAAAGTGCTCCACATGTGTTCTCAATGTGTGCTGGGAATTTGCAGTGAGAATGAGGAACTGATAAAGAGTAGCTTTAGTTGCCAGGGAGAGTATTCAATTCGGTTGAAAATAGTGTAAAAGTTGTATAATACCATTTCAATTCTAAAACTTAAATTTACTTTTGACCTACAAAAAAATTTACATCACTCGACCCATTTCACCAAACTATTGAATCCTTCCAAAACTTTCTCTATGTAGTTGAGTGCACTTGCATCACATTTTGGAGCTGTTGTGAACCTTCCTGTAATGACCCTGTGAGCAGTAGAGTGGGTGTATCAATGTGCCCCAGTTCCCCTTACTAAGTAAACTACAGGGCCGAACAAAATTATTCAATTTTTATTGGAACGGGGCGTGATCGCCTTAGGGAGGTATTACTGTATTTGCATATTGTACTCAATACCACTATTTTAAAAATTTTGCTTAGTACTTTCGCACGATAAATAATTAAAAAAAATGCAAGGAAATACCGACAACTTTTCCTATCTGCTACATTTCCAGTTAATAGAAAAAATAATATAAATGCTTAAGCATTTTACCGCATGCTGCATCATATTTTATACATTCTAATAAACAATGTATACTTACATACACATGCACAAAAAAAAACTTGCTAAAATTTTTCTAGGAAACTAGGAATCCTGGATTTTTTTATAAAACGGCATCAACAAAAATGCATGTAACAAATACAATGGAATTTTGTTTTAATAAACAAAAAATATATTGTTATTTTTTTTTTCCATTTTCCGTCTAGAACTTTCATCCGATATGCATAATAACGTAATAATACCGTCATTCACCCGTCTAAATTTAAAAAGTTTTTATTATCCAAAAATTATGTTTATCCTTTATAGTTATATAAGTCAGTTAAACAAAATTACGTGAGAGAGTTATGGCTACTGCACACCAATTTAAATTTTAGAAAAACAACAAAATTTTGTTGGAATTACAAATTGAAAATTCAAGACTTCAGTGAGACTCAAATAAAATTGATAAAATTTTGTTAAGAGTGTTAACAATATATTTTTTTCTGAGAAACAAAACGATTTTCTACTTTAACTAAAAAATTCGCTTAAAATAATCAAAGTGTACTCAACGAAACATGTTTTGTAGTTTTAATCAATTAATTTTTCTGGCTGTATGTACATAAAATTTTAGTAACATTACTGTTTTAGTAGATTCTTTTGTAAAGCTACAGTTTTCTGTAGCTGTACAAAAACTAGTTTTGTAGATTTGTATCTTTTGTGTAGAGTACGGATAAAATTTTAGCATACAAATTTCCGTAATTTTACGTCTGTAAAATTATGGCTATTTTTTCAGTGCACTGTACGCATGATAAAATTCACAATATTTGGTCGTATGACGTAGTTTTGTATTTATTAAATTGAAAATAACTTTTCTCCTGTTGAATAGAAACATTTATTTTTTCAATAAAAAATAAATATTTAAAAAAATGAAATTTTGAAAAAAATTATAAAAGCAAACAGCTAACACATGTTTAACAATTTAATTAGAAAATAAAAAGTTTCTGTTATTTCATATTTCATATGCATTTTGTCACTATATAATCTTTTAAATTTTCGTGAAAAACTGTTTAAACAGTTTTGAGAAGCGTGCAAAAAAGCTGAAAAATAGGCATTTAAAATAAAAGTATGACAGCCACTTTCATATTGTATGCTCCACAATTAGAATAACTGATACGCGACTTCAATATTTGGTTCCACTCTGAGATTTACTTAGAATAAAATGTTTAATGCATACTTTTGTACTACACGAAACGTATCTATTTGAATATATTTACAAATTTAGTAGTAGTAGAAGAAATCCGCGCAGAAATAAAAACAACACGTGTACATTTTCTTTACCTCATCTTCCGCATGTTTCTAGAAACTTCATTAAACTTTGACAACCGTTGATCATGAAAAGTGAGGAAATGTCGGTTAGTTCTGCCATGTATCGTAATAATCTTTCAATATTTAACATTTTCCTTACAAAAGGACTTTCATGACCAGCATTTCTTTTATCTTAAGAAAATAACAAAAGTTCGATTTCTTTTGCGTTTAAAACATACGATCTATCAAGAGAATTTTTCATTTTCCCTTAACATCCTCATTTTTTAGAATAATAGCAATAATTTTTAAATATTTGCATAATCTTTATAAAGATTTTAGCAGCATGAAAAATTAAATAATATCAAAAGAAAAAAAACGTTTGAATGCTCTATTTGAACAAACCAAAAGTCAAGTAACATATCAAAGGCCATATCTTTTTTTTTTTTTTTTTTTTTTTTTTTTTTTTTTTTTTAACAGTAATTTTATACAATGAAAAATTATGTAACTTGTTTAAAGAAAATTTCTCTCCTTATTTTTTTAATTGAAGGTAATATTGTGTTCAAAACAAAATATAAAATTTAAGTTAAATTACAAATAAGAATTACCCTTAAATCAAAACATTTTACAACTACTTCGTACTTTTAATATGCGGTGAACAAAGTCCAATTGGCACTATATTTATTTTCAAAGTGTGTTTTCTGCAATACTGATTAGTAGTAATTTTTAGTAATACTTTTTCCACTGAATAAAATTGCAATAACACAGATTATATTTTTTAAGGACAAATATTAAATTTATTTCACGGAGGTTCGAAAAGAAATGATTAGAATTAATTATAACAAATTTATCACACTTATAAATATTTAGCTATATTATAATGAATACAAATTGTGTCAGTCGTCTTGTTTAGAAGCATAATTTTACTAAAAAAGCATTTGATTATTAAAGTAGATCTAATTTAATAATTAAAATTATAAAGGTAACTTCCTCAAAGAAAAATTTTTTCTACTTTGCTATTACGCACACACAAAAAAAAAATTTTACCTTACAAATTTACAGTTTAAAAAAAATTTTTATTCGAAGAACTTTAACAACTTTAGCTATTTAAACTACCTGACTACTTAATAATCGATTATAAAAGCAAAAAAAAAATTAGAGCCGAAATATCTTATGAATTTGTTTAATAAACTTTCGACATCAAGAAAGAAATAACATACTTCCTGAAAACTTCTGCACCAGTCATTCGAACTAATTTCTTGATGATTAGCAAAATAATTTCTTCATAGCCCACACACAAAGATGTTACTCAAGGAGTGCCATAAACAAAAAATGTTAATGTGCATTTATTATATTTTTACTCTGTTAATTACCTTTCTAAAAATACTGCACTTTTATCTTTACTATAATTAAAAGTCTATTTTCACTTCATCACGAATTCTGGACTGTGCCCATTTAAAGGGACAGTAATGTGGAACTTTGAGTGAGATTTCAAGTGAGTTTTACGAGCTTACTTGTATTTTTATAAAGAATTTTCTATTCTTATGTATGCGAAATTTTAAAAACATTTCCCTTTTAAAAGCTGTTGTGAAAGAAAGGAGATATTATTTTTGTTGTTGTTGCTAGAATAATTATATTTTACTGTTTGTTTTTATATTTTCTAATTGTTAAAAAATTGTGTTTACATTATGAATGCCCTGATAGTATTTATAACCAAATATCTTTTAAAAAACTTAGTACAATATTTAGCATAGGCGTTGCATTCGTTATCCATAGTGTGAAGTAATTTTTTTATTTACCACAGATTCTAAGGAAAGGCACTCAAAAAAAGCCTCCAGACAACACTCGTTTAATATCCCCATTTGTAATCGAAACGAGTTTTGTTTTTATGTGAAAATATTTTGTTTAATTTAAAGTTAAAATACTTGAGAGATCTATTATAACTTCTGTTTTTGCGTTTAAATACTGCAATAATGTCGACGAATCTAGTTAAAAATAATAGTAGCTGATAATTTTACTGCACTGAAATACTTATTAGTTTTACATGAAGTATTGTGTTTTTTATAAAGCTTTAGGCCCTTAATTTTTACTTCCTTATGTCATTACAGGAAGAAAGTACATTTTCGTGAAAAATTTAGACTTCCGGTCTGGATTCATACGTTTCATAAGGTCCGGAACACGAATTAATGATATTTAAAAAAATTCTGTCAGTGAGTCTGTCTGTCATTGTATGAGTCTATCAGCCTGTCTGAGTGTGGCAAAAAATTTTTCGATTTTCCATTTCAAAAATTAATGTACATAATTTCACAAAATTTTAGATTCAGTTAGACCTTGATATACGAACTGATGCTGATTAATTTTTGGGGTATATCGTCAAACAGGTAGCGCTGATATGTTGCATTTTTTACGATTTCCTCCATATCTCTATCTTAGGAATTAATGTATCGATTTTTATCAAACTGCAGATTCATATAGATCTTGATATGAATTGGAGCTGATTATATTTTGGTGTACATCGCACAACAGGCACTGCAGCTGTGCTGCGTTTTTCACAAATTCCGTAATAGCTCTATTGCAAGAACTAATACATTAAGTTTGATTAAACTTTAGATAAAACTAACTGGGACAACTGGACCCACGAGTTGATTGGGTCACAGGCTATTTCATAAAAATCCGTTGATGCCTTTTGAGTTTTATCTTTAGTGAACAATGCCCTCAATCTCTACTTTTTAAAACAGCGTGTGCAAAATCAGTGAAAAATCTGTGTTTGTTGTGATAGGTTGTTAAAAATTTCGGTTTCTTTTTTTTTTTAAACAGCCTCAGTTTCGTTGAAGTTCATTGGCTTTTTATTAGCTTTTGTTTTTCGGGGGGCACGATAGTTAGAACCCTGGGGTGCACTTTTTCAACTTTTGTCAAAATCGCTATTGAAACATATCTTTGAAAAGTTCTGTGACCACTATTTTACGTTATGCAGATTTCCCCCTCCTCCCCCTACTTTACTCGCACGGCAGGCATTTTTCCAAATTTAGCCGAGACACTTCATGTGACATACCGTTGTAAGCTCTGCGAACACTTATTCATATTATGCACATCCCTTGCCTTTCCCCCTGTTTTGCCGCTTTTTGGGCAGTAAGTTTAATATATTCTTGCAGCAGGTCTTTTAATAATATGAAAACTACGAAGCCAAATCTTAAATTAGGTAGAAAAAGTCAATAAAAATATTGATCCAATTTACCATCCTTTTAATATCTATCTCTTCAAGCAGGGATGTTTTCCAGTTTTATTTCTTTGGTTATTTTGCTATTAATTGAAAAAAATCAAATTTTTGTTACCTAAACTCCATTTTGTATACTTTTTCGCGCCTTTTCTTCTTTTTTGAAACCAGGATATGTCAAACGACTATTCCACTATTGTTTTTCCCTTACGGCATCCTTTTTTTAAAATTTCCTCTGCTTTTAGTTTCCATATTTTTACTAAAATTGACTGTATAAGCATGTAAAAACAATGAATATTATAAACAATTTAGAAATTATCGGCTGTATATTCTCGAAAGTAATCGATGACTGCATCGGTTGGGTTTTTTACGACGTCGATTTTTTTCGATAGGTAAATTTTCGAGAATCGTCCATCACTAGCCATATTACAGCAACAACTTAAGTTTGAAGCATGACGTTTATGATAACAAACCTTTACAAAATATGACAAATTTATTTCATTGATTTTAGAAATTCCCCAATTTGCTCTAAAATAATTTATGGGATCTATGACACTTTTAGGTCATTCCACTTTTCCCCAGCAGCAGATTTAGATGCAGGCATGAATTTAGGATAGTTGCGTTATTAAGAAAACCTTAAACATGCATTTTATTTATTTTAAAAAACCCACCTAGGAGGGTTTAATGGGATGTTCTTAGTTTTGAGACATTTCGTAATATCTCCGCAAAAGTTTAAGGTATAAAACCGGAATTCAAGATAGCAAAACTACTGAAAAAAAGTATTCTATAGTGATTTTACAGCTATTTTCTCTATTATGTTGTCAACATCTATTTCAAACTTAGAGATCTATTCTATTTCAAGATCTAATCATCTATTTCAAGAACTAATGTAGGAATTTTCATCTAACTTCAGGTTCTGTTGAATTTAGACACAGATTGTTGTTGATTAGGTTTTTGTGCCAACCGCCCAATAGATGGCACCAATATGCTAGATTTTTCATAATTTTCACAATAGCTCTATCTTAAAAACTAATCCACTGAATTTCATCAAACTGTAGGGTTCAGTTAGAAGTTAACATAAGTAGTTGTTGATCCGATTTTGTGTAAATCATCCGACAGTTTCGGTGGTACGTAGCATTTTGCATGAATTACACAATTTTAGGGATAGTTCTATCGCAAAAACTAGCAAACAGAATTTCATATCTTTAGAATCCTCATGACGGGCCTAGATTGTCATTTAATTTTGGTACTGGGCTAGGTAATTTTGAGGCATTAACAGGCATGATATAGAAAAAAGTATTGGATATGGCATATCAGACTAATTATGTAAAGGATATAGAAAGATTCATTTATAGATTACTTACAGAATACAATGCCTATTCCTCAAGCAATCTCTTTCATGTAAAAGTTATCAAAATAAAGCTACCAACCATGCCTCTGTATCTATCGCTTTATTTTTTGCAGAAAATGACATATGAAATGGGAATTGAAGTCTCTTTATGCAAAAGTACCCCACTCAAATTCCCGATATGCCTTTTATAGTTTTACTGTGCACTTGATATAAGGTACCCTGGGGTAATAACGCCAGGCGGGGTAATAACGCCAAGTGCTTATATTTTGCATAATTATGAAATAATCAGGTAAATGACACCCATGTGTTCTGCGCAGAAGGGTTTTGAGTCATATAAATCGCAAAAAACAGTTTCAAGTTAATTTGTTTCATTTTTAGGTCTTATTGTTTTTACAAACAACTAAAATTAACGCTTGATCTAAAATTTGCGAGATACGTTTTGTGATGTGAAGACAATCTTTTTATCCGGAAATACTTTGTTAATTACATAAATTTGTAGTGCATTTCATGTACTTTTAAAATGTTCTTAAAGATTTTGGATATCTTCTCGAGATAATTTGTAATTTAAAATGTACTGCGCAATAACTATACCGGGGTAATAACGCCAATCCTTGACATTAATACCCCGGTTGATTCCCTTCAGTGGCCGAGCTACATCCTAAATACTGATTCAAATAAACACAGTTAAAACTGTGCAATGTTTCTCATATTTCTATTTAAGCGGTCCTTTTTAAGCAAAAAGAAGCTCACGGTCTGATATTCTTTTGCCTCATCCCCCCCCCCTCCCACACCACACCTTTATTTTTCTCACAATTTCACAAAAAATTGAACATTTTCAATAGCCTAGAATGCAATTTGTCAATTTCCAAGTTTGTAGAATTTTTATTTTTAGAATTGGGCTATCTACATGCAATTATTCCATCTTATTTCATAGTTTTGTTTGCATGGCGTTATTACCCATATAGGTGGGTAATAACGCCAATTAGCATTGGTCAAGAAAAAACGCCATTACATTTTATGAATACATATTTGTTAAATTATTTTATTTTATATAGATAGTCAATGAGTTGCTGTATCATATCCTATATTTGTTTGAAAAATACAATCTAAAACTAAGCCGTGAAAATTGATAGAACCTTAACGTGGCGTTATTACCCCAGGGTACTTTATTAAAATAAACCCTATACGCCGCTTTCCAAAACATTTCATGGATTCTGGAAGATTGTAATCGAGCAATGGAGCAAAATCAAGCTTGTTTGATTGTTTAAGAAAAGATATTTGAACTTACAAATGTACATTAAATTTAATAGTTCAACAAAAGGGACATGAGGTAGAACGTGTTAGAAAATAATGTTTTATCTTATTTATAAATGTATTTTTCCAACCTCGTTGCAAAAATGTGTAAACAACCGGTGTATGTTTATTACCCAAAATATGTTTATTTGGATTGCAGTTTCATCGCAAAACATTGCTATATGTTTTGGGCTGTGACGTTATTGCATTTAATGAGAGTTACAAATCATTTAAATTAAATAATCTTGACTTCTAATTTAAATTTTCTAACTAATCTATACATTATCTTACTCTTTAGTATAGTCTTATTTCATCCTGTATGGGCTTTAATTGCATGTCTAAGAGAGAAGAATATTCTGTTTACAGAATGGCAGAAAATTTTAAAGAAGCTTTTTATTTAAACTTTTATTTGAAATTTTACACTTTGCTTGATAAGTAAACAAATAGTTAAATAGAATAGCTGTTTGGCATAAAAGCTATTTCTTTGCATAATATTAACTTTTTGACGGTCCTTTTTTAAAGGTTGAATTATTTTTTATAATCCTCATTTTGACAGATAAGTCTTAAATAAAATGTTGTAGAATATTTTACAGTTGTCATATTTTTACTTTTTTCTATCTTTACGATAAGAAAATATTGGATTCATGAAAGTTTTCGATATCCAGTTTTTGACGGATTTGCACGTTTTTGCGGTCAGAGAACCGGAAAAACATGTTTTTACAAAATGTCTGTTTGTGAGTCTATTATTCTGTCAATCAGACAGTCTGCCTGTGTGGGTGTATGTATGTGACAAAACTTTTGTCGGCGCACTATCTCAGGAACTAATGCACAGAACTTCACAAAAATTTGATTGTTTTAGGCCTTGATATAATCTAGATCTGATTAGTTTTTGGTATATATCGCTCAAAAGGTGTCGCTACTGTGCTGCATCATTAGCAATTTCCACAATAGCCATATTTCAAGAGCTAGTGCATGGATTTTAATAAAATTTTAAAGTTATTTAGTACTTCATATAGCATAAACCTTATCATGTTTTGGTTCAAATCGCTCAACAGGTAGAGCTACCATTGCTCATTATTCTTGATTATTAAAATAGCTTTATATGAAGAACTAATGCACGGAATTTCACGCAATTTTAGATTCTGTGAGATCGTGATATAAACTAGATCTCGTTAGATTTGGTGTATATATCTCAACAGGTGGTGTTGGTATGTTAGTAGTAGGAAAATAAGAGTTCGGGCTCAGGAGGCGGCACTGTGGACCGCCAGAATCACCGCCACCGTCCCCTCTGCGCTCACCGTGCGTACCCCTCCGCGATCGCCCCCTAGCGGAAAAAAGGAACATAAAAAGGGTTAATATTCTATTGAGACAGGAGAGGTGAATGACCTTCCCTATTCAAAAAATATTATCAATCGCATCTCAACACGGAATCATACTATAAGATGAAGATTAAATTTATATTTGAATTTTGAACAACCATAATTTTAATGAGTACTATTAATTAAGCGAAACAGTTGAAAATATCAGTTTTTAACCATTTTATTTAGTTTTCTTCAACTACAAGATGAGATTATCAATTTAACAGAAGAAAGTTAAACATATATTTGAATTTTGATTGATAGACATCTTAAGGAGTATTATTAATTAAGTAAAAACAATAGAAAATATCAAGTTTTAAAGAAAAAACCTGATTTCTTACGATTTTTTCAACTCAAACTTCAGAATATCAATTCGAGAGAAAGAAACTTAAGCATTCATTCCAGTTTTGAACAACCATTTCCTTCATGAGCATTATTAATTAAGTAAAACAACACGGAAAATATTAAATTTAACCGATTTCTTTAGAATTTTTCAACTATAATATCAACTTAAGAAAGGAAACTTAAACATTTATCTTAGTTTTTTGAGCAGCAATCTACTTAATGAACATTGTTAATTAAGCAAAAAACAATGGAAAATATAAATTTTTAACCGATTTCTTCAAATATATATATACATATATATGTGTATATATATATATATATTTATTTATTTAATATAAAATCAGAATAAACATCTTAAAATGGAAATTTAAACATACCTTTTTTAGTTTTTGAACAGTCATTACCTTAACGAATTTCGATAATTGAACAATTAACAAAGGAAACTAATCATTTTTAACGAAAAAAGACGAATTTAAACGAATACGCTTAACTTTTTGCTCTAAATGGAAATTTCATCATACTTTTATACACCAACTAAGTAGAATTTTAATACATAAATGAATCACTTAAAGAAATAATCAACACACACACAAATTTGAACCTGCAGAGCATCTTCTTATTACGTCATATCCAAACTAAATCTTTTTTCTGCATCCCCCACCCCTGCATTCCAGGTAGGGGAACACACAATAAAGTTCTGACGTCACAAGCAAACTGAAAATGTTTATCTCCAAGAAAAAATATCAACTCGTAATAAAAAATGAAGGATTTAGACTAGCTTAGTAAGGAAAATCATCATATTATATAAACATTAAATCTAGTTTTAAACAACTATCACATTAGTGATTATAATTAATTAAGCAAAACAATAGAAAATATTAATTTTAAGAGAAAAAAGACGAATTTAAACAAATTTTATTAGTTTTATATTAGTTTGATAAGAATTTTCAGAGGAAAAAGACGAATTTAAACAAATTTTATTAGTTTTTCACTATTTTTTTCTCATCTCCAACACGGATATATCAATTTTAACAGAAGAATTAACCGTATATTTTAGTTTTTAACAACAAAAAAGCAATAAGTATAATTAAACAAAAATAAATATCTTTTTTCAAGAAAAGACAATTTTCAACTTTGAAATACATTTGTTTACATATATTGTTACAATATATTACTAAGCTTAAACTTTTTTTTTATGTTTGAATGTCTTTACAAAGGGTTCATATTTATATTTTTCACGTCTTGACTGCATTCGAAATCTTACAACAAAAGTATACGTTTATTATTATTATTATTATTATTATTATTATTATTATCATCTTAATGTGCACATTGAAACCTACATTTTGATGTATGTCTGGTCCTTTTACTCCATACATAGGTAAACATTCAAAATTGACGTCATAAAAGTGCGGCTGCCACCAGGTTCCGGCAGGATAGGACCTGGCAGCCAGTGATATTCTTAATGTGCATATTGAAATCTACATTTTGATGTATGTCCAGCCCTTGTACTCGATACATAGGGAAATCGACGGCTGGCTCCTGGTATATTAATTTATGCTAGATATATAATAATTTTTATACCTATTTAAACTTTGGCAATAATTAGAAGAGAAAAGAAAAACTGATGGTATTAAAAAAATATTTTAATTAAAATAAGTCTTTTTCAAAATTTTAGCATTTGTTGTGTAACAAGAGGTATTTAGAAGTACGCATAAAAATTTTGATCTCTCTGACTTATGCAGTTTTTCTGTACGGGGTCTGTGACAGACAGATAGACAGAGGACAGAGTCGAATAACGTTTTGTCAGATGAACAAAAGCCTAAAAATGACAAAAACGGGTTTTTTTTGTACATTGGCGTAAACAAAAGGCTATATTTAAAGCGCAGAAACTTGATATGAAAAGCAACTTCGAGCTGTACATATTACTTACCTGATCTCATTAACAACAAAAAAAAAAAAGTAGTATTCTGATCTGTGGATTTTTTAAGGAATGGCTATGTAGCAAAAATATTCTTATCTAGATCGCTTACAAAAATTTATTAACTTATTTTCAAATTATTAATGTTTTACTCTGTAAAGGCCATAATGTATTCGTAATTATGAAAACTTCATAGATTTCTTAACTGAAATAAAAAATAAAATGTTATCAATAGGTATTTTTGAAAGTTGCATTTTATGTAAGCACTGATGAAGACACTGATGAAGCGATTAAATTTACTCAGAATGAAAGCGCTCTCGGAAAGATATTTCTAGTGTGCTAAATAAATATCACGCGATGTTTCAAGTTTCTTTAAAAATATTGTTCAAGTGAAGTCTGACACCAGCCTAGGAAAAACTATCAACTTTAGAGCTACATGTCGATAAGAATTTTCAAAATGCTGTTATTGACAAGGGAAGTATTCATGATCATTGTAAAGTTAATAACACAACTTAAACTCAAGTATCCACAACCTTAATACGATAAAACCACAATAATGAATCTTGCATCATCATTGAAGGTTCTCAAATCTGGGAAGAATGATATCCTGAATAGTTACTAGAAAGGTCAATAACATTTTGAAGAACTTTTAAGAGATACACTACATAGAGAACTTGCTAAATTGTGAGTTTGTTATCCAATAAAAAATCGAAATTAAAAATATTATTTGTACATCATACGTACGATAAGAAGACTGTATATAAGATTGGTGATAAATTTGTTAAAATTCGAAAACTTAAACAACATCTTTCTCGCTTTTTTATTGTTATGGTATCTAGAGTCCATATTTCTTAAAACCTAAAAGATGCAACTTCAAAGTGAGATTTTACAGGGGTCATTCTTTTCGTCTGAAGGATATCTTTGTACTTCATCTGACAAAAGCTCATTTATTGTTTAAATAAAGCAATATAATTCTTCTGTACAACACTTGAATCATTAGGATCCTATATCACTTCTCCGACAGAAGAGTGTCTGGTACAGATAAAATAGCAATCATACAATTAGTAAAAAAGAAAAAAAAGATAAAGACTTGAAAATCGGTGAAGACACCGGAAGTCTTTCACCAAGTTTAATATAAAAATGTGAAATAAATACACTGAGGGCTAATAATATTTGCATTATAAGTTATTGAAAAAAACCCTCAATGAACATAATTTCCCATTATTGATAATTGCTAGGAAATATATGGCGAAAGAGCAATTTATGCACTCAAATGACTAGCGTCTCCTGCACCCAAATGAGTTATAGAAGTTGAGAAAAGTGGATATAATATTACGTGTACTGTTGGGTAATGTTCTTTCGTTCAAAAATTCTTTGGTTTGAACTGTCATTTGAAAATTCACTGAATGTAACAATACAAATAACAATGCAAAATAAAATGAAGTCTGGATGCCATAACAATAAAAAAAGAGCAAGACGCAGCTTAGGTTCTCGAAATTTAACAAATTTATCACCAATCTTAAGGACTATCAATATAAGCTCAGCGACAGTGATGAATCAGAAGAGGATATGTAATATACCGGTATTATACTACCTCTGACAATAAAGTTCGGTGAATAGTCCTGTAACGTTTATGTAGATGAAATATTAACGAAAGTTACCATACCATCCTTCAAAATAGTCATATCCTATAACTATACACCGCTGAGATCTGCTATACATGTCCTGTGAAATTCGCAAGAACTCTTCTTTTGGAATGGTGTTCAAAATCTTCGTCACGTTTCATTGGATGTCAGTAATATGGTCAAATCTCTTTCAAAGAGGGTTTGAGTCGTGAAAATAGGAAGAAGTCTGGAGGATTGAGATCTGGCGGGTATGGTAGGTGTTCAGTTTATACCATCCCACATGAATTTCTTTCGGTGTCTTGCAAAGCTTAAATTCAAACTTTAAACTGATCTTTTGTTCTTTCGCTTTCCTGACAAGAACCAACACACGGAACAAGCACTTAGTAAAGCACATCTTACACAGAACATAAACGACGATCAAATGAACAACGGCGGGAGAAGACGGTCAACACTTGCCTCTATGCAGATGCCGCGTTTTGTTTCCCCAGTGTTTCAAGATCGTTAGTTCTGAATTCATTCACCGAACTTTACTGTCAGAGGTAGTATATACATATAAATATATATATTTTTTTATAATTCTGATCAGTATCTTCAACTATTAATGTTATTCCATTAAATTTTTTTTGTGTGTGTATATATATAATTGGTTAATAAAACTTTAATACATATATATAATGTCTTGCATATTTCCTGTGTTTTATTTGCATGCTATCACTTAAAACACTTCAAAAACATAATTTACGCCAATTTGCAATTGTAGATTTGTATTTCTTGAAATTTAAAACCTATAATTTGACATATTGGTCAATAATATGCTACAAATATTAATAAATCAGTACATGGAAGTTATCATGGACGCCATGTTGAAAATCACTTCGAAAATATGAAAGAAAAAGATGGCACTTATGATACTTGAAATGTACATGTCAAAATATACAGAATAAAAGAAAAAATATCAAAGTTAACTCATGAATCCAGCTGGAACCACTTTTGGTAATATTTCAAAACTTACTAAACGAATGGGAGAGTCTTAAATATCACTTTGACACATTTGCTGCTAGCTTGAATCCGATTTAATAGTATCATAATTGCAGATGACGTCCAGTGTGGTAGAGTTAACTTCTCTCATAGAAATTGTATTCAATTTATTCATACTTTTTTAGATGGTCCACATTATGTTGCTGTGTGTAATTTTGTACACTTCCCAACCCATATGATTCTCCACACCTATTTTATCTAAATTAAAAAATCATATTTAGAACGATCCACCTTTAAACAAATATTTAAAGAATTTTTTTCACAAGCTTTTTATTATTTCTTTTCTAAACATATTAAACATATCAATAATAAATTTGACAGCTTGGGATTTATGAAGGTGATTTTATTACTGCGAAAACATATTAATATTCTAAATACTTTAGCTTCTAATAAAAACTGTTTTTTATAACATTGAAAATAAAATATAAGAGAAAAATCTATATTATTATTCTGTAGTATTTATCAGATTTGAATTTTTCGAATTTTGCATTTGTATTTTTTCTTTTGTTTCGATGTATTTTCGTTCCTCTTTTTAGATCTAGTATATCTTCTTTTATTTTACAACAGCACGTAAATTTTGACAAATAATTAACTCTACAGACTGGATTAAAACTTTTTATGACTTCAGATGAAATGTGTTTTTTATTTCAATGTCGTAATTTATTTATTTTCAGACTATTTGATGAATACAAAAGAAAACAAACAAGTGAACCAATAAGATAAAAAATGTCATCTGAAAACGAAAAAAAAAAAAATAAAAAATAATCCCATTACATTCATTCAGAGAAAATGCTTTCAAAGGATTATATTTATTAGATATTTACCATATTTATATAAAGATATGAATAAGTTAATTTCATACAAAACAGAAATATATAAGCTTTGCAATATACTCATATTTAGAAAGAAATGTAATTGAATTTGAAATGATATTTTCAAATATATATATATATATATATATATATTTAATGAAAAAAAAATTTTTAAATAAATGTACGGCTTCAAATCTTTTCAAGTATAGTGAACAATGGAAAATTAATATTTAAAAGTTAAAACATATTATGGACATAATTTTTCCTTTGGGATTGATAATAATTTTTAGGCATATATATTTGGATTATATTTTGCACTATCTAATTTAAAATGGAAAAATATTTCTTTTTATGAGTTGAAGAAATGAGTAATTTGAAAACAAGATTTTGTATTTATGTCTTTTTGAATGGAAGATATTCGTATTAGAAATACCTAAGTGAATTGAAAAATTAGTTTTTAATCGTAAAGTTTTTATTAGGCTTAAATATTTTTTTTTTTTTTTTTTTTGCTTTTTCGTTTACAGTTTTTAATTGAAATTTTGCGAATGAATTAGAATGAATTAGATTCTTATTTCTGCGAAAATATCATCTCTGCGCATTATGTTCTTTTCGTATTGTATTCATGTTTTCATAAAAAAAGCTGTTAATTTAATTGTTTATCAACTCATCAGCATTTGTTTAATAGGTAAAATCCTTCTATTTTGCTAACTTGTTAGATTAATGAAAATGAAAATTATAATTTAGTATAAGATAACATGTAATTCTTCTAAATGATAAGTTTTTGGGTTCTTTTGATTTCTAAAAACTTTTCTAATAAATTTGAAAAGTGTTAATGTTTTCGGTTTGTCTGACTGCCCACTCTCTAACTCCCGAAATATACTCGGATTTACATACAATTTATAACATTATTTTGAGTCACATAGGCTTGTTTGGTATTATATATAAAGTATGGGGGTTAATAGTTCATTTACAGGAGCATTAAAAAAATTCCATTACATTATGGTACATGGGGGAAAATCGTTTGCAGAATATTTTAATGACATTATGCTAGTTAAAATGTATTAAAATTATGCAATTCACTGAATGTTATATTACAAGATGATTATAATAGAATAGGAGATTCATGGCATTTGCCGTCCATTTACAGGGATACATAAAGGGAATCGAGAAATCGATTATAGTACTGTCTTTGAGTAATAATTGCTTGAAATGCATTTTCAATTTCAGCATATTATTTTAAATTTAACTACAGTACAGACGAAAAAAATAGGAATTTTTGTGACATTTTTAATTATGTACATTCGCGAATTTTTCTTCATTTTAAGATGTTTTAGCATTTGTACGAACTTTCTTAGAGTTTATATATTGAACATTTCGTGATTTAGCTGAATGCTAAGTGCGATTTAATTACCAAAACTAGCTTAAAATGAATAAAAGTAGGCGAATATACGTATTCAAAAATGTCACAAAAATTCCTATTCTTTTTTTTACAGTATTGTATTTTAATTTAACCATTTTTCGCATTTTACAGATTTTATATAAATACTACATCTTATATACAAGGCTGCATAAAAGAATTGTCGAGCTGTTCTCATAATCAACTTAAATTGGTAAAAGGGAAGTTTCATTAAATCACGCCATTTGTATTGTAAATTATCATTTGTTGACCATTAAAACAAATAATTTAACATACTGGTGAAAATTAAGCCTTAATTATACAAAAAATTTGTTAATGACAGCCGTCTTGGACACATGCTGAAAATCACTTCAATAATGTGTAAGAAAAAAATGGCACTTAAGATATTTCCAATTTGCATGTCAAAACATACCAAATAAAAGAAAAATATCAAACTTAGCTCATCAATCGAGCTTATGCCACATTTTATAATGTTTCAACATCTAGAAATAGGTTGTCAGAGTTTTAAATCATACTTTGGCACCTTTACTGCTAGCTTTAATTACATTTACGGATGATGGTCATCATGGTTGAAGTAACTTCTGTTATAGAAATTTTAGTTATTTCATACGGAATTTTTTCCATAGTCCATCCAGTGATGCTGGGTGTGATTTTAAACATCTGCCAACCCCTATGATTCTCCACATCTATTTTAAACAAGCAAAAATGCCATATTTAAAACGATCCAACTTTCAACAAATATTTAAAGAAACTTTCTCACAATTGTTTTGTCATTTCTTTTGTGTGCGTATTAATCAAGTGAATAATATTTTTGACTGCGTACTATGATTAAGGAAGATTATTTTATTACTGCGAAAACATATTAATATTTCAAAGACTTTAGCTTGCTAATAAAAACTGCTTTTCTATAATATCGAAAATAATATATACTACTTTTATTATACTAATATTGTACTTTTTTGAAAATATCTTTATGACACATATTGGAAACCATCAGTTGAAATTAATACTACGCAACATATAATAATAATAATAGTAATAATAATAATAATAATAATAATAATAATAAAACATTGATATAAAAATATAAATTGCAATTCCTTAGAAACATATTTATAAAACTTGACAATATATATATATATATATATATATGTATGTATGTATAATAAACTCATAATTTTCTGCTTGAGGTTTGCTAGATACAGGAAATATACTATATAGACTCTTTTTGCAAAAAAATATGAGGTTTTAGAGGATGAATGTAAACCAATAAATTTTTCCAAAGTCTAAAGTGAAATATTGAAATACTGAATGTCTTTTTCTAATTAAAATACAGTATAAAATCTCTAATATAAACATTTTTTCTAAAAATATTTTTATCTCAAATGAATGAAAATTGAAAATTTATTAAAATAATATTTCATTTGAAATTATATTTTAAAATATAGAATAAGAAAATATATATTCATTTAAACAAAAATGTAAATAAGACACAATAAGTATTACACAAATTAAATACAGAAAAAGATGTTTAGCGAAATAAGTTTACTATATAAATAATCTTATGCAATTTATTTAAAAGATTAACTTTTTTATAATTGTTTTACAAAAATTCTGGAATTACGGAAGAGGAAAGGAATATAACATTTTCGTAGGAAATAATTTTATGTAAAAATATTTTAATCAATATGTATGTACATTTAAATATGTCTATTAAAACCAAGACAATGCAAAGTAAAAGCTGGAGGTCAATTATTGGACATTAAAGATATTTATGACATTTTATATGCGGAGTTACTGATTATGAAATAAAAAATATAAAATTTGTGCTGATTTATATAGTGCAGATCTTAATAGCAGTACATCATCAGTAAAACAACTTTAATAATTTAACTGCTCTGTAAATATTAGGAAAAAAGAGTCAAAAATAATCAAAAATAAAAACTATTGAAAAAGATTCTGAAGAATAGCATACAAATTTCGTTCACACTGTAAAAAAAAATCGTTAAACCTGTGGCAAAAATTACTGGCAGCAATTTTGTCGGCAGTTTTTGCCGTAAAAATTGCAATAAAATTAGATGCAAATTATTTTATTACATCTAAATTTACTGCAATTTGTGCAACAAAATTTACTGACAACATTGTTGTCATTAGTTTTTTCCGTAAATTTAACGGACACTTTTTACTATGCATATGTAGCGTAGATTTAACATCGGGATCTTCAAGCAATTAATCAAATACAAGATAATTATCAAGACCACGGTTTAAGATTCGCAAGCAGACACTGAAATTTTTATGTTATTAAAAAGCTAAATTAATTCATATTGTTTATCCTATAAGTAATGAACATAAAGCATTAATAATTAGAGATTTACAGCATGCTGATATTTGTGAACTTTTTAAAAATTTAACTTCCATGGGCAACTGTTATTTCTTAAAAGGTCATCACGCGCGTCCCTTTGCATTACGTTACTTATGCTTGCCATAACCTCTTCATACCCGATAGATCTTATAAAATGCTACTTTTACAATTTTTTTTTCGTGCATAAATAATTTAAAAAAAGAAAAGAAGAATTCGTGTGAAAAGATAGAAGAGCTAAAAAAAATAGCAATTTGCTGCTTATAAAGTTTTTTTATTGCGGTACATGTTGTATAAAAATGGTTTGCAACAGAAATGAGGGAAATGTACAAAAATGGAAAAATAAATAATTTTACTGTGTGTTAAGATACCATTTTTATAAAAAAGAATTAAATATATATTTATTTTATGTATTTCAATGTTTTTGCAATGCAAAAAAGTAAAAGATTCTTTAAAAAATTCTAAGATATTCTCAAAAAATGTACATTTGTGTCCATGTACCATCAAATTTTATGTACAAAAATAAATAAATAAATAAATAGAATAATAATAATAATAATAATTTTCGCTGTTCCATCTTTCTTAGTTATCTGTTTGTTAATATAAATCAATAACTAAAATTTAAAAACTTTATAAATAAATCCTGGAGTCTGAAGATGACAAATCTAACCCAATTTTATCTATAATTAAATTTATGGCTAAATGCATTTTAAAAACAAATGTACTCGTCTGTACTGTAAAATGCACTATTACTTCTTTTAGGAAGAAACTCATGCTTTTGCATGCAAACTCAATATAATGTACACAGGAACAACATAAGGCACAAAATAAACATTCATTAATGATTTATAAATGTTTTTTTTCTGCAATATGTGCAGGAAAAAAAGGTTTGGAATCACTTAGGAAAATTTTTTTTAAAATAATCTTGCTGCTTATTCAAATTCCCATGCTTGGGGATAAGCTTAATTTTAGACAAATCAAAATTAACTGTTACACAAATTCACTTTTTATCTTTTGCAGTTCCATTGAGCTTAATATCTGTGGCTTCCGGTAATAACCAGGTAAGGAATTTTTTTAAAAAAATTGAGATAGTTTGGGAAAATGCAACTTTGGAAGAGCACTTTCATCTGCCATAGTACTGAAAAATGACTTCCCGTCATAGGGCGACTATAAAATTTCTTTAAAAAATAAAATTTTTTTAACTGGTTCACAATTAATAAAAACCATTTTTATATAACTATTTTGACAAGAAAAGGAGATTCTTATATCCTAATTGAATGTAGTGAAAATTATTAAGTTCTCATCTATTTTATAAAAGTAATGATAAGAAACATTTAAAAACTTTAAACCTTAATTACTCAAAATATTAAAAATGTGCCTTACCTGGTTATTATCAGAAGCCACAGGTATAAACACAATAGAAGGGGATTTCTTTGTTCGTTTCAAACTAATGGATGAAATAGCAAATGCAAGAGAGCTGGATCTGAAAAGGGAATATGCACTTTTTAAGTACATAAAGATTAAAAGAAAAATATAAAG
Organism: Maratus speculifer; assembly: GCA_964019185.1. Lineage (NCBI taxonomy): Eukaryota > Metazoa > Arthropoda > Arachnida > Araneae > Salticidae > Maratus > Maratus speculifer. Next base: position 333,677,185 of record OZ025292.1, read on the forward strand.
AAATTTAAAAAATGATGTTTTCATTCATAAGTAATGTTTTCAAAATTTCAGGCAACTGAATACATCTTAATAATATGAAAAACTATCACGATTTTGGTCAAAGATAAATGAAATTTGCATCTCACATGTCAGAGTAATAATTTGTTTTAATATTCAAAAATATAATAGAACAAAATCCAATTATATGGCTAAGAAGCAGAAGAAATCATCTAAAGCCAAAGTATCAAACAGAATGTTGTATAACAGACCGAATGAAACTTTATAGGGTTATCGAAAATCCATAGAAAAACGCAGGTTTAAAGTGCGGTTAACAGTAACAAAAGAAATTATTGTTGAAAAATGTAGTTGCAGCAGTCTGTTGATGTCTGGCGTAAAGTGGTGATCAGCAATAAATGTAAAGTTTATATTTGTGTATGAGACACTTATATGTCTGGGAGATTGTAGGCCACACCAATAAGAAGGATGGAATTCTGTTTCGAGAAGGTGATCTGTGGCCTATAATCAAATAAAAAATATGGCATTAGAGGGTGTGTGGCTTCGTTGGGGGAGGGGGGGGGTCACCTCTACGTTCGCTTACTCAGTCAAATTATCCAATTCAGTAGGAAAATATATATGGACAGTTTTTATGTTTGTATACATAACAGACATCGCAAGGAATATTTTCACGATATAATAATATTCCTTGACTTTTATTTAAAATTAACTTTTATTGATTTTATCTTATTAAAAGTGTTAAAAAATAAACATAAGTGGCTAATGCTGTAAAAAACTGATCTTTATGAACGAAGGCGAGAGAAGGACCTGATCAACAAGATTTTTCCTCGTCTGATCAACGAAATAGTCGACTTTATCGCGCAAGATCCACGAAATTACAAATTTCTCTATACCTGATTTGATCCACCAAATATGCACTTTTTGCAAAATCGATCGACCATATTTGAGCTTTTTACGAAGTTTATTGCTCCTGATCGACAAATTTTGCAATTGTTCCCGGTCTGATCGACCAAATTTACTCATCTTTCAAAGCCGATCGACCATATTTGCTTTTTTTACGAAGTTTAGCGTGCCTGATCGACAAAGTTTGCAATATTTTAGCATCCGTTTAACGAAATTTGCGATTTTCTGAGACTAGTTGAAGAAATTTGCGATTTTTCTGAGACTAGTTGAAGAAATTTGCGATTTTTCTGAGTCTGATTGACGACATTTAAGATATTTCCGCGAATGATCGACCAAATTTGCATTTTTTCTTCGCATGATTGGAAAAATTTGCAATTTTTTTTATGCCCGATCAATTTAATTGACTCTTACAAAATCAGCATTTTTTCCTTCCGCAAATGATGAAAGTCGCGATTTTTTTAGCAGTAAACAAAAGAAACTCACCATTATTCCGTAGTCGATCAAGGAAATCTTCAATTTTTCCGCTTTTCATTGACAAAGTTCGGGATTTTTAAGTAATCATCATCAAAATTCGCGATTTTTTCGTTAAATTAACAAATTGGCAATTTTTTCGTTAAATCAAAAAAACTGGTGGAGATTGCTGGTTTTTCCGTGCTCTATCAAGAAAGTTACAAATTTTTCGAGCTAAATCGACAAAAGTGGCGATTTTTCGGAGTATGGTCAACAAAACTCAGGATTTTTATGCCATATCAACGATATTTTTGATTTCTCCCCGCATGATCAATCAAATTCGGGTTTTTTTCCGCGATGAAAAGACAATATAGGCGACATTTCTGCAGACTATAAACAAAATTTGCAATTTTTTCATGCATCTTAAAGAAAACTGGCGATTTTTTTTGCCTGATCAGCGAAAAGGGAGATTTTTTCAATCGACTGAAAGTCACGATTTTTCCTTGCTGATCAAGAACATTCAGGATTTTTCCGTGCCCGATCGGCAAAATTTGCCATTTTTTCCGCACCTAATGAGCAATATTCACGATTTTTTCATACTCGATCAGAGGTATTTTTGATTTTTTAGAGCCTCATCGACAAAATTCGTTACTTTTCCGAACTCAATCAATGAATATCTCGATTTATGTGTCTATCTTTAAAGGACAGACTAAACTTTCAATTTTCTCGCCGTAAATTGTCGAAATATCCGATTTATTCCTGCGACCTATGCACAAAAATTGCATTTTTTACAAGTTATAAATTGACGAAATTCACGCCCCAAAGGTTGTACATCCCTAATCTACTGTATATGTTAATACAGATGAAAAGTTTGTAGTGAGCATTTCACACAAACTGTAATTTAAAATAACTTTCTATTATAAGCGGTTTAAGGGATAATCACCATATTTTCTGGTATAGAGCGTTTTCATGTTTTCTTTATGTTATACACGTATGTGCAACTTTCATACATGCGAACATCCAACAATATTTTTACCAACTCATTGTAAAAAAATGTTAGACATTGAATGGGTTTCGTAAAAAACCGTTCACTGACCTAATTATGAAGTGTTTTTATTGACTGAGATAAATTAAAATTACGGTAGGAATCATTTTTAACAACAATCCAATATCTAGAAATTGTGTTGTGAATTGTTTACAGTGTGCGGTATGTAGACGTCCAGCTATGATTGGCATTTGGTACCGTCAAACATGTATACTTTGGCACGTTTCAGACATTTTTGTACATAACTTTTTTTATGCTTTGAATTCGGGTTTCCTAAAAATAAAATAAAATAAAATAAAAAGCTACATGCGTATCGACCTAGCGATTCCCTTTAACATCAAAGTGAATTCAAACAAATCCTTTAGGGTGAAAAATAAGAAACAGGAGGGCAAATTTGGCCCGAGTTTGGGGTAACTTTGTCATCTAACTACAAAATGCTCTTAATGCTCGCAATAGGCAATTTATGACAAACTTACCTCAGATATCGATATAAAATAAAAAAGTACACCCCTTAGATCACTTAGGCGCGTATTTTAACGATTAAAATTCTTGATTTATAACAAAAAATATGTTATTGCATTTTTTTTCTCTTGGTAAAAGCACTCATTAAATCATTACAGGAAGTATTGGTCAATATAACGATATTGATTCTATTCAGGTTAAGGTATTTTTTAATAACCGTCGTGCTTGATTAAGGAAAAAAACATCGGTCAGCCACGAATTCCAAGGTCTTGAAAATCAACTGCTCTTCCACCTGAGTAAAAACTGTCACCTGACCCACAGGCTTTATGTGTCTTTCATTGCATTCATTGACAACAATTCTACGTGGTATTTGGAATGGTTGTATAGCTAATACTTTATTCATGCCATTATTTACAGCTGCTACTGCGTTTTTCTTATTTTCGTCTGGGTAATTATAATAATGTGGCACCCTTAGTATGTTTTCGTAGGTTCTCATTTTTCTTTTACTGTCTAAGACTTATAAAAAAGAGAGAATTAACCGCATGGATGGAATACATGAATAAATATGTATAAAACAGTAATAAACCCATCCGCCTACAAGGTGACAAAGTTACACCGGGATATCATGGTCGCACCCCGGTTAACGATACTAATATAAGGAAACGTACAAGGGCATTATACTTCTTTCCATTATTCAGCCAATATGAACAAAATGAATTGCCCAATGTTGGGATGATGAGGATAATGTTGCTTGATAAGATTTTCGAGGAAATAGCCGCTAAAGTCAATAATGTCCCAATATTTGTTTTATTCAATACCATTTTAAAGTTTTAAAGAGAATTTAAAATTCAGTATTAAAAATAAACAAACTTTATTTGAAATTGTATAATTCTTTTCTGTTTCAATGTATGCTTGATTTTTAAGCAAACAAAAATCTCACACTATTAAGGAATTTTTTTATGTTGTATTTAAATGAATTCAAAAACTGAATAGCATTTTAAAATTAATACATAAAACATATTTTCATAAAAATCAAGAGTATTATTCTAAAACATATTACTATTGTAATAATCATTAAATATTTTACGGTTTTTCTAATTCTATTCAGGAAAAAGTTAGCTATAAAAAATCTCAGTATTTATCTGAGATAATACGTTCCTCCTGGTAATTTTATAATTAGATAAACAAATGAATGGATAGGGTATTTCAATTAATTTCTTTCCTTACATGCAGATCTAAAAAAAACTTCATGGGTTTCGATATGACCTAAAGCGAACATTGTTAGTTTACTCTTTCTTTACACCGCTAAGCTTTTGTGGACTAATGCTAATTTTATGTATTTTAATTAGGAATGTAGTATAAAAATAACAGACATTTTCTTTTATTTACCGTAAAACTAAACGATGGCAAAATATGTAATTCCCTGCATACATGATGGTCGATGTATATAAAGGTTGAATCTTATTCAAATTAATTCATTCTGGGTACATTTGAGAATATTGGCATACATTTGTTCTATTTCCTATTTTTTATAGCAAGAAACTGATACATTCAAAAAACAGGTTAGTTATTTTTTTGTGTAGGAAATTCATTAAATTTTCTCGTTCATCTCATTTTTTTTTCTTGACTAGACAAAAATAATTTTTCTGATGCATTTTAAAGTCCATTCCTAATCTTATGCGCGTATAATTTTAAGAAATTCAGGTTTAGGGGTGAATCCATACAAAATGAGCAAATCCAAAGTGGCTGGCATCAACACAGATTTTAAAGAAAGTCTTCCTTTAAGTAGTATATATTTATTTATGATTAAGTGCTAAATAATAGATTTCAGATTAGTTTACTTAAATATCAAAATTTAGATTAAATTTGACAAAACATTGAGGTTCTGTATACATGCTTGAAAATTCAATTTTGTTAATTAGCCTTAGGAATTGAAAAACAGTATTAAAAATAATTTATAATTAACACTGAATAATAAATAACATTTTGGCTTAATTTAGCAATTATCTTTATTTTCTTAAATGATAAAAAAACAGTCGTACCTTCGCTTAAATTATAGCTGATATTTTCGTTAGTTTTTAACCGACTTCAAGGAAGAGGTTATGATTTCGACCTGTATGTATTTGTTGTTCACGCATAACTTTCGTAATTATGAACCGATTTTGATAATTCTTTTTTTGTTTGAAAGCGTATGGGACCCATGTGGTCCCATTCAAATTTCATAAAAATCTGTTGATTAGAACTTTTTAAAAAATTAAAACATTAAAATTCAATATCTTTTCGAAGCAATCGACCAATTAGAAACGTTCATTCTTCATGTTTTTAAGTTACACTTACATAGACACACGATCTTTCCAAAGTGTGAAATCCTAACTGGACAAGGTTCACATTTATTAACAGTGTACACTGTAAAAAAATTGACCCTTTTGCTGCATAGTCACTCCCCGTTTTTATAGAATATCTCTCTCTTGACCCATGAGAATTCTGCACGATAGGCTGAAGTAATCGTTTTCTATAAAAACGGTGGATTGACGATGCAGCAAAAGGGCCAAATTTTTTTACAGTGTACACTGTAAAAAATTTGATCCTTTTGTTGCATCGTCATTCCTCCGCTTTTATAGAATATCTCTCCTTTGACGCATGAGAATGCTCCATGGTACATTGCTAAAAATTTGACCCATTTGCTGCAGCGTCACACCACAACTTTTTATAGAATATGTCTTTTATGACCGATAAGAGTGCACCGTAACACAGTGAAGTAATCGTTTTCTATAAAAGCTCTGGACTGATGATGCAGCAAAAGGCTCAAAGTTTTTGTAGTGAAATTGGGACAAAAGCGTCTGTAAAAGAAATATTTGGGAATCAAATGCTGTCACTCTCTTATAGAGGCAGCCAGATATAGGTAATGAGTTTCAGATTCCTCATCGAATACGCCACCGCTCATTTCCGATTACAGTGTCACTGTAAAAAATGTGACCCTTTTGCTGCATCGTCACTGCCCTGCTTTTGTAGAATATCTCTCTTTTGACCCATGAGAATGCTTCGTAATTGGGTGAAGTAATCGTTTTCTATAAAAGCAATAGAGTGATGATATAGCAAAAGTGTCACATTTTTTACAGTCTAGGATTCCTCGATATGAATATGACGACACATGTAGCACAGTATATAATTGGTTGAAACGATTCTGGACAAAAACGAATCATCAAGCATCTTGCTGAGCGGGCAGCATATTTCAGATGTGTATATTGCTGGGACGATTACTGTTTCTAAACCAATAGGAGACCGTCATTATCACGGTCAAGTACACGCCCACACAGTTTGATTGACAGGAACTCGTGGACAATTGATCGTGTGTGTTTATTATTTATTTGTACTCGGATTGTTTGAATTTGTACTCGGCAATTAAAAATTAAAGGTACGAAAGATTTTTTTTTTTTTTCAAAATGACTGAATTTTATTTACTTCAATTAGAAATTATACTTCCTCTGATCCTGAAATAAATAAATAAATAAATAAATAAAAATTAAAGTAAGAATTTTGCTTCTACGGATATTTTCGCAGAATACTTTTTTTCCCATTTGTTTAATATATATATAAATCATTTTGGAACGATATTTAGAATATTAAAAGATTTGAAATATTTTTTTAATGTCTTATTTATTAATAAAAGACACCCTCCAATGATAATAATAATAAAAAAATCACCAACGGACTCTCGGCCCGCGATGGACTCGAACCCATATCCTCCGGTTTCAAGCTCGACGCTCTAACCATTCAGCCAGTCAGCTCACTTTCATCCGCAACAGATTATCGTTATAATTAGCACCGTCAATTGTCCACGAGTTCCTGTCAATCAAACTGTGTGGGCGTGTACTTGACCGTGATAATGACGCTCTCCTATTGGTTTAGAAACAGTAATCGTCCCAGCAATATACACATCTGAAATATGCGAGCGGGCAATTTTCGTCAATCTTGTTAACTTCTCATACGAGTACAATCGAATTATTCCAGGAAATCATCATCAAATTCCATAATAAAAAATGCCTGGCAATGCAATGTACTGTTAAAAATTTTCAACTTTTGCTGCATCGTCACTCCATCGCTTTTATAGAAAATCTTTACTTTTATCAATGAGAATCCTTCATAATGCATTTAACTAGTCGTTTTCTATATAAGCGGTGAAGTGATGATACACTGTTAAAAATCTGCTGCATTTTGTTGCAACGCACTCCGCCGCTTGTATATAATGTCTCTACTGCGACCTATGAAAATGCTCCTTAATACAGTCAAGTAACCGTTTTCTATACAAGCGCTGGAGTGCGTAGCAAAAAAATGCAGCAGATTTTTAACAGTGTACAGCAAAAGTTTCAAATTTTTAACAGTGTAGCTGGGACAAAAGCGTCTGTAAAAGAAATATTTGGGAATCAAATGCTGTCACTCTCTTATAGAGGCAGCCAGGTATTGATTATGAGTTTCAGATTCCTCGTCGAATTGCCACTGCTCATTTCCGATGCCATTACTACCTGCATAGGTATTAGATTGTTGCTGTTTATCGATTGAAGCATAGTGCGATTTTTACTAAAATCTTTCTCTTTCCTTTTTCTGAGTGAAGGGGGAGTACTTTGACTGACTACACTAGACTGACTACACTAGAAAAGCATTTTACTATACATGAATATATGAAGTCATTTTGCTGCATGCTCATATATGGAAGCACTATGTCGCGCTCTTATGTATATGGACACTTTACTTGATGGATTGTCACCTTTTGATACCCACTTTCGATGACCGTAGGATTCGATGCAGACTAAGATTTCATAAATGCGGTAGCTTTTCGAAGTGGCAGATCTTACTGAAGAAGTTACCATACAAAGAAAATCTTAAGATTCACAACGATACTAACCGATATTGTAAGTGGTTTCAGAAAAGTTGACAATCAAACAGTGACAAGTAAACTGAATACATCAGAACTTACCAAAGTGCGTACATTAGTAATGCATTGCAAAGAGCTATCGTGTGCCAGTACACATAATTATGTATTACGGTATGCATAACTAAAAAGTAGGAAATAAAATAAGCTTTTTAAGAAAAAAATATCAACCGACTTCAAAAAAGCACTAAAAAGAATTAAATAATTCTTTAAAATTCTCTAAGGCCAAAACGTTACCCATTAAGCACACATCGGATATCAGGTACCGGCATAAAAAACGGTTAAATTTAATATGTATAATTTAATATCCACCAAACATAGATTTTAGAGATAATATTATTTTACAAGAGATGAATTGACATATTTATGATTTATTTTATGAATATATACATATAAAAAGTAATGAATTACTTTTTGAAGTTGGTGCCAAACTATTTGATGTATATTAAGAATTGTAGCTAAATTATACCTAGTACCATAATTAAAATGGGGATAATTATTATCGATTGTGATTGTTTGGCACCAACTTCAAAAAGTAATTCATTACTTTTTATATGTATATATTCATAAAATAAATCATAAATATGTCAATTCATCTCTTGTAAAATAATATTATCTCTAAAATCTATGTTTGGTGGATATTAAATTATACATATTAAATTTAACCGTTTTTTATGCCGGTACCTGATATCCGATGTGTGCTTAATGGGTAACGTTTTGGCCTTAGAGAATTTTAAAGAATTATTTAATTCTTTTTAGTGCTTTTTTGAAGTCGGTTGATATTTTTTTCTTAAAAAGCTTATTTTATAGATCTTTCTAGTTGTTCCCAATGTATCCTACTTATTTGCTGTAGGTGTTATTTAAATGAAAACACACATCAACTTTCCCATTTACATTTCATTAATATTTTTTTTGCAATGGATACTATAACAGTTTCTCAAATCTCCCTTTATTCAGTTTTAAACATTTTCTTTTCTATCACCCCATCTTACAAAAGCTTTTCTGAAAAAATTTAAATTTTGTTACATATAATCGTTAATATTTCATAATGTACAATTTACAACAGAAAGGTTCCCAAAAAGACTAATTTAAGAGAGCCTTGATCATCTGATTAATCATCCCTCACCTTGATTGATACAAGACTCTACACACAACCCTTTTTAGGTGCGTTCGTAATTACGTAAATACGTAGCACCAATAGTCGTCGTTCAATCCGTTCGGCTGTCCATCATTCTGTATATAACAGAACAAAAACTACCCAATTGAATCATATGAAATTTAAAATATATAATTGCTGCAGAGTTTTGTCGAGTCGTTTCAAATTTCACAAAAATCGGATGCATGGTTAAATATTCCGTTACACTACGCTCAGTGGCAAAAAATAGTTTCAAGTACATTTTAATGACTACACTAGTAGGGGAAAAGTGCCGGTCCGACCCCAGGAGGAGGCGTGAGGCGCGTGGTGGAGGTGGTGGGAGCCTCCTCCTCAAGCCTCCTCCTACACAGACCTCCTCCTCCACAGCCCTCCTCCTCCACAGCCCTCCTCCTCCACAGCCCTTTCCCTCACACCTCCTCCTCCTCAATCCTCAAGGTTGTCTTATAAGAGAAGGGGTTAAAAGGGGAATTAAATTTTTTTCGTGAAATTTGAATATTTTATGCTATAAGAGAGGGGTAAAAGGCGGATAATTTTTTTTAAGTATACTACAGTACGAGCGGTTCTTTTGACTGTTGATTAAGAGATGAATGATTCATATTAAATTAAAAATAGTAATTAATTAAAAGGTAATTAAAAATAATAAGTGAAAAATAATGAAGGGACTTAGAATTTTTCGAGCGGTTTTTTTTTAGTCAAGTATAGTACGTAGTAGAATTTAAGAAATGAATAATAGCAATTAACGATAATTAGTAATTAATTAAAAAGTAATTAAAAATATTGAGTAAAAATAATGAAGGTAATAATTAAAAATGATAATTAAAAATAATGAGTAAAAAATAATGAAAGGAATTTTTCGGGTGGTGATTTATTAAGAAATTTTAATAATTTAAACTTTAAAATTTTCAACAGTTTAAATTTATTTTGAGTCAAGTGTAAAAGTGAATCCAATTTAACAAATGAATCATTAAAGTTAATTTCAAATAATAATTAAAAATAATGAGTGAAAAATAATTTACACACTTTAATTATTTCGGCGTGCTGTAGTATGATAGGTTATTTTAATGTGGTAATTTTTTCAATTGAATTTTGCTGTTGTTCATTTAAAAAATTAATTAAAAATAAGGAATGAAGCGACTTTTTTTTTTTTCACCGTGTTTTAGATGAGGAGTTAAGCGGGTATTTGAGTACACAGAATGTTTTTTCTATACTTATGTATGAGTGGTTTTTAATTGTAATGTGGCGACTTAAAAATTTTCCGTTTAGTGAAATTTAAGAGTTTATTTTTTCGATTTTAAGTAGGAATTTGGGGAGATTGATTTTTTTTTTTCACTGTGCTTTTACATGATGAGTTAAGCGGGTATTTTGGAGGATATTATTATTTTAGACTAATCATTCACGAAGGTTATTTTGCGGACATAAGTGTTTAATAGGGGGACTTTAACTTTTTTGCAATGAGATTGACGTGCGCTCGTCGACCTAACCGTACGGAGTTTGTAATTTTCTTCGAATCATAAGTGTATATTGGCTTAGAATATCTTAGAAAGACCTGAATAACCTTTATCTCTACCCACCGTCATAAATAACACATGCTGGTAATGGGAATTGAGAATAATAACTTTTAATATTAATTTAATGAAGGAACTTTAAAATTATTTTGAGTACTATTTTTAGTCAACTATGTTATACACTTGATATTTTCGATTAGTTAAAAAATAACTTTAAAATTTGAATGAGAAAATATGTTTCAAAATAGGATTTTACGTTTATGTTTTGTGTTTCATATGGTAATCAAGGTATTCGAGTTTGGAGAATGAAGCAAGAAGCATTTGATAAAGAATGCCTTAAACGTTCCGTAAAATTTGCTGCTAGTGTCATGGTTTGGGGTTGTATGAGTGCAGAAGGACCTGGAAAGTTATGCATCGTCTACGAAAAGGTTAACTCTCTGATATATCAAGAAATTTTAGAATATTACATGATTCCATCATCAGAAGATTTATTTGAAGATGATTTCATCTTTCAACAAGATTTAGCGTCCCCGCATACCTCGGTGTTAACTAAGAATTGGTTCCGCCAACGCAACATTAAGGTACTTCCTTGGCCACAAAATTCACCATATCTTAATCCCATCGAAAACTTATGGTGTATAATGAAGAAAAAACTTCAAGAATATCCTCCTTCAAGTAAATCTGAGTTAGTGGCTCGTATAAAGTCTATTTGGGCTAATATTGATAGAAATGTTTGTAAACACCTTGTATATATTATGCAAGATCGATTGTATGCTGTTATGAAAACTAAAGGGGATGCTACAAAATATTAACTACCATTTACTTCATATTCATAAGGTAATATTGTTGCGTAAAATAAAATATTCTAATATTTTGAACCAATCTAAATTTTATTCTAATATTCTGATGTGTTTAAGGAAGCTGTATACCTAATTTATTGTGCTGTATTTTATATTTTATAAATGTTAAAATCTTATCTAAACATTCCAGATTTAATTTATAAGAAATTTAATTGCATTTACTTACTATAAAAAATAAATAAATGACAAATAATTTTTTCTTATTACTTTTTCTCAATTATTCTAATATTTTGAATATGAGCTGTATTTCCATCCGTTTTGTTATTTTTAGGAAATATCGTGGAATTTTCTGATTTTTAACGGAAAATGCCCTTTTATTGTGAAAAGGGACTTTTTCTGTGAAATTCAGGAAAAAAATATTCGTAAATTTCAGAATTTTTTTTAACATTGTAGTATTCTTTCTAGCTGACAAACATCTATGACATGCACGGTAAAAAGTTATCGCACACTATGACCTGTGTTAGAATTTCGATAGTATTTATCATGGGAAGTAGCTGTAACATTGTTGCATCATTTACAATAAATCTTTCCAGATAATTATTTATTTTTTTACGGGCCATGGACGACAATTTATTTTCTGAATGACCCTAATAATTTTGCACAAAGTAAAATTTATACAAAGCATATTTTATAAAATACTTAATGCGGTATTTTAACTTGAAAAGAATTTAATTCGTCTGTTATACATGCATTGTGATTATTTTAATATTTTTACTCTTATAAAATGTTTTTCTTGTAATATCTAGACACAAGGCAGTGTAATAGCCACGTTCTTCTCACCTTCTAATGTGTTATATTACACGAACCAATTTGAGCTGTTTTTGTGAAATTTTGAAATTCTACTATTGAATATCAATTTGACCTATGTACATACTGAACATAATACGTAGTGAAGACTACCTAATTAATGAGAATATGAAATTTTATATAAAGCTCCTTATTAACTTCCGAGATAATGATGTCTGAAAATGTCTGATAATCGAAAATTTTTTGACTGACTCACTCCCATATCAAAAAGATCTCACATATCTACTGCACCTACAGACTTTCAATCTGGTGCGAAGTTTGTTTACTCTATACAACTGGGGAATTAAAAAAAATGTGAAAATCAATTTTTGCATAGAGACTGTATAGAGACTCCATGCAGAAAGACTGTATAGTAAGTTAGTGTTAACATAAGACTGTGCTACTCTTAAATAAGTTTGAAATTGTCCCTCAAATGTAGCAAATGAGGAGCGTTCGTACTATAAGGAAGTTTTAAAAATATTCAGATTTTTATGTTATGGCATACAGTACTTCGGATACAATAGAGTATACAAAATCTTTTGTGTATCCCTGTAAATACTATCTGCTTTCTATTACACAGGAATTAACTTGTAGCAAACTTCAGCAACGTATAAAAATTTCATAAAATGTGAAATAGTTTAATATTATTAAAACGCGCCCCAAATAATGTTTTCCCTTATACCATTATGTAATGGTATATTTTTGAATAATCCTGTAAATTAATAACAATTATTCTTTGCACCACATATTGCACAGAATGTATATTTTAGTAAATACGTCTGAGAATCATTATCAATTTTATTATTTTCGAAAGAGTGTAAGTAGGGGAAAAGTGCCGGTCCGACCCCAGGAGGAGGCGTGAGGCGCGTGGTGGTGGTGGTGGGAGCCTCCTCCTCAAGCCTCCTCCTCCACAGCCCTCCTCCTCCACAGCCCTCCTCCTCCATAGCCCTCTTCCTCATACCTCCTCCTCCTCAATCTTCCTCCTCAATCCTCAAGGTTGTCTTATAAGAGAAGGGGTTAAAAGGGGAATTAAATTTTTTTCGTGAAATTTGAATATTTTATGCTATAAGAGAGGGGTAAAAGGCGGATAATTTTTTTTAAGTATACTACAGTACGAGCGGTTCTTTTGACTGTTGATTAAGAGATGAATGATTCATATTAAATTAAAAATAGTAATTAATTAAAAGGTAATTAAAAATAATAAGTGAAAAATAATGAAGGGACTTAGAATTTTTCGAGCGGTTTTTTTTAGTCAAGTATAGTACGTAGTAGAATTTAAGAAATGAATAATAGCAATTAACGATAATTAGTAATTAATTAAAAAGTAATTAAAAATATTGAGTAAAAATAATGAAGGTAATAATTAAAAATGATAGTTAAAAATAATGAGTAAAAAATAATGAAAGGAATTTTTCGGGTGGTGATTTATTAAAAAATTTTAATAATTTAAACTTTAAAATTTTCAACAGTTTAAATTTATTTTGAGTCAAGTGTAAAAGTGAATCCAATTTAACAAATGAATCATTAAAGTTAATTTCAAATAATAATTAAAAATAATGAGTGAAAAATAATTTACACACTTTAATTATTTCGGCGTGCTGTAGTATGATAGGTTATTTTAATGTGGTAATTTTTTCAATTGAATTTTACTGTTGTTCATTTAAAAATTAATTAAAAATAAGGAATGAAGCGACTTTTTTTTTTTTTCACCGTGTTTTAGATGAGGAGTTAAGCGGGTAATTGTGTACACAGAATGTTTTTTTTTTTCTATACTTTTGTATCAGTGGTTTTTAATTGTAATTTGGCGACTTAAAAATTTTCCGTTTAGTGAAATTTAAGAGTTTATTTTTTCGATTTTAAGTAGGAATTTGGGGAGATTGATTTTTTTTTTTTTCACTGTGCTTTTACATGATGAGTTAAGCGGGTATTTTGGAGGATATTATTATTTTAGACTAATCATTCACGAAGGATATTTTGCGGACATAAGTGTTTAATAGGGGGACTTTAACTTTTTTGCAATGAGATTGACGTGCGCTCGTCGACCTAACAGTACGGAGTTTGTAATTTTCTTCGAATCATAAGTGTATATTGGCTTAGAATATCTTAGAAAGACCTGAATAACCTTTATCTCTACCCACCGTCATAAATAACACATGCTGGTAATGGGAATTTGAGAATAATAACTTTTAATATTAATTTAAGGAAGGAACTTTAAAATTATTTCGAGTACTATTTTTAGTCAACTATGTTATACACTTGATATTTTAGATTAGTTAAAAAATAACTTTAAAATTTGAATGAGAAAATATGTTTCAAAATAGGATTTTACGTACTAACATTTATTTGCGCTCGTTGACCTAACCGTTCGGAATCTGTGATTTTACCCGAATCATGTGTGAATAATTGTTAGATTTCCTAAGAAAGACCTGAATAAGCTTCAACCATCATAAATAATACATGTCTGTAACGGGAATTTGAACTTAATTATTTTAAATATTCATTTTAATGAGGTGACTTCGAAAACAATTTGTAGAACTTTTGAGCGGTAATAATTTTTATTGGGAAACTTAAAAGAATCTTGTGATTTTTTGGGAACTAATTTTTAATTGCTGAATTGCAATCTGTATTCGCATTTCTTTCTTGTGATTGTGTAAATGTTGATGAAAACTATTTCTGTTCCAATTAAAGAAATTTAATAATTAAAATAATAAAATGTTCCTCACCAGACACCCCTTTTTCAAAATTCTTCCACATTTTAAAACATAACAATATGTTTAATATAAGTAATTTTTGTGTGTCCTTTCTTTTCTGAAAGAGTAAGCGATTTTTAACATAAATATCTTTTGACATGTGTATTTTTTCCCTGGCAGAACAATTTTCAAATAAATAAATTTTAATATTAATAGAATTTTTGACTTTCCGAAGAAAAAAAAAAAGGAACTTTTTTTTAAATGTTTTAATACTTGTCGGTTAAAAAAAAAATTAAACTATATTTATTATCGAAATGAATTCATCTTCATTAATTTAAAAACATATAATATTTATAACCAGTAACGCGGAACTTTTTCAAACCCTGTTAATGAGATTTTATTTAACATTGTATTTTATCTTCAGATCAAAATAATTTGTGAAAAATGCTTTTAAATATTTTTAAAACTGTATTGAAAATAATATTTTATATACCTTAACATCAATGAAATCCAAATCGATCTAGAGTTTAATAATTATTTTCTCAAAAAGTTCGTTCTAGTATGTGTGTAAACCTAGATGAATCATTCTAATCTTCTTATCTGATAGCGTTTTCCGGAAAGGGTTGAATCTCTGAATCATAGCTGATAAGGAACTGGGGTTCATGTGTTATCTTAATTAATCTTAATGAGTACTATGTCTAATTAAAATTATTTGATTTGAAATAAAATAAGGTCTTTTGAGTAATATCTTTTAAAAATTTAAGATATAATTATTTAAATCAAATTAGAGGCTTTTTTTTTCTCATCGATTTATTTTAAATAAAACTAAAATATTTTTTTTTTTTAATACTTTGTTAGCAAAATAAAGAGTGTAATACGTTCATTTCGGATTTAACTATTTGAAAATTTAAACTAACCTATGATTAAAATGATTACATAAGGTTGAGTATGTGATCTTTTAAATGAAATCTAGTTAAAAACGGAACACGCATTCATATAAAACTTTAAATACTTACGCTTTTGTGTATAATATAATGTATGTTTTAAATATTAAATGAAAAATATCAATTAACAATAAATGAAAAACATTAACATTAATAAAATATTAATTAAACATTGCATTGATTTAAAACTTAATATTAATATGGGAATACACATCTGTATAAAACTTTAAACATTTATGCTTTGGTGTATAATATTATGTAAGGTACCCTGGGGTAATAACGCCAGGCGGGGTAATAACGCCAAGTGCTTATATTTTGCATAATTATGAAATAATCAGGTAAATGACACCCATGTGCTCTGCGCAGAAAGGTTTTGAGTCATATAAATCGCAAAAAACAGCTTCAGGTTAATTTGTTTCATTTTTAGGTCTTATTGTTTTTACAAACAACTAAAATTAACGCTTGATCTAAAATTTGCGAGATACGTTTTGTGATGTGAAGACAATCTTTTTATCCGGAAATACTTTGTTAATTACATAAATTTGTAGTGCATTTCATGTACTTTTAAAATGCTGTTGAAGATTTTGGATATCTTCTCGAGATAATTTGTAATTTAAAATGTACTGCGCAATAACTATACCGGGGTAATAACGCCAATCCTTGACATTAATACCCCGGTTGATTCCCTACAGTGGCCGAGCTACATCCTAAATACTGATTTAAATAAACACAGTTAAAACTGCGCAATGTTTCTCATATTTCTATTTAAGCGGTCTTTTTTAAGCAAAAAGAAGCTCACTGTCTGATATTCTTTCGCCTCATCCCCCCCTCCCACACCACACCTTTATTTTTTTTACACTTTCACAAAAAATTGAACATTTTCAATAGCTTAGAATGCAATTTGTCAATTTCTAAGTTTGTAGAGTTTGTATTTTTAGAAATGGGCAATCTACATGCAATTATTCCATCTTATTTCATAGTTTTGTTTGCATGGCGTTATTACCCATATAGGTGGGTAATAACGCCAAATGGCATTGGTCAAGAAAAAACGCCATTACATTTTATGAATACATATCTGTTAAATTATTTTATTTTATATAGATAGTCAATGAGTTGCTGTATCAGATCCTATATTTGTTTGAAAAATACAATCTAAAACTAAGCCGTGAAAATTGGTAGAACCTTAACGTGGCGTTATTACCCCAGGGTACCTTATATATATTTAATATTAAATGAAAAATATGAATTAACAATAATTTAGAAATATCAATTAACATTAATAAAATATTAATTAAACATTGTGTTGATTTAAATATAGATTAAATATTAAATGAAAAATTGAAAATTTAAACTAACCTATGATTAAAATGATTACATAAGGTTGAGTATGTGATCTTTTAAATGAAATCTAGTTAAAAACGGAACACGCATTCATATAAAACTTTAAATACTTATGGTTTTGTGTATAATGTAATGTATGTATTGAATATTAAATGAAAAATATGAATTAACAATAAATGAAAGACATTAACATTAATAAAATATTAATTAAACATTGCATTGATTAAAAACTTAATGAAAAATATTAATTTGGGAATACGCATTCGTATAAAACTTTAAACATTTACATTTTTTGTGTATAATATTATGTATTTATTAAATATTTAATGAAAAATATGAATTAACAATAAATGAAAAATATCAATTAACATTAATAAAATATTAATTAAACATTGTATTGATTAAAAACTTAATGATAAAAAATTAATATGGAAATACGCATTTTTATAAAACTTTAAACATTTATGCTTTTGGGTATAATATTATGGATGTATTAAATATTAAATGAAAAATATGAATTAACAATAAATGAAAAATATTAATTAACATTAATAAAATATTAATTAAACATTGTGTTGATTAAAATATAGATTAAAAACTAAATGAAAAATATTAATTTCTCATGTAATTAAAATAACACTTTATAAATTAATGAATTAATAATAAATGAAAAATGTTCATTCGAAACAACTTGAGAAATACTAATTTGTAATGAAATTAGAAAATAGCAATTAATTAAATATTAATTAAAAATAAAATGAAAACTATTTATGAGAGACACATTGAAAAATATTCTCACCTTAAACTTTCATTCCCAGTCCTGAAATCCAAGCTTCATCGTTGCTTACCTGTTGGGAAATGTCTGATAACAACATATTCTTAACTTTAACGGTTTTCCCGAAAGTTGACTCACTAGATAAGTAAAAATGACAGGTTCAAATTTGAAATTAAGAGTTTATTCATATTGAATATAATTAATATAACATGCAATTAAAAAGAGACTTAATTTATTTAATACGTCATAATTAAGAATTTAATTAAATCCTGAATATAATTTTTTAAAATCTTATTAATAGAATAGAATAGAAATTCTTTTCAACATTTTCAAGAAACACACATGTTATTGAATACTTAATAGAATATTTTTCGTAATGAATGTGTAATTAACAATTTTTAAATGATTTTTTCTAATTAATTAGTGTTTAATTAAAATTTTCATAATTAAAATAAATATATCAAATAAAAAAGGAATTCTTTTCAAAATTTTCAAGAAACACAAGTTATTATTAAGTAATATTTTGAATAACTACAAACTTTAATCATGATGAGTCATCACTGTGAATGATCTTTTCTTCTCATATGTTATAAAAACAAGTTTAAGTACCCAAATTTATTGATATATTTCATTGTGTGTTGGATCCTTCTTTACTAATCTCGTTAAAATTATTCATATACCAATGATTTAAACTTCACATTTTAAAGTTATTTATATAATATACTAACATTTGACTAATAAATATCAAATAATGGATATGCACTTTTTACACTCACATCTTACAATGTAATTAGTAACCAAATGTAATGATTTTTAAGCATGTCTTCTTAATTTTTTTTTCAATGAAAGACTATCACAGTTGAATATTTAGCTTTATCTTCATAACTTTATCGGGAAATATGTAATGTATACCACACGATTTCATTAAATGAATCACAATACAATTCAAACTTCTCATTTTCAATGTTTTATATATACTAGTGTTAATCAAATAGGTGATTATTCTGAACAATCATTACTTAGTATATTGATGAAAAGTTTGTGTTGAACGGTTTTTAACTCAAATGGTGTGAGAGAAGGATATATTAGGACAGAAGTTATTAAATATAGAGTCTTTAAAGTTTATACCCGTGCAAGAATTGGCATTTCAAGAAACAAAGTTGTGTCACATTTGAAAGCATTCTTTTTATTCGAAACGCACACGTGATCACGATCACATCACTGAAGAGTATAGAGAAGCTGTTTATGTTGTATATAATTTGAATTTTTATTAACACAATATTATAACCGAAGTTTTTCGACAGTTTGAAAAATTATGATGCACAACGTCTGCACACGTTAACACACAATATGATTAGTTTATGCCCTTTCGATGATAAGCGTTATTTGCAGGTAAGATGTATTAACATAACAACATTTTCTTGGTAATTTTTCTCGCAGGTTTCGAAACCACAAACATCTGATTATACTTCCCATTTTTAACACGCGACGCTAACCATTGGGCCATTAAGGCCTGTAATTTAGTAACTAAAAAGTAAGAAAGATCGTCGAAAGTGATTACTTCACACATGCAAAAATAATTTTTATTGTGACTTAGTTAAAAATCACGAAGAAAAGAAAAAGAATTCATATGTGTTTAGGATTACTTTGAGATTTTATGAGTCACCTCATCAGTTAAATAGACATATTCACTTCTTATGAAATGTATTATATTTTAGTTTATCAGTCATAGTGTGATTACTTATTAATAATTTTAGTATCATTAAAAAAGTTTTTAAAAAAAGTTAAATATATCAAAAATACAAGTTCGTGTTAAAGGTTTAAACAAATTGTTAAAATAATTTTACAAAACTTTACAAATTATTTAAAAATGATTCACTAATATTTAGTAATGGACAAATTTTAATAGCCATAATCATTTATATGTGACTTAAGTTTTCTGTTTTAACTGTTAAGTTATTAGATTCCCCCTTCAATTACATCTCATTGATAAGTTTTAATCAACCAACCAACCAACCAACCAACCATTCAACTGTTTCCGGAAATAACTAGTATGTCAGATTTTCAGTTTTAACTGTTAAATTATTACATCCCCTCCCCCTCAATTTCATCTCATTGATAAGTTTTCAACAACCAACCACCCAACTATTTATCAACCATAACAACCAGGTATTTGTTTGCCCTAGTAACCAAAAAGCTTTTATTGACACATGAACAAAATTTTTAAGATGCAAGACTTGTCATTTTTGATCGAAAAAACAATGACATATGTAATAATTTTTCATTCTTAAATGAAACCTTTGCATGTGTATGGTAAAACTTGGAAAATTCATTTAATACACAAATTTAAAGTCAACGGACAAGGTCTTCATACTTCTTTTAGTATTTTACTATCATTTTACCAAATATCTTAAGAAATCAACAAATTATTTTAATAAAAATTCTCATTTGTAAGTGACGTTACTAACCTAACTTGAAAAAATTAACTTGTCAAAGCAGGTTTTGATTATTCCAACTTAGTAATAATCATAAGTTTCATATGATAATCAACCTGTTTGGTTATTTCCCAGTATGGTTTTATAAAAAAAGTCTCACATGCAAATAACATAACTTAACTAACTTGAAAAAATAACTTGTCAAAGCAGGTTTTCAATGTTTCAGCTTAGTAATATTCATAAGTTTTATATGATATTCAACCTATTTGGTTATGTCTCAGCATATCTTTATAAAATTTATCTAAAAAACCTTTAATATCAATGTTTAAAAATATGTGAATAATTCAGTTAGTCTTTTAAAGATGATTATTTTCCCTTCTATTATTTAAAAAACATTTTTAAATAAAATTATTACTGATGCCAGTTTATCCTAGTGTTATGAAATGTGCATGCAAAACTTTTCATTCTAATTTTCATATTTTATTATTTTAAATTATTGTTTTCAAGTTGTACTAAAATTTGAAAAAAAATATTTAATTTTCATGCATAATTCAGGGTGCGTAGTGTGGAAGGACCTTGTAAGCACCTTTTACCAGAATTTTTATAATATAAAATTTATTTTATTTAACGAAAAAGAAATCCTTTTTCTGATTTAATAACCAGTGCTTTAAAGAATTTCTGATGCTAAATAAATTAAAATCATCTGAGTTTGTTGGTGACTACGCACCCTGATAATTAAATTGAAATACTTTAATAATAAAGACACATTTAACATTATATACTCACCTAATCCAACACTTTCACAAATACACGTCCGACTCACTCCAAGGTTTAGGAAGAAATGAAAGATTCAAAGTCCTTATCAGAAAATGTTATCAGATAATTTTATCTTAAGATAGGTGACGTCATAGAACATATGTCATCAACTGGTCACGTGATGTATATCACATGACCGGTGCTTTGTTAATTAATTAATCTTATTAATTAATTATTAATTATTAAAATAATTATAAATTAATTCATTAATTAAATTAATTAATCTTATTAAAATAATTATTATTTCTAACAACAAAGAATTTATTTTAATATTTAAATCAACACAATGTTTAATTAATATTTTATTAATGTTAATTGATATTTCTAATTTATTGTTAATTCATATTTTTCATTTAATATTAAATATATATACATAATATTATACACCAAAGCATAAATGTTTAAAGTTTTATACAGATGTGTATTCCCATATTAATATTAAGTTTTAAATCAATGCAATGTTTAATTAATATTTTATTAATGTTAATGTTTTTCATTTATTGTTAATTGATATTTTTCATTTAATATTTAAAACATACATTATATTATACACCAAAGCGTAAGTATTTAAAGTTTTATATGAATGCGTGTTCCGTTTTTAACTAGATTTCATTTAAAAGATCACATACTCAACCTTATGTAATCATTTTAATCATAGGTTAGTTTAAATTTTCAAATAGTTAAATCCGAAATGAACGTATTACACTCTTTATTTTGCTAACAAAGTATTAAAAAAATATATTTTAGTTTTATTTAAAATAAATCGATGAGAAAAAAAAAGCCTCTAATTTGATTTAAATAATTATATCTTAAATTTTTAAAAGATATTACTCAAAAGACCTTATTTTATTTCAAATCAAATAATTTTAATTAGACATCGTACTCATTAAGATTAATTAAGATAACACATGAACCCCAGTTCCTTATCAGCTATGATTCAGAGATTCAACCCTTTCCGGAAAACGCTATCATATAAGAAGATTAGAATGATTCATCTAGGTTAACACACATACTAGAACGAACTTTTTGAGAAAATAATTATTAAACTCTGGATCGATTTGGATTTCATTGATGTTAAGGTATATAAAATATTATTTTCAATGCAGTTTTAAAAATATTTAAAAGCATTTTTCACAAATTATTTTGATCTGAAGATAAAATACAATGTTAAATAAAATCTCATTAACAGGGTTTGAAAAAGTTCCGTGTTACTGGTTATAAATATTATATGTTTTTAAATTAATGAAGATGAATTCATTTCGATAATAAATATAGTTTATTTTTTTTTTTAAACCGACAAGTATTAAAACATTAAAAATAAGTTCCTTTTTTTTTTCTTCGGAAAGTCAAAAATTCTATTAATATTAAAATTTATTTATTTGAAAATTGTTCTGCCAGGGAAAAAATACACATGTCAAAAGATATTTATGTTAAAAATCGCTTACTCTTTCAGAAAAGAAAGGACACACAAAAATTACTTATATTAAACATATTGTTATGTTTAAAAATATGGAAGAATTTTGAAAAAGGGGTGTCTGGTGAGGAACATTTTATTATTTTAATTATTAAATTTCATTAATTGGAACAGAAATAGTTTTCATCAACATTTACACAATCACATGAAAGAAATGCGAATACAGATTGCAATTCAGCAATTAAAAATTAGTTCCCAAAAAATCACAAGATTCTTTTAAGCTTCCCAATAAAAATTATTACCGCTCAAAAGTTCTACAAACTGTTTTCGAAGTCACCTCATTAAAATGAATATTTAAAATAATTAAGTTCAAATTCCCGTTACAGACATGTGTTATTTATGATGGTTGAAGCTTATTCAGGTCTTTCTTAGGAAATCTAACAATTATTCACACATGATTCGGGTAAAATCACAGATTCCGAACGGTTAGGTCAACGAGCGCAAATAAATGTTAGTACGTAAAATCCTATTTTGAAACATATTTTCTCATTCAAATTTTAAAGTTATTTTTTAACTAATCTAAAATATCAAGTGTATAACATAGTTGACTAAAAATAGTACTCGAAATAATTTTAAAGTTCCTTTATTAAATTAATATTAAAAGTTATTATTCTCAAATTCCCATTACCAGCATGTGTTATTTATGACGGTGGGTAGAGATAAAGGTTATTCAGGTCTTTCTAAGATATTCTAAGCCAATATACACTTATGATTCGAAGAAAATTACAAACTCCGTACTGTTAGGTCGACGAGCGCACGTCAATCTCATTGCAAAAAAGTTAAAGTCCCCCTATTAAACACTTATGTCCGCAAAATATCCTTCGTGAATGATTAGTCTAAAATAATAATATCCTCCAAAATACCCGCTTAACTCATCATGTAAAAGCACAGTGAAAAAAAAAAAAAAAAATCAATCTCCCCAAATTCCTACTTAAAATCGAAAAAATAAACTCTTAAATTTCACTAAACGGAAAATTTTTAAGTCGCCAAATTACAATTAAAAACCACTGATACAAAAGTATAGAAAAAAAAACATTCTGTGTACACAAATACCCGCTTAACTCCTCATCTAAAACACGGTGAAAAAAAAAAAAAGTCGCTTCATTCCTTATTTTTAATTAATTTTTTAAATGAATAACAGCAAAATTCAATTGAAAAAATTACCACATTAAAATAACCTATCATACTACAGCACGCCGAAATAATTAAAGTGTGTAAATTATTTTTCACTCATTATTTTTAATTATTATTTGAAATTAACTTTAATGATTCATTTGTTAAATTGGATTCACTTTTACACTTGACTCAAAATAAATTTAAACTGTTGAAAATTTTAAAGTTTAAATTATTAAAATTTCTTAATAAATCACCACCCGAAAAATTCCTTTCATTATTTTTTACTCATTATTTTTAATTATCATTTTTAATTATTACCTTCATTATTTTTACTCAATATTTTTAATTACTTTTTAATTAATTACTAATTATCGTTAATTGCTATTATTCATTTCTTAAATTCTACTACGTACTATACTTGACTAAAAAAAACCGCTCGAAAAATTCTAAGTCCCTTCATTATTTTTTACTTATTATTTTTAATTACCTTTTAATTAATTACTATTTTTAATTTAATATGAATCATTCATCTCTTAATCAACAGTCAAAAGAACCGCTCGTACTGTAGTATACTTAAAAAAAATTATCCGCCTTTTACCCTTCTCTTATAGCATAAAATATTCAAATTTCACGAAAAAAATTTAATTCCCCTTTTAACCCCTTCTCTTATAAGACAACCTTGAGGATTGAGGAGGAGGATTGAGGAGGAGGAGGTTTGAGGAAGAGGGCTGTGGAGGAGGAGGGCTGTGGAGGAGGAGGGCTGTGTAGGAGGAGGCTTGAGGAGGAGGCTCCCACCACCACCACCACCACGCGCCTCACGCCTCCTCCTGGGGTCGGACCGGCACTTTTCCCCTACTTACACTCTTTCGAAAATAATAAAATTGATAATGATTCTCAGACGTATTTACTAAAATATACATTCTGTGCAATATGTGGTGCAAAGAATATTTGTTATTAATTTACAGGATTATTCAAAAATATACCATTTCATAATGGTATAAGGGAAAACATTATTTGGGGCGCGTTTTAATAATATTAAACTATTTCACATTTTATGAAATTTTTATACGTTGCTGAAGTTTGCTACAAGTTAATTCCTGTGTAATAGAAAGCAGATAGTATTTACAGGGATACACAAAAGATTTTGTATACTCTATTGTATCCGAAGTACTGTATGCCATTACATAAAAATCTGAATATTTTTAAAACTTCCTTATAGTACGAACGCTCCTCATTTGCTATATTTGAGGGACAATTTCAAACTTATTTAAGAGTAGCACACTCTTATGTTAACACTAACTTACTATACAGTCTTTCTGCATGGAGTCTCTATACAGTCTCTATGCAAAAATTGATTTTCACATTTTTTTTAATTCCCCAGTTGTATAGAGTAAACAAACTTCGCACCAGATTGAAAGTCTGTAGGTGCAGTAGATATGTGAGATCTTTTTGATATGGGAGTGAGTCAGTCAGAAAATTTTCGATTATCAGACATTTTCAGACATCATTATCTCGGAAGTTAATAAGGAGCTTTATATAAAATTTCATATTCTCATTAATTAGGTAGTCTTCACTACGTATTATGTTCAGTATGTACATAGGTCAAATTGATATTCAATAGTAGAATTTCAAAATTTCACAAAAACAGCTCAAATTGGTTCGTGTAATATAACACATTAGAAGGTCAGAAGAACGTGGCTATTACACTGCCTTGTGTCTAGATATTACAAGAAAAACATTTTATAAGAGTAAAAATATTAAAATAATCACAATGCATGTATAACAGACGAATTAAATTCTTTTCAAGTTAAAATACCGCATTAAGTATTTTATAAAATATGCTTTGTGTAAATTTTACTTTGTGCAAAATTATTAGGGTCATTCAGAAAATAAATTGTCGTCCATGGCCCGTAAAAAAATAAATAATTATCTGGAAAGATTTATTGTAAATGATGCAACAATGTTACAGCTACTTCCCATGATAAATACTATCGAAATTCTAACACAGGTCATAGTGTGCGATAACTTTTTACCGTGCATGTCATAGATGTTTGTCAGCTAGAAAGAATACTACAATGTTAAAAAAAATTCTGAAATTTACGAATATTTTTTTCCTGAATTTCACAGAAAAAGTCCCTTTTTACAATAAAAGGGCATTTTCCGTTAAAAATCAGAAAATTCCACGATATTTCCTAAAAATAACAAAACGGATGGAAATACAGCTCATATTCAAAATATTAGAATAATTGAGAAAAAGTAATAAGAAAAAATTATTTGTCATTTATTTATTTTTTATAGTAAGTAAATGCAATTAAATTTCTTATAAATTAAATCTGGAATGTTTAGATAAGATTTTATCATTTATAAAATATAAAATACAGCACAATAAATTAGGTATACAGCTTCCTTAAACACATCAGAATATTAGAATAAAATTTAGATTGGTTCAAAATATTAGAATATTTTATTTTACGCAACAATATTACCTTATGAATATGAAGTAAATGGTAGTTAATATTTTGTAGCATCCCCTTTAGTTTTCATAACAGCGTACAATCGATCTTGCATAATATATACAAGGTGTTTACAAACATTTCTATCAATATTAGCCCAAATAGACTTTATACGAGCCACTAACTCAGATTTACTTGAAGGAGGATATTCTTGAAGTTTTTTCTTCATTATACACCATAAGTTTTCGATGGGATTAAGATATGGTGAATTTTGTGGCCAAGGAAGTACCTTAATGTTGCGTTGGCGGAACCAATTCTTAGTTAACACCGAGGTATGCGGGGACGCTAAATCTTGTTGAAAGATGAAATCATCTTCAAATAAATCTTCTGATGATGGAATCATGTAATATTCTAAAATTTCTTGATATATCAGAGAGTTAACCTTTTCGTAGACGATGCATAACTTTCCAGGTCCTTCTGCACTCATACAACCCCAAACCATGACACTAGCAGCAAATTTTACGGAACGTTTAAGGCATTCTTTATCAAATGCTTCTTGCTTCATTCTCCAAACTCGAATACCTTGATTACCATATGAAACACAAAACATAAACGTAAAATCCTATTTTGAAACATATTTTCTCATTCAAATTTTAAAGTTATTTTTTAACTAATCTAAAATATCAAGTGTATAACATAGTTGACTAAAAATAGTACACCAGTTAAATCTTATACGCTTTTGTCTTGCAGTCATGAGAGGTTTTGTTTTCGGTACACGAGATTCAAATTTAAATTTATGGAGACGTCTTAATGTTTCGATGTAGAAACTTCAACTGCTTCTTCTTTTCATTTTCGGTGCAAGAATCGCCCACTTTTAAATCGGTTTTTCTTAACTATACGCTTCAGTTTCCTGTCATCTCTAGCAGATGTTTTTGGTTTTCGGCCACCATTTCGGCGATTATTTTGAAATTTTCCAATTTTTGAATATAGTGTTAGTATTTTATTAACGCTCGATTGCGAACAATGTAAATAATTCGCTATAAAACATTGATTTTTACCATGCCGATACAAATCAACCATACGAAGTTTAGTAGATTCAGGAATATCACTCACACGGCCCATTTTAAGACGAAAAAGAAACAAACTGCAAAAAAGAATACTGATTTTAAATAAAATAGTCTGAATTTAATCAATGATGCCACCAGTTAAGAATTGGTAATAAGTAAAGGAGAATTAATGTGAAATATTCTAATATTTTGAACCACTTGAATAAATATTCTAATATTTTGACTTTTCAAAATAATTTTTTTTGCAATTAATCTTTTCAAAAATGATATTAAATTTAAGATAACAATTAAGTTTAATTAACAATAAGTTCTTAATAAAAATATCGTTTGCATATTTTCATTAAAATACATTAAATTACCAAACGATATTTTCAATTTCTAAAAAAAAGGTAATTATTCTAATATTTTGAATATGAGCTGTAGAAACAAAAAACGGAGCCACTCCGTTGTGTGGGGTGCTCCATGGCCAAGTGGTCAAAGCAACGTACCGCTAATTGCCTGCGAGCTCAGATTGTGGGTTTTGGATCCCACTGCCACCATGAACTCATGAAAACATAAAAAAATCCCTTTTAAATTTAATTTTTTCTGTTTATTTTTCTCTTATTTCTTATTAAAAAAAATCTTTTAATAATTTAGCAATAAATAAATAAATAGTTACGACAATTTCAAAAAAATGTCTAAAACAATATTTTTGTAAAAAATGAATAAAAAGTTTTTTTTTCATTTATTCATTCATTAAAAAAAAAACAGTGACTTTTTTTATTTAAACTATTTTAAAAATTAAAATTCATTTAAAAAATAATAAGTATTATGCACCAGTCTAAAATAAAATAAAATAAACAGTTTACAAATATTTTAAGGAATATATTTGAAAGGAAATCTTTAAAAAGCACAACAGATTTTCCCACTAACTCATAAAAGACATACTTTGTACAAGCCGCCATCAGCAGCTTTGGCTCAGTGAGTAAGGATTTGTTCCGCTATCAAAAAGTTCAGAGTTCGATTCTCTGGACGGCGTGAAGTAAATTTTACAAAATAATAACAATTAAGTAAAATAATATAGCAGCTTAAAATAATTCGGTATTTAGATCTCTTTGACGATTAATCGATTCATTAATTTTAAAAATTATATTAAATTATTATAATTAAAAATCAAACTTTATAACAGAAAGTTACTGCTTCTTCAAACGGAGTTTTCCTTTCTTTTATTTTCCAAAACGGAAAATCTACTAACGGAATGGTAAAAGTTCGGCTACTGTGCTGCCAGTAATTTCACCGTGAATTCACAGATTTATTTTTAACAGTGTAGCTGGTCACAACTGTCAACGAACGTTTCAGCATCTGTTGAGGTATTCGTTACCCTCATCGTAGTTCACGGCGGAAAATATTGGTGCATAAAATCATCACGAAATAAATGTTGTTCTAGAAATTATGCTCTAGGTATATGCAGAAGAATCAGCACACACGAACACAAAAACAAACGCATGGGAGCAGCATTTACTTTTATGCAGTAATATCACGATGAAGATTACGTGTAGTTTTACAGGATTGTTACGGATAATGAGACTTTGTCTTGACAACTGTAAAATAAAGAATCCATTCTCAGGCGGTTGATTTCTATGACACTGGACTAAAAAAACTTTCTCCACGGTATGACAAGCTGGTTCCATCTAAATGTGGCAGACTTTTATAACACTGGACCAAAATGTAGTATCCTAGAGGATGACAAATATTGGAATCCGGGTGATTCTTATAATGAGAACTATAGTTGAAACAATGTTGCAAATTTTGCAATAAATTTTTCCAGGGAATTATGTTTTGTTTCTTTCTACTTGCATCGGAAAACTTACTTTCTGGATGACCGCCATGTACTTAATTAAACGCATTTACATTTTACACGTTAAAATTTTGCAACTGACTGAAAAAATGCTTAGGCAGGGAATCAAACCAAGAAATTTTGTATTAAATTGCAATTTTCTCCCAATTGCAATAACTGGAACGACACCTGGTTGATACAATCCTTTCAGACAACATTTTGGCGTAAATATTAAATGAATTCTTTCCCAAATTGAACACTTTTTATGCAGTAACATTAATGATTTGTTGAATAAGACATAAAAAACAATAGCCAAAATAAATAAATAAATAAATAAATAAATAAATAAATAAATAAAGATTTGGTGTGAAACGCTGAAAAATCTATTTTTATTTTATTTATATTATTGCATCCTTTTTTTACAATGTGTTCTAAAATACCATAATTTTTTGTCATTGTTTAGAAAATAGAAACGCCATTATACACTACAAAAACTATTTTAAAAAGTACATTCCAAATGCCCTCTTAATGTTTAAATGTTTCAAATATTCTTTTAGAGGTAAACTGCTCTGCGTGTTTGACTATAACCGAAAGAACAAATTGATGATTGGCGAATGATACATGGCAGTACAGTTAATGGGAAATTCAACACTGCATTTCAGCTAAATTTTTCATTTTTTGGCAATTCATGCGAGTAATTTTGGATGTAATTTTACAGGCGCATAGATAGTAATAAACAGCAAATATAATTAGGAGAAATATTAATCATATAATCGGCTATATCTTCGGCTATTGCTAGACTGAATTCATGCTGAGCGAGTGACTCTATAAATATGTAAATGCCATGGTGCGATTGAAGATGAAAAACGCCATAAATTGTACAGTAACGTGGATAAGAATCTCAATTTTAACCACACAAAAAAGAGCAGAAAATGAGCACTCTCAATTTGGCGAGTCTGGTTGTTCATTTATTGGCCAAATGAAGCATTTTGTCACGAATTGGCACAATAGCGAAAAACAGCGAGAACTCTGGTTAAAAAAATAACTGCATTTACCCATTTCTTGATCTTTATCTATAGTTTTTGTTTAAACTTTAAGCCCTAAAATAATTTTTTATTTCAAACACAGTTATTTAAACTATTAAAAAATGAATTGAGCTTTCAAACTACGCACTTTACCACAAAGAAGCCCCTCTCTGAAATTTGCATTTTCTTACTCCTTTCCTTTTTTTAAAAAAGAAAAATAAACTTTTTTTTATAAAGCATTGTTAAAAACAATTTTTAATGGGTAATCTTTTCAAGTACATTATAAGATTAAAGCACTTTTTCCCTGTTGATACTGAAAAATTACCTCATCTTATACGCTTTTAAAATACATTAAATTAAAGAAGGTGATGTTTAGAGCTGAATTCTCAGGAGATTTTAAGACTAAATCTTTTTAGGAAAAATAAACTTTTTTTAGAAATGAGCACGTCGTAACTTTTTTCAAGATTTCACTATTTCACGGAAACATTAAATCAAGTAAATTCATTTAAGCTTAGAATATAATGCATTTTCTTTGCGGCATGTAAAACCCCTAAAATATCAAAGTATAATCTAGGAGAAAATGGAACATACTATATGTTTAGAAGACTTAAAGGGATATTTTCAGAGTATTTTGTATTTTAAAAATATTCTTGTAGACGCTTTTTTCACTATTCTATATAATATGCAAAGCTTCTATTTGACTTAAAGAACGAAACATTTTTTAAAGGTTGTAAAAATGCATACCATTCAATTTTTAAATTTCAGTATCTGAAAATATTTACTATGTATAGAAAAAATACAATAGATAAAATTGAAAAAAAATCGTGAGCGAATTCTGTTTAGAAAACACAATAGGTTTTCTGGATGTCTCCATTGACATTAGTCCTTAATGCATAGTATGAAAGAGACAGTATGGGGAAAGATACAGGGGGATAATAAGAAGAAAATTCCAAAACGTGTAGCTGAAATTTCAGAAATTACGCTGACAAAAATTTACATTTTTCTCATGAATATTTTTTATTTAAAATTTTTACGAAGGAATGATTTATTTACATTTTATAGATGAGAGGCTTGCAACCATAGTAGACCAAATCCAATTTGAAATAAAAATGGGATAGAAATTAAAACAAGTGTGTAAACCGAATATGTATAATAGAAGGTACGTAAAATCAAGTATGGTTCACCATGTGGATATAACCGATTTTTTGTACTTTCTAAATAGACTGTCTCATTTTTTTCAAAATAGACTTCGTTTATACTATGGTTGTGAACCCTTCACGTTATGTCAGGTAAAGCTAGACAGTATATTTGATATGCCAAATATTGCATATAAAAAGAGCGTTTGTAAATGTAAGTTTTTTCATTCATATATTTAAAATCTTTTAGTTTTTATTTTTTTTATTTATTTATTTTTTATTTTTTTGTATTTTGAGATTTATGTATAAGTCTGAAAGAATATTCCTATGCTTAGGATTTGAATAATTGAGGTATACTAAATATTAGGTTGATTTTATTTAGATTGTTTCTGATTAGAAAAATATAGTAATAATAATAATAATAATAATAATAGCGACAATAATAATAATAAAAATTAAAATAATAATATTCTTCTACAGGTTGACTCATATCTATCGAAACAATAGGCTACCACCTTAAATATTGCCCTTAGGCACATAATTCCTGTTACAAAGCTTTATAAAAAAAAATGGCAAATTTGATGAGATAAATTGAAATTCCATAGGGAATTTATTCGAGAAAATACGAAATTTAAATTTTTATGCGGCTCCCGTAGGATAAAATTTCGAATTAGGAATTTCTTCCTTCACCATTACTGAATTAAAAAACAAATTTTCATGTCTATATCTACAAATCTCACAGAGATAGTCAAATCCAAATTTTCCAAAATTTTTGACTTACAGCACTTAACCATTCCTCTCAGTGATAAATTCTTCACACAATTTCAATACGAGATAGAGATCATTTACAAATTGTACTTTAATAACAATCAATTTATGACAGTGCTTCTCCTTTCGACTTAAAATAGCAGCATATAGATTTTACTTTAAACTTGCTT
This sequence comes from Maratus speculifer, assembly GCA_964019185.1. Lineage (NCBI taxonomy): Eukaryota > Metazoa > Arthropoda > Arachnida > Araneae > Salticidae > Maratus > Maratus speculifer. The sequence continues at coordinate 333,709,302 of OZ025292.1, forward strand.
TAAAAACATGCTGAAGGTCTGCATTAATGGTCTACAGTGCTCAAAAAGTCTAGACCCAGACAAATTCATAAAAAAAAAAAAAAAAAAAAAAAAAAAAAAAAAAAAATTTCGTCTCGGCCTAAAAAAATCTGCCAAATTTCGGAATTGAACTGACAGAATTTCTACGAAATGTAGTTTTTCTAGTCGTTATGGCAGTAAATTGTTTCGTACACCAAAAATATCTATTTTAGTCTTTATTTTTTAAATAATAAATGCTCATTTTTAAAGAAGAGACCTAGGCTGTGATATTTATTTATTTTTTAATTCTTTTGCATGAATTTCTGTTTGTTCGTAAAAGTTTCACTTATTAATATCGTTCGTTCATATTTCATGCATTGCAGATCTTGAACATTCTGTACAGTATAATCCTATATACCAATTTTAGTTTGCAGAAAAATTTCAGTAATCTTGCTTTGTAAATCTACAAAGTTGCAGTTTGTTCAGCATGACATGACTGAAATTTCATGACAAGAAAGCAACAAGATAAGGCAAACGCCGAAGTCCCCACACTTTGAATTTGCATAAGTGTGGTTAAACTTAACTTGTGGTTAAACTTAACTTAACGTGTAGTTAACTATACGTAACTTGTCTTACTGTATCGAATTTGTCGCAAACCAACAGAAAATAAGTCGAAAAACTAGTCATCATTAAAGTACTGCAAATTCTTTGCAAGCTAATGAAAAAATTATTGATAGAAACACTGCAAATTTATTATAAAGTAGTGATGTTGCCACGCACACTATCTGTTTGCAACTGTCACACTATAAGTTTAACCCTCCTTATCTATTGATGCATATGCACTTCTGTTCACGCACTCTCAAAAGATGCATGCATCGTTTTTATCACCGTTAACAGGTCAAGGTAATATTTGTACTTTCAAAAAGTCTTTTGCGTTTTTGAGAAGTAAAATGCTTAAAAAAAGAGCTGCCAACTGAATAAAATTTGTATAAGGGATTAAGTCCCTAAAAGATTGAAAATCAGACTTGGATGGGGTTAAAGACAAAAATAAGTAAAGAAATAAATATAAACTAAAACAATTGTTTTAGAATAATCCAATAATATTGAGAAAAATTCATTTATAAATTAAAATTTTAAATACAACATTGAAATAGCCAATGATTATATTTAATTCTTTGTGACTCAAGAACCTCTATTTGAAAAAATATATATATTTACTCAGGCGTTAGAATACATCATTTTAAGCATCTAAAAATTAATTTAAAAATTTAGAACGTAAAACTATAATAATTATCGACTAAAAGGTATTTTTTCTCATCAACAATAAACAGAAGTTGACACACTTCTCATAAATTGACCATTTTTTAATACAAAATTTTAAAATATACAAAGTTACCTTACTAAATTCTGTATACGTAATTTTGTAAGTTAATTTTTACAAAATCAACCTGAAGCTTCAGAAATGATAAACAAAACTTTGGTATAAGAAATTAAACCCGAATCATCGTCTGTTGAAAATCCTTATGATCAATTTGTATGAACTGCTGTGTTAGGAAATAGAAAAAGCAAATAAAATTGTTCTTTAAAACTTACTGTGAAACTACTATTGCCTTTTGGGTATGTTGCAGATCTGCAACACGGTGATACAAAGATTTAAATGTATCAAAAATCATAAAACTTGATTATTTACAAGAGGGTAATTGAATAATTTTTAAAATCTTTATTTTCTCATTATTCAAAAGTAAGTAAAACTTTATTATTCATTAAAATCTAAGCTTCTCTCGTCACTTCATAGTTTAAATCTCAGTCTTGGATAACATATAATGGCAAAATTTGAGGAATAAAACTGCGTTATACTTGTTTTATTGCATAAAACTAACTTGGAAAAAAAACAGCTACGAACAATTTGTAACTACAAACGTGTTAAAAAAAAAATCTAAAAAGGGATGTTAAAAATGAAAATGTAGTTTAAAAGCGTTAAACGCAGAATGATTTTCCATGTACATTCATCACTGTCAGTGCTAATTTCCGCATATGATTTGCACTTAACCGTGTGATATTTCATATATTTAGTAAAACGATAATATACATTACTCACTGTCTAAAATATTCTGCTTGAAATCTCTGATTTTCGGAAAAAAATAGTTTTCTTCATCTTTTCAACAAAGTACTTTTTTCGTAATATTAAAACTTTTTTTTTTTTTTTTTTTTTTTTTTTTTGCAACGTTAAAAATATTTATAACATTTTCTGACAATTTCTTTTAGCTCACGCTATAAAATGTTTCTTAAAGTTAATTTAGGCAATAGCTAATTTTGTCCATTTTAATCAAGTATAAAAGGATTCTGAAAAGCACCTTTACAAGCAACTAATTTATCGTTGTACTGTAGATCATTTTTATGCCATTTCATTTTTTTCCACGATCTTGCGCTTTCAAAAAAATTAATTCTGGTGAAATATGATGTAGTTTTAATTACATTTATCGAATATTTTACAAGTAAATAAAAAACTTCCTAAAATTAAATATAAATGGAGAATTAAAAGAAATTTGTAATAACAAAATAGTAAAATCACGAAAAGTTATATAAGTCTGCACATGGCCAGAACAGCTGAATGCTTGCTAATTTTCTTACGGGTCGGGCCGGAAAAAATATTGAATGGGCTGTACGGGCCAAGCCGTACCAATAAAAAAAATTGCCGAGCATATCGGCCCATTATAATGATTTTAACACTAGTGATAAGACATGAGTTATTTTCAATGAATATGGCTTCAACGAGAAAAAGTATAAATGTGCATCACGAACCTATACTACTTTGTCAACATCAATAGAGAAATGTAACTTGTACAGTATAGAAATTGGCATCGGACTTTGCTAAAAAAATATTTAGCTCGGGTTAGACCCAAACTCATACCGGGTCGAGATCAGGCTTGCATCCTTTTTCTAAATATAGTCGAATTGGATAGGAACTAGACTTAATTGTTCTGTAGATGTGTAGGGCAGACAACATGATTTGTAAAAGTATTAATATCGATAAAGAGCTTATGTTAACGGATTTGTTGGACATATACTTCTGGGTGGTTCTTAAATTCACTTCTCAACAACTCGAAAGTTTGACAGATTTTCTGACTAATTTTTAACTGTAAAGGTCTAAAAATGACAAGCCTGGCTATTGAAGGAATATGGAATCGGGATTTCTATTTTGGATAAATAAGATTACTTGTATATATTCGTTAAGATATAAAAGATTCTTTTTCCTTCCCATGCTGACGCTTCCGGAAATTCGATTCAAAACGCTAACTTTGATAGTATTTTTTTAAATTGCTTGTATCAAAAAATGAATAACGCCATTAGATTGCACAGTTTCTGAATAAAAACACCTGCTAATCTTTTGTGTTTCCGAAAAAAAAATTCAGAAATGTATCAAGAAGTAGATCCATAGGATTTGAAAACTCTTTAATAAAATTATATGGAAATATTTTCATGATTTTCTTTTTATCGAAGTTGACATTGGTAGGAAATTTCTCTATACATTGTTTATAGTTATCAAAGTCTATCTGCAAAGCCTATTACAAATTCATCCATCCTTCGATTTTGAAGGCTAGAAAACAAAATTCATGTTTAATGATTTTATTACTTTGACGGCTTTTAAGTGTCCAATTTTCGCGAACACGATAAAAATATAGTTCGTCGCATTTCATGTTCGAAATTATTATTGAAAGGCACATTTCGTTCAAAATCATAGCAAAAAGAATATTATGAATAACTTCAATTATCATAGTAAAATTTCTTATGTTTAACGAATGAAAAGTAAGTTTTTTTTAAAATGAGTATTTCTAGTATCTCAGAATTGAAAGCATTGGATAGTCATATTTGAAACAAAAAGTTTAATAATAAAATGAATGTAATGACTGATGATGTGTTTTTTGTTTTATTTATCGGCGCCGCTATTTAGTCACGTGACCAGCGGACGAGAGTGTGGGGGAGAAGAAGGGGTACGAACGCAGAGAGAGAGGTGTGTGTGCAGAGGTAAGAGGTAGACCTGCGAATGTTTGATGCAGGTAAAAAGAATTTAAAAATATTATCCCGGAAATTGGGATATGTATGTGCTACGGGCACGAGGTTGATCTGTTGTGAAAGAAGAGTAGTTAAAAGTTCTTGAAAGAAATATGAAATCCGGATATTTACATATATATATTTAAGTGTTTGTGTATCAAGTCTTGCTGTATTCGTCCCGTCATATGTGTTCTGTGTGTGTAATTAGACGTTTCTTTTCATCAAAGCTTGATTCCTTGGATTCTTTTGATTACTTAAAAATACACAGGTGTTTCGCAGGTATTTATGAAGAAAATAGGAAGAGCGTATATCACAATGAAAACATCGATTTTTACAGATTTAAAGGTATCATTTCTGTTAGTGTAAAAAGCTTTTTTCATATCGTTTAAGTAAACACCAATTCATGATGTATAAATTCCAATCGCCATTTAATAAAATGTCTAGAACGTTTCAAAATTTTCATTGTCCATAGATCTAAACGGTAAAGTTTCCTACTACAGATAAAAGTGAAAAATTTTCAATATAAATATCATTTTTTAAAAATTACCAATTAGCAAATTTCCCTTATGCAATTGCAATAAAATATTAAATTTTCAAAATCGTAATTTTCACCTATATTTAAAACATATAGAATGATTATCCCATAGAAAGAATAAATATTGGATAAAATGTGCCGCTTCGAATCCCATTTCTGACATGGGTGTTTGTAGTTGGCCGGATTGCAGTTTAAACAGAGGTTCAAACTTATTTAATCCTAGTTAGAAAAAATAAATACAGGCGCTTGTAATACATTAACTGACTTCAAAATAAATATTTCAGGCAATATAGTTCTAGTGCTGAATTTACGTAGAATTTTTATTACATAAATATTTAACAAATGTTTACTGTAATATAAATACAAAGTTTAAAGTAATCTTTTTAAATTTATTACAGTGATAATCCTATAACATATGCCTGAAATGCGTTGGATATTTTTTAACTTGTTCGATCGTTTTTCACTGTAATGTTTTTGGCTGTTGGCTTTTTAAAACTGTAAATGAAAATAAATTGTTTATACTACTTCTTATATGACTAGTTGTTTAATAAATCTAATGATCATATTGTGTTTCATAATAACCATTCACGATCAAAAAGTTTTAAAAAACTATTAAAAAAAAGAATATTAATAAAACTTCATTATCAATATTATTTGTCTGTTTTCAGTTTGAAAATAATGTGTAATTGATCTAAATTTTTATCTCATTCTAAGCAATGTTAAATATTTTAGAAATGTAAAAGTAACAGCATTAAAAAGTAAAAAATACAGTATTATTTGCCAGTGCTGTCTTTCCTTTTGTTGGACAAACTAAACGTTCCTTTTAAAAAAAATACATCAACAGAAACCAATACAAATAAGATAAACCGATACAAATAAGAAACCAATAAAGCCTCTATTTAAAGACATTGTTGGGACATGAATCTTAATTTTGACTTCAATTCGGTTAAATTAATTTCTAAACCTGCTTCCATACATGAACTTCACTTCCTTGAAGCATTTTATATTTACAAAAAATTTTACAATATAGTCAACTGTGAATTTTTCATTCCGCCCTTTGTCAAACTACTGGAAATATTATATAAGAACCTCTTATTCTTAATTCCTCCTTTCTTTCTCTACCCATTTCTAACTGCTTTGGTTCCGATTCCCATCCGTTTTCCGATTGGTTATTGCTTGCAATCCTCTTCTTTCTTATTGGTTATTAAACCTTCAAGTTGAAACCCCATCTCTCCTATATATATATAGCATACACCTTAAATCTGCACACTTTGGGTGCAAAGCTTGTGCAGATTTTATAATTTTGCGGATTTCTGGTCTTTATTTCATTTACATTTTTTAAACAGTAATTTGTATGTAATTAATAATGCAATTGAAATTATAATGGATACTTACAACATAGTAAAATATTAAAATAATTAAGTAATGAATTCAAAATATTAAAAAATAATAATTTTTTAAATAACTTTTTTAGATATTTTTTTTAAATAATTAAAATGTTAAAAGGAAAAGTCAAGTAAATAATCACTAATGTATAATTAATATTCATTATAAAAATGAAATAACATTTTCCTAAATTATTCAGTAAAACTTGCCTTAAAAATCAATTACTAATTCACATCAAAATCATAAAATAAGTAAATTATATTTCACGTTTAGCCAGACTTAATAATAAAAAAAGCTGGATTAATGCACAAATACGTTTGGCAAAAACATTGTGATAATTAGTAAAATCAGCAATATTTTGATTTTTTTCAAGAATGAATTTTTCTTCTAACATGAAACAGCTTGAATTCAGTACCATTAACGAGAATACAGATTAATATATGCATAGAATTGGTATAAAAATAAAATTGTGAAATTTTGTCTCTTCATCTGAACTGAAAGTTTCATTGTTTATGTCTGTAAATTATGTGCGAATTTTAGAGTTGAGGATTTGAGGGATCCTACGAGCGGATTATGACACTCAGCATAGCACTGATGAGGGTGCATTATATGCTATCAAAATCAGTCTACTTTTAATTTAATACAATTGCTACTTTTAACATTGTTACTTTTATGTTTCTATTATATTGTATCAAGCTCCATTTCAATTATTAATGTTAAATAATTTTTAATTAAGCTATATTTTTTATACCCCCAAAAAAGTATTTTCGGAAAATATCACACATGCAGTCAAAATGCATACGATTCCAAAATATAAACACTCTTCTGCCAAATGTGCATTCTATAAATTCATACTATTAATTTAATGTAAATCATCATAAATTTAGATTTAAAAAAACCCTTTAAATAAATTTCTAAGAACCTTCCATAAATTGACTAAGCAAGTTTTCTGCTGTTTGATACATTTTATTTCTTTATCTATTTTGAACGGGAAGAAAAATATAATTTGTCCTAAAAGACAGAAGTCGTATTTTTAAAAATATATGTTTATTCTTAAAATCACAGACATGAAATATAATTCTACAGATAACGAATTATATCAAAGAAATTTCTATTATTGTTTTACAAAATAGTTTATGCTTGATATGGTTGTAAAGAAATCACTGGCGGATATAAATTTAACAATGACGAATTAGATTTGTAAATTGTGTTGTTCTTCAGGTATTTTAGTTGTATTTCTAACATAGATGTTTTCCCTTTCTTAAATTCTTTATCTTGTTTGCAGTCAACGAGTTTCATTTGATACATGAAAGTATATTTCTATGCAATCTTTTAAGTATTATTGTGCATTAAATTCTATCTTTTAAAACTAACATTGCGATATATAGAATCGTAATAATAATTTAATAAGAATGCAATTAATGCTGTTTATTTATATCAAAAATGTTAAATAATGCTGAAATTTAAAATTTGGGCATACATGACTAAAAAAAAAAGAGAGAAAAAAAGAAATAGCTAAAATTGGTTTATCTTAATTTTTTACGTACTATATATTTTTCCTTTCTTCTTCTTCTTCTTCTTCTTTAATTATTATGATAAAACAAAGGTCTTACAAATTTTAAGTTCGCAAAAAATACAAATATCCCAATGGTAGGGAAGGAAAAAAAGCTAAATTCGAAATTAATTAAGGGAAAGTTGGATATCGTTTTAATTCATTTAATGTAGATCTAGAGGGAATATACTTTTTTCTCCTTCGTAGTATGTGAGTGTTAGATAATATGTACAGAATAACAGTGAAACCAAAAATTTAATAATAGTGTAGTCGAATAACAGTTTAATTACCAGAAGATTACATGAAAAAAAATCTGTTTGGAAAACATTGTCAATACAAATGTCGTATAGCTTGAAATTGTAAATAGAATGAATACCCACACTTAATATTTTTGTTAAATTTTAGCTCACAATTCTATTTCAAAATTTAGCCTAAATGGCTAATAAAGATCAGATTATTAATCTACTCTGATTCTAAATTGTATATACATTTTTTTTGTTATTGGAGGATTTAAGATATTTTTATAATTATTTTAAGTCTTTATTTTGGATATTATAATAATTGTGATTTAACCTCTTGATTACGAAGCCAGTGGTAACTGATGAAGAAAAAGCCGAATTTAATAATTAATTAGAGATAATCTAGAAATTGTTTTAATTCTTTCGACATATGTCAAAAAAGAACGTACTAAGTTTACCTCTCCTTCTAGGTAAGCTGTTAACTCTACATAGAAGTTAAAAACTTTTAAAAAAGGCATTTTTTGACGATTTTTAACATATTTCAAAAATGAAGTTGTAAGTGATGGAAAATATTGTTTATAATTTCCGATATTTTATGTGAAATATGGGTATAGTATTGGTTTTAAAGTGATCAATTTATTATAAATTACTATAATTACTATTACTATAATTACTATTAAAATAATTACTATTAAAAATAAGCAGGTTGAAAATAAAGTGCGAAATTTAAAGGGGAATGGCGGTGAGTGAACAAATTATTGCGTAAGAAACTAATCGCTAAAGGAATTCAAGGTCAATTAATAGAACGATTTTAAACTTTGAAAATTAATGAAAAGAAATAAGATACTTTTAATAAAAAATATTTTCGAATAGTATACGAGCATATTGAGTTAAATTCACAAAAGTTTAAAGCCTTCGGAACATTGAAAAAGTTTTGTAATATTTCCGTTTTTCTGTTTCTTTTAAAACTATTGTTTGAGGTTAATCAAATTAATGTACACAAATGTAATAATATGCATGGTAAATACTATGCTTTTAATTTAATTTCTTATAAATATTATGTAGCAAAAAATATTTTTAACTTTGCAGTAGGTTTTGAAGTGTGTTTTATTTTTGGTAGAAAAGTTTATTTTTCTTTTTTTAGTTAACGATTTTTCCATTATTTTTTTTATGGAAATTCCTGATTTTTTCGCATGCAAAAGTATTAGTCTATGGAAATTGACAATAAAAAGAGTTTCGTCTTACGAAAATGGTTCTATGAAATAGAGAAGGTAGGTCCAATAACTTATTCAAAAATGACCCGGAAAATACTACACACTTAAAACGAAAGAGCTGATTTGGCTTCTCATGAAAGAGCTGTAATTTTTTCGATCATAAAAGAGTTGTTTTTCAAACGATTAAATCTTCTTGATCTAAAATGGTTATTTAAATAGCTCAACATCATTTAAATTGGTTAAAACTCGAGTTATTTCAACTCTTTTTTGAGAAGCTGCCTTTCAACATTGAGATGAGTAGATTTTAGCTCAAATTGAGCTATTTTGTGGCTGACTTTTTAAGAGAGTAGAGTGTAAAAGACCTGAAAAGCATTTCATCGAATGTCTTGTCATTAATGAAATTTCTATAGTGCCAAAAGAAAGCTTTCGGCACATCTTATTCAATACGATTTTGTTAACAGAAGTGTTTTTATGAAATAAACCTTTTATGTCACCCAAATTTTACGTTACAATATGTTGTAGCTAATACTTCTTTGTTTCACGAGAGTCTTTTACGTGAACTTGATTACGGAAGATTGAAAAATCCATCTTCATTCACATCTAATATAGTTATTGTGTTATAATAGGTCTACATGTTACTAATTGACGCATTTTAGTAAGCACAGTACAGCAAAAGTTTTAGAAGCAAATTATGGTATTCTGATTTCTTTTAAAACATGTTAGCTGTCAGTATCGTCCATTTCATTTATCAGGCAATCTGATTAAAACTCAATTTCATTTAAGTACTGATCTGTCTTCTCTTTGTTTCCATTGTTGAATAGAATTTAGCAGGCTTCATAGTTGGGAACTCACTGAGATTGGCAATTTCGTTAATGTATATTGCCCAGGGCCCGATAAAAGACTATGGGGACCCCCGGGGCAAACATGATTGTGGGGAGGGGGGACTTCTATCTATCTTTAAAAATTTGTGAATAATGTAGAAGTGGTTAGTACTATACTGCATACGTATTGTATGTATATATAAATTTTGTACTCTGTACAGCTTAAAAATTTTTCAAAACGACATTCATAACTTTAAGAAAAACAATACTAGTAGGATAATTGTAAAAAAAAATGATAGATTGGTTGAAAGAAATATCTCTAAGCAAACTTTTTACTTTGCTTATCTACGTACGTTATAAGATGTCTAAAAAAATGTTCGAAACTAGTCATAATTACGGAATTTAACTTGTCACATTACCAGGAAAACATTAATGAAGACTTTCTTTTGAAAACAATACAATATTAAGTTGTTGTAATAAAACTTTAAGCATTATATTTCTAATAAGATAGTTTTTTTTCTTTTTGCATAAATGAATGGAGTGTTGGAAGCAAAAAGGAGAAGACCGCTCTACCTTCCTAAGTGTTTAGAAATATTTGGCATTTAAAAAAAAAAATCCTTATTTGTTTCATGGGGGGGGGGGGCTAAGAAGGGGGAATCCGGGACATTTGCTCCGCATGCCCTTGCATAGGTCGAGCCCTGCTACTGCCGTTTAAGATCCTTGTCATTTACATCGCAACAATAATGTCGGTAATACTAATTGCAGTAACACTTTTTTTTTGTATGTTGTAAATGTAAGACAGTAAACATATTGTCATAAAATATGCCTAAAAATTTCATTTTCTTCCCAACACTCCAATACTGGAAAATTACTGTTATTATCTCGTGGAATAATTAAAAGCAATCTCGAAGAATTCATATATATAACTGTTTAACATAATAAAATAAACATATAAGATGAATATAATATGCATGTATAAATAAATAGTATTAATTGCCCTTGATGACACCCATGTGGAAAATGTGTAATCAAAATAAAAGTTTTAGTTTCTCCGATCTGTATTGTAATCAGAGATTAGTGTACTGACTGTGTCATATGCAAATTTCCTCCTTGCTCCACAATAGAGTTTTTTTTATAAGGGGAGGAGGGAGGATTCCCAGAACGGTATTTTGTGTGTGCATAATATGTCCGTTTCTTGCTATACACGTACGGTTCCAACGCTCTTCAGGGTTTTCGCATGCGCTGAGCATTTTGCGATGAAAAAAAATGGGTGTTGCCATTAGAAATTTTCGAGTTTCTGTAACTATAACCGTAACCGTGGGCGCCATTTTGTCGTCGTTCACAGAATCTCGAGCTCATATCTCTGAATAGCTATATCTGAAATTTCATTTCGATCGGTTGAGCGGATTGGCCGCTAGAGCTCCGCATATCAGGAGAGTTTTTTTTATGACCACCCTGTACATATATATATTGAAGCTAATTACACTAGTAATGATTATGATTATATTGAAACAGGTAAAGTTCTGAGAGATTCTAACAAATATTTAAAAGATATTGTTGTCAGTCATCAAGTTACATCTGAAACAAAAAATCCACGAAAAAAATATTGACGAGATTTTAAGATACGATTACAATTAATATAACTGAAATTAAATTATTTTCCGTACATTCACAATTAAAAAATGTTTTTTTTATTTGAACATTTTGTCTGCATAAATTATCAAAACTAACACTTTAATAGTAATACATATATTTTAATTGTTGTAAAGTGGCAGATTGGATATTGTTTCTTTTAGTTTGTAGCTCTTATACTTTGTTAGTTTTGTCTTAACACGTAAGTATGAAACATAACGTTATTTGAGAGTATTATTGAATGCATAAATTACTTAATATGTTTATTTATTGCATTTTCAGAGTTTTAGTTACAACATTAATTCAATAATATATATTACATACATTGCAATAACTAAATAAAAAAATTAGAAAAAGGGACATAAAATTTCATAAATCCAACAAAATTAAACTAGTATACATTTATATTGCAAATATCTCTAAATTAGAATAGATTATAGCTTAAAGCATTGAAAAAATAATTTCATTTGCATTATAATAAGACATTCGCGGCGCTCACTGTCTTAAGTATAGAAAATTTATTATTCCTTTCACTAAATTTATCTTTCTTTCCATTTTTTTAGGTATATATGTCTAACTTTATGACATAATAAGCAAGAAAACATTGTACAAAAGTCTGAAAAAAAACTATGTAAAATTTTATTAATACAGATAATAAAACACAACGGATCTGAGACGTACTTTTTTTCCCGAATAATATTGAACTTCTTGTCATAAGAAGATAGTTCCTCGAAGATTTGTTTTCATTTTCTCTTGATGCCTTGCTAAGAAAAGTATGTACAGATGAATAACATAAAGTAGTAAAAGGGATAGCCTGACAAATGAAGTATAACCACTAATCAATATTCTCATAACAGTATTCTTATTCTTCGGGTTTTTTTTTTTTTTTTTTTTTTGTCACATTTATGTGTATTTATTATCATATATTTCCCAACAAATGGGTCATTCTCCTACGAAAAGTACAAAGCAATGCTACTAACAATGTCATTTAATTAAAATAAGTATGAAAAATCATGCGTTAAGCATAGATTATGAAGCACTTTCCAACACTTCATGAGATCTTTAACAAAACTTCGTCAGTTAGGGAAATAAGGTTGCGGTATATAGCCAAATATTTATCCCAATACTTATGAACAGCTCTGTATTTGATCTGTCGGTTTATATGCTATATAATGAGAAAATTTAGTTTATCAAGAAAATGTCTAGCATGTTGAAATTTCTCTTTAAGCAGATTGTACTAATCGATGAAAACATACTTATATACATTTGTTCAACCTTGTAGTTTACCTTCGTCAGTAATAAGCTAAAATCTGTTTTAAGCTAAAACATTCTTAAAATTACTAAAATCACATTCTCAGAAATTACCATTCATAGGCGTCCATGTATCTTTGCGTGCCCCCCTGTATATCATTTTATCTATATTCTGCAAAAATTTCTTATTAAACTGAATGCAGTTCAGCGTAAAAATGCATGATTTATTTAAAAACCGCTTTTAAGTATTTTAAATTCATATTCAGAAACGTTTGCGACCTCTTTTGGGTAGTCCTGTATATCAAATATAGTATTTATACACACCATATAATATGCATAGATTTAGTGAAACCTAAACGCGCATATCTTAATTAAAATGAATTTCATTCATCCATCAACTATCATAGGATACACGTTCAGTACTTCGGAAACAATATACTACTTGGAATCTTTTGTATGTCCCTGTAAATGCTATGTACTTCATATTATGCAAGACTGTATCGTGTAATTTATATTAAGCATGAGCTATATATATCAATTTTATTATACATGAAATAGTTTAATATAATTAAAATTTGTCGCATACAATTCCTCCCTTTTACCATTATGTAATGAAATTCTTTTGTGTAGCCCTGTAAATGAATAATAGATATTTTCTCACCCTATTTTTTAAAGAATGCATATTTTAATGCATCTCGTAAATGCATATAAATTTGAATGTGTTTCATAGGATGTAACATCATTAAAATTCATTTGAAATTATTTTTCCCATAGGCCGTAATGTAACGGTAAATTTTTGACTAGCCCTGTAAATAAATTAATCATTGTAGAAATTTCATTTTCAATAGGGTTCGTGCTAGGGTAAATGTCAACATCACATAAAAATTTCATGGCGAACCGAGCATATTTACGAGAATTAGAACGCGGACAGACGGACAGACGGTCAGACAAACCGAATGATAAAGCACTTTTCAACTTTGTTGGAAAGTGCTAAAAATAGATAAAATTGAAAAAAAAAATATGTCAAAAGAAATAGTGATTATTACAGAACAATAAATATATACATAATTATATAAAAAATGTTTTAAAATATAATTATATGTTCTCTCGGATTTTTTCAAATAATGTCAGTGGTGTATCATATACAAATCCATAGCATTTTCTACATGTGAAATGTTGATTAAAATATTTTTATTGATACATTATCTGTTTTCTATTCAGTGTTTTGAAAAGCTAATTTTGTCTTTTAGATTCCTGTTTATTGATTATTTCACTTGACAAACAACGATTATTATAGAAATTAGGTCAAATCCGCGATTAAATTAATAGCTACAAAGTAGCTGAATTTATTGTAGCAAAAATGTACTTTAGACAAAGTAGTTTATTAGTCATTTTAAAAGAAGCAATATCTTCGAAGTGTTGTATGTATATGACATTTATTTTTTTAAATAACTGTGAAAACTTCATGAATATAAATATTGATCCATCAGTTTTGAGGATAAGATTAAAACAGGTAAGGATTTTAAAGCAGTAAAATTATATAAAATGACATGTAATATTGAAATACGAATTTTCCATTGCATCAGCATTATTCAATTGAATCTAATATTTAATATGTTACAAATAATTTCGATAATAAGCATCAGATTTCACGGCATCATTTACAATGCCTAACGATTAGATTACCTAACGTAATTTGAAAGACCTATTTAATATTGTATTTCTTGCGATCTGGAAAAATTATGTAAAGTTAGATAACGCACCTAAAAAGTAACGTAAAATTATTTATTGATTATTTGAATTAACATATATTAATGTAATGTCACTGGAGAAAAATTACAGTATTCATTTACAATGTGGTCATGAAGGAAGAATCGTTAATAATTTTGTAAAATATTTTCCCAAGCAGTTTCATTGCCAAAAATTTATTTTTTGAATAAATAATTGAAAAATTGGCTGAATAGGCTTTGTCCCGACTGAATCACACGTTTTCAACATTTAATGATGACATCGATAATAATATTATTCTTCTGAATTCTCAGTGAAGATTTAGTCGCAGGTGTAAATAGAGGATCAACAATAAATTTAATTGCTGAAAACGTCAGCGAAGCCTTACTTTGGAGACAGAAATTTTTTGGTTTCTGTCCGTCTGTCAGTCAGTCTGTCAGTCAATCTGTCTGTTCCGCGATAACTAACGCAAAAAACATCCGATTAGCTTGAAATTAAATGGGTATGTTAGTGAGGCACTGGGATTAAGCTGTATAGTTTTTTGTTAGATTTGATTCATTCGTTCGGAAAATATAGAATATTTTATTTTGCACAATAACGCTTATCTATGGCAAATCCAATGATTTTCAATTTTTTTTCTTTGAGAGAAAATGTCACATTTGATTGTGAAATTCAATGATAAATGGATACTTAAATTTACAAGTTAAATTATTCGTATTGTTTTGAAATTTTTTAGATGTATTTTCAGATTTTTAAAATTATTACTGTAAATTTTGGAGATTTTTTATAAATGTGCTCCAATAATATAAACTAATTTGTTTTATAGATTTACTTATTTCAAATGTATTATTATTTTATATTATTTTCTTTATTTTTTTAAATAGTTGCTAAGCAACCATTCATCCTAATCCTTATTTTTATAATGTTATAAATTTGAAAGCATGTACGAAAATTTAAATGAAGTCAACATCAAAACTGATGAATTAATTAATGTCTTTGTATCTTTGCGTATAAAACTAACATATCCCAGAAAAGAACATAGGCTATGTTTTATTAATTTTATTCAAATATTTTCCTTAATAATTCAAAATTTCCTTCTTTTTCATTCAGAATCAATAGGAATTTTTTAAAATAAAATTTAACCAATTTCCCTTATCGTTGCCAAAAATATCAAAATCAGGAATATTAATTTTTCAACGGCAATAAGTTTCAATTGAGCAATTTCCATTCGAGAAATTGAACTAAGAAAAAATAAATAAATATGACGTCAGAATTAAAATAAAAATAGACATAGTACTTTTTGCTAAATATTAAAAACAGATATTTGTTTCATTAATAAGAATTTTTGTGCCAAAAATGGGGACATAATTAGAAGTAAAAGAATTAAAAAAGAATTATATTTTTAACAATATTTCACTTGGTAAAATATGACGTCATAATTAAAATAAAACAGGTATTTTATAGTAGTCGTTAAAAATACAACAAACTTGGATATCAATAACTCAGGAATAATGGCGTCATTGCTGAAACTTCAGTGAAGGCTTACTTTGGAGACACGAAATTTACTGTTTTCCGTCTGTCAGCGTGTTCCTCGATAACTGCCGCAAAATACTATCAAAACTTTTTTTTTTTTTGGTGACAAAATTGTAAAACTCTAGCTTACTGAGTTTACACATACAAAAGTTCGCGATACATCAGATTTAGATGTTTATGGTTGGCTGGCATGTAGAAGTATGAGGATAATGAAAAATGCTTGTCCAAACTGTTACTTATCCTTATAAATCAAAATGTATGAAGAAATGCAATATATACGATAACCATTAGCACAGTTAATAGAAAGTTACAAATTTAAATTTAATGAGACTACGGGGGGTTCAGGGGGGCTGAGCCCCCTGATAAAATCTTCATGTTATAATAAAATAAAAAAAAAATAATAGATCATGAAAATTTCAAAATATTTTAACATAACTAAATTTTTAATTTAAGGCTTTTGATGGCTGAAAACTTCTTATTCTTATTTTGTTTTTAAAAATAATTACATAATTTTAAAATTTTAAATTACAGTTTCCAGGAAGTTGAATATTACCCAAAGTGTGCTTAAAAAAATGATGTGCAAAGTTGACGTTGAGGCTCCTGATCTGCAGATTTACTAGTAATAAAAAGTATTTGTGATCATTAGTATATGAGATAATGTTTAAAATGGAGTGTCTATATAGCATATGATTATGTGGATTCAGTTTAAAGTTTGTGTCTATTTATGTAAACATAGAATGTATATTCGTAAAAGTGTTGAAGTTTCCAAAAAACACACAAAAAATAAAATAAAATGTTTGTTGTTTATAGAAAACAGAGTTTTCAATCAAATGTAACACCGCTTTTTGTAACTTTAACCTCTTCCAGGGTTCGTACGGATCCTGGAATTTCATGACAAGGAAATTTTTTGGTACCAGTATTTTCTTACAGAAGATCTATAACTAAATAAAGGGATATTTCGCACGTTTAAACTAGATTTATGTTTTCGTAAAATAATACTGGTACAACACATGAGAAATAACGGTACCCGTACGAACCATGTCTTCAGATCTGAGGTACACAAATGTGTATTTCCACTCTTTTTCTCATAAAAAATTAACTGTTCGAATTTTTTGCATTTTTAATTTATTTCTATACTGCTGAATGTTTTTTTGCTTTAAAACAAAACCAATAAATGTCAGCACTGATGAATATCACCTCATAAAATAAATGTTATTTTAATCCGAGTTTCGAAAATACCTTCAAGACATTGTAGCCAAGAAAGTAAGATATATTCATAATCATTTAACTTAAATGCTTTATCATAAAAAAATTTGAGGTTTTTCTGATCATTTACTTGTTTAAAGACCTTAATTTTGTTATTGCATAAATTTACATTACTGATAGTTAAACTGATGTTTTAAGGGGATTAGTACTTTTATATCCATATTTGTAAACCCAAATTACCAATACCCTAAAGTACTGATTTCATAAAAATGACTCTTTCTCTCATCTATGATGTCATTTCGATTATGCAAAAGCAATAAATATATATTTGTAGAAATATTTTATGCTCAGGTCTGAAGAGGTTAAAACGAACATTAAAAACAGTATACGAAAATTAAGACATAAAAACGTTTAACAATAACTTGCTCGTTGTATCTTTTTGAATTTTTTAATAATATTTGATTAAACTTTTCATATTTCTTGCATTAAATTGAAACCAATTGTCTGGCTACCTAATTATGAAATAGAAATAAATTTTGGAATATTTCACGCATGCCCAGTTAAATCACGACGAACCATACGAATGCCCATATTTCATCAAATATTCATTATATTTATAATGTAAATAAAGTATATATTACCTCATATTATTTTTGATATATTCGAAAAATTGAGATAAATTTGATTAAGAATTCTCTATGCTACGAACAAGAAACATTTGTTCTATATTTTATATTTATATTTTTAATAAAATACAATTTTTTCTCCTGTTTTTTCTCATATTGTCGCAAAATTGGTGATAAATTTTATTTAAAACTCTGTATGCTATAAACAAGAAATATTTCAGTTTTTCATTGGAACATTATCACCTTCAGGAATATGCGTGTCATGCTTATATAAATGTACACAAACGCTAAACAAAATCCATTTTGTCATTTCTTATATTTACAGAATATTTTGAGGATTGTTGGTTACATAAATAATCTCGAACATCATTTTATTAGCACTTTCCAACAAAATTGAAATAATGCTTAAGCATTCAGTTTATCTGTCCGTTTGTCCACGCTCTTACTTCTCTTAAATATATTCGGAATTTCATGAAATTTATAAAAAAAAAATTTGTGTATTTCCAAAGCATCTGTGGCATTGCATATAAAGTATCTACGATAAATGATTCATTCACAGGGACACTCAAAAGAATTCGATTACATTAAGATATAAGGAAGAAACACGTTTGGAGAATATTTTAATGACATTACGCTGTTTCAAACGTGTTGACCCGATATAAATCACTGAATCTCACTATGATTACATTAAAACAGAGCATTCATAGCATCTTTTACTAATTTACAGGGACACTCAAAAGAAATTGGTTACAATATTTTCTTCGCGTAATAATTGCTGGAGGGTTCGTTCTAAAATTAGGTATGTGCTTTCAAATTTAATTAGTTTTTTGTATATTACTCTTTATATATAAATTCTATACACGTAACTCATAGAAAACTGCATTTAACTTTATGTACTTGACTATTATTATATTTCAAATTTTCAGAATACTGTTAATTTAGTACTAGAATTCCAATCGAAATACAATTTCAATAAAATCTACAGTTAAACTGAAATTTACAAGTTAATTTATGGTAAGTAATCTGAAACTATATACTTGAATGTTAAATCCATACACAAAAATATTAAATAGACCATTAAGAGCAAGTAAAAATAAATTCAAATTTCTATCTAAATTAGTAAAAAAGCCTTTGCAATTATCGAACAATCATGTTATAAAAATATGACAGGGAGAAAAATCAGTTTAAAGTTTCCGTTTGCATGAATAATTTCGTTCGATCTATTTACAAAAATTACAATTTCACGCAATATAATTGTCGTATAGATAAAAATGAGATGTGAAAATATTCAAAATTAAAGAAACTGCCAGTTATTATATTTAAAAAAAGTCAATGTTTTGACTAATTTCAAGGCAGTGCGTCCCCTTAAAAGTATCAATACTCACATTTACAAAGGTTTGTAATTATGAAAGTAAGGTAAATTCGAATAAGAAACCATGTATAAAATAGTCCTACTATAGAATTTGATGGGAAAGAATTTACGTTAGCTGTATTTAACTTGACTGCTTAATAAGCATTTAAATGATGTATATTACTCCCAATTTTAAAAGCAGCAATACATTTTATATATATTTCTTTTTTCTTCAATGAAAATAACCATTTAAAATTATGTTCATTCAATATTTTTTTTCACAAATTTTGTTTTACATACTGCGTTGATAAGCATTTAAACTTATGTGAATTCAATATAATATTAAATTCAGATCTAATGTTAATTTTCAAAGTACTGTTTAAAATCTTAATATATTTATAAAACTTTTTTTTTTACAATTTATTCTCAGGATTATGTTTCTTTTCTATACAGAATATCATGATAATGTGTGATCCCATTAATCATGAGGCCAATTTAACGTAGTTAGAGAGAATTCCAATGTGGGATCAATTTACATGTAGTGGAAAATATGTTTCAAAAGTTATAAAACTCAATTAGTAATAAGGGCGAATAGTAAAATCTAAATTAGTTCCCCAAAAAGTTGCAAGATGGAATTGAATGATGGAAATAGTAATGATTTTTTTTTTCAAAAACTAAGGCTCAAAATAGAGATATTCCCTAATATAATGCATTGGAACTGAAAAGTTAAATATAGTTAAATAAGTTCAAGAATTCAAGAATTATATAGTCATCATCTAAATCTTTCTTAAAAAATAAATATTTCAAATATATGTGTGAGAGGATTTAGATGGTGATAAAAGCTCCAAGTTTATCAACCTAACTATTCTGATCAAAAAGAAAACTTTGCATGCTCCGAATTACATGATCGCTTTATGTTTAATGTTGTGTTACTGCTTTATTAATTCTTTCTTCATTTTATGTAACAATTACACAATTAAATGACTTCATAATATTAAAAGAGAAAAAGCGTTTAAAAAATATTGCGATGCATTACATACAATGCATAAGTTTCAACAGATGTCACAAATATTTATGCTCCAGCCGAGAGGAAAATTTAAGAACTATACCGTTATAAAAATAAAACTCTAAGAGAATGTTTTTCGATTTGCATTAATACATTGTAAATAAAGTTTTTGTCGTTAACTATTCAGTGATCGTAGCGTTGACAGAATTATATGTTTCTCTATACAGGGTGCGTCATAAATATCGAAACAATAGGCTATCTCCTTAAATATTGCCCTTGGACCCATACTTCCAATTACAAAAATTCATAAAAAGGTAAATTTTTTAACCACACCGAAGTAAAAATCTATGTAGAAATTCACGGCTGAGCCGGGTTATGATTTAAACATTTTTCCAGGCCGGATCGGGTCATGATTTTAATATCTTTCCTGGCCAGACCAAATTTTTTTCTCTATGGATCAGTTCGGGACAGGACTTAGATATTTCAACGTGTGTGGATATCACTAGTATATTTTCATACATA
Organism: Maratus speculifer; assembly: GCA_964019185.1. Lineage (NCBI taxonomy): Eukaryota > Metazoa > Arthropoda > Arachnida > Araneae > Salticidae > Maratus > Maratus speculifer. The sequence continues at coordinate 333,729,954 of OZ025292.1, forward strand.
TTTAGCGTAAAATCTATACGCTGCTATGTTATGTCCAAAGAAAAAGCGCTATCTTAAATCTATTTTTATTAAAGCTCAATTTGTGAATGTTGCGCTATCTATGCTATGCTATCTATGCTATGTTATCTAGCGTTGAAATTGAGTCGAAAAATCACCGTTTAGAAGCAAGGAAAAGTGGTGTACGTCAGGAATTTGAGAATTTTCGGTTTTAATATGTCTGTGAGATTTTTAGATATACAGATGAAATTTTTTTGTTTAATTTAGGAATGGATAAGAAATAATTTCCTAACTGGGAATTTTTTCCTTATGGGGGCCGTATAAAAAATTTAATTTCGCATTTTTTCAAATAGATCCCCCATGGAGTTGCAACTTATCTGATCAAAAATTTCACCTTTTTATAAATTTTTGCAATTCTAAGTATGGGTCTAGGGGCACTTTTTAAAGAGATAGCCTATTGTTTCGATATTTATGACTTACCCTGTACAGGTTCACCATTCTTTTAGCATCAATAAACGAGGTCACCGCATCCACATTGACATTTCGCGTGCTTTGAAATAGATGACCGCTTCATGTTTAATGATGTTTTACAGCTTTATAAGTTCTTAAGATATTTTAAATAACAACTACACAATTAAATGATGTCATAAAGAGAAAAAGCATTTTAAAAAATGTTGCGAATTATTACGTATAATAGATAATTTGTGCAGACGTCACAAGCATTTCTGATCCAGCCGAAAGGAACATTTAAGAAGAATATCGTTAAAAACATAAAACTCTATGATCTTTTTTTTTCGATTTTTTTAAAATACATTGTATTGGGTCGTTCGGAAAGTCCTTTCTGTTTGGGAAAATCAATTCGTACCAGAAAATTCTTTCATTTAATTATTCGATATTGTTTCCGATACCTAATACTTAGATATTAATGGACAAAATTTTCAAGTACGAATAGATTTTCTCAAACGGAAAGGACTTTCCGAACGACCCAATAAATAAAGTTATGAACTATTCAGTGATCGCAGCATTGCCGATATCTATGTATATAGATATATATTTACACTATTTCTTTTTTAACACCAAACAATGCGATCTCACACCTAGTGATCTTATGTTTACTGAACTCTTATACGTGCGCTCGTGATCGCTGCTTTGACGAATTTGATGCATTTTTAAGATTATTACACAGCGAGCTTGCTGTATCAAGTGTTTTTTCTATCTTTTGGGATTCCTGATCGCGTATTGTCAACGCGTGGGTTAGTTATCACTGCTTTGGTGAATCTCGTGGTTGACACCCCCCCCCTCCAACTTTGAAATGATTACCAAAAATGTTTTCATTATACATAAAACGTTGTTTTTTCTTTTCATATTATTTTTTAATGCATTTAATGAAATTTGTCAAATAAAATATTTGCATTTTATGCATAATCTAGAAACATCTGTGAATGGTTTAATGTCATATAGTGCATTTAAATTCATAAATTGATTCTTTGTCACATCTTTTTTTGGACGGCGTTACAACCAATGAAATTTAACAACTGATATGTAGCACAGGACCATCACATAAATCGTCAAACAGGATGAAAAAATGCCCTTTCAAATTCGAATTCTTTTATTCTTTGTAAACTGCATTTTTTACACTTTTTGAACTATTATTCAAGCATGATTTTTTTTTAAATCTATTATGAAAGACTAACCTATTTAAATTTAAAACAAATTGTTAAGAATTTTATTCCTACTAATGTTTTATAATGAAATTAAAACATCAATTATAATTAAATAAAATGAGAAGATAATAATAAAAAAAATTCAAACTCTTAACAAATATGTAATGCAATTTAAGCCGCTGAAATAAGAAAAAAAGGTTGTTATGTAAGTAGAACTACTTCGCTTGATTTCTATGGATAACTTTTGACACGTAGAAAACAGAGCAATATTACTTTAAAAAAATGTTGAAACTGTATTTAAATATTTTAGAATAAACTTTAGAAGTTATGAACTTTTTGGAAATTTTGAATCCCTTCCTGCCATACAATATCACACGTTATCATACCTCGAATCCCTCCCCACTTTCCCGTAATGCCAATTTTTAAAAATCAAATTTTCATATTTGAATATTTTTTAATTATTTTCTTATTTTTGGAGTGATATACAGATATTGTTATGCATTTATTTTTCATAACTTTATTGATTCAAATGAAGAGAAATCAATAATATATCACTCTGTAAATAAATTAATAACAATTAACACTTAAAAAATAGCTACTGTTTAAAAGTATATAATTATAGCTGTTTGTTAAATAATGTATTCAACAAAAATCATTCTTGCACTTGCTCTGCAATGACAGAACTTCATGCCAACAAAACAGGTAGACAAATTATTTTCTTATTTATTTATTATTAGACATGACAAGTATAATTTAAACATATTTACCAGTTGGTTTCTTGGACAGCAAATTAGATATGCATACATGTATGATAGAAAAAGAGGAATACCAAACGTTGAGGCATTACATATTTTTGAATAAAATAATTTTGTAATTATTTAATGTTTTTAACAACATTGTATTTCTATAAAAAAGCTAACAAACTAAAAAAAATAAGACTAACTACTTTGATGTAAAGAGCAAGTTACAAGTAAAAAATAAAAGTTTCGTTTGGATAAAAAATTATAACAATATCAAAAGAACAAATACGTCTCCTCCTAGAGATAACTTACGATATCATATGCAGACACTCTCCCCCCCCCCTAAAATAATAATGTTATAAATACATACTCTCTTACTGATACTTTTCCTGTAAAAGTGCTTTTGATCTAAAAATGTATAGCAGTAAAAAAATTACTAGATGTTTCAGTATAAAATGTCCGTTTCTTATGTTCTGTAACCATGATTCCCAAACTGTCTTCTCTATTTTTAATAAAAGAGATTTTACATATTTGAAATAGGAGATGAATAATAAGCGCAAGGTTTTGAAGGTTTTTATTCCTTATTGTTTGTTCATGCTAATCCAAACATATGCATTGCAAAAGTAAGATTACACACGTCGTTACACAGCTTTTATTCTGCATAGCACAATTTATATCATGAAATAAGTTGGACGTTACGCTTAAAAAATAGTGGTACTAGACTTATATTTTTCTAGTATGATCAATCACGTGTATTCTTACCTCAACAAATCCAAAAAGGTTACAATGATTTAAAAAAAAAAGAAAAAAAAAGAATTTATTATGCTTTTTATCATATGATGATGCAGTAATGCAACATTAAAACCAATATATAACGAAACACTAAAGACAGTATTAATATAACACACCGTAAGAAAAGCCATTTTGTTATTGAAATGTTATATTTCAGAATTTTTGGATTTTTCTAACAAAAATTAAATTGACATAAATGCATCTAAAATCAAATAATAAAAGTGGACAATAGGTTAATTATGAGTAAAAATAAAAAAAAATTAAAGATACAAAAAAATTAAATCATGGTTTATCTTACTAAAAAAATGCTAAACCTACATAAAATCGGATTTTTTAAACATGAAAATTGTCGAAATTATTAAAAAGTCGCACCTAAGTGCATTCGATCGATTCAAACAGTCAACACCATATTATTGAAAATCTGCAGCACACTATTAAAATTCTGCAACCTTTGTTGCATAATCACTCTACCGCTTTTATAGAATATCTTCATTGTGACCAAAGAGAATAATGTAACATCGTCATCTATGGGCGTGTTCAGCGGCTACGCGTGCTAAGCGCTCGCGCTCAGGAGTCAGTGACATGGAGTGGATCCTTATTACAGCTGTTCAGTACCGAATCAAGCGCACAGTACACGGTACTGTGCACTCAAAGAGAGGTTAAGAACAGATCAGGGATTTGATTGGACAGTGCTAATGATAAAAATCATCTGTTACCATCGAAGGTGAACATAATGGCCGAATGGATAGAGAGTTGAGCTAGAAATCAGCTATTGTGGATTCGAATCCTTAGTGTCTATAAACTGTGTTTATGCTTTTTTTTAAGTAATTATTATTGGTTGCTTTATGTTAATAAATAGGACTTTTTACAAGATAAATTTCTATATTAATAATACAGAAGCACACGTATTTCTATTGTAATAGTGAAATATTTATTTAAATACGAGAAAATAGGATATTTTAAGAAGAAAGTTTAACATTTGAACTCCTTTTAATATTCTAAGTATCGTTTCAAAGTGATTTATATATACATATTAAACAAATGAACAAATATATATATAGGGTAACATCCCCAGTAATTGGCACATTAAGAATTTGTCTTTAAACTTACTTCAATTTTCATTAACAAGAAATAAAATATTTACTTGCAAATATTTTAAAATCAAAGAATGCATATCTGGGTATCTATTTTGCCCACTAAAAGCAAAATTTCTTGAAAAAGTATTTTTATAAAAATGTATTTATAAAAAGTTGCTGTAGTCACCAGTAAGTGGCACCTAGAGCACCAATGTATGACACCTTGTGATCCAGTAATTGGCACTTATTTATACAAAAAATAAACTTAATATTTTGCATTGGGTTTAATCACTTTAAATGAATTTACTGTGGATGAAGATGCCATATTTCAGGTTTTTGAGAGAAAGAAATCAGCATATTGGTATGAAATGTGAGCACCGTGAAGATCAAAGTATTTATGATAATTTGAAGAACTTTGTAGAATTAAAACCTACGAGTATCTCTTTGACCGGTCTAGGAAAAGCCTCAATTAAACCAGAAGGTTGTTTCAATTCAGAAATCGAAGTAGATGGTTCAAAATTTAAAGTTACTATTTTTGTCGTTAAGGACAGTTGCATTAATTTCGATTTAATTATTGGCACTGATGTTATTCATCAAGGTACATTAACTATTTCTGAGAATAAAGTGAAACTGTTTAAAGCTGAAGTTCAGTCTAATGACTTTTTAGTTAATATTGTAAATGTTTTGGATGAGCCTAAAATTGATTTAACTCACATTGCTGACAAAAAATTACGTTCAGAGTTATACTCTTTAATTGAAAATTATGTACCAATTAAAACTAAAACAGTAGATGTTAAAATGAAAATTAATTTAACTGACGAAATCCCAGTTTGTTCTTCTCCTCGAAGATTACCGCCATGCGAGAAAAAAATAGTCGAAAACCAAATTGAGGAGTGGCTAGCTCAGGGAATAATTCGAGAAGGTTCTTCTAATTTTTCTTCGCCGGTTGTGTTAGTCAAGAAAAAAGATAACACAATGAGACTTTGTGTTGATTACAGATGTCTTAACAAAAAGACAGTACGTGAGCATTTCCCCTTGCCAGTTATTGATGATGTAATAGACCAATTACATTCTGCCGAAGTATTTACCACCATAGATTTGAAAAACGGTTTCTTTCATGTAGATGTTGAAGAAGACTCGCGGAAATACACCTCGTTTGTTACTCATGAAGGACAATACGAATTTTTGAAATGTCCATTCGGGTTGACCAATAGCCCCAGTGTTTTTCAAAAGTATATTTATAATGTATTTCGAAACCTATTAAAAGATCACATTGTTGTCATTTATATGGATGATTTAATAATACCTGCTAAAAACGAAGCTGAAGGTCTAGAAAAATTAAAACTTGTACTCGAAACTGCATCGGAATATGGATTAGAATTAAATCTTAAAAAATGCAATTTTTTGAAGCGTGAAATTGATTTCTTGGGGAATATAGAATCATAAATGGTAAATTGTATCCCTCTCCACTGAAGACTAAAGCAGTAATAAATTTTCCCGAACCAAAGTGTACCAAAGATGTTCAAAGTTATTTAGGATTGACAGGATACTTTCGAAAATTTATAAGAAATTATTCGGTTATAGCTAAACCGTTAAGTGACCTGCTAAGAAAAGATTCAAAATTTAAATTCGATATAGAAGAACAAAGAGCTTTTAATGAACTCAAACGTATTTTGTCGTCAGAACCAGTACTTTTAATTTACAATCCCAAAAGTGCGACCGAAATCCATTGTGATGCCAGTATTGATGGCTATGGAGCTGTTTTAATGCAACAATCTCCAGTAGATAATCAATTTCATCCAGTTTATTTCGCAAGTAAAAAAACCACCGAAGCTGAACGGAAGTACACTAGTTACGAATTAGAAGTTTTAGCTGTAATTGAAGCCCTGAAAAAGTTTAGAGTATATGTGCTAGGTATCCCATTTAAAATTGTAACCGATTGTAATGCATTTAAAATGACTATGGATAAAAAAGAAATGAGTACAAAAATAGCTAGATGGGCAATAATGTTATCCGATTTTGATTATGTTATTGAACATAGACAGGATAGCAGTATGAGACATGTCGATGCATTAAGTAGGTATCCTATTTGTATGGTAATCCAAGATAGCTTAACTTTAAAAATTATCCAAGCTCAAGAAACCGATGACCATATTAAAACAATAAATGAAATCCTAAAGGTGAAATCTTATGATGATTATCTAGTTAAAAATGATGTTCTTTATAAATGTGTTAATGGTAATGATTTATTAGTTGTACCGGAAGACATGCAAATGAATATAATCAAGGCCGCTCACGGAAAAGGTCATTACGCAGTTGCAAGAACAGAGAAAAGTTTAGAAAATGATTTTTACATCCCTAAAGTTAAACAAAAAATTGAGAAATGTATATCAAATTGTGTTCCCTGTATTTTAGTTAATAGAAAATGTGGTAAACAAGAAGGCTTACTTCACCCAATAGAAAAAGAAGAAACTCCATTACATACGTACCATGTTGATCACTTAGGTCCATTAGGAAGCACTAATAAAAATTACAAACATATCCTTTCGGTCATTGACGCATTCACAAAATTTGTTTGGTTGTATCCCACAAAATCTACCGATGCTGCCGAAGTAATTTCTAAATTAGAAATCCAAAAATCTATCTTTGGAAATCCTGTTCGAATTATATCAGATAAAGGTCCTGCATTTACCTCTAAAGCTTTTGAAGATTATTGCATCAATGAAAATATTAAACATATCCCGATTACCTCTGGATTACCCAGGTCTAACGGCCAAGTTGAGCGTCTAAATTCTGTCATAATATCTGTTCTGTCTAAATTGTCTGTCGATAATCCTAAAAAATGGTATACACATGTAAGCAACGTCCAACAGGTGATAAATTCGACTTTTCAGAGAAGTATAAGCACAACTCCTTTTGAATTGATGTTTGGTACTAAAATGAAACTAAAAAATAACATTGAAATTACTAGTCTTCTGAATGCTGAAATACAATCTGATTTTACAAATAATCGCGAAGATATGAGAAAAAATGCTAAAAAACAGATTTTAAAAGTCCAAGAAGAGAACCATAAAACTTACAACCTCAGACGAAAGAAAGCTAACAATTTTAAGATTAATGATGTGGTTGCTATAAAACGCACACAACAAGGTCCAGGTTTGAAGTTAAAACCAAAATATTTAGGTCCGTACAAAGTCATAAAAGTAAAAAATAATGACACCTACGATGTAAAGAAACTTGGATTCAACGAAGGACCCATGGTCACCAGTACATGTGCAGAGTACATGAAGCCGTGGACGGACGAAGCTTGAAAAAAAAAAAGGAATTTCAACGATTGTGACACTATACCAACTATGACAAACCTCTGGACTGACAACTAATAGAATTTTAACTTTATTCTCGAAAAGACGAAAAGACGTAAGGTAAAAGAAGATGAAAAGACGTATGAAAGAAGACGAAAAGACGTAAGATAAAAGAAGACGGAAGACGTAAGAAAGAAAAGACGAAAAGACGTAAGGTAATAGAAGATGAAAAGACGTATGAAAGAAGAAGACGAAAAGACGTAAGATAAAAGAAGATGAAAGGACGTAAGAAAGAGAAGACGAAAAGACGCGAAAAAAAAAATATATGAATTTTTTCAAGAAATAATCTAAGCTTTGATAAACAATTTGAATAATGACTTCTTTTTTTCAATTAAGACTTTGGATGCTGCTGTGTTTTTTTTTTCTTTATCTTTCCAGATGATCCAACTGCTGCTGCCTCCAAAGGGACGAGCATTCGAGGACGAAAGCCTAGTCAGGACGGCCGTTGTGGGAGCGATTCTTTCTCCAACAGCCAAGTATCATGTCTTGTAAGGTTCTTCATATCGCAACTCTGATAGAAAAGGTCTTTAGAAAGCAGACGATTTTCTGAAAAAACTCCATTCAGACGAAAAGCCGAAGAAAAAAGAAATGAACGGAAGAGATCGTTGGATGGAAGGTTGGGAGAGTTGGTGTTGACTTTAGAAGAATGTTGATTAAGATGACGCGATTAAGATGTATTAATTAAAGTTTCCTTTTGAATGTTCGAATTGTAAATATTAATATGTAAATATCTTTTTGTAAATATTAACGTTTAATATAAGTCATTTAAAAGTTTAAAAACGGTGTCAGAATTTAATTTACCTCCGAGTTTATTTACTTATGTGTTCGAAAGAACTTTTATAAGAAGAATCTCCATAAATTTTGGTGTCAGAACCGGGACAAACGAACGCCCACAGAGAAGAAATATATATATACTTTAAATAATCTGGAAGCCGTTATTATTTAGAATTGTGATGGAATCCTTGCTGGAAATTATTATGAGGAAATCTTTTTTGAATATATGTTTAATGATATGAAGCTGTTGGATACTGCGACAACAATGCTGTTTAAATGTGTGAAGCTGAGCATCTGATTATGAAGTGAGTTTATTATTTCATTTTTCTTTTCAATAATGGAAAAATTAGTTGATTTAAAGGAATTATAGTTTTCTTTGAAAACTGAAAAATCAGCTAGTATTAAGATATTGCACAAATTAATTTTTGGAGAAATCGGTGACAGAAATAATCGACGTAGAATTCGGAATTTTACTGGGTTTACGTTTGAAGTAGATTCCGATGAATATCAAACTAAATTCAAAGAAATTAAAGATAATTTTTCTGTTAACGACTTAATTACCATTTGCAATGTTTTGTGTATAAATAATTCGGGAACTTTTGATGAAATTGCTGCCAGAATAATTTCTAGTTTATGTGATTTTAATATTTTAAAAATTAATATGATAGCCGATGTAGGTACTCTTAGTGATGACGAAAGTGTTGATGAATTTAATGATGATTTACAAGATAAAACTAAAAATATTTCAACTGTTTTTGAGAATAATATGAGAAATGATTCTGGTAGTTCTAATTGTGAAACTAATGAAAATCAGAAAATTCTAATTCCTGATTATGTTATTAAACCAAGCATTTCTATTAATGATATTGAAAGTATGATTACAATGTTTGAAGGTACTCAAGTACAAAAGATTAATAAATGGATTGCCGATTTTGAAGATATTGTTTCATTATTTAACGTTAGTGATTTGCACAAATTGATTTTGGCTATACGCCGTATGACAGGCAAAGCAAAATTATTTCTTGAAAGTGAAACAAATATTAATTCGTGGTCTAAATTAAAAGCCCTACTCATATCTGAATTTGGTCAAAAGTGCAATTCAGCTGAATTACACGAATTGCTGTCCAAAAGAAAAATTAGACCACATGAATCGTTAGATGAATATTTTTTAAATATGAAACAATTATGCTCAAAAGGCAATATTGAAGATTCTGCCCTTATTCAGTATGTAATAAATGGAATTAATGACCCCATTTCTAAAAAATCTTTTTTGTATGGTTGTCCCAATATTGCTGAATTTAAACAAAAATTAAAGATTTATGAAAAAATAAGATCGGAGTATGAAAATGCAAAATTTCATAAATATGAAGGAGCTAAGCCTAAAATTAAATACGAAGTTGAAGTTAAGAACAAATTTAAGCCTGTAAAGCCAAATATGCTTTGTTTTAATTGTGGCGGGAATAATCATAAGAGTATTAACTGTGTAAATAAATATAAAGGGCCGCTTTGTTTTGCTTGTAACGCTTATGATCATAAATCATTTCAATGTAATAAATCTAAAGATACAAGTGTTAAAAATGCTCAGTCAAAGTAAACATTATTACATCCCAAGATTTAATTCTGAAAGAGATAAAGCTTTATTCTTTGCGTTTAATCTCTTTAATAGATACTGGTAGCCAAAAGACTTTGTTAAAGAAAAGTATTTATGATAATTTGAAGAACTTTGTAGAATTAAAACCTACGAGTATCTCTTTGACCGGTCTAGGAAAAGCCTCAATTAAACCAGAAGGTTGTTTCAATTCAGAAATCGAAGTAGATGGTTCAAAATTTAAAGTTACTATTTTTGTCGTTAAGGACAGTTGCATTAATTTCGATTTAATTATTGGCACTGATGTTATTCATCAAGGTACATTAACTATTTCTGAGAATAAAGTGAAACTGTTTAAAGCTGAAGTTCAGTCTAATGACTTTTTAGTTAATATTGTAAATGTTTTGGATGAGCCTAAAATTGATTTAACTCACATTGCTGACAAAAAATTACGTTCAGAGTTATACTCTTTAATTGAAAATTATGTACCAATTAAAACTAAAACAGTAGATGTTAAAATGAAAATTAATTTAACTGACGAAATCCCAGTTTGTTCTTCTCCTCGAAGATTACCGCCATGCGAGAAAAAAATAGTCGAAAACCAAATTGAGGAGTGGCTAGCTCAGGGAATAATTCGAGAAGGTTCTTCTAATTTTTCTTCGCCGGTTGTGTTAGTCAAGAAAAAAGATAACACAATGAGACTTTGTGTTGATTACAGATGTCTTAACAAAAAGACAGTACGTGAGCATTTCCCCTTGCCAGTTATTGATGATGTAATAGACCAATTACATTCTGCCGAAGTATTTACCACCATAGATTTGAAAAACGGTTTCTTTCATGTAGATGTTGAAGAAGACTCGCGGAAATACACCTCGTTTGTTACTCATGAAGGACAATACGAATTTTTGAAATGTCCATTCGGGTTGACCAATAGCCCCAGTGTTTTTCAAAAGTATATTTATAATGTATTTCGAAACCTATTAAAAGATCACATTGTTGTCATTTATATGGATGATTTAATAATACCTGCTAAAAACGAAGCTGAAGGTCTAGAAAAATTAAAACTTGTACTCGAAACTGCATCGGAATATGGATTAGAATTAAATCTTAAAAAATGCAATTTTTTGAAGCGTGAAATTGATTTCTTGGGGAATATAGAATCATAAATGGTAAATTGTATCCCTCTCCACTGAAGACTAAAGCAGTAATAAATTTTCCCGAACCAAAGTGTACCAAAGATGTTCAAAGTTATTTAGGATTGACAGGATACTTTCGAAAATTTATAAGAAATTATTCGGTTATAGCTAAACCGTTAAGTGACCTGCTAAGAAAAGATTCAAAATTTAAATTCGATATAGAAGAACAAAGAGCTTTTAATGAACTCAAACGTATTTTGTCGTCAGAACCAGTACTTTTAATTTACAATCCCAAAAGTGCGACCGAAATCCATTGTGATGCCAGTATTGATGGCTATGGAGCTGTTTTAATGCAACAATCTCCAGTAGATAATCAATTTCATCCAGTTTATTTCGCAAGTAAAAAAACCACCGAAGCTGAACGGAAGTACACTAGTTACGAATTAGAAGTTTTAGCTGTAATTGAAGCCCTGAAAAAGTTTAGAGTATATGTGCTAGGTATCCCATTTAAAATTGTAACCGATTGTAATGCATTTAAAATGACTATGGATAAAAAAGAAATGAGTACAAAAATAGCTAGATGGGCAATAATGTTATCCGATTTTGATTATGTTATTGAACATAGACAGGATAGCAGTATGAGACATGTCGATGCATTAAGTAGGTATCCTATTTGTATGGTAATCCAAGATAGCTTAACTTTAAAAATTATCCAAGCTCAAGAAACCGATGACCATATTAAAACAATAAATGAAATCCTAAAGGTGAAATCTTATGATGATTATCTAGTTAAAAATGATGTTCTTTATAAATGTGTTAATGGTAATGATTTATTAGTTGTACCGGAAGACATGCAAATGAATATAATCAAGGCCGCTCACGGAAAAGGTCATTACGCAGTTGCAAGAACAGAGAAAAGTTTAGAAAATGATTTTTACATCCCTAAAGTTAAACAAAAAATTGAGAAATGTATATCAAATTGTGTTCCCTGTATTTTAGTTAATAGAAAATGTGGTAAACAAGAAGGCTTACTTCACCCAATAGAAAAAGAAGAAACTCCATTACATACGTACCATGTTGATCACTTAGGTCCATTAGGAAGCACTAATAAAAATTACAAACATATCCTTTCGGTCATTGACGCATTCACAAAATTTGTTTGGTTGTATCCCACAAAATCTACCGATGCTGCCGAAGTAATTTCTAAATTAGAAATCCAAAAATCTATCTTTGGAAATCCTGTTCGAATTATATCAGATAAAGGTCCTGCATTTACCTCTAAAGCTTTTGAAGATTATTGCATCAATGAAAATATTAAACATATCCCGATTACCTCTGGATTACCCAGGTCTAACGGCCAAGTTGAGCGTCTAAATTCTGTCATAATATCTGTTCTGTCTAAATTGTCTGTCGATAATCCTAAAAAATGGTATACACATGTAAGCAACGTCCAACAGGTGATAAATTCGACTTTTCAGAGAAGTATAAGCACAACTCCTTTTGAATTGATGTTTGGTACTAAAATGAAACTAAAAAATAACATTGAAATTACTAGTCTTCTGAATGCTGAAATACAATCTGATTTTACAAATAATCGCGAAGATATGAGAAAAAATGCTAAAAAACAGATTTTAAAAGTCCAAGAAGAGAACCATAAAACTTACAACCTCAGACGAAAGAAAGCTAACAATTTTAAGATTAATGATGTGGTTGCTATAAAACGCACACAACAAGGTCCAGGTTTGAAGTTAAAACCAAAATATTTAGGTCCGTACAAAGTCATAAAAGTAAAAAATAATGACACCTACGATGTAAAGAAACTTGGATTCAACGAAGGACCCATGGTCACCAGTACATGTGCAGAGTACATGAAGCCGTGGACGGACGAAGCTTGAAAAAAAAAAGGAATTTCAACGATTGTGACACTATACCAACTATGACAAACCTCTGGACTGACAACTAATAGAATTTTAACTTTATTCTCGAAAAGACGAAAAGACGTAAGGTAAAAGAAGATGAAAAGACGTATGAAAGAAGACGAAAAGACGTAAGATAAAAGAAGACGGAAGACGTAAGAAAGAAAAGACGAAAAGACGTAAGGTAATAGAAGATGAAAAGACGTATGAAAGAAGAAGACGAAAAGACGTAAGATAAAAGAAGATGAAAGGACGTAAGAAAGAGAAGACGAAAAGACGCGAAAAAAAAAATATATGAATTTTTTCAAGAAATAATCTAAGCTTTGATAAACAATTTGAATAATGACTTCTTTTTTTCAATTAAGACTTTGGATGCTGCTGTGTTTTTTTTTTCTTTATCTTTCCAGATGATCCAACTGCTGCTGCCTCCAAAGGGACGAGCATTCGAGGACGAAAGCCTAGTCAGGACGGCCGTTGTGGGAGCGATTCTTTCTCCAACAGCCAAGTATCATGTCTTGTAAGGTTCTTCATATCGCAACTCTGATAGAAAAGGTCTTTAGAAAGCAGACGATTTTCTGAAAAAACTCCATTCAGACGAAAAGCCGAAGAAAAAAGAAATGAACGGAAGAGATCGTTGGATGGAAGGTTGGGAGAGTTGGTGTTGACTTTAGAAGAATGTTGATTAAGATGACGCGATTAAGATGTATTAATTAAAGTTTCCTTTTGAATGTTCGAATTGTAAATATTAATATGTAAATATCTTTTTGTAAATATTAACGTTTAATATAAGTCATTTAAAAGTTTAAAAACGGTGTCAGAATTTAATTTACCTCCGAGTTTATTTACTTATGTGTTCGAAAGAACTTTTATAAGAAGAATCTCCATAAATTTTGGTGTCAGAACCGGGACAAACGAACGCCCACAGAGAAGAAATATATATATACTTTAAATAATCTGGAAGCCGTTATTATTTAGAATTGTGATGGAATCCTTGCTGGAAATTATTATGAGGAAATCTTTTTTGAATATATGTTTAATGATATGAAGCTGTTGGATACTGCGACAACAATGCTGTTTAAATGTGTGAAGCTGAGCATCTGATTATGAAGTGAGTTTATTATTTCATTTTTCTTTTCAATAATGGAAAAATTAGTTGATTTAAAGGAATTATAGTTTTCTTTGAAAACTGAAAAATCAGCTAGTATTAAGATATTGCACAAATTAATTTTTGGAGAAATCGGTGACAGAAATAATCGACGTAGAATTCGGAATTTTACTGGGTTTACGTTTGAAGTAGATTCCGATGAATATCAAACTAAATTCAAAGAAATTAAAGATAATTTTTCTGTTAACGACTTAATTACCATTTGCAATGTTTTGTGTATAAATAATTCGGGAACTTTTGATGAAATTGCTGCCAGAATAATTTCTAGTTTATGTGATTTTAATATTTTAAAAATTAATATGATAGCCGATGTAGGTACTCTTAGTGATGACGAAAGTGTTGATGAATTTAATGATGATTTACAAGATAAAACTAAAAATATTTCAACTGTTTTTGAGAATAATATGAGAAATGATTCTGGTAGTTCTAATTGTGAAACTAATGAAAATCAGAAAATTCTAATTCCTGATTATGTTATTAAACCAAGCATTTCTATTAATGATATTGAAAGTATGATTACAATGTTTGAAGGTACTCAAGTACAAAAGATTAATAAATGGATTGCCGATTTTGAAGATATTGTTTCATTATTTAACGTTAGTGATTTGCACAAATTGATTTTGGCTATACGCCGTATGACAGGCAAAGCAAAATTATTTCTTGAAAGTGAAACAAATATTAATTCGTGGTCTAAATTAAAAGCCCTACTCATATCTGAATTTGGTCAAAAGTGCAATTCAGCTGAATTACACGAATTGCTGTCCAAAAGAAAAATTAGACCACATGAATCGTTAGATGAATATTTTTTAAATATGAAACAATTATGCTCAAAAGGCAATATTGAAGATTCTGCCCTTATTCAGTATGTAATAAATGGAATTAATGACCCCATTTCTAAAAAATCTTTTTTGTATGGTTGTCCCAATATTGCTGAATTTAAACAAAAATTAAAGATTTATGAAAAAATAAGATCGGAGTATGAAAATGCAAAATTTCATAAATATGAAGGAGCTAAGCCTAAAATTAAATACGAAGTTGAAGTTAAGAACAAATTTAAGCCTGTAAAGCCAAATATGCTTTGTTTTAATTGTGGCGGGAATAATCATAAGAGTATTAACTGTGTAAATAAATATAAAGGGCCGCTTTGTTTTGCTTGTAACGCTTATGATCATAAATCATTTCAATGTAATAAATCTAAAGATACAAGTGTTAAAAATGCTCAGTCAAAGTAAACATTATTACATCCCAAGATTTAATTCTGAAAGAGATAAAGCTTTATTCTTTGCGTTTAATCTCTTTAATAGATACTGGTAGCCAAAAGACTTTGTTAAAGAAAAGTATTTATGATAATTTGAAGAACTTTGTAGAATTAAAACCTACGAGTATCTCTTTGACCGGTCTAGGAAAAGCCTCAATTAAACCAGAAGGTTGTTTCAATTCAGAAATCGAAGTAGATGGTTCAAAATTTAAAGTTACTATTTTTGTCGTTAAGGACAGTTGCATTAATTTCGATTTAATTATTGGCACTGATGTTATTCATCAAGGTACATTAACTATTTCTGAGAATAAAGTGAAACTGTTTAAAGCTGAAGTTCAGTCTAATGACTTTTTAGTTAATATTGTAAATGTTTTGGATGAGCCTAAAATTGATTTAACTCACATTGCTGACAAAAAATTACGTTCAGAGTTATACTCTTTAATTGAAAATTATGTACCAATTAAAACTAAAACAGTAGATGTTAAAATGAAAATTAATTTAACTGACGAAATCCCAGTTTGTTCTTCTCCTCGAAGATTACCGCCATGCGAGAAAAAAATAGTCGAAAACCAAATTGAGGAGTGGCTAGCTCAGGGAATAATTCGAGAAGGTTCTTCTAATTTTTCTTCGCCGGTTGTGTTAGTCAAGAAAAAAGATAACACAATGAGACTTTGTGTTGATTACAGATGTCTTAACAAAAAGACAGTACGTGAGCATTTCCCCTTGCCAGTTATTGATGATGTAATAGACCAATTACATTCTGCCGAAGTATTTACCACCATAGATTTGAAAAACGGTTTCTTTCATGTAGATGTTGAAGAAGACTCGCGGAAATACACCTCGTTTGTTACTCATGAAGGACAATACGAATTTTTGAAATGTCCATTCGGGTTGACCAATAGCCCCAGTGTTTTTCAAAAGTATATTTATAATGTATTTCGAAACCTATTAAAAGATCACATTGTTGTCATTTATATGGATGATTTAATAATACCTGCTAAAAACGAAGCTGAAGGTCTAGAAAAATTAAAACTTGTACTCGAAACTGCATCGGAATATGGATTAGAATTAAATCTTAAAAAATGCAATTTTTTGAAGCGTGAAATTGATTTCTTGGGGAATATAGAATCATAAATGGTAAATTGTATCCCTCTCCACTGAAGACTAAAGCAGTAATAAATTTTCCCGAACCAAAGTGTACCAAAGATGTTCAAAGTTATTTAGGATTGACAGGATACTTTCGAAAATTTATAAGAAATTATTCGGTTATAGCTAAACCGTTAAGTGACCTGCTAAGAAAAGATTCAAAATTTAAATTCGATATAGAAGAACAAAGAGCTTTTAATGAACTCAAACGTATTTTGTCGTCAGAACCAGTACTTTTAATTTACAATCCCAAAAGTGCGACCGAAATCCATTGTGATGCCAGTATTGATGGCTATGGAGCTGTTTTAATGCAACAATCTCCAGTAGATAATCAATTTCATCCAGTTTATTTCGCAAGTAAAAAAACCACCGAAGCTGAACGGAAGTACACTAGTTACGAATTAGAAGTTTTAGCTGTAATTGAAGCCCTGAAAAAGTTTAGAGTATATGTGCTAGGTATCCCATTTAAAATTGTAACCGATTGTAATGCATTTAAAATGACTATGGATAAAAAAGAAATGAGTACAAAAATAGCTAGATGGGCAATAATGTTATCCGATTTTGATTATGTTATTGAACATAGACAGGATAGCAGTATGAGACATGTCGATGCATTAAGTAGGTATCCTATTTGTATGGTAATCCAAGATAGCTTAACTTTAAAAATTATCCAAGCTCAAGAAACCGATGACCATATTAAAACAATAAATGAAATCCTAAAGGTGAAATCTTATGATGATTATCTAGTTAAAAATGATGTTCTTTATAAATGTGTTAATGGTAATGATTTATTAGTTGTACCGGAAGACATGCAAATGAATATAATCAAGGCCGCTCACGGAAAAGGTCATTACGCAGTTGCAAGAACAGAGAAAAGTTTAGAAAATGATTTTTACATCCCTAAAGTTAAACAAAAAATTGAGAAATGTATATCAAATTGTGTTCCCTGTATTTTAGTTAATAGAAAATGTGGTAAACAAGAAGGCTTACTTCACCCAATAGAAAAAGAAGAAACTCCATTACATACGTACCATGTTGATCACTTAGGTCCATTAGGAAGCACTAATAAAAATTACAAACATATCCTTTCGGTCATTGACGCATTCACAAAATTTGTTTGGTTGTATCCCACAAAATCTACCGATGCTGCCGAAGTAATTTCTAAATTAGAAATCCAAAAATCTATCTTTGGAAATCCTGTTCGAATTATATCAGATAAAGGTCCTGCATTTACCTCTAAAGCTTTTGAAGATTATTGCATCAATGAAAATATTAAACATATCCCGATTACCTCTGGATTACCCAGGTCTAACGGCCAAGTTGAGCGTCTAAATTCTGTCATAATATCTGTTCTGTCTAAATTGTCTGTCGATAATCCTAAAAAATGGTATACACATGTAAGCAACGTCCAACAGGTGATAAATTCGACTTTTCAGAGAAGTATAAGCACAACTCCTTTTGAATTGATGTTTGGTACTAAAATGAAACTAAAAAATAACATTGAAATTACTAGTCTTCTGAATGCTGAAATACAATCTGATTTTACAAATAATCGCGAAGATATGAGAAAAAATGCTAAAAAACAGATTTTAAAAGTCCAAGAAGAGAACCATAAAACTTACAACCTCAGACGAAAGAAAGCTAACAATTTTAAGATTAATGATGTGGTTGCTATAAAACGCACACAACAAGGTCCAGGTTTGAAGTTAAAACCAAAATATTTAGGTCCGTACAAAGTCATAAAAGTAAAAAATAATGACACCTACGATGTAAAGAAACTTGGATTCAACGAAGGACCCATGGTCACCAGTACATGTGCAGAGTACATGAAGCCGTGGACGGACGAAGCTTGAAAAAAAAAAGGAATTTCAACGATTGTGACACTATACCAACTATGACAAACCTCTGGACTGACAACTAATAGAATTTTAACTTTATTCTCGAAAAGACGAAAAGACGTAAGGTAAAAGAAGATGAAAAGACGTATGAAAGAAGACGAAAAGACGTAAGATAAAAGAAGACGGAAGACGTAAGAAAGAAAAGACGAAAAGACGTAAGGTAATAGAAGATGAAAAGACGTATGAAAGAAGAAGACGAAAAGACGTAAGATAAAAGAAGATGAAAGGACGTAAGAAAGAGAAGACGAAAAGACGCGAAAAAAAAAATATATGAATTTTTTCAAGAAATAATCTAAGCTTTGATAAACAATTTGAATAATGACTTCTTTTTTTCAATTAAGACTTTGGATGCTGCTGTGTTTTTTTTTTCTTTATCTTTCCAGATGATCCAACTGCTGCTGCCTCCAAAGGGACGAGCATTCGAGGACGAAAGCCTAGTCAGGACGGCCGTTGTGGGAGCGATTCTTTCTCCAACAGCCAAGTATCATGTCTTGTAAGGTTCTTCATATCGCAACTCTGATAGAAAAGGTCTTTAGAAAGCAGACGATTTTCTGAAAAAACTCCATTCAGACGAAAAGCCGAAGAAAAAAGAAATGAACGGAAGAGATCGTTGGATGGAAGGTTGGGAGAGTTGGTGTTGACTTTAGAAGAATGTTGATTAAGATGACGCGATTAAGATGTATTAATTAAAGTTTCCTTTTGAATGTTCGAATTGTAAATATTAATATGTAAATATCTTTTTGTAAATATTAACGTTTAATATAAGTCATTTAAAAGTTTAAAAACGGTGTCAGAATTTAATTTACCTCCGAGTTTATTTACTTATGTGTTCGAAAGAACTTTTATAAGAAGAATCTCCATAAATTTTGGTGTCAGAACCGGGACAAACGAACGCCCACAGAGAAGAAATATATATATACTTTAAATAATCTGGAAGCCGTTATTATTTAGAATTGTGATGGAATCCTTGCTGGAAATTATTATGAGGAAATCTTTTTTGAATATATGTTTAATGATATGAAGCTGTTGGATACTGCGACAACAATGCTGTTTAAATGTGTGAAGCTGAGCATCTGATTATGAAGTGAGTTTATTATTTCATTTTTCTTTTCAATAATGGAAAAATTAGTTGATTTAAAGGAATTATAGTTTTCTTTGAAAACTGAAAAATCAGCTAGTATTAAGATATTGCACAAATTAATTTTTGGAGAAATCGGTGACAGAAATAATCGACGTAGAATTCGGAATTTTACTGGGTTTACGTTTGAAGTAGATTCCGATGAATATCAAACTAAATTCAAAGAAATTAAAGATAATTTTTCTGTTAACGACTTAATTACCATTTGCAATGTTTTGTGTATAAATAATTCGGGAACTTTTGATGAAATTGCTGCCAGAATAATTTCTAGTTTATGTGATTTTAATATTTTAAAAATTAATATGATAGCCGATGTAGGTACTCTTAGTGATGACGAAAGTGTTGATGAATTTAATGATGATTTACAAGATAAAACTAAAAATATTTCAACTGTTTTTGAGAATAATATGAGAAATGATTCTGGTAGTTCTAATTGTGAAACTAATGAAAATCAGAAAATTCTAATTCCTGATTATGTTATTAAACCAAGCATTTCTATTAATGATATTGAAAGTATGATTACAATGTTTGAAGGTACTCAAGTACAAAAGATTAATAAATGGATTGCCGATTTTGAAGATA
Organism: Maratus speculifer; assembly: GCA_964019185.1. Lineage (NCBI taxonomy): Eukaryota > Metazoa > Arthropoda > Arachnida > Araneae > Salticidae > Maratus > Maratus speculifer. The sequence goes on from OZ025292.1 coordinate 333,750,186, forward strand.
TTGTTTCATTATTTAACGTTAGTGATTTGCACAAATTGATTTTGGCTATACGCCGTATGACAGGCAAAGCAAAATTATTTCTTGAAAGTGAAACAAATATTAATTCGTGGTCTAAATTAAAAGCCCTACTCATATCTGAATTTGGTCAAAAGTGCAATTCAGCTGAATTACACGAATTGCTGTCCAAAAGAAAAATTAGACCACATGAATCGTTAGATGAATATTTTTTAAATATGAAACAATTATGCTCAAAAGGCAATATTGAAGATTCTGCCCTTATTCAGTATGTAATAAATGGAATTAATGACCCCATTTCTAAAAAATCTTTTTTGTATGGTTGTCCCAATATTGCTGAATTTAAACAAAAATTAAAGATTTATGAAAAAATAAGATCGGAGTATGAAAATGCAAAATTTCATAAATATGAAGGAGCTAAGCCTAAAATTAAATACGAAGTTGAAGTTAAGAACAAATTTAAGCCTGTAAAGCCAAATATGCTTTGTTTTAATTGTGGCGGGAATAATCATAAGAGTATTAACTGTGTAAATAAATATAAAGGGCCGCTTTGTTTTGCTTGTAACGCTTATGATCATAAATCATTTCAATGTAATAAATCTAAAGATACAAGTGTTAAAAATGCTCAGTCAAAGTAAACATTATTACATCCCAAGATTTAATTCTGAAAGAGATAAAGCTTTATTCTTTGCGTTTAATCTCTTTAATAGATACTGGTAGCCAAAAGACTTTGTTAAAGAAAAGTATTTATGATAATTTGAAGAACTTTGTAGAATTAAAACCTACGAGTATCTCTTTGACCGGTCTAGGAAAAGCCTCAATTAAACCAGAAGGTTGTTTCAATTCAGAAATCGAAGTAGATGGTTCAAAATTTAAAGTTACTATTTTTGTCGTTAAGGACAGTTGCATTAATTTCGATTTAATTATTGGCACTGATGTTATTCATCAAGGTACATTAACTATTTCTGAGAATAAAGTGAAACTGTTTAAAGCTGAAGTTCAGTCTAATGACTTTTTAGTTAATATTGTAAATGTTTTGGATGAGCCTAAAATTGATTTAACTCACATTGCTGACAAAAAATTACGTTCAGAGTTATACTCTTTAATTGAAAATTATGTACCAATTAAAACTAAAACAGTAGATGTTAAAATGAAAATTAATTTAACTGACGAAATCCCAGTTTGTTCTTCTCCTCGAAGATTACCGCCATGCGAGAAAAAAATAGTCGAAAACCAAATTGAGGAGTGGCTAGCTCAGGGAATAATTCGAGAAGGTTCTTCTAATTTTTCTTCGCCGGTTGTGTTAGTCAAGAAAAAAGATAACACAATGAGACTTTGTGTTGATTACAGATGTCTTAACAAAAAGACAGTACGTGAGCATTTCCCCTTGCCAGTTATTGATGATGTAATAGACCAATTACATTCTGCCGAAGTATTTACCACCATAGATTTGAAAAACGGTTTCTTTCATGTAGATGTTGAAGAAGACTCGCGGAAATACACCTCGTTTGTTACTCATGAAGGACAATACGAATTTTTGAAATGTCCATTCGGGTTGACCAATAGCCCCAGTGTTTTTCAAAAGTATATTTATAATGTATTTCGAAACCTATTAAAAGATCACATTGTTGTCATTTATATGGATGATTTAATAATACCTGCTAAAAACGAAGCTGAAGGTCTAGAAAAATTAAAACTTGTACTCGAAACTGCATCGGAATATGGATTAGAATTAAATCTTAAAAAATGCAATTTTTTGAAGCGTGAAATTGATTTCTTGGGGAATATAGAATCATAAATGGTAAATTGTATCCCTCTCCACTGAAGACTAAAGCAGTAATAAATTTTCCCGAACCAAAGTGTACCAAAGATGTTCAAAGTTATTTAGGATTGACAGGATACTTTCGAAAATTTATAAGAAATTATTCGGTTATAGCTAAACCGTTAAGTGACCTGCTAAGAAAAGATTCAAAATTTAAATTCGATATAGAAGAACAAAGAGCTTTTAATGAACTCAAACGTATTTTGTCGTCAGAACCAGTACTTTTAATTTACAATCCCAAAAGTGCGACCGAAATCCATTGTGATGCCAGTATTGATGGCTATGGAGCTGTTTTAATGCAACAATCTCCAGTAGATAATCAATTTCATCCAGTTTATTTCGCAAGTAAAAAAACCACCGAAGCTGAACGGAAGTACACTAGTTACGAATTAGAAGTTTTAGCTGTAATTGAAGCCCTGAAAAAGTTTAGAGTATATGTGCTAGGTATCCCATTTAAAATTGTAACCGATTGTAATGCATTTAAAATGACTATGGATAAAAAAGAAATGAGTACAAAAATAGCTAGATGGGCAATAAGGTTATCCGATTTTGATTATGTTATTGAACATAGACAGGATAGCAGTATGAGACATGTCGATGCATTAAGTAGGTATCCTATTTGTATGGTAATCCAAGATAGCTTAACTTTAAAAATTATCCAAGCTCAAGAAACCGATGACCATATTAAAACAATAAATGAAATCCTAAAGGTGAAATCTTATGATGATTATCTAGTTAAAAATGATGTTCTTTATAAATGTGTTAATGGTAATGATTTATTAGTTGTACCGGAAGACATGCAAATGAATATAATCAAGGCCGCTCACGGAAAAGGTCATTACGCAGTTGCAAGAACAGAGAAAAGTTTAGAAAATGATTTTTACATCCCTAAAGTTAAACAAAAAATTGAGAAATGTATATCAAATTGTGTTCCCTGTATTTTAGTTAATAGAAAATGTGGTAAACAAGAAGGCTTACTTCACCCAATAGAAAAAGAAGAAACTCCATTACATACGTACCATGTTGATCACTTAGGTCCATTAGGAAGCACTAATAAAAATTACAAACATATCCTTTCGGTCATTGACGCATTCACAAAATTTGTTTGGTTGTATCCCACAAAATCTACCGATGCTGCCGAAGTAATTTCTAAATTAGAAATCCAAAAATCTATCTTTGGAAATCCTGTTCGAATTATATCAGATAAAGGTCCTGCATTTACCTCTAAAGCTTTTGAAGATTATTGCATCAATGAAAATATTAAACATATCCCGATTACCTCTGGATTACCCAGGTCTAACGGCCAAGTTGAGCGTCTAAATTCTGTCATAATATCTGTTCTAAATTGTCTGTCGATAATCCTAAAAAATGGTATACACATGTAAGCAACGTCCAACAGGTGATAAATTCGACTTTTCAGAGAAGTATAAGCACAACTCCTTTTGAATTGATGTTTGGTACTAAAATGAAACTAAAAAATAACATTGAAATTACTAGTCTTCTGAATGCTGAAATACAATCTGATTTTACAAATAATCGCGAAGATATGAGAAAAAATGCTAAAAAACAGATTTTAAAAGTCCAAGAAGAGAACCATAAAACTTACAACCTCAGACGAAAGAAAGCTAACAATTTTAAGATTAATGATGTGGTTGCTATAAAACGCACACAACAAGGTCCAGGTTTGAAGTTAAAACCAAAATATTTAGGTCCGTACAAAGTCATAAAAGTAAAAAATAATGACACCTACGATGTAAAGAAACTTGGATTCAACGAAGGACCCATGGTCACCAGTACATGTGCAGAGTACATGAAGCCGTGGACGGACGAAGCTTGAAAAAAAAAGGAATTTCAACGATTGTGACACTATACCAACTATGACAAACCTCTGGACTGACAACTAATAGAATTTTAACTTTATTCTCGAAAAGACGAAAAGACGTAAGGTAAAAGAAGATGAAAAGACGTATGAAAGAAGACGAAAAGACGTAAGATAAAAGAAGACGGAAGACGTAAGAAAGAAAAGACGAAAAGACGTAAGGTAATAGAAGATGAAAAGACGTATGAAAGAAGAAGACGAAAAGACGTAAGATAAAAGAAGATGAAAGGACGTAAGAAAGAGAAGACGAAAAGACGCGAAAAAAAAATATATGAATTTTTTCAAGAAATAATCTAAGCTTTGATAAACAATTTGAATAATGACTTCTTTTTTTCAATTAAGACTTTGGATGCTGCTGTGTTTTTTTTTCTTTATCTTTCCAGATGATCCAACTGCTGCTGCCTCCAAAGGGACGAGCATTCGAGGACGAAAGCCTAGTCAGGACGGCCGTTGTGGGAGCGATTCTTTCTCCAACAGCCAAGTATCATGGCTTGTAAGGTTCTTCATATCGCAACTCTGATAGAAAAGGTCTTTAGAAAGCAGACGATTTTCTGAAAAAACTCCATTCAGACGAAAAGCCGAAGAAAAAAGAAATGAACGGAAGAGATCGTTGGATGGAAGGTTGGGAGAGTTGGTGTTGACTTTAGAAGAATGTTGATTAAGATGACGCGATTAAGATGTATTAATTAAAGTTTCCTTTTGAATGCTCGAATTGTAAATATTAATATGTAAATATCTTTTTGTAAATATTAACGTTTAATATAAGTCATTTAAAAGTTTAAAAACGGTGTCAGAATTTAATTTACCTCCGAGTTTATTTACTTATGTGTTCGAAAGAACTTTTATAAGAAGAATCTCCATATATATATATAAGTTTAAGATGCAAATCATATTTTATAGAGTTAAAATACACAATAAAAATATTATAAAAAGCAAAATGTAATAGATGTACTTTTTTTAAACTAAAAATATCTGCACCTATATTTTTAAGGATATATCTCTTTAAAAAATATTAGTCTTGTAAGGAATAAAGTATGATTAGAGATTTTTTAAAATCTCTTTAAAAAATATTAGTCTTGTAAGGAATAAAGTATGATTAGAGATTTTTTAAAATCTCTTTAAAAAATATTAGTCTTGTAAGGAATAAAGTATGATTAGAATGTTTATAAATTTTCTCCTGATAACATTATATAAGTACATTGCTTATATTACAAGTTATATTTACATGTCTTTGAGTGCCATTTGTTTCTCCTATCTTATGGTGCATTTTATTCTGTTATCCACACGGTATTAAAATATGCAATTATTAGATAAGACTAAAATCTTCTCTGAAAAATTGTCTAACTAACAGTGCAATTTCCATTGAAATACATCCAGTATAGTAGATTAAAAATAAGCCCTATAATATGTTAATATCACAATCTTGGTTGACAAGTTAACTTGGTTAACAGCGTTCTATTTATCGCGAAAAATATAAAGCAACCTATAAATCATTTTTAAATAAATAATTAAAAAAATTTTAAAATTTTAAATCTTTCGATCCCCAATTAAATTGTTAAATTGTATCAATCAACCTACCAACCAAAACACAACCAATAAAACAGAAGCACGAAATGCACAATCACGTGATAAAATCACCCACATAATTTTTTTGAGTCGCGCGTGCCAGCTTTGACCAAGGTTGGTGGTCATATTTTAAATGCTGATTGGGCTTAATTAGATGAAATAGGTCACATGATACATTTTCGGAATATTTTAGATTTTATTTGAGTGAACACAGGTATGTATTTCTGTTACGAGAACAATGTTTTGGCAGGATAAAGGGATGTAGTATTTGTATTTACCAATTTTATACCATAAAAATAATTCAATAATTGAATAACTTTAAAATTCCCTTATTCGATAATATCTACTCCACGCAGAATCTTCCGAGGGCGCGCGCGCAAAAATGGTGTCTCTTGAACACGTCCTATAACATCGTCAAATAATCGTTTTCTGTAAATGCTATGGAGTGATGATGCAACAAAGGTTGCAAATTTCTAACAGTGCATTTTCTGCATCGTCACTCCACCGCTTTTATAGATTATATCTATTCTGACCAATGAAAATAATGTTCTATAATATCGTAAATAATCGTTTTCTATAAATGCGATGGAGTGACGATACAACAAAAGTTGCTATTTTCTAACAGTGCATTTTCTGCATCATCACTCCACCGCTTTTATAGAAATCTCTATTCTGAAGAATGAAAATGTTCTATACACTGTTAAAAATCTGTACCATTTATTATATCGTCACTCTACAACTTTTATAGAAAACAGTTATTTCACTGCATAATGGAGCTCTCTTATTGGTCATAACAGAGATTTTTTATAAAATCGGTGGACGGATGATGAAGCAAGTAGTACTGATTTTTAACAGTGTAATACAGAGAAGTAACCGTTTCCTGCAAAAGCGGTTTAGTGACACTGCAGTAAATGCTACAGATTTTTAATAGCAGAGGTCAAATTTTCAAATTACATTGTTAAAAATCTGCTACATTTTGTTGCAACGCACTCCACCGCTTGTATATAATATCTCTATTCCAACCAATGAGAAAGATCCATTTCACGGCCAAGTAACCGTTTTCTATACAAGCAGGGGAGTGCGTTGCAGCAAAATGCAGCAGATTTTTAACAGTGTAGCTTTAGACTGATTCAACAGTTACCATCAATGAAAATATTTTGAGGTGCATTTAGACTGAATCAAAAAGTCATCATCAGCGAAAAAAAAAATGTAAAGTGTCAGTTTTTTTTCTTTGATGAGGACTGTTTGAATCAGTCTAAAGCACTTGGGTGTCGATTTTAACATTTTTAACGGTTTTTACATTAAAAAAAAACTTATTTTTTGTATTTTAAGCACATTTATAGAAATATAAATCACAATTTTGATTTTTGTTCATTGAAATATTTTATTCAAGGTGAACATGACGTTTCGGAAGTTTTAAATTTTAAAATACATTTAGATTTTCAGAAAAATGCATATTATGTATTTAAAAAGGAACATGAAACAAAATCGACCTGATACATTCTTTAATTAAAGAACGTTCGTTTTATGCAAGCATATAGCCAAAACCGCAAGTTGTAAATAAAAATTTTTATCTATTGTTTATTTTTAAATCGATGTATGCAACTTTATCTTTTGCGTTACATTTCATTCAAACATCCAAATCGTGGAAAATTAATTTAAATATCATTTATAAACTTATCTTTAGTACTCTTATTTTATTTTTTCTCAAGATGAAGTATTTTTAAATAAGATTAGCCTGAAATCTTTCTAAAAGAAATTACTTATTTGTTCCCAACAAAAGAGTTTTCTTGATTTAATTTAATTTCCAATTGTTCTTTCATTGAAGTTTGGGAAGATTACGTAATTAAAATATCATTATGGTGAAAAAATTGTTACGTTACAAAAGAGAATTTTTACCACATAAATAAATTCTTATATTAAATTATGTAAAAAGAGTTTTGCTTTCTTGGACGCAGCTTAATAAATTAAATAAAAATGCTTTTCGGCTGGAAAATAATCCAATTATATTCACAGGTTGATGAGTGTTTGTATATTAAGGATCTACCGAAACAGGTTTTTAAGGCCGAAACTGAAAAAGAAACAAAATTTCTGGGATCTTCCCATTTTTGGCCGAAATCGAACATGCTCATAAATTTAAAAATAATTAAAACATACATAAATAAACATAATTATTAATTAATTATACGCATTTATTTCATATGCATAATTATCAATGATAATATTTATTAAATATATATAATTATTAATTTATTATGCTTGTGGACGAAGTAAGTTCTCTGTGCTTCATGATCCAATTTTTTTTTGTTTTGAATGAAAGGAAACGTAACTGAATTCATAAACGACACAGAAAGATTTTTTTAATTATACTAATATCATTTATTTTTAGGTATACGCACCTCGATTTATCTTTTATAACGATTTCTATAAATGATCACCTGTCAACCAGAACTTTCTTAACGACTATTCGAAATATTTCTGCGGTTTCAAATAAAAAATTTCTGTTGCCATTAAGGCATAAGCTTTTAATTACTTGCGAAAAAGTTTAGTCATACATATGCATTGATTGCTTCATAGTTTGCACTCACGTCTTGAATATAATTAGATAACGAAGTTCATAGTTGTTACAAGGATCTATGACAACAAGGTTTCATAGGAAAAAATATTCTAATTGGAGCCGATGCAGCTCAAATTTCCGAAAAAATTTCCGAAGGAAGAAACGAGATATTTGAAACACAAACATTTTCGGTCGGGCCGGATCTGCACCAACATTTTTTGTCGAAAACGAATTTTCAAGAAAACTTTTTTTTTGAACCAAAAACTAAAACGAGGACGAATTTTCGGTCAATCTCTTATATATATATATATGTACATTTATCTGTGCATTTATATATATTTGAAAACTAAAAGTAAGTGGTTTCATAAATATGCTACTGAAAGTGTTAAAATTATATATATTTTTGAAACAGATCTTAGATAACCATTTACACCTAATAAATAACCTCCATGCTTAATTGTCAAGCCAAGTTTCTAGCTCTAACGGTATTATTATCAAGAGAATTCACACAACAGAAATCACAATTTTTGTACTGGTTTTTGCTTGTTCATCATTTTAAATTTCTTTAAAAGAAAAATGTTTTGCCCGAGCATTTCTGTCTTAAAATTACATATAATACCTTTAAAAATGAAAAGAAACATAGCACATTTTCTCAACAAAAATAACAAAAATCACAAATGTTAAGCTAGAATATTAATAATAATTTAAATATAGATTTAAATACAGAAAACATAATATAAAGTTAAAAAAAGTCCTTCCGGCCAGTACCGGGAGGAAGAGTAGCTTTCACATTCCTCACTTTTCTTTTTTTTAATTATATTATTAAACCATACAAAGCTCAAATAAGTGGAACACGGTAATAAAAGATTGAAGACCTGTTTTTCTCAATACTGAATATGAATGGGAATTTCGAGAAATTAATAAATTTTATACAAGCTGGTTTTATTAAAAGCGATGTATATTATATATAATAATGTGTCATTTTAAAATTAAATAATGGGTGAAATTAACCAATGAAGTTGATCGAGATCTTAGTCAATCTTGTGCACATACTCACTCACATCGAAATCGGTTGATATATGCGAGTGCTGTCACAGGCAAATAGATTTTTCAAAATGTACATTATTATAAATTTAAAAGTTTTTTGACAATTTTAAATGGAAGCCATTTTGAGACAAAGTGGCGAAAGAGAAATACGGAAAATTTGGATTCACTTTTTTTTCCGAAAAAATCAAAGAAATATAGAAAATTTGTATTCATATATACCAAAAAACCAGAGAAATATAAAAAATCTGTTCTGACATATACCGGAATTTATTTGGAAGCACACTGCATGTACAAAACTTTAAGCTTTCCGATGTCAGGGACGTTCTAAATAAATATTTAAATTAGCAGAATACGGTCTATCGAATACTCTAGAAACAACTGACACACTCACAGAACTGTGAGAAGACTGGTTGCTGACTTTAAGGACTTTGGTAGCCCATTTTCGATGCTAGAAGACTGGATTTACTTTCTTTCCTTAACTCTTGGATATTGTTAAGGTTTTCTGACACTTCAAATTTCTTTATCATTATGTTCGCACAAAATGCGTTTTTTTTTTTTTTTTTTTTTTTTTTTTTACTATAGAATAATGATAACAGACATGCATTGTTAACAAATAATATTTCACATTTTCAATAGGGGGAACTGGGGTACATTGATACAGTTTTTTTCTAAGATTTTTTTTGGTGTCAAGAAAGGAGAAAATTCAAGTTTTTTTTCCATGAGGTGATAGCAAAACTTGTGTAGTATGTTATAAAAATGTACAATCATTGTTTTATATAGTATTTTTGCATGTAATTTTAAAAAAATCAAAAAAAGTCATTTGTATCAATGTGCCCCATCCCCGGGGCAGATTGATACGTTTAAGAAAAATGACGACAAAATAATACCAATGCATAATTTTCATAAAAAATGAGTTAGAAAAACATTTTATATTTATTTATAAAAATTCATATCACCCACAATTTATTTTTAAGCAATATTAAAGCAATCAAAATTAAATATATTATGACCTGATGTTCTGGCTGTTTCTTGTCTGATTGTTGGCTGTGGTAACTTTGTCATATCTAGCACTTCAACCCCAGCATTATCTTCTTTCTTATGAAAGATGAAAAAATTACCAGTTTTTCTGTTTATAAATAGGTTCATAAACAGAAAATAAAGGATAATTATGTTATAAATTCTGTTTATAATATAAGTATCATTTTCTGTTCTGCAGTTTGTTTCTCTTACTTAACATTTCTCATGTCGAAAATACTTTTTTCTCTGCAGAATCGATATAAATTCGAGATTTGCCGGAATGCCGTCCTTTTCTTTTATTAGTTCTACTAGCACTAGATGCTGGGTAAGTTCCTACGTCTTCTGTTTTCAGAAATACTATAAAATGTTCTAATATAAAGAATTTAGAGCTATTTCACTTCAATAAAAACTAATATTAGAAATTTTTCGTGAAAAAAAGGTTGGATTAAGGAGTGTATGGTAAAAAAAATAATAAAAGATAATGAAAATATGAACTATTAAAGGATTTAGGCTGTATCAATCTGCCCCGTCATAAACTGTATCAATGTGCCCCATACAGCGATTTTGAATAAAATGAGTCTCAAATCCAACACTTCACAATATATCTAACAATAAATAATGAGGAACTGATAAAGAGTAGCTGTACTTACCAGGGAGAGTATTCATTTTGGTTGAAAATACTGGAACAATTGTATAATAGCATTTCAATTGTACAACTCAAATTTACTTTTGAACAACAAAAACAATAAATCACCCGTCCCATTTCATCAAACTGCTGAATCATTCCAAGATTTTCTGTATGTAGTTGAATACACTAGCATCACCTTTTGGAGCTGTTGTGAAACTTCCTGTAATGACCCTGTGAGCGGTAGAGGGGGTGTATCAATGTGCCCCATGTATCAATGTACCCCAGTTCCCCCTACATGCAAATAAATAGTTACAAATAAATAACAGCGTTAATTAATGCAAATACATAAGAGTGTTAATAGTGCCATCTATTGACGAATCTTTACAATAAAGTTTTTTATCTAATAAATGTAAAGCGTCTCATTTGAATTATCCGTCTTTTAAACTTTATTTCATTTGGATCGCTAGAACAGATATTAGACTCTCTGAAGTGGGAAACTTACTTATTGCATAGTTCTGTGAGTATGTCAGTTCTTTCTCGAGAATTGGATACGCCATATTCTACTGTACGAAATATCTTATGGTGCATTTTGCATTTTTATAGACTAGTTTAATTTTTTAAGTATTATTTGTTATTTGTAAAGCAAATTAAACGTTTATGTGTATTAAAGCGCCCTCTATCGATAGATTTTTTTATTTGTATTTTTTTTCAATAAGTGTCAAGCACATCATTTGAATTATCTGTGGTTCAAATTTAATCTCATTTTGACCAATAGAACACATTCTAGTGCCTTCTGAAATGGGCAACTTATGTCTCGCTAACCCTGTAAATAACAACATTTCATTAAATAATAAAAACATATGCATTAATAGTTTTCAAAAATTGTAATTGCCTAATCCCACTTTTCTATTTGTAAATTAAATTTGTAATAATCTAATCAATGCAGACACAAAATTTGCATACATGAAAAGTAAAATTTTAGTATAGGTACCTTATGTAGGAAAGAAATGGAAATATTCACGCGTAAAGAAAATTTGAGTGACACAATCATTTTCAACTCCAATTATCAGTGTTTCATTTCAGTAATTTGTAGACAAGTGAAAGTTATTTTGCAACATGTGCTAGGATTTACCTAAATTTCAAAGATTTTATTTATACCCATTAATTAGGCTACTAAAAAAAGAATGGTAACGGGAAGTTATTCGCATCTCATCAATCATTTTGACATTATTATATACTAGGATAATTAAGATCATCAAACATTAGTTAATTAGTTTCTTAATGTATCAATATAGTATTTATTTAAGAATGGCATGTATTTAAAATATGTAACTCGTGTACACACAAAGTAACAATAGTATAATTGCTTTGTTTTATTCGAATTTAATTATTATATTATAAAGGGTGTTTTAAATGTTTTAAAAAATGGTTGTCTTTTCAATGTGTTTTTCCAGATATGCATTTTTGGAAACTTGTAAATTTTTTAATGCAATACACGATATTGAGGTTAACCATAGCTGAATTCTACTGCTACTTTACAAATTCAAGAATAATCAACATCAAATATTGTCCTTTTTCTTGTTTAATCTGAAACAACTTTTAAAAAAAGCAAAGATTTTCTTTTGAAAATGTAGAAAATAATTAAAATAACTTTCGTAAATCTTTCTTTGAAGTTACACACTATCTTGGTTAAATTGAATAAAATACAAGTAAGAAAAATCCTGCGTTAAGCATAGATTATGAAACACTTTCCAACAATTTATGAATTTTTCATCAAGACTTCGTTATTTAGGGAAATAAGGTCACTGTCTATAGTCAAATATGTATTCTAACACTTTTGATCAGCTCTGTATTTGATCTGTCGATTAATATGCATACTATATAAATTGAAATTTAGTTTAATAAGAAAATCCCTCGCAGGTTGAAATTTCTCTTTCACTAATTTATACTAATTGATGGAAACATACTTGAATGCAGACATGTAGTTTACTTGGTACCTTTATTACACAACAGTATTTAGCTAAAGTTTATTTTAAACTGAAACACTCCTAAAAGTACTGAAATCACCTTCTCAGAAATTGTCATTTATAGGGGTCCATGAATCCAGTTCTTTGCGTGATCCTGTATATAATTTTATGTCTATTCTATTATTTCTTCGTCACATTTTTAAGTAACATAAACATTTCTTAGTAAACTGAAAGCAGTTCAGTGTAAAAATGCATAATTTATTTAAAAACTACGCTTAAGTAAGCTACACTCATATTCAGTAATATTTGTGAGCTCTTTTGTGTAGCCCTGTATATCAACTATAGCATTTCTGTGCACCAGATAATATGCATAGATTCAGTGGAGCTTTAAAGCACATGTAAAAATTAAAATGCATTTCATCCATCCATCAGCCATCATCGGATACATATACAGTAATTCGGAAAGAATGTACTACTTGAAATATTTTGTAAGCCCTGTAAATGCTATGCACTTCGTATTATGCATGACTATATCGCATAACTTTTATTACGTTGGAGCGACATATATCAACATGAAATAGTTTAATACAATTAAAATATGTCGCACACAATTCCCATCGTTATCATTATGTGATGGAATTCTTCTGTGTGGCCCTGTAAATGGATAATAGCTATTTTTTTCGCTTATTTTATAAAAAGCATATTTTAGTACATTTCGTAAATGCATATAAGTTGTAATATGTTTGACAGGATTTAACATCTTTAAAATTCATTTGAAACGATTTTTTCCCACATGCCGTATTGTAACGGTAAACTTTCGACTGTCACTGTAATTAAACATATCACACTAGAACCTTCATTTGAAATAAGGTTCTTGCTAGGGTAAACATCAACAATGTCCAAAAATTTCAGGGCAATCCGAGTATACTTACGGGAGTTAGAGCACGCACAGACGGATAGACGGAGAGGCAGCCAGAGAAACCGAATTCATAAACACTTTTTAGCTTTGTTGGAATGTGTTATAAATGCTTTCAATTGCTTCTAAAAATCTTGTTCATAAACATGTCTAATAAATTCTGTGTTTTATGAATTGTTATTATTATTATTATTATTTTGCTGTTCAGTGATATATTTTATATAGATCGGTATTCGGCGGCACAGGAAACACTTCATCCATTTTACGGCTGAAATTACAGAATTAGAGGAAACTCGATTCTCATATTAAAACGCAATCGATCATTCAAGTCATATCATGGTGGAAAATACCTCGAAACCCAATTTTAGCGGTTGCCTCTTAGGTTCACGGTAGTGTTTTCCTATTCAAAGTCCTTCATGCTTTCATATCTTTGAGAGAAAAAAAAAAAAAAAAAAAAAAAAAAAAAAAAAAAAAAAAACGAGTATATTTTAGTGCAATGAAATATTTTTGAGTGCCCATGTAAAAGAACTATTAATCCCATATATTTCATATGCAATACGAAGCACGGTTTGGTGATTCTAAATAGCATTTAATAATAGCATGAAAATTCAAATACATTCACGGGATTTAGAGTGTGGACGGACGGACAGATTATCACAAGGAGCCGAATATATAAATACTTTTCAACTTTGTTGTAAAGTGAAAAGACAAAACTTTGCTTGCGCTAAAGAGAAGTATGTCTATCGTTAAGGGTTAAGTGTATCGAAGCTATCTCTGGAGTAGGCTAACAACAGGTATGAATAAAGATAATAAATCATGTGTAAATTATACGTAAAATGCATTGCAATTCCAAAATAAAATAAAGAATACTGCCCAGTTAAACTGATGGCATTGAGCTTACAGGCTACAAATACTAATTGTACATTAAAACCTTATATTTTCAAGGGTTAATTCCGTTCGAAAAAAAATTAAGAAGGGGAAACAGCTCTCCCCTTTCCTCTTTTTTTATACTTAATCATTGAACCTCCAATACTATCAAAGACATGCTTTATCATATAAAAAATCTATATCCAAAATTCAGAGCAAATGAGATAATTCTTAATAAAAAACCATTTAGCATTTATATAATTTAAGAGGAGGTATCCCCCTCTTTTATATTTAACCATTAAACTTCCAAAACTATTCAGAGATTTGAACGAAATATGAAAATTCTGCTTGAAAAACTCATTTATATAAATTAAGGGGGGGGGGCATTAGAACTCCTGTTCCCCCTACTTATACTTATTCAATGAACACATAATAACAGTCACGGAATCGACTCATCAGAATGATCCTAATCTAAACTTTGAACGAAAACTTAATTCTGTATGAAAATCCCATTTATATCAACTAAGGGGTGGGGCATGAGCCCCCCGTTCCCCCTCTTATACATATCGAATGAACTCCAAAAACTAATCAGGGAAGCGCCTTGTCAGGATATACCTACATACAAAATTTCAAGTGGATCGGATATTTTTATCATGAGTTATCGCGTTACGCACGAAAGAACATACAGAACGGACGGGCACATAAGCTCTCAGGCTATGATAGCCTGTGAGCTAAAAAATGTAATTTTACAAATTACAACGACTGTTTGGAAAATAATATTTCCAAAGACTAATGTTAGATCTATAAATGATTTCTATTTAAAAAAAACCCCAAAAATAACACCATTTTTATGATGATCAAAACGTAGCTTACGTAATAATAGAGTCATATTGATATACCTGGACATTTAGAGCCACGTTAATATTTCTGGACTAATCATAAACAAATATATTAAATGAAATTTTAGTTTAACAATCTTTGGTGCGTAATTTTTTTAATTTCTAAACATCGCACCTTTTTAAATTTTTACACTGCCGTATACAGAAAAAAATTACTTTTAAATGCAACTTATTTGAAACCTGTGTCAAAATTTGTTACTTAGTTGTTAAATTTTTGTAATTTTTAATACTTTTTTTGTCATCGTGGCAACAAAAGTATCTCATTTCTAGACATTAACCATGGACTAATCAGAAGACGAATAAAGTAACAAAAAAAGAAATATTCCATTTTTGGACATTAAACATAAACCAATCAGAAAACAAATAAAATGAAATAAGTTGCAGAATTGAATCAATAACAACATTCATATATACTGCACATTTTACAATTCGCTATCGAGAACAACAACTAATTTCCAAAGAGTTAATAAAAAGAAGAAAGAGAGGACGGATTTTTTCGAGGCTTTTCATGTAAGGGAAATTAAATACCGAATGTTGAGCCTTAAAAAGATTCAGAAATATTTTCGACTTACCTCAATTTCTGCTAAAAAGTAAGTTGCATGTGAAATACAAAACGCAAGTCTTCAACATTTTCGGAAAATCCAGTCGAGTTTTTGTAGCTTAAAAATCTCGAGAAATTTACTCGTGTTTCGAAAGATGAAACAAAAAGGAAGACATGCCTTGTAATAATTCAAAAACTTATTACATCCCGTAAGGCATGGTGACGTCACTGCGACGACGTTGTGAAGAAACGCTGTGACTTTGTGACCATCAATTGTCGATGCGACTTCACGTGACATCGATGTAAAGTCACAGTGACTAAAATATGAAGTCGTTATGGCCGTTTTAGAGCTCGTTTGTGACGTCACATTGTGACCACTTTGTAAAGTAACGGTAAGACAAATTTGTGAAAAATGTGTCATTTGTAACTCCTTTGACATTTACATCGTGACGAAACTGTGACAAAAGTGACGTTGTGACAAATATGTTTCTTAAATTACTTTAAGAAACACATTTGTTACAAAAATTGCTTCAAATTGTTACAAATTTGCTTCAAAATATGTTATTTACATAACATGTTTTGAACAATTTTTGTAATTTTCTAAAGATTTTTAAGAAAGTGACATTTCAGGCACAATGCGACGTCACTGAGTGGTAGCATCTTGGTCACAGATGTGATGTGACCACAGTGACTCACAGTGGCCATGCATGCTATGAGGGATTTAATAGATAATAGTCAATAAAATTCATTTCCTGGTCACACTTATTTTTTTTTTTTTGTATTATGTGATTTAAATATTTTTAAATTCTATTGCTAAATTGCAGTATAGTATTTACTAGAGCTACATGATCATTTTTATAAGCAAGCAAAATATACAGTGCTTGTCAAAACTGTATAAACTAGCGAAATAGCAGTTCAGCTGCTATTTGAAAAGCCCAATAATAGCTTTTGAAATAAGATAAAAAATGTAGCCATAATCCCGAGAAAAATAATAAGCGTATGGAATCATAATATTATTTACTGCCATTGTTGATCATGAAAGACAGTATATGATTATACAGAATTTAAAAAAAAATTCAAAGTAAGCTGTCTTTAAAAATATATGGACAGTGAAGCGAATTCCTTTTGTTACCACAGTATTAAAATTATTTGTTTTTTCACCGTTCTGTAGTTGCAAAGTAAAAACTTTGAAATATAAAATTCTTGTTGCTTCTCAATTTTCAAATAGTGGAAAAATGCCAGGCAACATTCATATCTCTGCTGCTAATATAGCTACACTTTGGCGTTTAAAGGCTCAAAATGTTAAAATTTCTTATATGGCTAAACAAATGACGAATAGCAGATTCTGAATTTATGAAATTTCATTAAAACTTGACACTGTGACTGCAAAATATATGGACAGTGAAGCGAATTCCTTTTGTTACCACAGTATTAAAATTATTTGTTTTTTCACCGTTCTGTAGTTGCAAAGTAAAAACTTTGAAATATAAAATTCTTGTTGCTTCTCAATTTTCAAATAGTGGAAAATGCCAGGCAACATTCATATCTCTGCTGCTAATATAGCTATACTTTGGCGTTTAAAGGCTCAAAATGTTAAAATTTCTTATATGGCTAAACAAATGACGAATAGCAGATTCTGAATTTATGAAATTTCATTAAAACTTGACACTGTGACTGCAAAACATCAATCAAATCTACAAAGAAAAATATTTCTATCAAAAGACAGAGAGTTTTTGCGAGCAATTTTAACCCAAAAGCTGATTACAATGAACCTTAATTGATCTTTTGATTTAGAATGTTTACACTTTGGAGCAATAGGGCAATTAGCAAGAAAGTGATTAGAGCTTAAACAGTTGGTGCATATTCTTTTGACTTTTACCAATTGCCAGCATTAAACAACAGTTAGATTTGAAATCTCTAGGCATTTATGAAATGCATTAGATTCATTACATTGTAGAAATAAAGACTTTAGCGAATTATTTACACTATACATCACAGTCGCAGTTTCACCAAAATTTTTTTTTTATGTTGAGACTTAAAATTACACTTAGATTCAGATTTAGTAAATTCGACATTACAGCTCCATAATATACATACTTGTTTTTCCAAAAAGTCTTTAGAATTAAACAAGTATGAAAAGAATTATTAGAGAACAATCGCTCACATAACTTTGGTAAAGAATCGTCAAATATAATTTGCATTATATAAAAAAAAATCAAATAAAAAAATTCATTAGATTCGAATTTCAAGAAAGTTAAATTTCAAATAATTTTATTGCAAGTCTCTAATAGCTCTAAAATTGTTTTATATGTGGACGATTTCAGTGAATTCGCATTTATAAATTATGACAGTACTGAATATTCCAAATTCTTATCATTAACATAGTGATTAATATGTGTTTTCTTGCTTATTTGTAATTATCCTGAGAAATGAAAAAAATCCTTAAATTATTTTAGCAGTATATATTTTAACACTAACTATTATGAAAGTTAATTTTAACTGATCTAAAGATATCCATTGTGGTAAATTGCCGTTGAAAATGTTTCTTTAAATGTAATTCAATTAATGACGTCAACATAAAAATACAGTTCAATTTTATGAAATTTTAATGTATAATACCTAACGGATATTTCTGAGCTACTATTAGCTATATCTTTATTCTCTTTCGTTTTTACGCCTTGAACAACAATGAACTATTGAAATTTAAACAATAAGTTTTTATAAATAATATCCTTTGATTCAGTTGAAGATTCATGTAGTAAATTAACACTCTCTTCGGATACACCAAAATATGTTTTTAAAAAAGAAACTTTTTAAATTGTAAGTTCAAATTTTAATTTTCCTGTTAATACTTGGTTGCCACGCTTCAGGGTATTTTCCTGTCAAAATATACGTAGATTTTTTTTCTTTTACATATAGAAACTATATTTAGATTAAAAGTACAAAATTTCGCCATATTTACACAAAAATTCTCTGTAAAAAAGTACTGGTGCCAAAGAATTTCCAGGTCTGTAAATTCCCTGAAGCGGGCAATCCTGTAAGCTTAAGTCTTGTTTTCAATTGCATCAGAAACCTAAGGTGATTATCGCTTGATTTATTTCGCAGTGACAAGGAATTTAGATTCACTAGCTATTTCTGCTTTCGTTTTTGCCATAATTGTAATTATAATAGCTATTACACAACTAGATGACAGCGACATGAAGGAACAAAAAATATTTTTAAGTAGAGTTTTAAGATTAGATTTCATAATGCGAATTCGAATAATCAAGAATTATTAACTTTTCAATGAGAATACGAAACTTGGTTTCAGAGCAGTGATCCAGTATGAATTTTATAATAATTTAAAAGCAATTACTAATCACTATGAACCAATGATAATATGATTTGTCTTTTTCAATTTTTAATAGCATAGAATAAATTCAAATTTCAACACAAAATAATAATAACAATCGACTGTAGTTCAGCACTGAAAATTGCCACAGCAGAATAAAAATACAAATTACATTGTTGTGAAAAAATAATGATTGTACATATTTTAAATATAAGAATCACCTAATAGAATATTAGAAATAAAAAAAGAATTAAATTTAATTGAAGTACAATTAACTAAGCATATTTATAATATGTAATTCGAAAGGTAAAAAAATGAGTATTTCCAGTCTAAACTGTTTGATGTTACCACCTGTCATCAATCGGGACAACTAAACTTTTATGTATAACTTATTGCACAGTGAAATTTTTAAAAGAATATTCAATATGATTATTCGAAGTATCTATGTATAATCTGTTATTGTGAAACCCTGACGTAATATTTATATTTTATTTTAAAAAAATACGATTGCGTAAACCTGGTGTAATTTTTTTTTCACTAATGATCAGAACATTGATTGATAACTTAATCTTAATTACTTATCATAATTATTGATTACACTGATAAACAAGGTTTCTGTTTCTAACTAAGTATGTGGTGACTTTTACATTTCAGGTGGTTCTGTGAAAGAATATGCCATTAAAAAGTTTCCATCACCCACAGATTTTTAAAATATTCAAAATCTTGAAAATCTGAATTTTGTAGTATTTATTCAACACATATACCTTATGAAATTTATCATTTGGTATTTTAGTAATGACAAAGTTTTAAATAAGCATGTATGAAGATTAATATTTAAAATACTGAAAGTATGTATTGTTTATAAAGTTTTAGAAAAATATAGAAGAATTTTTGTAAAAAGAACTGATATTAATAAGAAATTTCATACTTTATGTAGTGGTAAATGTCTTATCTGTGGCTGCTCTCTTACAGGCCATTGCTCTGAGTTATATTGACAATTTAAAGCAAAATTAAGCCACTTATATCATTACAATAGCACAAATCATCTTTTCTTGAAAAAAATGTCGAATATTTCTTATGTCAATGTCGATAGATATCTTTGTATTGTTTTTCAGGAGATTCCAACCTTGCAATCTTGATCCAAGTAATTCTGAGTTTTTCTTTGATAAATTTAAGTCTCTCACAAAATCATTTAATTCTTTTTGAGTCATTAGTGTGGTTCTTCATTTATGTCAGGAAAATAGTTCATATCTGATATAGAGGAAGTTTGTTTCATCAATTACCATTTCTACTGCTGCATATGTAAAATTCTCTGGAGGTTTCGGTATTTGTAAATCATCATTATGTAATGCTGGTCACATTGCTGAATCTATGATCGGATACTTAATTTTATGTTTACTTCTTGCAGAGAATCCTTTAAATTTTGTAATACATTAATAACAGTCAGTTATTTGATCTTTCAGAATGCGTCATATCATGGGTATAGCAAAGGACATACACTTTTTTGTATCTTTCATCCACGCCCGGAGGTTTGTAGCACATAGTGTACAACAAGAATGAGGTCCCCATTTCTTATCTTGTTCACAGACTTTATATCCAAAGTACATATTATAGGCAGTCTTCATTAACAGCGTGAAAGTGCATCGATGCTTTTTCAAAATTAGCTCTCCACACACATAGCAAAAAGAATCGGGTTCATTAACGCATCCTCTAGACATATTTTACATATTGTTGAAGAAAATAGGATAATTATAATCATAATTTAATTTAAAAGTCTTACAGAACAAAAAAATAGTAACTCGCCTCAAAAGTTTCAACTGTCATGGATTCGCGTTAAAGTCAAATACTGTGGGGGTGGCTAGAGCTGTCTGTTCAAGGTCGCTAACATAAAATTTATTAGGGGGACATCTGTTTCTACTCTCTTGCTGTATCTTCTATCGTTGTAATAAGAAAAAGGAATATTTGTGTGAAACAAATACATGAAAGAGAATAATGTAATATAATTATAATGCCTATACGATGCCTACATACTCCAGAACATATAAATGAAATTTCTCAAAATTGGAGGGTGATCGCAAATTTTTACAAACATATTCTTTTTCAGCAGCTTGAAATCTATAAGAAACACCTAACGTATATAGAGAAACAGAAAATTCATTAAAATTTGTTTATTAGTGTTATTTAATAGGAATAAAATTTAAATTATCAATAAATTCAAAAATTGATGTTAATAGAATAGAATTTTGATTACTTCAATTTGAAATAATATTTATTTCAACAGTTAAAACAACCAATGTAGAATTCAACTTTTATCGTAGGTATTTTTGTATGTTCATTATAAATGCAATCTAATACTTCATTTTTTTTAATTTTTTCTTCAAGTTTTTAAGGATTTCAAATCGTTACTTTATGCAATTATAACTATGACAACAAGAAAAATTTAAGGATACATAAAAAAAAGTCTCTTAACGATCAACACGTTTCAAAGAGCTAAGTTGTAGTTTTTGCGTCCGCATTCTTAGGTGGTAAATTACATAGATTTTCTATATACGCGACACCATGTATCAAAGTTTCACTAAAAGATCCCACTACTGTGAAATGAGTATTTCCCCTCTTATCTAAAATACAGAAGTAAAATCACTATTCGTACACATTACAAAACTCCCATAATGTAGTTATAAATCATTTCCTCTGATTTTATTTTTTTACTAAGGTATACGTTTTATTGATATAATGCAGTATCATTTATAGACATTGCTTAAAGTCTTTAAATGCAAATTTATCTTCAAATAACTATTGGAAAATACCTGTACATATTACTGTATACTATGTTGTATAAGATACAGCTGCAATTTAACAACATTTTTCTACTTCTAAGTATATTCGTTCACCGTTTTAATTTAAAAAAGCTTTAAAAAAGCATGAAACTAAAATAAAAACATTAGAAAGTACAATAATTAGTAGAGACAAACAAACAGAAATAAGTAAATATAAATTGAGGACATTGTTAAAAAAATTTCTACTTAATTCCTGCATAATTTTAGTTCTAGTTGATTAAAGTAATCGTGTCTCCGGTAAATAAAGATGTTACACATGCTCTTCAGATGAAAATATATCAAAATTTGAAATTTCTTTTTTATGTAGGAGTAAAATTAATTTAAAAACTATTAACTCATACTGTTTTTTATTGCATAATCAATTTAACCCTTTATCTACCGACTGTACTTATAAATAACATTAAAATTACTTTTTATAAAAAAATTTTAATACGTCAATTAATTGTAATACTGTTTAGAATGAGTTACAGATACATTACTTTATTTTTTTTCAAAAGTATTATTTGTTACACAACACAAAAATGTTTTTAAAAGAATGATTTCTTTTGCCTTTGTATCTTTTCAGCTTTCATGGCGCTGATGAAAGGGGATGGGAATTTTTCAATTCGAAAATATTTCTGTATTTATATTGTAAGATTGTACATTTTTTAATTCTACAAAATACTAAGAAAGAAATTTAAAATAAAAGATTTGAGTGGGGTTATAAATATTGCACAAAATCCCTATAAATTCAAATTTAATTAATGCTTCAAAAACCTTCAATTCTTTCTAAAATCCATGAAATATTTATTAAAAGATTATGTAATTCTTTTAATTTAGTTTAAACAATTTATGTAAAATGTTTTAGAATGTAAAATTTTCATGAATTCATAATGTGGTAGATAAAGGGTTAAAAGCATTTTATGTTGTTAAAGTTGATCCCGTATTACATCAAAATATTGCAGTTGACCTGTATCAATATATTTGGATTTGATAGATATAATTGCGCTTTCCTGAAGAGACAAAATTTTTTTAAATCACAGTTTCTTCTTGTAAGAATAAAGTAGTAGTTAAGGGACAGTGCTAAAATCTTTAATGTTTGAAAAATAGAAAAATCGCGTTATTTTTGGAAAAAAATCAACATTGGTTTAAATTTTTAACTTTTAAACCTGTTGGGAAATTCAATAAATAAATAAATAAATAAATAAAACTTTCAAAATATTTCTTGAAGACTTTGAGCCAATTTAATTAGGCAACAAAATTTATCAAAATATTAAAAATTGTTCAATTTAAAGTTTCTTCCCTTTGGAACATATAATTTTATGAAAATTGTGTTAAAAATTTTAGGATTCAATGTACAGTAGAAGCCCGAAATAAGGCGGTCTGATATACCGGGAATTCGGATTTAACGCGGGGAAAAGCATGTCCCCCGAAATCAATTTTAGGATAAATTTTGTGTTTAAAATTTTAGTGAAACACAATGAGAGACTGCAGTCTCCGGTTAGTGCTATGCATCTCGATACCCATGTAATGTTGACGATTTAAATGATTAAATAGATATTGACAACAGCGAATCAATTTCAGGGGTCATAACAGATCAGGATATCATTGATGCTGTAACGCATACAAATTGCAGTGAGCAAGATGATGATAATCAAATTGAAAGTTATATGGTGATGAAAGACGACGTTCCGCATGTTAGTGAAACCATTTTATGCTTCAAGAAAGTAATTTCGTGAATGCAGAGGCAAGACAATTCAGATTGTGTTCATGTGCTTCATCTTGCAACTGTGAAATAATATGCTGAAAATAAACAAATCGCCTCAGTTTGCCAAACAACACTTTTGAACATTTTTAAGATAGCGTAAGATTAAGTCTGTGTTCAATTAAGGATAAAGTCAATTACATTTCTAAAAGCTGGTATGTTCTTTCATCGTTTTCTACCATTTCTTTGGCACAATCCTGATATACCGCGGTTAAGTTGTAACGTGGGTGTGAAACCATGTCTCCCAATAATCGCGTTATATCGGGCTTCAACTGTATTTTGATCAGTTGCTAAACTTATGGCAGAATCTACCACCGAAAGACATCGGTGAATTAATTGGATAGACACCAAGCGTCGCTGAGTCTCGCCTTTTATAGTTGACGAATGTGGTTTTACAACATATTGAAATTGACCATTTTTTTTTTGAAAATATTTAACAAAATATTTTTCTTTCTAAATTTTTAATCATTCATTCATCTAAGCAAACACTGTTAGATACCAAGTTTCATGATCGAGGGCTCAGTTTTTTTTCTGGGCACACACACACACATACATATATATATATAGATTCAGTTAGGTGGGGAGGTCTACCATATGGCTTGAGCTCATATCGAAAACGGTTGATAATGATATATATATATATATATATATATATATATATATATATATATGTGACGATTTGAAAGTTAGGAGCCAGAGACATCAACGCCGGGTTTCCCTTTCACCGCAGAGAAGTCATGGCCACCGAGGAAAATAAATAAATAGATGTAGAGAATCCAAATAATTACTCATTGGCTGCTGTATGTTCATTTATTTAATCCGTAATCATGAGAAAGGGAAAAGCTCCTTTTGCAAACTGTCTTTTACCGAAACATTCCAACATTATTTCAGTGAGCCGTACTCATCGAAGAAAAAACCCAAGAATCCTCCTTCTCAGCTCGAGACTTTCCCTCTTAAATCTAAAAAGAAAATTCCAGAACATTCTGTAACCTCAAACCATCATTCTTTTATGTAAACAGAATTCTTGTCCAGCTACGAGACTATTTTCGACAGACGATAAATTTATTTTTTAAAAAATATTATTTAACCAATTTATAATCGACTCAGGATTTTAAATATCTTAGGCAGACGATTTTTATAGACTATTAATTTTAAGAGAAAAAGAAAAGAAATGAATTTATTGATATGCACACTATCAAAGGTTGACTGAGGAAAAATAAATAAATAGATAAAATAAAATAATGATATTTTTTGAAAGGTATGGGTTTGGAATAAATTTAATAAGACTGTCTTAAAAAGGGTTGATAAAAACATAGAAGAAATTAGTTTTATTTGGAATATTATGAAATAAAGTTTAATTAAGAATATTTTTAATTTAGAGCCATCTTTTTAAGTTTACGCATACTGGAATAATGTTTTTTAAGGCAAATTAAGAATGTATATCGTCTGCATAAAGATTAACAGATTAGATTTAGAAACAAGATTTTAATTTAATAATTTGAAGTAAGTACGGAACATTATGATAAGAAAATTAAGATAGTATAAAGGTTAGTTTTGGCGAAAAATTTTTTAATTTGTAATATATATATATATATAATATGCAACAGATTGTGTTATTTACGTTTCGCAAAATTTAAAATATGGCTTTTAATTTTTATGTAGAAAGTATGCAAGCGTTATAATGTGGAGCAAACATATACAAATATTTCAACAAAATATACCTATTATTTGGACATATTTGTGCTTTTTCAAAATTCATGAAAAGTCAATCAATCATGAAATGTCTCGAAAATATAAAAGAAGGAAGACAACTTGATGTACTGAAGGCACATGATGGCTGCTGTAGCTAAAATATTGTAAAAAAGTTCGAAATTGTACGTCAAGCGAAGAAAATGAGGTGCGTTCTGACAATAAGGAAGTTTTAAAAATATTCCGATCTTGTTGTAATAGTATACAGTACTTCGTATATAGTAGAGTATCCGAAAACTTTTGTGTATCTCTGTAAATAATATCTGCTTTTTTATACGAAGTATCTTGTAACAAGTATCGTAACAAGTATCGTCGAAGTATCGTATATCAATTTCATAAAAAATGAAATAGTTTAATTTTATTAAAATGCACTTCAAACTATGTTTCCAAGTATACCACTTTGCAAAATAATACATTTGTGTAAGTCTTTAATTAGTAATATGCATTCTTTGCACCACTGATTGTACATAATGTATATTTTAGTATATACTTCATAAATGCATATCAGTTTTATTGTTTTCGAAAGAATGTGACACGGTTAAAATGAACTTGAAACTATTTTTTCCCATTGGCCGTAATGTAACGAAATAATTTTGATTGTCCGTGTAATTAAACTATGTATCCAATTTTTATAAAATTTGAAATGACTCGACAATATTATACAACAATTATATATTTTAAATTTCAAAGGATTTGATTGGGTAGTTTTTGCTCTGTTAAATGCAGACAGACTGATGGTCTGAACGACTATAGATGGTAAGTAATTACATATTTACGAACACACTAAAAAGTTTGACAATAAGATCAACAGATAAGGCCTTCGACATTGCAAAATCCTATTTAACAAGAATAGTTCTGAAATTTAAGAATGCACTGCAGAATCAGATCAATTTTAATACGGACAAGTAGTAATAGAAATATTTTAGTGAAGTTCAATAAAAAGAGTTTCATGTTTGTTCCAAGCAGCTAATATAAACATGGTTTCAAAACAATATGTATGAGTGTTCAATTGCTTTAAACTTTCCAAATATATTCCTATTTAGGAATAAACCAGCAAGCTAGAATTGGTTGGTTCCAAAATTCATTATTTTCTTTTGATAAACCTGAAACTATTAGCTTAACAAATAGTACAAGGGTCAATCCATTTCAAGTGGTCCAGAAAATATAAAAATGGTCGCTCGACAATTTTTAAAAAATCTGAAATTTTTTGTACAACAACTCAAACATGACGGAAGTTCAAAATGACCGTTATTTTAATTTTACTATTTTTTGTTTGTGCATGGCGGCCATCTTTGTTAAATCGTGTTCACCGATTTTCTCAGATACTAGGATACACAAAATTGTAAATATCTCGTCTTTTATTTTCCCAATTGAAAAGGGGTTTGCAGCATTTTGTTCAGAATTAAATAGGCTAAATGTACAATTGTAGAATAATTTTGAAAAATAAGCAGGTGAAATTCAGGTGAAATTTTAGCACAAAACTTAAGATATTTTACAAAATCTATCCGCTTGCAAGAGCAAATTTTTCATATAAGGAAAACTGTCAACCTTACAAAATTTTTTCTACAAATAGCTCAAAAGTGTGTGTACTCACACACGAAGTCCCAGATCTGGGAGTTGATTTCTCTTTGCAAAACAAATTCCGAAATTCGTCAAAAATTTCAAAAATCCTACTTTTTAGGCTTTGATATTTCTGGTGGGGCACGAGATAAAAATCTGAAATTCTGACCTTTGATAGTTTTAAGTAGTAGTGTTATGCACAAAAAATTTCAAGAAAGAGATTTGACTATGAGCTGAGATACGGTGATTAAAGGAATGTTAAGAAATGATATTACGAGTACATTAGGAGAAATGAGATTATTTTCTTTTTTTACAATATTTACACAGAAAATATTGTTTGTTAAAAACAGTTAAATAATAAACATTTAATTTACAAAGATACAATATATGTTCATCAAAGAGCTTAACACTATTTACGAGAGATGTTATGAGTTCGACCAGTTACTGTTGTCAGTCCATTAGGCTGTTCTTTCTCAAAATTTTATTTGAATCCACTCAAGTCTTGTCAGCCCTTGTTAACTTGAATGAAATTCTCTAGGTTTAATAATTGAAACAATGTCAACTCGATCAGTTGCAACCCATTGTCTGTAATTTACTTTTCCTGAAATGTGTTCCGAGTAAAATTGTTTCAATAGCATTTCTAGTAGGTTTGTTCATCTGGACAAATAGTGTATTTGCTTAGCATACGTTCTGAATTGTTTAAATCACACAGAAGCGTTTGAAGAAGATATTTGTAATTAACATTTAACTTTGTACCATAAATAATTAATTTAAAATTTTGGAGGTATGAACAATTACATAGTAGGTTACAATAGTATGGCAGTATTGCTTTCACATATTGTCCATGTCATATCTCAGCTTGTAGTCAAATCTCCTTCTTGAAATTTTTTGTACATAACACTACTACACAATACTATCAAAGGCCAGAATTTCAGATTTTTATCTCGTACTTCACTAGAGATATGAAAGCCTAAAAAGTGCGATTTTTGAAATTTTCGACGAATTTCGGAATTTTTTTCGCAAATATAAATCAGCTCCCAGATATGGGACCTTGGTGTATGAGTACACGCACTTTTGACCTATTTGTAGAAAAAATTGTGTAAGGTTGACAGTCTTGTTCAACAATTACATAGTAGGTTACAATAGTTTGCAGTATTGTTTTCACATATGTCCATGTCATATCTCAGCTTGTAGTCAAATCTCCTTTTTGAATTTTTTTGTACATAACACTACTACACAATACTATCAAAGGCCAGAATTTCAAATTTTTATCTCGTGCCCCACCAGAGATATCAAAGCCTAAAAAGTGCGATTTTTGAAATTTTTGACGAATTTCGGAATTTTTTTCGCAAAGAGAAATTAATTCCCAGATCTGGGACTTGGCGTATGAGTACACGCATTTTTGACTTATTTGTAGAAAAATTGTGTAATGTTGACAGTTTTCCTTGCATGAAAAATTTCCTCTTGCAAATGGATAGATTTTGGAAAAAATCTTAAATTTTGTGCTAAAATTTCACATGTAAAAATTTATTTTTTAAAAAAATTTCTACCAGTGTATATTTAGCCTATTTTATTCTGAACAAAATGCTGCAAACCCCATTTCATTTGGGAAAATAAAAGACGAGATATTTACAATTTTGTGTATCCTAGTGTCTGAGAAAATTGCTGCTGCACATGATAAAATAAAGATGGCCGCCATGCACAAACAAAAAATAGTAAAATTAAAATAACGGTCATTTTGAATTTCCATCATGTTAGGGTTGTTGTACAAAAAATTTCAGATTTTTTTTAAAATAGTCGAGCGACCAGTGCTGGACCACTTGAAATGGATTGACCCACAAGTTTCAACAAAGGTAATGTTGATTCATTTTGAAATCTTCAGTCAATTAGGGATTACTATAAATGTACATGAAATATATTATATTGTTGTGTGTTTGGAGTTTTTTTTAAGATTGATGCCACAGAATAAAAATAATATGCGTTTATTTACAATAAACTGTTCGACGGAAACACAGGTATCCTCAGTATTACACAAATATTCAGCAATTCATAAAATAAAATCAAATATTCTTCCAATGAAATCAAAGTACAGCAAATTTCCTCTCAGAACTATTAAGTTCAACACAGCATATACAAAGTCTAATCGCAGAGACCCAAGTCTCAACACACAAGGACTTCACAGGTCTTCACTGCAGGATGTCTAGAAGAAAACTGAACTGGTGATCCAAAGAGAGCCCCCTATTTTTAGATTTCGGAGAGAAATTTCTCGAAACTACTTGTAGCTTTGCAGGAGAATTCACCTTACGGGTATAGAAGGAGAGGGTTATCTCCAAAGTCGCCAAACATGTCGTTAACTTGGCGACGAAAATAAGTCGCCAAAACAATCTCAAACTTAGCGATAAACACATTCCTTGGCGATATTGACACAATGTTCCCATTGATATAATGTTAAACACGAGAACATGTAAGGTTGCTTTTCCGCAAAAAATCCGAGGTCCTGCAATGGATGGTCACAGCATTTGGCATGAATTACATGGAAATCTACCAGAATAAAAAGGAAATACAACTATACAAAATTCGTAACAATATTAATGTAATCTAGCAGAGTTAATGACAGTTGACAAGCCATCAAATATTATACTAAAACAGTACGAAAACAAGTTCCTTACATAATATCATCTGGAAGCGATCAACTTTCAACACTTTTATATTTTGCTGCTACATCAAGTAACTCTCATAAACAGTATTCCTAGTATCTTCAGTGAAGAATTTCAGCGAGTTCATGCTCGGAGGTGCCCTATCCCAAAGTCTTCGACTTGCTCATCAAAATGAACAGGTGACCGTAAAAATTTATTTAAACAATTGTTCATCAGCTAAATATTCTAGTTATTCCAACACTTATTTTTCATGCTTTTACGTGGTTATCATAAAAATAATAATAATATAAAAACGGTAAAATTTTCGAGAGATAATGTAATAATTATGGTGACGTTTCTGCAAAGCTACAAACTAAAGAAAAGCATACGAAATGAATTAGAAGTTTTTTTTTTTTCAGAATAAAAGGAAGAATCAAATTATTTTTTATTTTTGCATTTTTTAAAATTTTCTTACTGGTTTAACTTATTTTATGTCAAGCAGGCCAAAATATGTTAATTTTCATTTTTTATTTTATTATATTTTGAAATATTTTTTATTTGAATATTATTATTTTTTATTTTTGAATAATATAATCGTAAATGAAAAGAAAAATCTTCATAAATATGCTATTTTTATATGTGCCACTTTCATCCCATACAATAGGGTTAGAAAGTACACTTCTCCTATTTATAAAAATGTGCATATCTTTTATATTACTGAAAGTGAAAACAATAAATTATACTAATAAAAAAAAGTTTTATACAAGAATTAGATTAAAGACTGAAAGTTATATCTTTTATTATCCTTATTTTAGATTTTTTAAGACAAAATGTGTCTTGCATTCCCAATCTCCTGTAATAAAGCTTTGCTATACGAGATAGAAATATTCTATCCGCTGTATAATGATAATTTAACGATCACGTATGTTTCTGTACCTACTCTATTTAATGTTATGAATTTGGCAATTTCTTACCCTTATGTATATTTCTTTAATAATCAAATTATTTTTATTTAACACTAGAACCGCGATGACAGGAAATTTTGACCCGTATCATAAGGAGAGATGTCGGTTTGAACCAGAAAATCCTTTATAAAAAAAAAGTTAAATATATGCTGAGAAAAAATATTTTCACTAAATAACTTAAACAGTTTTAAATAAAAATCCCGGTGAGAAATATTTTTCTAAAGTTTGAATGAATTTTCCCGCGGTTCTAGTGTTAACTTTGAATATGGCTCAGTAATACACCGCTCAGCAAAAGTTTAGACAATGATCGATTATGCTTCTATTTTCTGAAGTATGTACCGAATGTTTGTAATTCCTCTGTCAAATATTACTTGTGACATATCCTTTATTCACACACAATAAATTTTGAATTTTACCCTTTACATAAAATATAATGACAAAAAAATAAAATTAACATTGTAGCAAAAGTATAGACAATTTGTGCATTTACAGAAAAAATAACTACAAATTAAAATCGAGTTGCACCCGCATTGTTTGCAGTTGGTGCAAGAATGTGACTTTTCATCGAAAAAACTAAATGCTGCGTCACTTAGGGGTCTATTTCGTACCAAATATGTTCAACAGCAGCTCGAAACTCATTAAAAGAAAACTATAACAAAAATTTGCATAAACATTACGACATATGATGTTACAAAAGTTTTCGATAGGGTATGGATCAGAACTACACACCGGCCAGTTGAGATCAATAGTATTTTCAGAGTTAGACGAAGTTCTTCTTTTGTATGCAACATGAATAGATGCTAAAATCCTTACTTTAGATCAGCAAAAGTTCCCCAAATGACTAAAAATTTATCTCCAACATATATACGTTGTCTTGTGTTGCTTGGCAACCAATGAATAACTCCACAGATGCACGAGTATTAAAGTTAAGTGAGGAAGAAATTATTTAAAATTCACCTTCTTTTTGTCGACTTAATAAAGTTCCAGGTCATTCCAAAAGTATGCTCACGTGTTTGGGCCATTCAAATTCCACTTTTTTTTCGTTACTGAATATCATAGCGTACCATTTGGATCCATATGACGTACGTTTGCAAGTTAATTGAATTCTGGACAATTTATAGCGAGATTTTAAAGCTGATTGTTTTATTATTGTCATGTAAATTGATTTACCTGTTTCTTTAATCATCTAAGCATCATGTCCGTCGACGCAGAAATTCCTGACTTACTTTTAATGTGATTAACAATCATTATTTGTGTAAATGTAACTTTCTGGATCCTTTTGTCATCGCATTTTCTTGTCACACAAGGTCTTTCAGATAAAGATTTTTTTTGGAGGAGTCATCCTTAGACTATGCTTCATAGATAAACCACTTTGGACAATTCAGTGCTGCTGAAATTTCTGCAACTGTCTTCCCTTTCCATTTCAGCTTCCCTACTTCAATTAGCTCATCTAAATGAATATTTTTAGCTCGCGGCATCTTCACTAACTGATGCTATATCGAGGTATAATTAAATACTTCAGACATGTGACATCATAACTTGGAAGTTTGCATTTATCCAGGAACAGTTGGCTAAAAATCAAAAAAGTGTCCAAACTTTTGCAATATGCAAATTTTACTTTTTTCAGTTAAATTATATGTTATCTTACATTATAACCATTATTTTTATTGTACATTGTTTAAAATATATTTAAAAATAAGTATAGCCATTTCTGAAACTCACGTATTCGTATTTTTTATTTAAAGGTTAAAAAACACCAGTGTCTAAACTGTATAACTCTGAAAAGCACTGTATAACTCTGAAAAGCATGTATTTGTATTGGAAGAATGGAGCGGAGTGCTTTATTAGAACTGTTAATGGAAATTCCATGCTTCAGAAATAATGAATAGCTGAATAAAATCACTTTTGATCATAAAAGCTTATTCTTTTGACAATAATTCCTATTTCATAGGACTTAAGTGAGAGATAGAATTAAAGTTTTGAGAATAATCATTGCTATATCAAAGGGGTCTATTTATTTGGAATAAATTGATAATTTAGTAATGGTCTATTAGGCTGCTTTCTAATACTTTCCTAATCAGATGAAAAATTGAGAGTTTAAATGCCATTATTTTATTTTTTAAGGCAAAATAACCGTTATATTCCCAATATCTCATAATAAATCTTTTGCTATAATACGAGATGGGGACTTTCAATCTGTTGTAAGATGATAACTTAATGATCACATATATTACTGTACCTACGCTATTTATTGTTATATATTTGGCAATTTCTAACCATTATGTACGTATATTTTCTTATTAATAAAATTTTTCATATTTAATTTCAAATACTTCTGAGTAACATAACTCTGAGGAGCATGCATTTGTATTGGAAGAATAGAAAGGAGTACTTTACTAGAATTGTTAATGGAAACTTCATGCTTGAGAAATAATGAATGGCTGAATAAAATCACTTTTGATCATAAAACTCGATTCTTTTTGTAATAATTCCTATTTTATAGAACATAACTGAGATAGAATTAAAGTTTTAAGAATAATCATTGCTATATAATATGGGTCTATTGATCTGCATTAAATTGGTAATTTAGGGATTTTCTATATTATAGCTGATTTCTAATACTTTCATTCCTAGATATTTTATTATGTTGTAAACCCATAATAGAAGTTCAATAAATATCTAAAAAGATATACTGTAAAAAAATTCACTCTTATTTTACAGATTTTAGATGATTTTCATTTTGCAGAAAATATCTCTATTTCATCGTACTTTTTATTGTACTTTTCATTGTACAA
The DNA here is from genome assembly GCA_964019185.1 of Maratus speculifer. Lineage (NCBI taxonomy): Eukaryota > Metazoa > Arthropoda > Arachnida > Araneae > Salticidae > Maratus > Maratus speculifer. Next base: position 333,783,524 of record OZ025292.1, read on the forward strand.
ATAATTTTTCTCGAGATTTTAAAAATAATATTCTAAAACACTCTGCTGCTGTACTGTAAGATGAGCCGAAAAAAAGCATTTTTTCGATTTTCGATGATGGATAGTGCGAAAACGTTGTCACTGATTGAACTAAGTTCACTAAAATATTTGAGGTTTTTCGGATAATTCTTTTATTTGCCACAAAGTAGCTTGAAACTTTGCTAAAATGCTGATTTTTAGAACTTTTATAACAAAAATTTCCCTTAATAAATCCTTGTTGCACGACATAGAGATATTCTATCTGCTGTAAAATGATAACTTATTGATCACATATATTTCTGTACTTACGCTGTTTAGTGTTATACATTTGACATTTTCTACATATTATTATTAATCAAATTAGACTTATTTAACTTCAAATGCGGCTCAGTAATATAATTTTGAAAAGCATGTGTTTGTATTGGATGATCGGAAGGGAGTACTTTGTTAGAATTGCTAACAGAAATTTTATGCTTCAGAAATAATGAAGAGGTGAATGGAATTCCTTTTGATCATAAAAGCCGAGATTCTTTTGGAAATAATTCCTATTTCATAGGACATATATGAGAGTTAGAATTAAAGTTCTAAGAATAATTATTGTTATATCAAATGGGTCTATCTATTCATCTGCATTAAATTGATAATTTAGGGGTATTTTATATTTATTCTGCTTTCTAATACTTTCATGGTTTGATGAAAAATTGAGAGTTATATCTTTTTATGGCATTATTTATTTTTTTAAGACAAAATAATACAATTGACAATTTCTAATTATTTTCTATTTTTTCTAACAAATGAAATTACACTTATTTAACTTCGAATACGGCTCAGTAATATAATTCTGAAAAGCATACATTTGTATTGGATGAATAGAAGGGTGTACGTTATTAGAATTGTTAATGGAAATTTCATGTTTCAGAAATAATGAATGACTGAATAAAATCACTTTTGAATATAAAAGCCGATTCTGTTAGTAATAAGTTTTATTTCATTGATCTTAAGGGAAAAATAGAATTAAAGTTTTGAGAATATTCATTGGTATATGAAATGGATCTATTCATCTGCATTATATTCATAATATACTGATGTTGTATTATTATGACTGCTTTCTAATACTTTCATTCACAGATGTTTTATGATATTGTAAACCCATAACAGAAATGTAACAAATATCTACAAAAAATTAAGGTAAAAAATTCACTCATACTAAACAGATTTTAGAAAATTTTCATTAACAAAAAATATCTCTATTTCAGTGTACTTCTATAATAATTTTTCTCGAGTTAAAAAAAAAATTTTTTTGAAACATTCCGCTACTGTACAGTAGAGTGGACATGCTATACATATTATACATTCGGCAGTTTCTAACTATTTTGTGTATCTTCTTACTAATCAAATTACTCTTATTCAATTGCGAATACAGCTGAGTAATAGAATTCTGAAAAGCATGCATTTGTGATGGAAGAATAGAAAGAAGTACTTTTTTTATATTTGTTAATAAAATTTCATGCTTGAGATATAATAAATAGCTGAATAAAATCACTTTTGATCATACAAGTAAATTCTTTTGGTAATAATTCCTATTCCATAGGACTTTAGTGAGAAATAGAATTAAAATTTTGAGAATAATCCTAACTATATGAAATGAGTCTATTCATCTGCATTAAATTGCTAATTTAGTGATCTTCTGTATTTAGGCTGCTTTCTAATACTTTCATTCTTAAACGTTTGGTGATGTTGTAAACCCATAAAGGAAATTCAACAAGTATCTAAGGAAAAATTATACTGTAAAAAATCCACACTTATTTTACAGATTTTAGATGATTTTCATTTTACAGAAAATATTTTTACTTCATTATATCTCCATAGTTAATTTATCTTGAGTTTTTAAAAATAATATTTTAAAACATTCTGCTACTGTGAAGTAGGATGGGCCGAAAAAAAATCCTTTCGATTTTCACGATAGTGCGGGAAAATTGCCACTTGGCGACTGTAAGTTCATTCAAAAAATTTTAGATTTTTTGGACAATTCCTCCATTTGCTGCAAAATGGTTTGAAAATTTGCTTAAATGCTGATCTTTAGAACGCCAGATCATCTTAAGCTGCAAGAGCGAACACTTCATACTTCCAAATACATGATAGAAATACTCTCCATCTTCTACTTAAAAGAAGAAATAAAATAAATAAAGCATCAAAATACTTAGATTGAGGCTTGAATGTCAAGATATATATATATATATATATATGTATATATATATACATATATAGGGTGATTCAAAAAAGATGGGAAAATTTTTAAGAGGGGATCGTACACACCCGAACAAACATTTTGTATCAAGAATGCATGGTCGAAAACCAAACGTAAAAAAGTTAGAGGGCGCCAAAAGTTATGTTCTTATACGGGGCAAAAACACACAATGAACGATTAAGTTAAGTTACGAAAACAAATTTAATGGCATTTGATTACAATAAATGCTCAAAACATTGACCGGCAGCTGTTATGCCCGCAGTAGAACGGCGAAGAACAGATTGGCGAATTTTCTGAAACACACCAGGCATATCGCGAACTTCCCCTACAGCAGCCGAAAGCTTGGCGACAAGTTCTTCTGTGGATTCAATAGAAATCTCATACACAAGAGCCTTCAGCTGTCCCCACAAAAAATATCGAGACATGAAAGATCTGGCGAGCGCGGTGGCCAAGCTACAGGACCACCTCGCCCAATCCATTTGTTTTGAAAGGTTACCTGCAGATAGTTTCGCACTGCTCGTGCGTTATGAGCTGGTGCTCCATCTTTTTGAAACCCCATTATCTGCCGGATGTGTGAACGAACTTCGTTCAACATGTCTGGTAATACCTGTTGCAGAAACACGAGGTAGTCATTCCCATCAAGGTGTTTTGGCAGAAGTTAAGGGCCGAAAGTGGTCGCCGATTATTCCAGCCGAAACATTGATAGAAAACGTTGCTGATGCAAATGTAGATAAGTGGCATGCGGATTTACTTCTGCCCATACATGCTGATTGTAGGTGTTAAAGGCACCATCATGCGTGAAGGTACATTCATCCATGAAAAGAACTGTTGAAATAAAATTTGGATTTACAGCATTCTGCTGCAGAAACCAGCGGGCAAACTCCACACGACGAGGATAATTGCTTTGCCTCAGTGCCTGGACTCGTTGAACATGATAAGGGTGCAAACGTTCATCATGGAGTACTTGCCATGTTCTGAATTGCGATATCTGTAATCCTCTAATCACTGCTCGTGTACTTGTGTTTGGCTCATCAGCCACCATATCCAAAATGACTTCTTCCACCATAACATCCCTCTTTGGACGACCTGCATCCAATCGGGATGCAAGAAAGGAACCCGTCTCGCACAACTGTCGATGCAAACGTTCAAATGTTTTCGGATTGGACAACCGCCTATTGGGAAATCGCTCTCCGTACAACCGTTGAGCTTCTACGCTACTTCCATTTGCAGCTCCTTAAACAAAATGCATATCGTCTTTTTTCTTATTAGAGAAGAGCAACATCTTCAGATGCGTTTCTACAGAGATTGACAATTGCACTCTCGTATCAGGGGCTTTTATCTTTGAAATTTAACGAAATTTTGAAATATCAGCTCTTCTTCTTCCCATAACATGCGATTATTACTCGCAACAGGACCCCTGTTGCGGTAACTCGCAACAGGAATGCAGCTTTCTGTGTTTAGCACTTATTGTAATCAAATGCCATTAAGTTTGTTTTCGTAACTTAACTTAATCGTTCATTGTGTGTTTTTACCTCGTATAAGAACATAACTTTTGGCGCCCTCTAACTTTTTTACGTTTAGTTTTCGTCCATGCATTCTTTGATACAAAATGTTTGATACAAGTGTGTACTATCACCTCTTAAAACTTTCCCCATCTTTTTTTAATCACCCTATATATATATATATATATATATATTTCTGGAACTATATATCTCAACTTTAAACTATGTTAATGGAGTAGTGCGTGAATAACACAATAAAAAGTTAAATTATTTTTACTTGTTTAATTTCTTGCATTTCCTGAATTTATTTTTTAACCATGATAAAAATTGAATTTTTTTTCAATTCGTTACTGTTTTCTCTTATCTGTAACTTCGAATTGGAAAAAAAATTGGAAAAGTTTACAGAATGATGAATATTCTTTCAATATGGCCCCTAAAAAGAAAATTGTTAAAATTTCCAAATTTCAACTAACTACAATGATAAGTATTTTTTAAATACAAGATAACATGTGATTTTCATTTTTTTAGTTTTCCCCACTAAATAAGTCCCCCTTAAGGCAATAATGTGAATTACACAAGTAATAATCAAAACTCAAATGAAGTTTCATCCCAATACATCTGCTATACATATTATACATTCGGCAATTTCTAACTATTTTGTGTATCTTCTTACTAATCAAATTACTGTTATTTAGTTTCGAATACAGCTGAGTAATATAACTCTGAAAAGCATGCATTTGTATTGGAAGAACAGAAAGGAGTACTTTATTGTATTTCTTAATAAATTTTCATGCTTGAGAAATAATAAATAGCTGAATAAAGCCACCTATGATCATAAAAGCCAATTCTTTTGATAATTCCTATTTCATAGGACATAAGGGAGAGATAGAATTAAAGTTTTGAGAATAATCCTAACTATATGAAATGAGTCTATTCATCTGCATTAAATTGATAATTTAGTGATCTTCTATATTTAGGCTATTTTCTAATACTTTTATTCTGAAATGTTTTATGATGTTCTACCCGTAAAGGAAATTCCACAATTATCTAAAGAAAAATTATACTGAAAAAAAAAACACTTACTTTACAAGCCAATTCTTCACGGTTTAAGCTAACTAGGCGACTAACCGGTGGGAATTTTTCGCCTAGATAACCTTATTTGTTAAAACATCTGATCTGTCATTTAGACAGTTCGGCAGAATAAACTGCAGATAAATGTATATAACCATATAGCGATAAGTACGTAGATATACAGTTACTTTTTTACACCATCACCATTGTTTCATGGATCCTTGTAAGCCAAGGATCTGGGTTCAATTACCGCCCTGGGTAATTTTTCGCTCAGTTGGAAATATTCAACTCGTATTATAAATTTACCAATCAGTTTGATTGCGTTAAAAAATAATAGTATATCTACTAGTTATCGTTATATGGAGTTCCTTTACCTGCGGTTTATTCTATTGAGCTGTCTAAATGACAGATCTTATGTTATGCTCAATAAGATTATCCGGGCGAAAATGTCCGTCAGTTGTCGCCCAGTAAGCTTAAACGGTAAAGCATTGGTCTTGTAAGTCAAGGACCTGGGTTTGATTCCCGCCATGGGCAATTTTTAACTTGATTTGAAATATTTTTACCAATCCGTTTGACTGTATTAAAAAATAACAGTACAACCTTTCAGTGTTTGGTCCAACCAAGTAGCCTGTTCAGTGAACATCAGGATAGACGAGATAGAAGTACAAGGGTAATTATCAAATTTGTTATGTGGAAATTTGTAAACGTAATTTAATCCCATAATTTGCTAGAAAATAAAAAGAATTTTTTGTTGCTTCTGATTTTTGGTGAATTAATGTGTTTTCGGTCACACATTAATTATTTTTTGAACACGAATCCGAAATTTGTCAACAAATTTTTCTCGAAGAACATTTTTTTAAATGCTCGCAACAAACCAGACTTTTCTTTGTTTTCTCAAGATAACTTCAAAAATGTGTACTTTACATAAAAATCAGCAACATAAATTAAAGTCAGTAAAATTTCCTATATTTTATTGATTTTAAGATTTTCTCCAAATAAAGGTTTAGCCGTGATAGCGACGCAAAATTGGGTATTAAAAGCAAAAATAATCAATTAAAATGGGCGTTAGGCCCTGTCACATTGATGAAATATAAAAACTAACATTTTTTCTTAAACTGTGGCTATTAATGACACTAAAGGCTGAATGACTGACTACATTTTATAGATCTGTGGTTCAATGTTTTCTTCATGTTTCTGAACAGATCGAAAATTACTATGTTGTTCAATATCAATATTTACAACAGCATGTAGGCCTGAAAAATTCTATAGTTGTTCGAAATAACATGGATGATATCAAGATATGCAAATACTTTCTGCAGAATTTCCTTTTCTCTGAAAACCGTGATTTATACACAGTAAACATTGATTCCATTTTAGTTGTCTGAGCGTAGCGAAGTCTTATACTCAGAGTACGTAACGATATTAAAAGTAAAAAAAATTCTTTCGTCAAGCAAATCTCAAAAAGTACTTGTCGGATTTCGATTCTGTTTGTACCAGAAGGTACCTATAAAGGTAATCTGGTGAATGCACCTACTTTTAAAAATTAATTCCAAATAGCTTAAAAGTTATATTAAAAAACTGATAAAAAAGCACAATTTATTTGCATACGTCACAGAAATTTGGTGTGCGTGATTTTCACAAGCTGGATATTTTCGTAGATAACCGAATCAGTACATGGAATAAATAGTAATCATTTACGCACTCAGAAATACTGAATGCAATAGAACATTTTAAAATTTAATCATACAGGAAAATAAAACTGTTATTATTTTATATTAAAAAATGTCATAAAATCTTTAAGCATTTTTTGATAGATAAAAGTATATTTTATATATTTCGCGTGTGAAAATTAGAAACAATTACGTTTTTTTTTTTTTAAAGTTTTTTTTATGACATCATTTTCCCTTTATATTTATTTTTATTGTATGTTTTCTTTTAACTTATATTTTGTTTGCATGTGGAAGTCAATTCTGGTCACTAATTTTTCGGCACGGATACCACACGCGCATCAGACTTGGCGCATTTTTTTTTTCAAAGCCCATTTGGCGAAAACTGCGTTTTCAAATAACGCTTACATACACATTTTTAAATTGTTTTCTATTATCAAAAAGAAATTACAGTAGATAAAATAATAATAATAATTAATAACTATAAAAACAAATATTTTATATAATTAAAAAATGAAGAGAAAGTAAATAAACATTTTACGAGTAAATAAACAAATAATAAATAAATAAAGCCGGGTTACCATCTCAGGTAAAATAATGCCATTTTGACGCCCATGATGTTCCCTGGTGCATATGTGACATCTTTTCCCATTTTTCATCCATTTCCTGTTGGCATACAACTTTGAAATTTGGAATATGTATGCATACCTGGGAGCAATATTGGAATTAGACATTGATTTTCTTTTTATTCGATCCAAAAAGGGGCAACGGGGGTTATTTTTTAAAGATTTATACAATTAATACTGCATAAAGGAGCCACTTACCTATTTTTATATACAAGAAGAAGTAAGTGGCATGTAAAAACAATTATAGTATACATAAATAAAATTCTTGAGATAATATACTAGAGATATAAGCACCGGGTTTGGCGAAATTTTTTATTCCAATTAGGCGAAAACATCGTTCTGATTACCAGATACATATAGCATGCTATAATAACACGCTATTTATTTATTTCAAAATAAAAATAAATGAATAAATGAAACATTTTCTGTTATTAAAAAAAAAGAAATAACAACCAATAAATGATAATATTTTTAGAACAAACAATTTATTATAACATTTATATGATAACCATGTTAGGCAACTGAACGCCATTTTGGCACCAATTAGGTATCTTGGTGTGTATAGGGCATATATGTGCCATATTTATTTGTAAAACTGAGCATGAACGTTTACCAAGTGTGTTTCCATAGCCGCTTATATCTTTTTGCAACATAGCGCACCTTTCGAAAACAAAACTGCACAAAAGAAAAAAGTCAATATTTGCAGTATTTTTATTTTATTTAATTTTTTTAATGTAATGCACATTTTGTAATCAGTAGGTTCGATAATCAGACCTCGTTTTTTTGCTTTAAAAGATAATATTTCATACGACGTCTTTTTTGGATTCGTCGTTTTTCCATATTTGATAGTATGCGTCTAGTCGTTTTGTAACTTTTTTTGTAACTTTCTTCTTTATTAACAACGACATTTGGATTTCCTATTTAAATAAAAATTCTTCTAAATGCAAAGAATTTTGTTAAAATAAATAAATAAATGAAAGGCGGACATCTGTTGCTCAAAGCACAAAATTTTTCCTATTGAATTAATAAAAATCAGTAAAAACATAATTTTTATGAAGAAAAAAAGCTCACTTATGTAATAACAGAGTCATATATTATGTACGTTATGGATTAAGTATTAATATTTCTCCACCATTTATAAATAATAATAATAAAATAAAATGCGGACAGACCAAAGTCTATATTTGACTGAAAACAATAACCATTTTCTATGCTTTAAAAAATGGCCAATGAAAAGTGATATTTCAAAAGTATTATGAAATTAGTTAAAAACCATTTACTTTAAACTAAATGAATAAAAGATTTATATTTTTAATGAAATAAATGGGATTTGAAAAATTATTGGAAATTTATCAACATAGATGTATCAATATTACAATCGGTACCTTGTATGCAAAATGGAACAATTAGCAATACTTTTTGTATCCGAAAAATGGTCGTTGCTTTTTTAAGGTTAAAAAGTAGACTACGAAATATTCCTATACAGAGATGCCAAGCGCCCGCTTATTGCATAGCAGAATTTTCTTATAGGAAAAGTTATTTTTTAAATTTGCATAATGTTCCAATTTAATAAAACATTTTCTGTATTAAAATACCGGTATCCAAAATGCCAGAGACTTGGCAGCTCTGCCTGTAACATTTTAATTAAGCACGGTACTTTTTTTAATCGGATTCAAATTTAGTGGAGACTACGTTTTTGGGCAAAAGCGGCTTTTTCCACATGTGTAACTACGATACAATTCCTTGATACTGAAATAAAATGTTTTGACTTATGCTATTATTGCTTCCTCTTATTGATTTATTTGAATTTTAAATAAGATGACTCAAAATCGTGTTTTTTAAATGTACGTAAAAAAATCCATTTCGAGAGAGGGCGAAAAGAACAATATTTGGCGATGTATTATCTGCCCTTGGCTAAGTGTCTTACTACCTTATATTTAATACTCTTCACAATACTTCGCTGTTATATGGACTCTGGCGCTTTTATAAAAAGTTTGACGTAATTCGGGCTTAAGAAAGTGAGTTTTTTACTGAATAATACAAATAAATGAAAAATGAATATTAAGAAATACTAAGAAAAGAAAAATGAAGCATTATATTCATCTACGTATATTTAAAAATGCATCTGCTAGCACTAATTAGATAATTTATGTATATAATAGAAGATAAATAGCTTTTAATTCTATATTTCTATGCTATAAAGCAATAACATTTGTATGTTTTTCGTTATCATTGGGAGTACCTAGCCGATTTAAAAAATAATGTGGGCAAAAAATGTTGGTAACCATGTTTGCTGCAAAATATACTATATTTTGCGTAGGAACAATAATCACTATCAATGCACGAGCAAAAAAGTTCTAAAATTGAGAATTCTTTAATGTTAATATGACTAAAAATGTATTTTATTTTATTTATTTTTTTTTTGGCAATTTTTAAGAAATAATATTCTTATTATGAACGATTTCTAAAACATTCGAGAATTTAAATTCACAAATTAAACATTTTTTTTCTAGAAAAAGTTTTAAACCCAATTTATTGAGAATATTGCAATTTCTAAGATACTGTTGGGGTTAGAAACTAGAACTTTGGCATCACAGTAACTTATAAGATGTAAATGCTCGTTTAGGACAAATTCTTAAAAAAGGATTCCTTAATTCTTATCGACAACCTCATGGCATCCATGGAAAACAGATGTTCAACAATATAAACTATTCAGACGGATCTAACACCATATAAAATACACTCCATTCTCTTCAAACATAATAGTTTATGTTATTTATAGTTTCTCAAATCGGTGCGGAGCTTCTGTTTATGCTCATGACATCATTTCAAAAAGTTATATTTCCAATGTAGGAAAACTCGGTGTTTTATTTTCTGCATTACTTTTAACATTTTGTATATTTCCAATGTTATTTCCATGTATGGTTTGCTTTCCCTTTTATAAAAATAGTGCACCTTTAAAAATATGCAACTTTATATATAAGATTTTATAATTCTATGATTCAATATGCTTATTTTCATCATATTTTATCACAATGAATGATCAGTTAAAGGTAACATCTCATTTTCTTTACTTGCCGTAAGTTATTAAATGTGTATTCTCAGCAACATCGCTCAGACTAATCCCTCTGAGGGAAGTCCTAGTTAAAGGATAACTTATACTTCAAATTTAGTATTGTAATTGCATTGATTATTTAAAATTGGCAATTTGTCAATGTAAAAGGATTTTTTTTAAATTTAAAATTAAAATTTTAAATAAATAGATAAAATTTTGCTTTCAGATGAAGTATGAGTTCAAGATACATTAGTTTTATATGGTTATGAAAATTTTCAGGGACTCGTGAACGAATAATTTTCCTACAATGTTGCGCACAGTGGATGTTTTACAAGTACGGAGAAATAAAAATTAAATGTGACATGTTGCTAAATTGCACTACCAGGTAAAAAGTAACACACCTGAGACCCCTTAATTATCACTAAAGTTGGAACTGAAGGAGGAGCACGTAGATAAACCATGAATCATATTTTAAAAAATACCATTAATAATCAATGTGTTTTGAGATAAATAAATGCTTGTAAGATGTATTAGCTCATAAATTTCGTAATATGAAATAATGAAATTTTTGTAGACTCATTTTAAGACAATTTAAAGCACCTTCAACCGGTACGTTAGTAAATAAGAAATTTATGTTGAATGAAATCATACTATTGTTTTGAGTACAAATGAAGCTACAAAGTTTATTCACAAACTCATAACAGTACTGCAAGTGTAGACGTTGTTAGAGAGAAGGGGGAGGGGGGGGAGGGGGCGAAAAACGCGCAAAATATTTCGCTAATTTATAGGAAGAGGTGGCAATATTAAAAACTATTAACCAGAAAGTAATGCCGTATTTGTGGACCGTTGGAGGTGCATAAAATCTTACGCAGTCTGACACTGAAGAAATATGAGAGGATTAAATATCATTGGAAATGATGGTCGAGGTACTCAATAGCAGATTTATTAATTTTTATTTTTGCTGGGTAAGGATCAGATATGATTTTTTATAAGGACACTCATCTATGAATTCCCGTGTTTTCGTCAGGTAATCAGGCTTGTCCATAAAGGCAATCTGCTGACACTTATCAGCCTTACCTATTAATGTATTTCATTTAACAACTCAATACAGTTTTGATGATATTAGATTTAAGAAGATTATTACTAAAATTTATATTGTTAGAAATTACATGTCTAATCGAATCATTTGGAGGAAAATTTAAGATACAGAACTTGATGATTCTTTAAATGGGAGCAATAGCATTTGGAAAGGCCGGTTTACTCGTACGTGCAAAATTATTTTTTAATTTAAGATAGTATGCATTTCATTTGAGTAAGGTGAGTCTTGAAAGGTTGATTACAGTATTCTGGTCAACTAATGGTAGCGTATTGGGTAACTGTTGTTTTGTTTACTAGAGAGAAATTGAATTTGGCATTGAGAGGCAGTATGTTCGGTAACCTTATTCTGTGCACGAAATTGGTTGTCAATGGAAGCAAAATTGTGATGGAAGATGGAAAGATTAAGATGTAAATCTTACAGCTTCTATTCAATAATGGTAATTATACGACGGGTCTCCTGCATTAGCGATCTTAAATGTGCAGGTTTCGTATAAAACACACTTCTTCTGATTTTGTTTGAATAAGTCAAATTACAACTGAGAGCAATAAAATTTCAAATTACTCGAATGCGTTTACATTCCAGAAGATAAACAAGGTGGTTAATCTATGTGTCAATGACTGATTTGCATTACTGAAGTCTGATAATCTTAATCTGACTAATATTTTCGATATTATGAACTCTACTGATGAACAAATTAAGTTCATTAGCGAACTGGAAATTAACACTCGTTTGCTCTTCCTTTACGTCATGGATTATTGTAACAGTAGTGTGAAACAATATGTTTCACACTACTGTTTACCGTAAATCATTCGATGTATCTTTACTCCCACATCGTCTCTCATCCAATCCACCTAATCAAAAGTTGGCTATCTTTAATACTTATATTCAGCGGACCTTAAATATTTGTTCTTCCAAAATTTTACTGGAAAGAGAATTATATTGAATTAAATTCATCACCATTGATCGAGGTTTTACAGCTGAAGTTGTTGAATCCATTCATAATAAATTAAGCAAACGTACTTAATCCAAACTTAACACAGTCAGAAATAAAAGTTCAATTCTACGTCATTATTTGCCAAAACAAGCAGGCAAGTTGCTGAAATCTCTTTAAAATTTGAATTTAAGATAGTTTATACTCCTTTTAACAAAATCCAATTTCAAAATCTCAAATATCTGATTGACAGTTTTTCACATTGGAGTACTTATATAATATCATACGAATGCCATAAAACATACATTGACCAAACGAAGCTACCTTTTAAGGGAGCAAAAAAGTTATGTTAGAAATTGTAACATCAAATATCCCGCTATTGTTAATCACTGTTGATTTAACATTTATCAAATAATTATAAATATTTTAAAGCCTCAGTAATACTGAAACACTCGTCATTTCACGATCTTGGTTTTTGCTAAACGTATCACATATGGAAAAAATAAAATAGTTTGGTTAACGGTTCGTCCAGCACACTCAAGTTTTCAAAGCTATGGATCCAACTCCTGAAATTTGTTTTTTTTTTCCTCCCCCCGCCCGCGCTTTATCTTTTTATACTCCCTGATCGAACTCTCCCGGAGTATTTGGGCATTTCTGATTGAACTCCTCTTAGGCGCAAGAGAACCATTTCGCGGTTGTTTCTGGATCATGGATCGAATATCGCTGTTGACAGTTTTCCCAAGCTTTGAGGTATGTTCTCTCTGACTCTCTTCCTTTCCCTAAGTTTAATCTATATTTTTTATTTAATTTTGTCTTCATTCTATGTTTCAAGCACTATGAAGCCTTAAATGCTTCGAAACAGTTGTATTTGTACAAACAACCCATATCTGTCATTTTATAAATTGTTTTTCTTTCTTTATATAAAGTCACAAATTACAATCCTCCCCCCTTTAATGACGATTTATTTGATCTGCATACACAGACATAATACACACACTCAACACTCAAAAAAGAAAAACACGAAGCCGTTTATAAACAAACATTTATTCAGATTCTATTGCACAGCGATAATGTAGCTTAGCAATAGAAAAAAATAAAGGGTTAGAATTTTCTTTTTACTATTTTATACCAACAGACGAAAACGTACTTGAATACTCAGCACTCTATATTACCTGCTATTTTTATACACACGCCACTATTTATCTAAAATTTAATTCAGAATAAAATACTTTTAAATCTACTGAAATTACGCTTCCAAAAATTATCATCCATAATCTACCATGTATCCAATATTTTTCCGTAGCCCTGTATATTATGTTGCGGATATTCTACAAAAAATATTTTAATATGCTAATGTAGCTTTGCATAAACATGCAAAACTCAATTAAAAACCACTTTTAAGCAATTTACATTCACATTTGGTAGTGCTTATGAATTCATTTGTGCACTTTATACAATCTATAGAATTACATACACCACATAATCGTACTAGTGTAAAATTTAATTAAATTTAAAAACGCATAATTAAAAATGCACTTCCTACAGTCATCGCTACTATATATTACTTCGAATGCAGCATAGAATCCGTAATCTTATGTGCGTCCTTCTAAATACTATTCACTTCATATGATGCAGAAAATGATTTGCAATAAATGTTAGTGATATATATTAATTATATACAGGGTGAGCAAAAAGTCCGTAAAAACTTTAAAAATTCATAAAATCCGAAAAAATAACCGAAATGAAAAACGGTTTGCAGGGTTAGTATCTATAGGTCACGGGGATTTTTTTAAGACATGAAAAAAAAATAATTCAAAAAACAGCCAATAGGTGGCACTGACGTACCCAAATCAAAGAAAAGATACCCAAAAAAAGAACAGAATGTTTACTTGACCTGTATGTGTTGCACATGACCACCACCACAGGGGATGACACATTGGAGTCGAGTCACAAATCCAGCAACTGCAGAGAGTAGCAGGTCTGGATGTATACATGACACTTCTCGCCGGATTGCACCTTTCAGCTCCGACAGATTAGACGGACTAGATCGATACACTCGGGATTTCAAATACGCCCATAACCAGAAATCTGCCGGTGTCAAATCTGGAGACCGAGGAGGCCATGGGAACTTGCAACCCCTGCTGATGATATTGTCTTCCCCGAACGTCTGTATCAAAAATTCCTTGACAGATGTACCAATGTGACAAGGTGCTCCATCTTGCATGAATGTGACGGTAGAAAGCGCATCTTTTTCACGCAAACATGGCATGACCTTCTCACGCAGAAGCAATAAATAACGCTGAGCGTTTACTGTAATTGTTTTCCACCCATTTATTCGGCAAGGTGTTTCAAAGAAGAAGGGTTCTATGATAAATGAACTTCTGAATCCACACCAGACAGTAACTTTTGGGGAATGCAATGGTTTCTGAGTGTATTCATGTGGATTAGATGTCGCCCAAATTCGACAGTTATGCGTATTAACGTCTCCATGAAGCGAAAAATGAGCTTCATCTGTCCAAAAGATGTTAAAGACCCATGTGGGATTCTGATCAATTTTAGAGAAAGCCCACCTCGCAAATGCTTCTCTCTGTGCAGTATCTGCTGGTAAAAGTTCATGGCATGACTGTAATCTGTATGGGTAAAGATTGAGTATTCTATGAAGAATATTACGGACAGATGATTGGGGTAAGCTGCAGAATGTGGCTGCTTCACGAGCACTGCTGGTCCCCGCAGCTGAATCGGACGCTAACACTTCCATTTCGGCTGCAACATGCGGCGAGCGGACCTTCATTAAAGATGGTCGTCCGGATCTTACACGATCCTCCAACGTTCCTGTTTCCTCAAACCGCCGAACAAACTTTATGAGGCCTGCCGCTGTTAAAGGCCCCTTTCCCGTCCTCAAATCCTTTTGAAATCGGAATCTACGCAAAGCAATAGTCTCTGATTCCTTGTTCATGTAAAATAACTTCACCAACAAAGCTTTGTCCTTCGCAGTGAGCATCCTTGATCAAGTTCACGGCTCACAACGGTGAACTAGTTGTGAATTAGGAGCGCAAGCTCTTATAACCGGTTCATTTGCATATTTCCGCGGAAATTGCAAGTACCAGTGCCATCTGTCGGCTGTTTTTTGAATTATTTTTTATTTCTCTCTTAAAAAAATCCCCGTGACCTATGGATGCTAACCCTGCAAACCGTTTTTCATTTCGGTTATTTTTTCGGTTTTTATGAATTTTTAAAGTTTTTACGGACTTTTTGCTCTCCCGGTATATATGACGACCTCAGAAGCCTCAGGGTACAAGTGACAAAATTTCGTTTTGGCATAAATTGAGTTTAAAGATAATTGATGTTAAATTGGAACATCAATAACAATTGACTAAATTGAAATAGGAAATTTCTGCTTGTTGCATTCTGGTCTTTGAACTCTTATTTCAATAACTCTTAAAAAATAAAGTACAATTTTCTTTAATTGTATAATTAATCAATATTGTTTGTTTTTGGAAAAAAGTGGTTTGCCTCTATAACGCAGTAAATAATAAGAAAATCACTTACATTTCTTTACCTGAAATGAAAAAAGCATATTTTTAGGTCGTCTGTGTATTTAGTTAATTTTTTCAATTTTGTCACTTATACCCCTTGGCTTCTGGGATCCTCATAAAGATGCTTAACGTCATTAAAATTGGCCACGAACAAATACCGCCTGTACTATCATATAACAGATTACTTTTGTGAAGCCTGTAAATTAATAATAAATATTCGTTGCACCACTTATTTTACAAAGTTAATATTTTAGAGTACTTCATAAATGAGTATCAATTTTAGTACGTTTTAAAGGGTGTAACATTTCTATCATTTAGTTCAATTATTTTTCCCAGTTTCCGTAATGTAACAGTAACATAACCTTTGACTACTCCTGTAAATAAATAATATCTGCAACAAATATTATTAAGAATAAGTAGCATATTATAGTTAACGTCAGTAACGTAAAACATTTTCAGGGTAATCCGAATAAATTTACCAGGGTTTTATCGCGGGCTGATGGACAGACGAACAAAAAAATCGAAGTTTTAAACACTTATCAACTATACATACAGTGTGTCCACCCTGAACGGTGGCCAATGGCTAATTTCTAAGCTGTTAGTAACAGACATGTAGTTCCCATTGCAAAAATGCTTTAAAAGAGGTAAAGAATTGTTTTTTAAGCGATTTAGGTAAAAAAAATACTCATTAGAAAATTACGAAAATTACATTTTTCACGGTCCCCCGGTCCTATAAGTGATATTTAATAAAAAATTTCCATCACTCTAACAAGCAATAAGAAAAACATCCCATTCATCTAACACTAAAATTGACCGAGTTATGAAACTTTCAATTTTATAACTTAAACCACTTTTCTGTAAGCGAAAATGGATGAGTTCCCCACTAAAAAAAATCTGTAGAAAATCTATAGCTTTTTGGTCCAAAATCTGTGGGAAATCCGAAGGTATTTGGCCCATTTTGCAGATATTTTTAAGAATATCTTTAAAAATTCTGCAGATATTTTAAAGATAAAGCTAAGTTTGCAAAATTTCTTCAAATTTCTGTAGAAATTCTATAGAAAGTGGCAATTTTTCAGATAATCTCAAGATTATTTTTAGTGGGGTTGGACTTAGTTTTAAGGAAACGTACAATCAGTGTTTAAGGTATTATAAAGGTCGTCCGTTTCCAACGCTGTCCCATAGCCAAATCCTAAACCATTTCTCACAGACATATAGTTTCAATTAAAAAAGGTTTTAAATGATGTAAAGAAATACTTTTAAAGCCATTTAAGTGAAGGTGCAGCCACCGCGCAAATCTTACGATAGCGTTAATTTTAATTCATTAACTTCTAGATTGGTTAAAATAATCGAAGACGTAAGTTTCAAAATTCTCTTTATCGAGGAAATCAAATTTTAGGAAATTGCGAAAAACCTTTAAATGCGTTCATTGGTTTTCATTATAAATTTGCACATTGTAATGTTACATTAGTGCAGAATGGTGTAGACTGATAGAGAAAACAAAAAACGATAACCCTAGTTTTGTAATTCAAATCCTCAAATGTATTTTTACATGTATTTTATTTTGTAAGGAAATGAAGTTTTTTTTCATGATTTTTTTAAAAGGTGTGTTGTACTGATAAACATTTTTTTGCTTATAACTTTCGTATGTATGTTTTCCTAATTCAAAATTTCTATTAAAATTTTGACTCACTTCCAAATATCCGATCAAGGTTCAATTCCTAAACTTATTTATATGCAATGACAGTGTAATAGTAATACGATTTATGTACGTACCATATATTTATTTTATACGACTACACCAAATTCTATTAGGTTAAGTAATCTAAGTGAATTTTAAATATGTTTCATTTTGTAACGAATTGTGACTGTTGTTTTTCGTTATTTAATTTAACAAAACTTCTATTTTTTTTACTTATGTTTTTAGTACAAGTTGTATATTTCGCTTTAATATGTAAACATGAACATAAATTTAAAAATAATATTGTAAAAATCATTTTACTCTCAATGTTTAACACGTTCGCTGCCGCTTACGTGAAGATGTGATGATATTTAATGCCGCACTGTAGAAGTGGGGTTTACCCAGAAGCCGATTTACTTTTATAACAAAGAACCAGTGAAAGATTTTCCCGCGCCAGCGCGTGACTGGCTATTATACATCACCCCACATCACGCACTAGCGCGTGAGTTGCCCTTTAACGTTGGCGCCATATCACGCGCTGGCGCATGATCGGCAGCAAATGTGTTAATGATAAATTTTATATCTGACGTTTATTTTTATTTACAGTAAATTTGTGACTGACCGCTATTTTGCAGCAAAAAAGATGCTTTAACTTTAAACAGCTATTACTCGGTCAGTTTTAATCGGAGAGGAATGAGACTTTTTTTGTCTAACTTGTAAAGATTAAAATTAACTAAATATCACTTATAGGACAAAATAATTTAATTTTCGTAATTTTTTACTTTTTTTTCTTACCTAAATTGCTTAATAAACAATTATTTACCTTTTTTAAAGCATTTTTGCAATTGGAACTATTTATCTATGAATAACGGTTTAGCAATTAGCCATTGGCCACCGTTGAGAGTGGACACCCTGTATAGGGAAGAGTTAAAAAATTATTTATCTGCCGCATAAAATGGCTTTTGAAATGAAGTAATTGGGTATAAAGATATTAATGTATTGGGTGAGTGCGAAAGTTCATGCGGAATTTGAGAGTAAAAGTCACATAGTGATTAGGCAAACAAAGTATTTATTCAATCATTGATATATACTCCATCGTTTTCTATGATCTGTTTCCAACATTTTGACAGCATACGGATGCCGGATCATAAAATTTGCACGGTTTAGATTCGAAGAACGAAGACACGACGTTTTTTAAGGCATCCAAAGAGTCAAGTTTTTTTTTCCATTTAAATGATTTTGCAATGATAAGAACAAATGATAATCATGTAGTGCAATATCAGAGGAATACGGTGGATGAGTTATGATATCCCTTTTCAGGCTGTTCTGTTTGCGCAATGTCTGTTTCGAAACGTGTGGTCTGGCGTCGTCATGATGAAAGACTACACCCTTGCTATTTGGAAAAATCGGACGTTTCTGTTTAATTTCTCGATTCAGACTGGTTAATTGGCGACAGTACTTGATTGAATTATTTGTTTGGCCAGCGGGGAAAAACTCAAAACAAATTATGCCCTTGCAATCCCACCAAACACAGAGCATCACCTTCATCTGGTGCAAACTGGCGTTACCATCGCGTCATCATGCTCACATTGCTGAACATTGTTGTAAAGGACTCGTTTCTCATCGCTCGTCACTAATCGATCATAAAACGGCTCGTTTTTGAGCGGCTCGAGTAAAGAAACTACAGCAGAAATTTCCTCGATTTTTTTCTTCTCGGTCACCAAATGGGGCACCCATATATCGAGCTTCAAATCGAATCTTATATTTTTTAAGTGCCGGAAAGTGGTTAATCGGAGAACGTTAAGTGCTGTAGCAACTTCCTCTGTTGAAATTGCGGAGTATTTTTAACTAAAGTATGCACAATATCGACATCAATGTGTGAAAGTCGACCGGATTGTGGTCCGTCTTCAAAATTAAACTCTCCACAGAGAAACATCGCAAACCATTTTTGCACAGTTCGTTTAGTTGGTGCTTGATCTTGACAAACCTCTTAATTGTTTTTACGGCTTCTATAATGTTTAATCCCTTCCGAAACTCGTGAAGCATAACAGGCCGTAAATGCACCTTTCCGACACTCATTTTGAAAGTAAACTTTCCCGAAGCAGTTTGTACCTACACAAATTATTTTGTTTGAAATGAAAGAAAAACACGCCTCCTTTCCAACGATCTGTCTTACGTAAATGGCAGTATTAATGACAACACTTTACGCCGCTTCTAAAGACATCTATTGTACCCCTGCACGAACTTTTGCACTCATCCAATATAATTTGTGTCAAATATAATCCAATTGTGTCCACTATAATCTGTTTTATTTTAAAAAATCCTGATTATATACGACTCACTTGAAGCATTTCAAAATACACTTTCAAACAATAAAAAAAATCTTTCGTCACATACAATTCGCCTACATTACGCTTTAGATGCTAAAATAGAAATACTGGAAATTTCGAATTTTATTAATATGTATAAATGAATATTTGTGAAAAATTTGGGAAAGACCAATGCAAGAATCAAACGCAAAATACAATTTCCCTCCTCATATAAATACAAATAACTGCTAGTTAGGAATGCAGGATTCAGAAATATCTAATAATGTATTAGTTTGATATTGCATATCAGCATTGTGTCCAAATATATTAGATATAGAGTACAATATAGTCAAATAAGCAAAACACATTGGAAATTAGGATAGAGAAATCGATATTAGTTTAAAATCTATTTCAGTCATATCCGATTGTTTTATCGTTTATCTTGTACGTGATTCAATCTATTCAAAAATGTGGTTTGAATTTAACTTTTAACAATTTTTAATAAATGTCGAATTTAGATACTTATATTTTTATTAGGTTTACTAATTTTCAACACACAGTTACTCAAAATCTAGAAAACATTTCTGTAATGTTAATTAAAAATTATTTTTTGAAATTATTTTTTAATGTAAAATTTACATACATAAACACACCCTAAGTCGTGTCACTGTCATCAATAGTTACGGGCTATCCACTTCACTTTTTATAAGCCAGGCGGCTATTTTGCTACTTTTATATTAGCTGGGTGCAGATGGTTCAATCGCCAAATAGGTTTCCATTGACATTTATAATATAAAGCTACCACTTACTTCTTTTAAAATAGGTGAATTTCCTTAAAATATATAAAAATAACATACATATATCAGATACGTTTAAATTACACGCCTTTCTCTCATCGTATTTAAAATACAATAACTAAATATAGTGAAGTACTTTTTCAAATTTGGCAAAGTATTTTCTGGAAACCTATTTACTGTTTCTTATATAAATTTTTTTTTTCCCGTGTGGATGCTACTTATTTAATACATACGTATGCGTGAGTGTGTATGTATGAATAAAATGTTTGTATACATATATAATTACATACATAAACAAAAATGAAAGTTCATCAAATTTGTTTTTAGAGCTATTTATATATTTTAGCATCATATATTCCTCTTTAAAGCCAGAATTATACGACGATTTGGCACAGATGTCATTTACGTACCACATTTGTGCGACTCCAATAAAATGCTGATTTTATGCCTTAATTGGTAATACGGTTTTTGTTGTTTATTTATTAATATACTGTTTAATTACTTTTACTTTCTTTTTTAAAGGATATAAATACTCTATATCTTCTCTTGTTGCTAGACACTCTATCACCATTTCTTTCTCTTTTTCTATTTAAAATAAACTCCTTTGATATAATAGGCTGCTCCACATCAGACTTTATTTCATTTGACTTTTTAATCTCCAATGACCAGACAGCTGTTTTTGTCCACTACATGCATTATCACGTCTTTGTGATTTTCAGGAGATCGGATTCGTTTTACAGAAGTCAAAAGTTACTCACAAGAAAGGTCTCCATACTGGACATACTCAGGTTTATTTTGAAAAATTACTAATTACACTACTTATGTATAAAATAAAGAATCAGTCAAAATTAGCGACGGAATTACAGTAGAAAGACTGTAAAAAAGTAAAATATTTTCGAATATTTGACGCAAAAAGACGAAAGCGTCACGCGATATTGCGACAGCTCCTTTCCTCGCCAAAACAAACGATTTTAATGCAAGTGAAAACAGTTGGATTTTTAGAATGCGTGTAAATTGTATATGATGAATTTAAACACAAATAATGAGAAAGCTTAATATATTACACACACACACACACACACATATATATATATATATATATATATATATATATATCATATATATTATAAAGCAGAAGTTCTGAAACTTCCAAACGAGTGTTTTCAAAAACTACCCGATGGATCTTTTTGCAGATTACATCATTCGATAGGAAATATTTTTGCGGAGGTTTATGATACAAATATGCAGGGATAACTGTGATTTTTCGTACTAAATTTCGTATTTTTCAGTTATTTTTGATGAAAGGGTTGCCAGTAGTTATTTTTTGGCGAAAATTATCATTACTAAACAAATTAAAAATGATATATCTGTTAGAAATATTACAAACATCTTGCAAATAAAAGCAGATAATAACTATTGATAATAATAATAATAATAATAATAATAATAATAATAATAATAATAATAATAATAAAGAAAAACCATTTAATGAGGCATGATATTATAAAAAAATATTTATCTTAAAAATAAAAGAAATATTTGTAACGCTTAGAAAAAAACTTAACGTGAAATATTACATTTGATGCAACATTTGGCGACTTATCCTTGCGTTAGAATAAAAAAAATAACTTGAAAATTTGATTAAATGAAATTTGAACGATATTTATTTTCCTTTCTATTATTTTCTTTCTCTTTTTTATGAAATTTCGATAGCATATAACTTACTCCAAAAAAGGCAGATCTAATTATAAAAGTAATTGTGAGTTATATATTTGTTTCTTTGAGATTTTTTTTACTTTTGTCGGCAAAGAATTAAGCCAAAAATGCATATGTCTAACATTAGGTCACAATAATGTTGTGTTTTCCAAAAGAAGATGATTTTTGGAGTATATTTTAATATCTAATTGTAAATTCAATAAACATAAATTAATATTTTAAAAATTGTAATCTAATATTTAAATTTTAGCTTTAGTGTGAAATTCTGCCACACACATATATATTGTAAAATAATGTCATTCTTTTTCAAAAGTTTTTCACCGCAATTTTGAAAATTGTAATCCACAAATATACTTTTTTTGCGCCATTTTGTCAAATTCTCTTCCAGGGAAAATTAGTTTTAAAATTTACAAACTGAACAAAGAAAGCTATTTTATGCAATTTAAATGAAATGTATGCAATTTTGCGTAATTACTATCGATAAATTCAACATTTTGAAATAAAAATTGCCTGCTGAAAAAAATGGCACAGATATCATATATGCACCACATTGGCGCGATTGCAACAAAAAGTCGATTTTTGGTTCATATGGTAGCTCGGCTATTGTATATTTATTAATAAACTATTTACTCTTATTTATTTTTTTAAATGATGTAAATTGTTTTATTTTATAATTATTAACAAAACATTATTTATTTATTTTTATTTCCTTTTTAAAATAATAGAAAACAATTAAAAAATATATATGTAACTGATATTTTAAAATGAAGTTTTCGTCAAATTGGCGTAAAAAGGGGGAAAAAGCACAAATGTGGTGCACATAAGGCATTTGTGCCAAAATATTTTACAAGTTTGTTTTAATTAGTCATTTCTTCTTCAATTTTCTTCATATTATTTTGTGTTAGATAATACTTAAAAGATATTGGACGAATCTTCAATAACTGAGCACCGCCAAATAGCATATTCACTATATTATTGAAAGTTTTATTGGCACAGATATTATATATCACCGAGGTAACTAATAGACTTTAAATTGGCATTAATTTGTCTGAGATATATTAACCCGACTATTAATATTTATTTATAAATAAAATGCTTATTTACTTTATAAATTGTATAAATATTTTTGTTATATACTTATTAATTAATCTTTTTTCATAAATTTTTATTACTATTTAAATAATAGAAAATAATTTAAATATACACATGTAACTGGTATTCGAAAACAATGTTTCCGCCAAATTAGCATAAAAAATTATCGCGCCAAACTCGGCGCATATGACATCTCTGCCTTTTTGTTTATGTATTAGGGAGATTTCTAGATCATCAACGAGATCATAGAAAATTTGTCAGATTATTTTATTTGAGATTATTAAATTTATGGTTTTTCATTATGAAACAAACTAAGAAAAGAGAATTTACTATTGATGCAGCTACAGAATTAACGACTGCTTGGCGTTATTTTTTTTTTAAATCGAAAAGGCGATTTTTTAATTATTTGTTTACTTTTTTGTTTACATTATTATAAACATTTTTCCAATTTTATATACGTATCACCTTGGCGCGTTTTTTTTTAATCTGACATCAGTTTGGCAAACACTGCGTTTTCAAATACCAGTTATATGCTATATTATTTTTAATTATTTTCGATTACTTTAAAAAGGAAACAATAATAAATAAGTGAAATTTAATTAATAATTATAGAACAAAACAATAAAGAAAGAAAAAAATAAAGAAAAGTAAAGAAACAAAGTTTATTAGTAAATAAACAACAACAACCAGATTACCACGCAATCCATAGAATCAAAATTTTGTTGCAATCGCACCAACGGGATCCATACATGACACCTGACCAAAATATTATTGGCTATATTATTATTTATATTTTTTTATATTATTTGGTACTACTTGATTATCCCTTCGACCAAAAAACTGCCGCCAAAATAAAAGATTAAATGTCAATAATGGATGATCGTAAATGCCACATTGATTTGAAATTAAACATGTTACATGCGTTTGTTACGTCATTAACTACTTCTTAATTCGACGTTATTTGTATTTCTATTAATATTTTCGTAATTTATTGATTCTTTGGTTGTTTAAAATAAAAGTTATATTCGTTTGGTATAATATGGGGAATCGTTTTGCAATATATATAATTTGGCGAAACTGATCTATGGGATTATAAAGTAGTACCTATTATTTATTAAAATTCTATCTGGATATTTAAGTTGACTGAACTGGCGTACTTTTCAAGTCTCCGTAGAGGCATTCGCCAAGTTGTCGTTAATTCTGTGTTTTAGCCTTTTTATGTATTTTTCATCTGTAGTTATTTTACTATCCCTAAAAAAGCAATATTTGCAATGTGCAGGAAAAATATTCGGAATATCAATGATATAGAATTTTAAAAAATATATATTTGCAATTAATTTATCAATCATTCAGGTTAAAAAAATACTTTAAAATTGGCTAAGAAAAAAATATACATTAAATACCGACAGTAGAAAATTTTGTTTATGATGTTTAGAGTTGCAGTTTTAATTAACATTAAGCCCTATCAACAGAATTTTATCAAAAATTAACTATTAAATACTACTTCATTACCCCGTCGAAAAAAAAACTATCGCCAAGGTAAAGATTAAATGCCAATAATAGATGATTGTAAACTTCACTTTCCTTTGACAATAAACACGAAATAAGTCTGATACATTTGTAACAAATCGTTATAAGCAATTCTAATGTTTGGCGCCAAAAATCATAATGGAATTTATTACAAGCTGAAGGTTTATTTTTCTACAAAATTTAGCATCAAGATTATTTCCGATTTAACAGCTACACGTTTGCAACAGCAGGGCTGCCACAGGCGACTATTTTTTAACTCTAACTGGCACCACTTTCTTTAAACAGAAATCCTTAATTATACTTTGACAACACTTGCAAGAAAAATTTATTTTGAAATTTATATTAGAAAAATAGTGGTGCGAACGGAATATAAAAATAGTCGCCTGTGGCAGCCCTGCAACTGGTTTAAAAAAATGAAGAGGCAGTGAAACTAATGTAATTTTAATTTTACCCAAATAATTCAGCTTTAAAACACACCTTTTATGCTCCATTGTTCTAATAAATATATAAGTTAAACACTCTTTTTTACATCTTTTTGCTGTGTACTTTGCTAAAACAGACCAAGGTAGATAGAAAACTGTATAGTAGAGTTGCCAGAAGAGGACGGTTATTAAAAAATGTAATGCAACATGTAAGGAGATTGCATTTAGGCTACCAGATCTGCACATAGTGCAAGTTCAGATTCGGGAGTTTAAGAACTAAGAAATGATAATGTGCTATTTGAAAATTAATAGAGTTTGATAATCATTGCAATGCTTTCTGACAAAATAATGTGATGAGTAGAGAACATTTTGATTCCTGCTGTCACAACGGTCTCAATTTCATATCAAACTCTACTATAAATGATCAAATAAGAGAGATGGTACTTAATTACAAAAAATTTTGTCCAAGGCATACAATAGTAGAATATCGCAATGACATTGGCACTGGTATCGTTTTCAGCATTGCGGAAGGACATTCTAGGTGATGGTCTACACTGCTTTAAAAAAGAAATTTCAAATCACCATTTTGTTTGAATCAAGATTTTTTGGAAAAATGGACCAGCGCAGCGGGCACAGGCTGTTGTATATATATATATATATATATATATATATATATATATATATATATATTGTATAGCATATATATTGCATTTTTGATGCAGTATTTAATTGTATCAATCACTGGAAAACATATTTTTATATATAAAAAATTCATATTGAGGAAAAATATTTTAATACATTTAAGCTTATTTAAAAATAAAAGCCAAATATTTCCATAGCAACAAAATTGAATAGATGATTCTCAATTGAACTTTGATCTTGAAAAATTTTTTGTTAATTTTAATTTTTAATTTCGTTCTAAATCGCAAATTCTGGTGGTTAAATTTAAATATAAATCCATACAAATATCGATATAACAAAATTATACTTAAAACAAACAAAAAATGACAAAACTAAAGTTATTTAAATTATATTTATCTAAAGAAATTCAACATGAATTTTTTTTGTCTTTAAAGTATATGTGACACTAAAAAATAATTTTTACAATTGCATTCCAACGCCAACTGATGATTAATCGCCTAATAACAAAATTTTCATTATTTATTGTGGATGCTGTATGGAGATTCCACAGAATTTTTTTTATAAACGCATATATCCTCCTGAAAAGAACATTCTGTAATTTTTTACGATTTTTTGGAGTATGCCCAGATTATGCCCAAGGGAAAACCTTCCTTGTCAGTATAAACATTTTCGGGCAATTTGATTGCTCTTCAGTGGTTCCTTTTAATTACGTGTAATACATTTTCTTGATACCATAGTGTTAGAGCGGTAGTCAATAAGTCTGGCACATATAATGCATCTGTTCTCGAAAGATAGCTTCACAAACAGTTAGCGTAATTTTTACTCATAATTACAAGAATAATTATCTTTTGCACATTAATATGACGATAATTAATTGACCAATATTTTATTTATTGCTTGATTCTCATATAAAACAAATAGTATTTTTAAGTACTTTTATCAATATTGTAAAAATTTTAATAAAAGAAATAATAACACATAAAGTTATTATTGTTCAAGATATGCTGAATGGATATTGGAGAGCAATTTCCACACAACAAGAACTAAACTTCATTTTCTCTCCACTAATAAGCAAGCGTGCCTTATATGTAGGAGGAGCGATTCTTTCTCCCACAGCAAAACAGCTATAGGTCTCTTTTCCAATGATGTCGAGCTGTTGCTAAGGGCTGACACGGAAGAACTGAAGAGAGAGGAGCGTGGGGAGCGCGTTGTTTGTGTTTTGGAAAGAAGGACTGACAACCACGAATTTTTATAGAATGTTTAATTCCGACGTTGGAAGTGTCTGTAATTTATTGTAAATAGTCTCCTGTAAATATTTCTTTTGTAAATAATTAATGTTGAATATAAGTTTCAAAAGTTATCGGTGTCAGGTCCAATTAAATTATGATTTGAAAGAACTTTAGAATTATACAAAAATGGTGTCAGAAGTGGGATGAAGTACGCCTACAGAAGAGAAAATAATTTCTGAATATCTTGTAATCTGTTTTATGCTGTGACAAAAGTGCTATTAAAATGCGTAAAGCTGTACATCTAATTATGAAGTGAGTTTATTATTTTATTTTTTTTCAACCATGTCCAAACTCATTGATTTCAAGGAATTAGAAATTTCGTTGAAAACAAAAAAATCGTCTAGTATTAAGACATTGCATAAACTATTTTTTGGAGAAATCGGTGACAGAAATAATAGACGTAGAATCAGAAATTTTACTGGCTTTAACGATCCTGTTTTTAAAAAATCTTTTTTGTACGGTTGCCCCAATATTGCTGAATTTAAACAAAAATTAAAGGTCTACGAAAAAATAAGGTCGGAGTATGAAACTGCAAAATCTCATAAATATGAAAGAGCAAAGCCTAAAATTAAAGTTAAGAACAAATTTAAGCCTGTAAAGCCAAATATGCGCTGTTATAATTGTGGCGGAAATAATCATAAGAGCATTAACTGTGTAAATAAAGATAAGGGGCCGCTTTGTTTTCTTGTAACGCTTATGGTCATAAATCGTTTCAGTGTAATAAATCTAAAGATACAAATGTTAAAAATGCCTAGTCATAAGTAAACATTATTACATCCCAAATTTAATTCTGAAAGAGATAAAGCTTGCGTTTATCTTTGCGTTTAATCTCTTTAAGGCTACAATAGACTTTCAAAATCGCAAAAAATCATCAAATTGTCGAATTTTCATTTTTAGCATAATAACATTATATGAACTCCCTGCTCTTCAACACAAAAAGAATTTTTCAATTTCGACTATTTTTACTGGAGTTAGAAGCATTTTTGTCCAATCAGCTGATTGTGCCACGCCCCTTTGTATACTTTTTTGCCGATTCACATCCGTAATATTTTGCCTAGTTTTTAGTTTTACCATACAAAATGTTATTATTTTGCACTGAAATTATTAATTTTGTGATTTTGGAAAACAATTCTTTAATTGTAACTTTTAACTGTTTCTTTAATCGTTTGTTTACAATGTATTTAGAGGAATTGTTTTTTGTCCCCAATCTTTTTAGCGTAAATTAAAAAATATTAATATATTTAAAATATTAAAAATGTTTAATATATTTTACAAAAATTTTTACAATAAGGGGTATTTATACCATGAATATTTCTAGTAAAATTTGAAAAAATTTCATTAGAAAATACAAAATGTTACATTTGAGAAGATTTTTTAAAATTCAGGTTCTTCACGTCCTTTGCATGTATTACTGTCGAAGCCACATATTTTATGTGAATTTACCATAAAAACAAAAAACACTTACATATAAGCTAGAAATGACATTTTATCCCTTAATAGCTGAAACTGTGTCAGTAGGAAAATATTAAGCAATTATAACCACTGTAGTTACTAAAACCTGTTTTCCTCAGAATGAATATTTTCGTCGTTTTCATGATTTCAAAATGTTCCATGCGAAAATCTTTATGCCCAATTTTTCTGATTTTTTGTTTAAACTGCTCTCTATCTATGTGTTAACAAATGTTACTAGAAAAAAAAATTTTAGACGCATGTAAATTTTTTAAATTTCAGTTATATGAAATTTTTAATGATTTTTTAACGGAAAATACAAAAGAATTAAGTTAAAATCATTTTTTAAATGTTTTACAAGTAATATGCTAAAAATGCTTAGTAACATTTGTAACACATACATAGAGAGCATTTTAAACAAAAAATAAAAAAAAATTGGGCATAAAGAATTTCGCATGGAGCATTTTGAAATATTGCCATTTTTTGTTGAATTTAAAAAAAGAAAAATAGGTATCTCAAAAAATATTGAATATATTTTTAAAAAAATTGTGAAATAAGATATATATATATATTATGATTATTTCCAGAAATTTTTAAAAAATTTCATTGAAAAAAAAATTAGTTTTG
This sequence comes from Maratus speculifer, assembly GCA_964019185.1. Classification (NCBI taxonomy): domain Eukaryota; kingdom Metazoa; phylum Arthropoda; class Arachnida; order Araneae; family Salticidae; genus Maratus; species Maratus speculifer. The sequence continues at coordinate 333,812,828 of OZ025292.1, forward strand.
AGAATCTACTGTAACCTTAATAGATACTGGTAGTCAAAAGACTCTATTAAAGAAAAATATTTTTGATAATTTGAAGAACTTTATAGAATTAAAACCTACGAGTCGGGGACCTACCGGTCTAGGAAAAGCCTCAATTAAGCCAGAAGATTATTTCAATTCAGAAATTGAAGTAGATGGCTCAAAATTTAAAGTTAAAATTTTGTCGTTAAGGACAGTTGCATTAATTTCGATTTAATTATTGGTATTGATGTTATTCATCAAGGTACATTACCTATTTCTGAGAATGAAGTAAAACTGTTTAAAGCGGAAGTTTAGTCTAATGACTTTTTAGTTAACAATGTAAATGTTTTGGATGAGCCTAAAATTGATTTAAGTCACATTGCTGACAAAAATTTACGTTCAGAGTTATCCTCTTTAATTGAAAATTATGTGCCAATTAGAACTAAAAAAGTAGATTTTAAAATTAAAATTAATTTAACTGATGAAATCCCTGTTTGTTCTTCCCCTCGAAGGTTACCGCCATATGAGAAAAAAATAGTCGAAGACCAAATTGAGGAGTGGCTAGCTCAGGGAATCATTCAGAAAAGTTCTTCTAATTTTTTTTTCGCCGGTTGTGTTAGTTCAGAAAAAAGATAACACAATGAGACTTTGTGTTGATTACAGACGTCTTAACAAAAAGACAGTGAGTGAGCATTACTCCTTGCCTGTTATAGATGATGTAATACATGAATTACATTCTGCCGAAGTATTTACCACCATAGATTTCCAAAACGGTTTCTTTCATGTTGATGTTGAAGAAGATTCACGGAAATACATCTCTTTTGCCACTCATGAAGAACAATTCGAATTTTTAAAATGTCCATTTGGGCTGACCAATAGCCCTAGTGTTTTTCAAAAATATATTTATAATGTATTTCGAAACCTATTAAAAGATCGCACTGTGGTCATTTATATGGATGACCTAATAATACCTGCCAAAACAAAGCAGAAGCTCTAGAAAAATTAAAACTTGTTCTCGAAACTGCACCGGAATATGGGTTAGAATTAAATCTTAAAAAATGCAATTTTTTGAAGCGTGAAATTGATTTTCTGGGATATAGAATCATAAATGGTGAATTGTATCCCTCCCCACTGAAGACAAAAGCAGTAGTAAATTTTCCCAAACCAAAGTGTACTAAAGATGTTCAAAGTTATTTAGGATTAACAGGATATTTTCGAAAGTTTATAAGAAATTACTCAGTTATAGCTAAACCGTTGAGTGACCCGTTAAAAAAAAGATTCGAAATTTAAATTTGATATAAAAGAACAAAAAGCTTTTAATGAACTCAAACGTATTTTGTCGTCGGAACCAGTACTTTCGATTTACAATCCCAAAGGCACGACCGAAATTCATTGTGATGCCAGTATTGATAGCTATGGAACTGTATTAATGAAATAATCTCCAGTAGATAATCAATTTCATCCAGTTTATTTCGATCAGGAAAAAAACCACCGAAGGTGAACGCAAGTACGCAATTAGAAGTTTTAGCTGTAATTGAAGCCCTGAAAATGTTTAGAGTATATGTGCTAGGTTTTCCATTTAAAATTGTAACCGATTGTAATGCATTTAAAATGACTATGGATAAAAAAGAAATGAGTACAAAAATAGCTGGATGGGCAATAATATTATTCTATTTTGATTATATTATAGAACATAGACATGGTAGTAGTATGAGGCATGTTGATGCATTAAGGAGATATCTTATTTATATGGTAATCCAAGATAGCTTAACTTTAAAAATTATCCAAGCTCAAGATACCGATGAACATATTAAAACAATAAAAGAAATCCTAAAAGTGAAATCCTATGATGATTATTTAGTTTAAAATAATGTTCTTTATAAATGTGTTAATGATAACGATTTATTAGTGTTACTTGAAGACATGCAAATGAATATAAATAAGGCAGCATTACGCATAATGGCATTATGCATAATGACCTCGATTCTTCGTTCGATAAATTTTATAAATCGCCAAACTACTCGTAAATTATACAAGTTGACATATTTTTTTATTTTAAATAACAAAATAAATAAATGAATTAGCAAACGAATTATAAAAATATATGTAAAACGTCGAATTAAATATCACTTGATGACTTAACAAACACGTATAACGTGCTTAATGTCTAGTGAATGTGATATTTACGATAAGCTATTATTGGAATTTAATTTTATAGTTGAGTGATAATTTTTTGGTCGATGGGATAAATAAGTAGCACCGAATTGCGTGAAAGAAACATCCTTTTAATTTCTAAAAAATAACATAGCATATTAACTAAGAGTTTACTGCGTCGCATTAAATGTCTCATTTCTAATAACAAAAATATCATTCAATTCAAATTTGAATGAGGTACAGGGCCATAAACAATCTATAAGAGTGTAGAAAATATGATTACAAATATCTCGGTAACTAACTATCCGTACAATTTCATTCTGTATGCAAAATTTTTGTTTTTTATTGTCTTTTACATTCATTCCTTAAAATAAAAAAAAATCGAAGGTTTTTATATCATCAGAATGAATATTTCGAGAGTCCAAAAAAATAATTCCGAAAAATCGAGTTTACTGATACTCAATAGCCTTTTACCCAATATTGCAAATTGAGTGCCCTTCAAACTTCGAAATCTCTATCTTAATATATTCGGGAGATAGAGTGCTTACAGACACACAGATAGACAAATATAGAGACAAACAGATGGATGGCAATTTTTTCTTCTAAAAATATGTGTTTCGAAATCTTCAGTGTCTAAAACATGTAAATCTGTCAAAAGAAAGAAAATGAGAATTTCAAAACGATGTTTAAAACGATGTCAAAACTTACCCTATACTTCGTATGATAGGTAAATAAAATGACAGAAAGCGAAGATACATTAATGATAAATTATCAAAAAACCATCAAATCATCTTATCAAAATGAGAAAATAAAAATATCTATAGAAATAAATTTTATTTTGTTAGATTTCCATGGAAATTTTTTAAGGAAGGAAACTAAAAGTAAACATAAGATATAGGCTAAAAAAATATACAAAATGTGATATTTTATAGAATACACAATTTAACACATTTAATTCTGCGACTAAAGAAAACGTTAACTGTAAACAGCGATATTCGATCTATAAAATAAGCAATGAACAAGCAATGTAGGTCTGAAAATATCAGAATTTACAGTTGTTTATCATTGGCTTAAACGCACACATATCAAGTACTACTAAAAGATAAAAGATCATTAAAAAATTTAAAAAATATATTAATAAATAAATCACTAAATCCTTAAAATAATATGGCTGAACTATTACAAAACTTTACGGATTATAAATAAAAATAATACATAGTGGCCGTGCGAAGTGGGGGGAAAGAGAGTGCCCCGGTAGCGGAATTTGTGTGGGCGCCAAATTTATACTACCATAATCGTTTGTTTCTTTAATTTTTTGTAAAAAAAAAATTATATTTATAAACATATACGATTTTTTAGGAAAAAAAAACAGCAAAAAAACATACATTCTTAAATTAGCATGTTGCAGTTTTTTTTTATAACCAAAAGTAATTATACTGTACTGTGAGATAGATTTTTTCACATGTGTTTTCCGGTTCCCCTTTGCCAAAATATAAGTGCAATAATCTTTTGTATTATTTATTTGTTAAAATTAAATCTTTTAACCCTCTGCAGCACATAGCACATTCACTGTTAATATTGTGAAATTAATGACTGTGTTGAAATTAATGACTGGTACAGGAATTTGAAAACAACATCATTTGTGAATAATAAAAAGCTATATTTCACGCATTCAATAAAACGAATTTTTTTAAACCAAAATTCCGGTGCTAATGTGGCGTTTGAGAATTAAAATTAAGTAGTTTCATAGATATACCACTGTTCCTTAAGGGGTAAGAAGTACTATTTTGATACGCTATTTTGTTAGCCTTTTTCTTCTTTTTTTGGCTTATAAAAGAATTTAAAAAATATATATTTTCCTGAGACTTAAATGATTAAATTTAAAAAAAAATAACGAAGAAATTTTACACAACGATTAGTATAATTTTGTAATTTTATTATTATAAATTTACTATTTTACTTTTAGTATTGAATTCTATTTATAAAACTTTAGAGGACAGAGAATTTCAAATATGTCTGATTGATAATGATTAAATAGATTTTCTTATTACTATATTAATTAAATTAGCAAAAATATTTATTGAAGTAAATAATATGCTATTCAATTGAATAAACAGACATATCATTTAAATGGATAAGTTTGAGTAATTTTTCTTAGATAATCTATGATAAGAATTTTTTTCTTGTCATATTTAAAATATTTTTTAAATGGCTTTTTAAAAATGGTTTTCATTTAAACTAATGCACTTTTAAATGTAAAAATAAAATAAAGCCACTGTAAATTGAAATCTGGCACTGAAAGTGGAAGTTTGAAAGAAGGGTTCCAAGATTTCTTCAGTCTAGTTGCTCATAAATTATCTAATTGGCCCCTAATAAAAGGCCCTCGGATGTTTTATAACTATAATTCAATGCTAAAAGTAAAATATAAAATTTATAATAATAAAATTAGAAAATAACATTAACCATTGTGTAAAATTTCTTCGCTATCTATTTCAAATTTAATCATTTATTTCTGAGGAATATCTTTCTTTAAAATTCATTTACAAGCCATAAACGAACATAACAAAATAGTGTTAATTGCAACAGTTTCGTAAGAATATTCTAAAGCATGCAGAAGATTTTATGAAGAGTGGCTTTTAAGTGCGTTCGTAATTATGTAAATGCGTAGTATGTATAGTCGTCTTTCAGTGCGTCCGTCTGTCCGCATGTAACAGAGCAAAAACTACCCAACCGAATCACTTTATGAAGAGTGGTTTTGAAATGCATTCGTAATTATATAAATACGTAGCACCTATAGTCGTCGTTCAGTCTGTACATCTGTCCGCATATAACAGAGCAAAAAGTACCCAAACGAATCATTTGAAATTTAAAATATATAATTGCTCCAATTTGCTCCATTTGCAATTAGTAAAATAAGTTCATTCTAAGTTAAAATCTGGTGCTGAACGTTGGAATTTGCTAGAAATGTCCGTAGATTTTTTTCAGTCTAGTTGCTCATAAATGATATAATCTGGCCTCCTGTATCATGTGTATCATGTTGATGCAATTGGCAGTGGTAATTTATTGAGGAACGAGACCATGTTCTGTGTACAATAAGTCTGGACGAGAATTTGGAATTTTTTTCAACAATATAAAAGCCTGTTGGAGGTAGACACAAAGATACAGGATACCAGTTCTTGAACTATATGAAATTATTCTGTTATAACTTCTGAATGGTTTGAGTGATGAAATTCAAAATTCGCCGTTGGCCACAGGACATAATGGAAATTAATATGCGTATGCGCACGCAGTTTGCTTTTGTTGATCGTTTGCAAGTGAAAATGTCACGGTACAGCGTGCTTGAAAGTACAAAATTGACGCATTTGGGGGACTAAGAATCCGCATTTATGGTTGGTTAGTTTCTCAGTCCTCAACGGGAGACTGCGTGGTGCAATGTCCAATCATGGAGTTCTCGGCCCAATATTCTTTGTCGGCAAGATGGCTACTCAAAGATACATGAAAGTTTTGGAAAATGCATTCATCCCCATTAGCCAAAGTGACCCTGATTTCGGCAAGATGTGCTTCATTCAAAACGGGCATCAAATCTATCGGACCAAGAAGTGTTTAATGTCTTATAGGAGCACTTTAGGCATCGCATTCTGGTTTGGGACTACCCAAAGACCACTGGCAAGGGACTCGCTTGGCCACCATAATCTCCAGATTTGAACACGTATGACTCTTTTTTGTGAAATCACATTAAAGAAAATGTATACAGAAATATCCCCCAAATCCATTACTAAGCTGAAAACTGCCTTTCAGGAGGTCATCGACAATGTCGATATTCCGACACTTCAGCGTGTGATGCTGAATTTTGCTATTAGTCTGCGCCACATCATAGCCAATTAATGGCAGGCATATCGAACGTGTCATAACGTAAATCCAAATAGCTGTAGTGACGTTTTTATGTTTTGTGCAATCAGTACTTTTTAAATAATTTACGTTTAATTTCATATAGTTCAATAGTTGTCACCCTGTATCAATGAAGAAAGCACCTTTCTCATATGTAGGATTTTGATCAACATGAGTTTTCAAACCTTGTAAAGTATAATAACGGAATAAATGTTCGCAATCTATTATTTCCTTTGACTGCTCTTAGAAGCGGCAAAGAAAAACATTTCCACTCATCGTCGTATTTACTCTCCAGATTAGTTAAGATAACTTACTTATTAGTTTTTTTTATAAAAGGCGAGTGCGGATTGAATGATATAAAAGCGTTACCATAAATCATAATCAAATAAAAATTATACATTAGACACCAAATTTTCACATTTTCGGTTTCTGAAAATCAGAATGCACTCATATTGTTAGAATTATTCTTACTTAATCTTCAGTAAGATTTAATTAATTATATGTCTGCGAAAAGAGATGCTTTTACGTTAGCTAGAAAGGAAATGTTAAAAGCAATTTCATTAAAGTGCGTAATGGAATCTCTATGTTTGAGTAAAGAGTCAATCGATGAATAATATAATTACTTTTCGTCTAAGGAGTTATTACATTACGTTTATATATTTTTTTTCAAATTGTCTTTTATCAAAGTTTGCATAAAGGGAATTTATAGTACCGCGGAATAAATTCAGATAAATTTAAAGAAGGATTGTATAATTTTATGATTGTGTGATAATAATCTAAAGAGTCATTATTTTCTATTGAAATTTACCATCAAATAAATCATGTACTACTAAAATTGCAATTTAATATTAAGAGGGAAAACTCTGTCTGAAAAAAACATCAATTGCACACATTTCAGATAAATTATATTATGTGCCGGATGTTCATGTTGTACACAAAAGCGTATACGATATTTTGTATTCTGTTGTCTTTAAAATAAAAAATGTTAAATATAAGAAAATGTTAATAGGCGAAGATTGTTTCATCAAAACAAAAAAAGCCCTTCTTTTAACAGACAATAATTAAATATTATAACCACTTAGACTTCTAAAAGTTGAACAATCACAATCGATAATGATCATCAGAATTTCCGTTATAGTACTAGGTACAATATATTCACAATTCTTATTACATTTAAGACAGTTTGGCACTCACTTCAAAAAATAATTCATTACTTTTTATATGTATATATTCATAAATTGAATCATAAATATGCAAATTCATCTCTTCTAAAAAATATTCTCTCTAAAATCCATGTTTGGTGGATATTAAATTACATATGTTAAATTTAACTGTTTTTATGCCGGTACCTGATATCCGATGTCTGATTTTTGGATAATATTTTGTCATTAGCGAATTTTAAACAATTATTTGATTCTTTTAAGCACTTTTTTTGAAGTCGGTTGATATTTTTTTTTAAAGCTTATTTTATTTCCTACTTTTTAGTTATTCATACTGCAATACTCAATTATGTGTACTGACGTATGATGTCTCTTTGTAATGCTTTGACTAATTGATGTACTTTGCTGGGTTTTGAAGTATTCAATTTGCTGGACAATTTCCTATTTCATTTTTAGCTATTCGAAAGCAACTTACAATGTTGGTTAGTATCATTGTGGATCTTTAGGTTTTTCGGATGTGGTAACTTGTTTGGATAAGATCTCGCTCTTCAAAAAGTTACCGCATTCATCAAAGGTTCACATCGATTTTTACGGACCTCAAAAACGGGTATCGACAGATACGGTTTTCCAAACTACTTAAAATGTATGAATTTTCTATTCTAAAACTTGGCGATACTCACCTGAACGAGTACGATTATATGATTTATTTGAACAACATACATCTGACTTGTGGGCTCTACATGAAAGGCTGCTTATAAGACATCGTCAATATATAAGGACGAGATAGCACAAGGTAATCGACATCACACGAGAAATACAACCAGGAGCTCCACACAAAGTGTGTGTGCAATGGAGCCAGCAGGAATCGAACCCACAACCTCCAGCGTAGCAGAGCGGCGTCTTCACCACTCGGCCACAGAGGCCCAGGATTATATGAGTGCAAGTACAATACATACACATACACCTCATTTGTGTGTTCGACATGAAAGCCTGCTTATATGTCATCGTCAATATACAGGAATGAAATAACGCAAGAAAATTTTTATAGCACGAAGGAAATGCAGCCTGGAGCTCAACTCAAAGAGTGTGAGCAATGGAATCAGCGGAATTCGAACCCACACCCTCTTACGCTCGCAAGCGATTAGCGGCGTGGTGTCTTGACTACTCGGTAACGGAGGCCCTGAGTGAAGAAGTCAACTTGCTTCACTTTAATGGCAGACTCATCAAAATGCTTCCCCATTTTCTTTTGTCTATATTCGTCTCAACTTTTCAAATATCCCTGTGTATTACCACTTTGATATTGAGGAATTCTGTCAGAAGAAAATCCGAAAGCATTTCGGTATTTAACTCGATAACTGAATTTATATCTCAAGACAATATCGATACACATAGCAATGTATTTTAATTTCTTTGTGCATCCGCCATAAAAAGCACCCTGATACACAGGCACTTGTGCCCTGACATATAAAGATACTTTAAAGGTGGATTTTCAGCTTTTTGACACCTATTTTCCATATCGGCACACTGTTAAAAATTTGAAACTTTCGCTGCATCGTCACTCCATCACTTTTTATAGAAAATGATTATTTGGCTGCATTATGGAGCATGCTGATTAGTCAAAATAGAAATATTCTATAAAAGCGGTGGAGTGACGATGCAGCAAAAGTTTCAAATTTTTAACAGTGTAAGCATCGATGCAGGTCTTCCAGTTCGGTGTATATGAGAATTGATCCAGTTAAGATTTCGCACTTTTGAAAAAAATTGCATCTCTGCAACAGTGACTACGATCCATATACACACTGTAAAAATTTTTACCCTTTCACTACTTCGCACTCTACCGCTTTTATATAAAACGATTACTTCACTCTATTATGGAGCATTCTCGTGGGTCAAAAGAGATATATTCTATAAAAGCCGTGGAGTGGCGATGCAGCAAAAGGGTACAATTTTTTACAGTGCACTGTTAAAAATTTGACCCATTTGCTGCTACGTCACTCCACCACTTTTATAGAAAACGTGTACTGTGTTAATAAGCATTAATAAGCATAAAATTACTGTGTTATTGAGCATTCGCATTGGTCATAAAATAGATATTCTATAAAAGCTGTGGAGTCACTCTGCAGCAAATGGGTCAAATGTTTAACAGTGTACACTGTAAAAATTTGACCCTTTTGCTGCATCGTCACTCCTCCGCTTTTATAGAATATCTCTTTTGACCCATGAAAATGCTCCATGATAGTATGAAGTAATCGTTTTCTATAAAAGCGGTGGAGTGATGATGCAGCAAAAGGGTCAAATTTTTTACTGTGTATACATATTTTTTCAACCATTTAGCGTAACGAAATTGCAGAATGCCTGAATTGATTTACAGAAGCCTGTATTTTTGCAAACTTTTCCCTGAAGTAAACAGTGAAAAGTTCGCAAAAATGCAGGCTTCTAATTGGCCAATCTGATTTTGTTAACAGCGAAAGAGAGCTTGTCCTTAATCCGGTACACTGTTAAAAAATTTGACCCATTTGCTGCAGAGCCACTCCAAAGCTTCTACAGAATATCTGTTTTATGATCAATGAGAATGCTCAATAACACAGTAAAGTAACCGTTTTCTATAAAAGCGGTGGAGTGACGTAGCAGCAAATGGGTCAAATTATTAACAGTGTAGATTTTGCGCCATTAACGAAACCAGATTGACCTTAGAAGCCTGCATTTTTGGCAAATTTGTCGCTGCTATGTGAGTAATTTTTCTTATTGGTCAATCTAAATTCTCCATAGCGCAAAATCTACCTGAATCCGGTTAATTCAAAATTTCGCAAGATCATATATCTGCGTAAGAATAACAGCATAAAAAATGAACGCTTTTAATTGGACAGGTTCAGAAACGATTTGAATGTTTAATGTTTCTGGAGTTTCAAGACAAAAGCCTCTTTTACGGGTAGTAGCATATGTCTCAGCATTTGCCAAACAATCAACCAACCAATTTTTAATGTGTCTACTTTAAAAAAGTTCTAATTGCCAGAATTCAATGAAATTGAAATGGGACCACACGGACATCTTACATTTTCAAACAAAAAAGAATTATCAAAATCGGTTCACATTTATGGAAGTTATAGGGGAACAACAAATATATACAGGCCGAAATCATAACCTTCTCTTTGAAGACGGTTAAAAAGGATTATTTACATTTTAAATACATTGTGCTAAAACAGTAACTTTTTCAAATGATTATTTTTTATCTGATATTTTCTTCATCAAACGTTTGACAGTATAATACATCAAAGTCATATGATAGAGCCACAATATCCTAAAAATATTATACATAAACGATGATAAATGTCTAAACTTTCACATAAACGGGTAATATTAAAAGATTATAAATTATCCGATTGCCATTCTCGAAAATAAATTAAAAGCTAAGACATTTAATATCTGTTAAGGAAATTAATTAATCTCCATTAAGGAAACCCACAAACAGAGACAAATGTTGATAGGAATTGGAATAGAAGACAACATAATTATTGCAAAGTAATTTTGCAAAGTTTGGCATATTGTCAATCAATTAAAACATCAAAGTTTATTAGATTCATACTAAGAAAGAAATGTGACATGCATACTTTAAATTTTTATTGATTATTTGATTCTTATTACACTTAAATAAATTTTAAAAAGACTGTTTTAGTGAAAGCTTATCGCTTTTTAAATTATTTAGATTTTCTTATTGATAAATATTAAAATATTGATACTTGTGGCCAATAAAATGTAAATTTTATTCAATCACAACGACACTTTCGATATGTGTGAACTTCTGTACAATCATGAGAAAATAATAAACACGCCTGATTAACACTACAACAAATTATAGTAAAAAAAAAAAACAATTACCGGTACTAAATTATATCTACCAACTAAAATTAGACCAAACTTTTTTTTAATACAAACATCCAATTTTTTTACATGATTTTTAAAATCTTTTGTATAAACTTTGTTCAGCAATGAAATTTCAAATCATTTGTATCATACATTTTTTAAATGTTAAGCATCCAAGATTTAGAGCTTATACGGTTAAATTACGATTTCATACTTTTATTAATATATTCTGAAAAAATAATCCAACTGCAGTGATTTTTTCCTCGGTTATAATGCAAAAAAAAAAAATCAAATATAAATCCATTCAATTTGTAATTTTTGTAATTTTAAAACATTATGACTATAATCATAAACTATTATGACATTAATATTTGAAAAAAATTTGAGTTACATTCTAGAAATTTTGGGTGAATTTATATTTAACATATCCTGCTTAATGAAAATACAAATAAAAATATTTCTTATAAATAGTTTTCAAATTATAATTCAAAAAGGTAAGATGCTAGTTCATAATTTGAAAAAGAAAAGCAAATATTTTTCTGCAATTTGTTAAAACATTTGGGCTTGGAAAAAATCAAAGCATATTTGCTGAGCAAAATCACCATACTGGCAATTAATAATGCATTAATTAATCAATTATTAAGTGAATTAGTCATTTTGCGGTACCGAACACCAATTTAGATACAGCCCCTAAATTATACTCATATTAAAATACTTATTTTATCTTAAACTAACCGTATGAATATCATGAAAATTTGTATTTAGGCTAATCGAAGGGTGCAGAATTTATATTTGGTGTCAAATTTGGGTACTGCTATTGGAAGAAACTAACTTTGAACTTGTTTGGACATGTAGATGTCCCCGTAATTAAATTTTATGAACATGATTTAAAATTATACGTTATTTCCTTTCGTGTGGTAGCAGTAACTTTCACCTACAATAATAAAGTACAAAATTAGTAGGGGAAAAAGGTTTTTTTTCTTTTTTCCAACGATTTTATACAGTAAAGAGCTGACAGCAGTGAAACAAAATAAATTCTTCTTAATAAACACTATTATTTTTTACGAAAGGATAAAATTCAGTGAACCAAAAAAATAGAGAATAGACTATCAGACAAGTCGTCCCTGAAAAAACTGAAATATGCATTCGGCGGAAAATTATGTCTTCTTTCAATCTATATTAAAATAATGAGATTAAGTATCATCTTCATGCTGAAAATTAACAACTTCTAGAATTTGCAGTAATAACACCTAATTTTGACGCCTTATTTAGTATTTTTGATAAAGTTTACTACAGCATTTGAAATGAAATTCATTCGGTAATTTGTGTAGAAATCATGAAAGTATAAACATGAAACTGATAACTTTATAGATTCATTTTTAATCACTGAAACAGAGAAAATTATTAGGGCAGTTTTTTAAACATAACTCAAGAACTACTTGCTGGAATGAGCTCTAATTTTGGATTCGTATGTTTGAAGCTTTTCTTAGAAATCAGTTACTTTTAAATGCATATCATTATTGTAATATTTAGCCGTTTTCGAAGCGCTGGTGGATGTAGGTCTCTCCAAGATTTTTCGAATATCTCTTGTCTAGTGCTTTTGTCATCCAATTTACACCGGCCATTTTTTAGATTTTGTCACTTCACTTTACTTGGGGTCGTCTAATTGGTCATTTTACATCTCTGAGATACCACTGTATGGTGCTTAAGCTTTATATATTGTCGTGTCTTCTTGTCTCCGTGCCCAGCCCATTTCCATTATAGCTGTTTAATTCTTTCAATGATGTCAAAAACTTTTGTCTGACTTCTTATTTAGATTAACATCATTCTGTCTCTCCTAGTTATGCCTGGCATATATCTTTTCATACTTGTCTGTGCTATTTGTAGTCTTTGTACCATCCGATTTATTAGTGTCATATCTCTTTTAAATATGTACATAGGTTACAACTTAATGGGTTTTTTTTTGTTTATTTTACTTAAAAATATATTTTCTTAGGTTGATTTTCAAAATTGTATGATTGTACCTTTTTTTTAAACTGATACAAACTTCTAAAAATATTTAATATGGGAATCCTGAATAACAAGTCTTTCCGTCAAATAGTTTTTGTGTTAGTTCTAAATTACTATAATAAATTGCGATAAATTACTATAAATTTTTATAGCACTGTAATAAGATTTTAAACGATTTCAAATTAATTTAACATTAGGATTTCTAAACTTTAAACATTCATAATTCTTAAATGAATTGTCCGAATGCCTTTCTGTTTTATATCCTACAGTAAAATTTTCTGAAAATACCAAATATGATGTCTTAATAGGTATACTTATTGAAAATTTCAGACCACCTAGAAATGACGCCTAAGCATATTTTCTAAACATATATAGAAAAAAGACATTTTTCCATTCGAATGGCCACTGCGGCCTTTTTAGATTATTGTGTGACAATTTGGAGATCACAATGTACATGTGGTTCTTTCCTCTCTTTTTTTCTTTTGTTTTCTTTTTCTCTTTCTTTCTTTTTTCTTCTTCTTTCTTTCTTTTTTTTTTTTTGTCTTGCTGTACCTTTATACTCATTTATATTTTCTACATATTTTACAAGTATACGTTAAAATAATAATAAATAAAAAAAAATCTGCAAAGTCTTGTTTTTATAAAATTTTGCATTTTATACTTAATGTTGGTATTTATAAAATTTAGGAAAGAAAATTAATGTTTTTTTTTTTCATAATTAACCCTTTCGGGTCTGGTGTACTATTTCCAGTACGTTATTATTTTATTTTATGATTTTTTTTTTTTTTTTTTTTTTTTTTTACTCATTTTGATGTAGTAATGTTAGTATATGTCTATGCATTTACTATATAACTTCATTTATGTTTAGACATTTAGTAATAATAATTATTATTATTATTTGCCAAATTCTCTTTGCGCCGTTTGCGATTATTTTATTTTAAACGTATATTTTACTCTTTAAATTTAAAATAAAAATTACTTTCCTGAAAGAATCATGTGTAATAAAAATTCCCAAAAAGTATTAGAAAATTCTAATATATGTTAAATCTTGTTGTAATACAATATTTTTTAAACATCACCAAAAATTCTTTCTTAGCTCATTGTGATATGAACATGAATAGAAGGGTACGCAAATGAACAACATTCTTTCAGACAATTAAATATTCTCTAAACACTAATTAATCTATTTGGATAACTAGGATTGGTGTTATTAACGTAAAAGTATTGAGAAACACCGAAAATACTGGCGATAAATATATATCAATAAATAAAAACTTTGTTAAAACACCATAAAAAGATAAATTAAACAGGACGCGTTTCGAGCTGCAAAATTACTGCTCGTCATCAGCTGATCCAAACACGTGTCACAACGGACAGAGTGGAAATAACAGTGAAAAAGAGGGAGGAGATTACACAGAGTGCGACAGGTGGCGCTGCTTGTCAGAGCCAAGGAGTAAGAGAAAAGTAAAGATAAACTCAAAGAAGGAGGGAGGAGATTTCAAAGAGTGCCCCAGGTGGCGCTGGCTAAAAGAACACAGGTGGCAGAGAAAAATTAATAAAAGATAAAGGAAACAATTGGAAAATAAATAAAATAAAATAAAAATAAATAAATCAATTAAAAAATAAATAAATAAATAAATAAATAAAATCAAAATAAAATAAAATTAATTAATTAAAAATGATATAATAAAATAAATAAAAATAATAAATAATAAAATAGTAAAAATAATAATAATAATAATAATTAAATAAAAAAAAATTAAAAATAATTATAGTAATAATAATAAACTACAAAAGTAATTTCCATGCAGTAGAAAGGGAGGGGGATGAAGAGAGATCGTTAACAAGAGTATTACAATTTTTATAAATAAAATAAGCTTCGTGAGTATCTAAATGAGAAGGAGAGGCAGGATTAGAAATAATTCTGGCCATGGAAAAATTGAAATAATGACCGGAAGACCAACAGTGAGAAGCAATGGAAGACCTAGATAATTCCTGATTTTTAATGTACCTCTGATGTTCATCCAATCTTTTCTTCAACGCTCTTCTGGTCTGACCAATATAACCCAAATTGCAAGAGCAAGGAATAAAATAAACACCCCACCGGTTCTCAACAGGAATAGGATCTTTCAAAGACGAGAATTTAATTTTATTCATAGGTTTGAAGATAACTTTAAAATTGAAACGAGAAAGGATTTTAGCTATTTTGAAACAAAGAGGAGAATAAAAAGGTAGAACTATAGAGTTAATATTAGACGAATTATTAGAATCAGTAAGAAGACGTTTAGGCTTATTAAATTTATACAGAGCTTTGTCAATCAAAGAGGGATTATAACCACGAGTGAGAGCAAGAGATTTGAGGTAACTAATTTCCTTATTTAGAGCAGAAGAGTCAGAAGAAATCCGAAGTGCTCTGTAAACAAAAGTATAAAAGGAAGCCACTTTATGCTGTGGAGGATGGTTAGAAAAAGCATGCGGAGGTAGAGATACAGCGAAAGGTTTTCTATAAACAGAGGTAGAGAACCGATCAGGGTGTTTAGTGACCAAGACATCGAGGAAAGGAAGAGAATCATTCTCTTCGACTTCAAGAGTAAACTGGATGCAAGGATCAACAGAGTTGACAAGAAAAAGGAGATTTTGGAGATCCAGCTCAAAAGGAATTAAGATAAAAGTATCATCAACATACCTACACCAGAAGGGAAATTCAAATAAACTGAAGAGTCTTTCTTCCACAAAATGCATATAAATGTCACATAAAAGAGGAGATAAAGGATTGCCCATGGCTAAACCATCCGTTTGAACACAAAAGGAATTATTAAATTGGAAAGCAGTTTGCCTAACACAAATACTAACTAATTGCAGGATCTCGTCAATCTCGATGGAAGAGTAATGGAATTCGCGTAGCCTTCTTTCCAAACAGTCAATTGCTCCTTGAACAGGGACGTTAGTGAAGAGGGATTTAACATCTAAGGAAATCATTTTGTAATTACAAGGAGAAAGGCGTTTAATTTTATCAACAAAGTCAATAGAATTTTTAACAGTGTGAAAATTAGTGGAAGATAAAGGAGCGAGTAACTTAGAAAGGAACTTGGCAAGTTTATAAGAAGCAGTACCAATATTAGAAACGATAGGGCGAAATGAAAGAGTAGGTTTATGGACCTTAGGAAGAGCATAGAAACGAGCACAATTAGCTATAGAAGGAATGACCATACGTATGGTCATACGTAACGTTTTGGTTATAAACACTTGCAAACCCGTATTTAGTGATTGGGTGGCACGCTTACTTTTGTGTTCTCGTATACATAATCCTCCATGCTTTCATGCCTTTGGGTGAAAAATAAAACAATGATAAACCTGCCGGGGAAATTATCAAAACTTGGGATCATTAAACGTTAACTGTTAGTATTTTTTTAAATTTTGAAATTTAAGGCCATTTTTTTATAATATATTATATTAGTCTGTAAACTTATATACAAACACTAAAATACAGCAACTATTCTGGAAAATCAATTATTAATGTATTTAATTAATCAATCAGCAGGTTACAGATTTTGAATATTGCTAAAACGTAAGTTACAGATTTTGGACATTGTTGACATGTAAATTACACAATTTTGACCTTACCCTGATTAAGCTGTGCTTAGTATTTAAAAAATTCTTATCTTAAATTTTAAATAAAAAATTAATATCTTAATTTTACAGGAAATACACATTATTAAAAACATACCTTTAGACTATATCAGAAATGTACTACATATATCTAATTTTTTTTATTTGCACATAAAACAAGTTATATTGCAATTTTTTTATACACTTATCTATAATTTCTTTCTCAAAAGAAAAATCTCCTTTTGCATTCACAGGGTTTGGTGGAGATTGTGATTTCATTAAAGTGTCTTCATATTTCAAGTTTCTGCTATCTTTTTTTTAGAGGGATAACGAAATCTCTTAGAATCAATATCACCTTGAGATGCTAAAAATATTATACAAAATTTTTGTTATCATTAACAATGGGGATCTTTTCAATAGTGCCTGGCCATAAATTTTCTTTATAAATTACAAAGCACCAGTCACCAATGTCATAATCTGTTTTTATCCGTGACGAGTCAATTATACAAACAATGTCTTTTTCACCAGCTTCATTGGTAATGCATTCTTGATTGTTTTTAGAGAGAATAGTTAAACAAGATCTATTTCTTATTTGAATAGCTCCAAATTTGTTTTTTGTTTGAATATCGTATAAAAAATCGGCGTTTCGATCGTTATGCAATTTGGACATTCCAGTTTATTATTTGAGAAAATTGCATTTGCTGCGAAGAAAATTTTTCAAAGTACATAAAAAAACATAAAATCACTTAAGAATTACTTTTGAAATAAAAAAAGTTTTACTGTTAATTTTTAATCATATTTTTAAATAATCATGTCTCAATTGCATATTTTCAACTCTGCGAAAAATTGCCAAGCCGGGAATCGAACCCGGATTCTTGGCTTACAAGGCCAATGCTTTACCTGTTAAACTAACTGGGCGATTGCCGGAGAGGGTTTTTCGCTCATTTCGTAACGATTAAGCGAACGCGTGCTTCTAAGTAAAATTATATTATTACAGATACTAAATACGCTTTATTTACACAAAATACAGCATTATTTATGATTAAACATTATAATAAATATCTTATTACACGTTTCAGGACATCGGATCACCTTTAAAAATAAATTTACGGAAAACAAATCGGCGTTTCGATCGTTACGCAATTTGGACATTCCAGTTTCTTATTTAAGAAAAGTGCATTTATTGCAAAAAAATGATACAATAACACATATAGACATTTTAAATTAAACAAAAATGATTTTGGAGATATATAAAACAGTTTACTTAATGTGTTTTGTGTGGAAATAACAGCTTTGTTTCGATTGTTACTTTTGGACATAAAAAAATACAGAAAATTTCTTTCTAGAAAAGTTCTTCTAACTTCAAAAAGCAATGAATCAGTACTGCCATTTGTTAAAAAAATTATCAAAAAATCCTCCATTTTCTTTATGCATCCGTTGTTTATCATAATAATCTTTTGGAAACAAGTTTAAAAAAAATTTCTTGTTGACATTAAAAGAGTTAACGTTATGAATGTCCAAAATTTGCCACTTTAGCCAAAAATGATAAAATTTTAGATATTTATACAAAACTTAATTACATCAATTATAAATACATTAATTTTTATCTCTGAACAGAATTAAAAACTCAGTGAAAAAAGTCAATTATGTCAATTAAAAAAGAGTCAATTATGGTTAAATTTATTTATTAGGAGCTTAAAGTTATGATGTGTGAATAGTGCCCACCATTTGAGAACTTCCCACCGATTAACTACTATAACCAGGTCTGCAGATGGTTTCACCAAGATATTATTTAATAGACAGTTGCATTTAATATGCGAATTGAGTTTTGACTAATCATGGAATTTCAGCAGTCATCGTTTGATGTGATGGCCTGTAGAGCCGGCTATCGGTCCACAGGGTTTAGTATCAAAATGTATGTCAAAAATTTAAAAGCAGGTAGAGGGACCTATGTAAGCAGATTTTGCGTAATAATTTTCGTGCAGAAATGTAGCGTTGCGAGGGTGCAAGTAAGTTTCGAGAATACAAACACTTCGGTGGCTTGAATCGTCATTCTCCACTCTGATTTCAAGCATCAATAGTTCTTATACCAGTGCAGAATTTGTTGACATGTATTTCATGCATGGGGTTGCGCAAGAAAATTTCACGGCTGCTCAAAAAATGTGCATGATTTCTGGGTAGGAATCATTAAACATTTGTAAGAACATTTAAGCGTCTTCGTCAGAAGTTGTGCACGCGTGGATCAGTTTATGTTTGCGGATATTCATTTCATGTAGAGGCTGCGCAAGAAAATGACACGACTGCTCAAAAAATGTATATGAAATGATTCCCGGGTAAGAATATGTCCGATCACTTAACATTTGATCTTCTTTATCAAAAGTTCTATGTGTGTGGATTATATCATGCTTTCAGGCTTAATACGGGCATTATAAATTATTACAAAATTCTTGCAGTGGAATATGCAGCATTATGCAGAGTAGAAGGTAGATTTAAAACAAATTCGAGAGCTCCTAAATGTGCGTTAGATGTGAGCCTTTTCCTTACGCATTCCGGAATGCATATCAACAAATTCATCACATTGGTGGTAACGATGCACGTTACTAGAAATCCTTCCCAAGAAATTTCATCCGTCGAACTCAACAGCGTCCTCTATTGCATCAATGATGCATTTTCGCCCCAACATTCCTCTTCAATTAAATGTGCTTATTTACTGTGTAGAATACGTACTATACATAGCATACTCATACCCTCTACCTGCTTTTGCATTTCTCATATATATTATTTTGAAACACGCTGCATTACTGGAGAGAATATAAATATATTGTGGTAGATGGTGGTATGGGATGTGACATGACGGTGTTCTCAAACAGCTATGTATATTTATTGCCAAAACTTTAGATTGCAACATTTATTTTAATGAATGTCAATACTTTTTTTGGAATTCACTTTTAAGATTTTAATTTTCTAAAATGAGGTAAAAAATAAAATCGATATGTCAAAAGTATTTATCATAAATATAAAGCCTTATAAACATTATAATAAAGAAGCCCACTAGTTTCGTAGGTGACATTCTCAATATCTATAATAACAAATAAGCTATTATCGCATGCAGTTTGAAACGTGTACATGATAAACGGTATCAAATATATTTAACAAGTAAATAGGACATTAAGTTAAATCACATGTCTCATTCGTATTCCTGATCTCTTCATAAAACATAGAATTCAGATTAATTTTAAGTTTAAACGTGAGACTGTTGACATACTGCAAATCATTAACTAAAACAATTTTGTATAAACAATTAAACTCAAATAAGTATCGGATAAGGGGATTTATAAAGTAGTAACATATATTTTTTACTATTAAAAAATATAAATTAAAAAAAAAAAGATTTTTTTTTTGTTTAAACATATTACAAAGCAAACCGTCTGAAGAGATTTTTTTACGGAAAGAGTTATTTATTGTTTAATAAGATTAAAAGTGTACTATGTATTACTTAAAAGCACGTGTATCTATTTTGCGTGCAAGGTTTAAAATTTTTTGCGTGCAAGGTTTAAAATTAAGTTAAGTTTAAATTCGTTTCTGAACATGGTTCTTTTAACATATTTAATACACAAATTTTAATAAGATATTTCAAATGTATCATTTTAAATATGATTCAATTTACATCAAAGCTTTCTTCCATTTTTATTATTGAACGATAATATATTTTTAATAGTTATTAGACTCACTTATGAAGTTAATCTCTAGTCTAAATACGTATTTTTAATAGTTAACCATCTCCCATATGGAGTTAACATCTTGTTTAGATATAATTTTTCAAAAAATAAGACTGCTTATTATGTTTTGCCAGTATTTTGTTGTGGGTATTTTGAATAAGACAGTTTCCCAATTAACTACTTTTAACTCGTGCTCATTTAGTAATTATTTTAAAGTTTTCTTACTTTTTTTAAAAGTCATATGTATTTTAATTGAAATAAAAGGAAATATTATTTGCGTTGTTTTAAGAGTTGTCAACGTTATAAAGAATAATCGAAAAATCATTTAAATCTTTTTCTAAATGATGAAATTTGACCGAAAAATTACAAAAAAAAGTAATCAAACTAAGAAAATAAACAGTCAAATGCGAGAATTTTTCGCATATTTTTCAAATAGAGATCCGTACAATAAACGTATGTATTATTAACCACTTGGGGGCGAGCGACTGGTATGCATGCCTCTTAAAATTCTTAGAATCCTTCATTATCATCTCCTAATTATTTTTTATTGTAAAGTTTACCTTATTTAATTAAAGAATTTTCGTGATTCAAGTACCGAAAATTTTCTTTTTTTAAAAATGGTGGTTAAAGATTAACAATTGAACAAAGTGCTCTCATCACCAAATTGCTGAATGAATTATAAGACTTTGTAAGGAACTACACAGAGTAGGGTTGGTTTCAGCTGTATATATTACAAAAGTATGAATGGGTATAGCATAAATTTCAAAGAAATATGAAGCCCAAATAATATCAAATATTGCTATTCTATATAACTCTTTTTTTATGCTATCCATATTTATTTTTGCAGAACTTAACTCGGTACTACTAATAAAAGATAATGCATACATTTAAATTTCATTTAACATTTCATTAAACTAAATTCAACGTAATAATAACCTTTTCTTTTTCTAGTGTAGCCAACAAAAGACACTTGTTCAATGTTTAAATTTGGCATTGTGGTAAATGAGCTTCGATAGAAAGGAATTCAAAAATTTGCAAATCCGCTTTGACGTGTTTTTCGAGATAGATTTTTAATAAACTGTTAAATACACAAGGGGCGTAATGAGGGACCCACTCAATGCAAACTAGTATCAAACCTCATAGTATTTATGAATGGTTCGCATGCATAAGAGCCAAAAATTATGCATGAAATTTCGTTAAATTGTATTCATAACTTCATACACTTTTGGATGATATAAAGGGGAGGTATGCACATACGGACAAATGTGCAGACAGACAGAAATTTTGTATAAATATGTTTTTCGGGGTCTTTGAACCCTAAAACGTGAAAATTCATCGAAAAAAATACTCGATTACTATAGTTTAGAAAAAAGAAAGTTGAAATGTGCCAGAAAGTTGCAATTTGGATATGAGGGACAGTACTAAATTGAAAATATTTAACAAATTACTGATTATTGTACAGTCGTGGGAAAAACAAAAGTAAGCACGTCTTCTAACTCTGTAAAAATTTATCTCAGTTAAAAGTTACAGGTACAAAATGAAGAAATAAAATCTACTTTTAAATGATGTAGATAAAATTTGCTTAGGGGGCCGTCTATCTATTAAAACTAATCCTAACTTTATTTTTCTTAATAGCAATATCCAATCTAAAAATATAAATTAAGTCTGAACCCTTCAATTAGTCTAAAAACAATTTTTCATGCAATTCGTACGATAAGTTTCCGATAAATTAATTATTGAGAAACGACCATATTTAAGGACTGTATCCAAACTGAAGTTTGGTATTTGATTGTGGACCGAGAAAGACAATTCTTTATGAAGGCATCATGGGCGTCACTCAAGCAGTAGTTAAACACTGCTAGATTACAGGATAGCATAAGAAATTCCAAAATATCTAGACTCTTCTATAATACACTGCCCCTTAAATTATCACTTTACAGTTTTTTAAGGATAAATTAAGGATAAAACTACTTGGAAGAAAAATTTGAAATTTTGGATTTTTACAAAGCAGGACTTAATGTATCTAAATCCATCAAAGAATTTGTAGATTTCATTTCATAATTTTTCAAATATTAATTTCATAGTTCATATCATTAAATTTAAAAAATTGCAAATTCAACGTATTTATGTTTGTGTATTTCCTTATTGTTGCCATAAAAAATAGCTCATTAGGAGTATAATTGCATTAGATATTGATAAAAATATAAAAATGTAATTTTACACTTGAAGCACTAAATTTTATTATGTTTATAATTTTAAAAAATTGATTCAAATGACTTGAAATTTGGTGCCTATGCATAATTTGAACCGAAAATTAAAAATATCCGTTGAAATTGTATATTCTTATTAAAAAATGAAGTTTGGGTTCAATTTAGTATGAAGATAGCCCCCTAAGCAATTTTATTTACGTAACTTAAAAGTAAATTTTATTTCCAATTGTTCGGTATCAGTAACTTTCTTCTACGATAATTTAATGGAGACTTAGAAAGAGTTGTTTACGTTTTTTCCCCATGTCTGTACAGTTGAAACAATGTATACATAATGAGCCCTGTGAAAGAAAAATAATATCATTTTTGATCAATTTTATGAACAAAACATAATAAACTCAATAATTGCTAACTATTCATTATGTTTCTTGGCTCCGCAATCAAAATGTAATCGCTCCATTTACGTAATATAATTTCATATCTCCTCGGAATCAAATTTTGATTCTTATAAAAGCATATATTTCGCTTAAGGAATCAAAGATTGTAACTGATGGAAATATCTTGATTTCTATACATTGAAATATGAAACGAAATGATACCAAAATGCTATTCATGTTATGCCTTTCACAAAATTTCCCCCATTCATATTATGAATTGTATTCAACAAGTTACGTTTTGCATTAAATCGGACGCATTGAATGCTGTGCTGAATCATTAAAGCAAAGATTTCATTAACTAGTTAATAAGATTTCCCTTATAAATTAGTAATGATTTGTATGAAACATTGTATTACTAAGTTTATGTATTAAGTAATTTTAATAGCGGCTTTTCTTATAAATTGCAATGTAAAATAAAGTATTCAAAAATAAGTAAAGCATATTCAGAGGGCACACTGTTAAAAATAAAGATTTAATTTTTTCCAGAAAATTAATGAAAGCAAAAGATTTCATCGAGGTTTTCGTTCAAATAAAGATTATTGGAAAAAAGAATTATTTGTTGGATACACTTACACCAAAATTTCGGTTCAACGTTTGTTATCAGTGAGTTGAATCACATATTAAATTTTAAAGGCGCCTTGCACAATAATTCGACTTTACCTCAAATACCAACATGCATATATCCAGTTAGTTTTTCTTCCCATAAATCTATGAAATACTCGACTTGATAGAAATCAATAGTGATTATTGTTATTTTATTGTCATACAAATTATAACGTTTTGATGTAACTCCCGTACGCAACATTTGCATTTCTTTTATAGTTAAGTATTAAATCAGTAGTTTGTCTAAGCCTAAAATAGTTCCGACTTATATTGTATTCGAGGCCGCGAAATAACATCTTTTTAAAGCTACTAATAAGTTATGTATAGTAATTTAATTAATTTCTAAGATTTATGCTAGCAAAATTATTTTCCTGTTTAATTATGCTTTCTTTTTTTTTTTTTTTTTTTTTTGACGATTTCAATTTATGAATAAGTTTCCTTGTCAT
This sequence comes from Maratus speculifer, assembly GCA_964019185.1. Taxonomy (NCBI): domain Eukaryota; kingdom Metazoa; phylum Arthropoda; class Arachnida; order Araneae; family Salticidae; genus Maratus; species Maratus speculifer. Next base: position 333,836,922 of record OZ025292.1, read on the forward strand.
TAGTGCTTCTTATGCAAACACAAATCATTACCACCACAAAATATGCATATGTTTGCAAAACTGAATATTACACATTATTTAAAAGCATATTTAACAAATATTATGTGGCTGAATTAAGTAAAATAAAAAGAGGTTTATATGATTTTTAAACAATTTAATTTTCAAAATTAAACGAAACCAATAAAAACAACTGGTCGCTTTTTTATGATATTAATATACATTAAATTCATAATCAGCCTTATTATTTGTAAGTAATGGAGCTATAATAGCATAAAAAACTCCAACTGCATTACAAGGAATATTTTAATATTTTTAAAACATTAAATTTCATGAAAAATTAAAGTCGCAAAATGAATTTTCTCATTTTTGTATACTACGATCTATTACAAAATCCTGATATATATCTGCGTAACTGTATTTTTTACATTGCTAAAGTATGTTTAGTAAAATATTTATAAATAGTTAAATGATAAACCCCTCTTTTAAGAAGTAAACAAGTCATTTACTCAACTATGAGATTATAATGTTTAAATTCATTTTTGTTTTGTGAATAGCTCAATTAAATTAAAAGGGTTCGTATCCTTTTTGAAGCAATTACTTTTCAAAGGTAAATAATATCGAGAAAAAGCAATTTTTTCTTTATTTTATGTTAAATATATGTGATACAATTTTATTAGCATAATCATTTATACAATAACGATAAAGAAAAATGCTAAATATATGTGATACAATTTTATTAGCATAAGTATTTATACAATAACGATAAAGAAAAATATTATAAAATATTTATAGATATCTGTATCTGATTAAAAAAAATATTTGATTTTTAATAAATTTTATAAAAGTGAAATAATTTTAAAAATTAGAAATTACTGTTTTAAAAATTACAAGTTTCAAGAAAACATTTGTTGTTTTATTTTTCTCTTAATTTGCGATATCTTATCTTTACATTCATTAGTAATTTATCTTGTGAATGAAATAAAACATACGAACGGTGAAATAGTAGAGACTCCCGATTGAATTTCAAAAACATTTTTATGTAATTAATAGTAATCACTCATAGAAATTAAAAACTGTAGAAACGTACCTTGCCTTTTTAAATAAAAATTATGTGATATCATATCACATTCATGAATAATTTTATTTTGTGAGCGAAATAATGCATACAATGAAACAATAAGGTTTCTTATTGAATATAAAAAAAATTATGTGATTAATAGTAATCGCTCACAAAAATGGAAAATCTTAGTAATACACAATAATGTATTTTTGAGAAAATGGCACTTATTACTATACAGGGTGAGTCATAACTATCGAAACAATAGGCTATCTCCTTAAATATTGCCCTTAGACCCATACTTCCAATTACAAAGTTTCATAAAAAAGGGTGATTTTTTTTTATAAGATAAGACTCCATGGGGGGGGGGGGGTCTATTTTAAAAATAATGAAAATTAAATTTTTATACGGCCCCCAGAGATAAAACTTCCAATTAGAAAAATTTTCCTTATCCATTCCTGAATTGAACAACAAAAAAATTCATCTCGATATCTACAAACAGCGATATCCGTTCATTTGAAATGTAATTTGGGGATCGACCATAAACTTACTCATTATTAAATGTCGATCAAAAACAATATTTTAACTTTTAGATACAAAATAAAAGCGCATAGGTTTTTGCTTTAAATTTCTTTGAAATATGCTAGATATCTCCAATATCTCGAGCTTCGCACCAGCCTCGTAATTGGCACAACCCATTTGCCGGACCGTCTTATTAAACACTTATTAAAAGTGTTATTAAATTAAGTGATATTAATTAAACTCTCATTGAAAGTGTCTTAAAAAGTTATTGCCGCAGGCAATAAGTTTAGTAAAAATAGTAATAGCGATAATGATATTTCTATTAACGGAATAATTGGAAAGATATTTTAATAAATTACACCGAAATATTTTTTACTATTCAGCTTCAAAATTTTTGATGGTTTAAACCTATTTTTTACTTTCTTCTATCTTTACAAGATGAATTTATCAAATTCATGCAAATTTTGAATTTCGGTTTTCGACGGATTCACACGTTTTAGGGCTCAGAGATACCGAAATTTTTTTTTACAAAATATCTGTTAGTGAGTCACTGCTTCTGTATCTCTGTATATGACATAAATTTTGTGAGCGTTCTATCTCAAGAACTAATCCATGGAATTTAATAAAAAGTTATATTTACTTAGTTCTTGATATAAATTAGTACTGATTAGTTTTTGGTGTGAATCGCTTAACAGGTGGTCCTACTGTACAGGCTTTTGTGCGATTTCCGCAATAGCTGTATCTCCAGAATTATACGCCTAGTGTCGCCCGTAATTAAAGGCACCTTTTATGCATCGAGCAATAGCAATTTTAACAAGAAAAATATGAAGTTGACATGGCCAAAACAATGAAAAAATTTGAAATCAACGTGATAAAAAAAATTAGGTTTAAATCAACTGACGCATTTAAACAGTAATTAAAGAAGGTGAGAATGGCAAAACTTAAACAAAATCTGAAATCGAAACTATACAGAACGGAGTTAATCACTTAGAAACTTTTAAAAAGCATTTATACATTAGGAGTCCATCTTTGTTTAAAACTAAATGCACTTTTCTGCATCAAATGTTTTTATTTCAGTATTTCCCAGTTTTTTTAAACTGACATAAGTCAATAACCGTCGGTTATGGCAACAGTCCAGCGAGTTCAATAGTTTTTTAACATCCCTCCCCCCTCCCAAAAAATTGCCCAACGCGCCGAAAGAAGATTTCACCTCAGAAAATTTACTTTTAAAAAAATGATTTGCATACAAAAAATTGCATCTCTTTTATATTGCTATTTTAAATACTTTTATTAAAAAAATATATATATTATTTAAAATGCTGAATCGAAATTGAAAATTAGACATTTTCATTTAATCAAAAGAAAAAAATTGAACGCGACGAATAATGTTTTCAGTTATAAAAATTTTAATTTACTCTAAATTTTTTGAAAAAAAAAATTATTATGAAGTCTGATACTATAAATGCTTAAAAATTATATGGTTAACCATCACAAAATATTCAAAATTCTTACTTTATAATTAAATAAATAAAAATAAATGTTTCCTTGACACATTACAGCAACATTGTTTCTTCAATTACAGGCATTTCAATTTGTGTCTGATCCCTTGAAATCTCACGATTTATTAAAATCGCCATAACTCTCTGAGTTTTGAAGATATCGAGATGAAATTTTTTTGTTCAATTCAGGAATGGATAAGGAAAATTTTTCTATTTGGAAGTTTTTTCCTCTAGGGGCCGTATAAAAATTTAATTTTCGTAATTTTTAAAATAGACCCCCCATGGAGTTGCAACTTACCTTAAAAAAAATTCACCTTTTTTTAATGAAACTTTCCAATTGGAAGTATAGGTCTAGGGACAATATTTAAGGAGATAGCTTATTGTTTCGATATTTATGATTCACCCTGTATATATGTATATATATGTGTGTGTGACTTCCGTAATAACCATGTAAGGCACATTTTTAATATTTTGAGTAATTAACGTTTAAAGTTTTCAAAAAGGTCTTTTATCATTACTTTTATAAAACATATTAGAACATAATAATTTTCACTACATTCAATTAGGATATAAGAAGTTCTTTTTTTTGTGTCAAAATAGTTATATAAAAATGGCTTTTATTAATTGAAAACCAATTAAAAAATGTATCTGGTTATTACCGTTTTACATTTATTTTTAATAAGTGTAAAACGGTAATAACCAGATATAGTTACAGATATTTTTTTAATATATGTAAACAAAATGAAATATTTATTTACAGTTTAAACAATAATTTCACAACAATTAAATACATTGTCATTTTTTTTTATTAAATTGAATTAAATTATTTCGTTTTTTATTAAATTAAAATTAATATATATGTGGCGTTGTCTTAAAAAAAAGATTTTTTTTAATTAATATTTAATTTAAATTCATAATTTCTGTTCTAATTATGATAAAAAAATTAATTTTTACCAACTTTTATTATTATAATTGTTTATTTATATTATATTAAATGAATACATAGCATTAATCAGATCATTTACTTTGTGTAATTATTTTGCAAATTTATCCACTAGCTGGGTGCATTTTCCCGCCACAGATAGGTAATTTTTATAGTTTATTGAATTTAATTTAATTATTTAGAGATATTTATAAGTTATACAATCCATTTTTATGTTATTTTAATAATTATAGACGATTTTAAAAAATAAATAGAAATCTTATCTGATTATTACCGTTACTTTATGCACTTACTTATCTGGTTATTACCGTTACTTTTTGCATTTACTTATCTGGTTATTACCGTTACTTTATGCACTTACTTATCTGGTTATTACCGTTACTTTATGCACTTACCCGCCTATTACTGTTTTTTCAATTTTAAAATGGAAATTTATAGCTGCCATATATTTATAGTTGCCGGACAACAGGTTTTAAAGCACTCAACAAAAACACAGAATTTCTGCTCCAAGACTCATGTATGCGGCTTTTTTCTTTTTAAAAAAAAGCATATGATCACAGTTTTCGAATAATAACATCAGATTATTAGACTAATGAAATGTGGAAATAGCTCTCACCGCTTTGAACGGTTAATAGTAAAATTCAAGAGATCAAAAATGATATAAAGACTTTTCTGCATTGGCGGTAGGTTTGTTATGGCAGTGACGAAACACAGACTCGCGGATTCCCAATGCATGTGTGACTTTTAAATGAAAATAAAAATAAAAGTGGTACTGTGAAACAAATATCGAATGTCTTAAAATGAAAGAATATAAATAATTAGTGGGTTTTGCGAAGAGTGTTGCTTTAATTAGTTTTTAGAAAAAGAATTTCAAATAAATAATGACTAACACACGCGTTTTAGAATTAAGAAATTAGATAAGAATAAAGAGTAGATAATGTTAGGAAATAAGAAAATAATGAATATGTTATAAAATTAAATAATTTAAAGGAATGGTTTCTATGTAAAAACTTTTTATAAATCATATGTCTATGTACCATTGTGAGTATAGATTTTATATGTTTATAAAGATTGTATATGGGTGATTCTCAAAATAGAAGACAATTTCAAAAGTGAAATCTTAAAAAAAATACTGTTAGCAAAATTTCTGAAAAAAATAGGTATTGTTAATGTAGTATTAGGTATACTTTACATGTAGTCAGCAGAGCTAAATATTTAAAAATTAACTTTAAAAAAAATAATTAGTATTTTTGAACCATGTTAATGACAAAACAAATTGCATGGAATAAATATATTAAGAAATTTTTATTTTCTTCCTGTTTAAATATTTTTTTCTATATTTATTAGCCTTCCTTTTCAGCAAATGGTTTCCATTTTTACATATATACATATAAGGAGAATAAAAACATTACCAAAGAGCAAACTTTGTTTACATGAACAACATTCTGACACTAATAATGTAAGAAGCTGTCTTAGTGATTATCTGACAGATTTAATGCATATTTTAGGGATAATTAATGTAATATCTAAATTTATATGTAAAATTAAACTTTATAAAAGATACAATATAAGCAATGGTTACATTTATGCACATAGGAGTCTTTAGCATGGACAGAAAAACCATGCTAATGACACTGATATTTGTCCATGCTAATGACAAATTTTAATTTAAATAATATTATGAGCCATAATATAATCACAATGCAATAGTCCTTTCTGGGGCTTTTTAAAACACAAAAGTCCTATGCAAATAAGTAAAATAAAAATTTTAACTATAAAATAAACAAGAAAATTATTATCCATTCTAATGACATACAATTGATGTACGCCCCTAATATTCAACTTCTATTCTTAAAATACAATACATGCTTCTATTTTCAGGCTGGGATAAAATGGCTACTTGTTGCCAGGAAGAAACTTTATATTTTCCAACTATTGTCATATGTGAAAATGAAATTTTGATTAATAACCAGCTGTTATGGTATGACCTTGTTTTGAAAATAGAATATGGAGGACAAACTTTAATTCTTTTTTTATATACTATAATTTTATTTTTAAAAAGAAATTTATTGGGTAAACCCTTTCCTTGATTAATTTAAAGAAAGAATAACATTTGTTTTATTTTATAAACATGATATTAACTCTTGAAAAAGCTAGTATATACAAGGCACAGCTGCTGTGGGCATCCATGCTAATGACATTTTGAATATTTATTCTGTTTTTTAAGGTGCTTTTAACTAAAAAGTGAGTAATTCTTGAGTGCAAATAATGAATAATATTAAGACAAACCTATCTAAATATAAAAAACATGGCAGAAAACCTCTCAATTTTTTTTGTATGCCGAAAGACATAAATTGTCCCCTATTTTGAAAATCACCCATATCTGTTTTTTTTTTTCCTTTTTTTATCCTCCTCACGTTTCTAAAGCATTTTACACAAACAAACGAATAATAAAAAAGAGGTTTACATGATATTTACGCATTGTTTTAAAAAGTTACATGCTTAAACAAATATGCCGTTGTGTCATTTATGTCTTAATATGCAATATTAAAACATAAATAGACCTTTATATTCATGAATAATTTTATTTTGTAAGAACGCATAAAATGAAATTGTAGGGCCTGTAATGGAATTTGAAAGACATTTGAAAGTGATTAGTTGCGAACACTGACAATTATTGTTAGTTGTAGAAATGCGTCATTCCGCCTTTTATAAAATGTTTTACTGTAAAATATTTTTATTACAAAAGCCTGCATTTATTTTTTAGATTTCTTGATCATATTTAATGTATTGTATTGAACTAAAATAATAATGAAAATAGTTAATAGACTTTTAAAAAATTGATTTAAAGTATAGATGTAGCAGTAAAAAAAATACCTTCTTGTTTTAACCTAGTTTATGTGATATACAAAATTAAACTTTTTAACATAATAAATTTACATTTATGAATAACTTTTGGTGAATAAAGTTTTGATTATAATGAAACAATTAGAACGTCTTATTGAATTGTAAAAAAATACAGTTAAAAGTTGTAAATCCAATTAAAAAAAGAAGAAGAAATCGTTTCTATTTGTTACATTGTTGTAAAGATAAGTTTCAGTTCTGAATAATTTCCCCCTTCCTAAATTACTTCTGGTTTACAGAATTAATTTAGCAAATAGGTATGTCCTTCAGCTTGTTCCCTTTCCCGCCTTTTCATTTCAGTCATGCGGCTGATTTTGTAGTAGACGCACGTCTTCTTTACGCCTGAAGAAGAAAGACTCAGTTCTGTCGAAAGGCCTAGATATTTCCAGTATTTTTTATGGTATGTTTAAGACGTTTTTATCTCTTCGTATTAATTCACACCAGTTTCAATTTATTTTCTAAGTAGTATATATTGAAATCTATAATTCATATACGAAGTTGCACAAAAGATTTCGATTACATTTCCGTTTATTGAAGTAAATTATTAAAAGGTAATTTTAAACTGTTCAGTGCATTTTCTAGCCGAAGTAAACTTTATCATAATATGTAGCACATGTCCGGAGCTATAGATCATATACTGAATTTCACAGAAGGTTTTGAATAAGTATATCCTCCTGAGATCCGAGTAAAAAAAATCTATTCTTCTAATATTACTTTTTCTCAAATAAATAGATATAAAAATGAGAATTTTAAATAAATTAATAAATTTTGATTTTTAAATTTTGTTGCACAGCATATCCATTAATGGGTATTCAGATCATAACTCTCTTTAAAATAGTGCTCGCGATGGGATACGTATAGCAGCTATACGTTTAAACGATATACGTATATCCGTATAATACGCTTTTCTGCTATACGGATACTTTAGAATATACGTTTAAACGTATCCGGATACGTATAACGCGTATCAACTAAACGTATATTTAAGAATACGTATATTTAATGTATACGTATATTCCACGTATCGTATCTAATTTAAATAGCAGACTTCATCAGTCGTATGTCACTGAGTTGAGAATAATTTGGAAATCGGTGGTGTTACGACAGGAATCCGCATAGTACGACTTATTATAAGAGATCAAGTAATAAAAAGCGTATACTTTATAAAAACTTTTGCAAAAAGTTCACAAAAAATCAGACTCCTGATTGGCCAATCTCGTTTCACTAACAGTGAACTATCTATCTGGATTCCGACCAAGAGTGTAGAAATCGTAAAAAAGACAGCATAGTAGCACCACCTGTTGAACGATTTACACACAAAACTAATCAGCACAATTTCTATCAGGCACTACCTGAAAATATAGGGGAGACTGGGGCACATGTGAACATAGCTTTTTTCTCATAACTGGGTTAATTTCTATAAGCAAAACTACTCAATATAGTAAACAGTACTTTTTTACGCATGGTAATTTTTTTAATTAATTTTTATAGCTCTTCTTACATTTCTTAAAAGTTTTATGAATTCAAAAAGAAGTTCATATGTGCTCCAACGAAGGGGCAGCTGTAAACACAAGAGCAACATGTGTACACAAGGAAAAATAATTATTTGACACCTTTTTATTATCTTTTCCATATGTTACCATAATCATTAGTTGTACTATCTGTTAAATTCACCATAAAGAAAAATATATGTATATTTATTTAGTTTCTGAGTGATATGTTTAAGCAAAATATTATAAAATAAAAATAAATAGATTGTGTTTTTGTTTTGTTTTTTTTTTTTTTGGGGGGGGGGGGAAATTAGATAATTGATAAAATATTGTTGCAATAAAATAAAAGCTTAAAGAAGTAAACTTGAGAAAATAATAGAATTTAAATTTTGCTTAGGGCTTTTTGTTTGAGAGAGATTTTAGGGAGGGAGCATTTGGATAATATTTGTCGGAAATCTACCGAAAGGCGAAAGATTTTCATTCCTATATTTGCCTTATTTGCCTATAAATTAAGGATAAAAAATTGCTTTCTGTTTATAAGCTTCCTCCAAATTTAATTTATTTTGCTTTTAAAAGAAAGGGGGGTGGAAGTCAATAATTAAGATTTCACAGTAGTTTAAAAATTTTATTTTCTTAAAATATAATTTTATTTTCAAAGCACCAAATAACATAGCTGTTTAAGAAATAAAAGTAAACTAATACTACAAGTTTGCAACAAATGAAATAAGAAAATTTTTCAAAGTTGTTAAACGTAATATTTTTTGCATTAACGATGCATAAAAAATAGTATTGAAAACCGTTACATAAAATAATATATAACATTTATTGCATTTTAGAAAACATTAAATTTATTTAAATTACAATTGAACATAATCGAGCTTGTTGCTTTTTATGTATTTGCTGACAGATATGTTTGTAAAAGTTTCTATACAAAATCAAGTTTATAAGACAGAAATGTCTTCTATTTCAATAAAATTATAGATAATGGAGCTGGCATTATTTTCATGAAGTTAACTAAAAGGAACAGAATAACTGAATGATTATTGCAGAATTTAATGCCGTGTTCAGATCTGCTCCAACTACACTCTTCATAAGTGCCCCACACTCCCACAAGAGTTAAAATGACAAATCTTTAACATTTTTCAATTTTAGCAAAAAAAAAATTTCGTAAATATTTATTAGTAGCCACAATATATGTTAAAACGTTAATTTAAAAAAAAAATGAATAAATAAATAAAATTATTCTCCAACTAGCAAGTTGGAGATTTTACTTTTGAGTTCAGTTAAGCAGTATTTTGGCTCCTGGGGACAAACAAAATGTCGAAGAGTTTCAACAATTTTTTTCCAAATGTTTATAGGTGCTACTATCTTTGGTAATTTTTTGAAATAATAAAACATACAATAACTTGTGAAAAATAGCAATGTTCTCATATGCCCCATTTTCAAGCGTGCCCCAGTCTCCCCCATATATGTTTTTTATTTCTGTGTATTAGGTTTTGAGATAGAGCGCCCACAAATCTCATGTCACACACAGACAGACAAAGTCACAAACTCACAGGCAGATATTTTATAAAAACATGTTTTTCGGACTCTCTTACCCTTAAAACGTGTAAGCCCGTCGAAAGTTTTCCCTTATTAATTAAATACTTTCTTCTTGTAAAGATACAAGAAAATATAAAAAAGTAAGTACTGCGCCACAGATCTTCCAAAGAATAGTTTGATTCTACCACAACTAATGTAAGACATTTCATAATAAATAACTTAGTTTTTTGGGGAAAAAACCAAAATCTAAACTGAGGAACGTATTCAGATTTTTTTAAGTGCCTGCAAAACAAGTAGTAGTTAAGTAAACACATCGTAGTTCTTTGAACAAAGAAACGCGATGGGGATACTCTACCGGATATTTCTCAATGTCGTTAATCCGCAGAAAAATATTAAAAAATCAAATTTCATACCTTGAACGAAAAACGTTTAAACGTTTATACGTTTAACCGCTTGCATAAGATCCGTATACAGGGTGAGTCATAAATATCGAAACAATAGGCTATCTCCTTAAATATTGCTCCTAGACCCATACTTCCAATTGCAAAAATTCATAAAAAAAGATGAAGTTTCAGATAAGATAAGTTTCAACTCCATGGGGGGTCTATTTGAAAAAATACGAAAATTAAATTTTTATACGGCCCCCGTAGGACAAAATTCCCAATTAGGAAATTATTCCTTATCCATTCCTAAAATGAACAAAAAAAATTTCATCTAAATATCTAAAAATCTGACAGAGATATTAAAATCTGAATTTCTCCAAAATTCGTGACTTACACCACTTTACCATGCCTAGAAACAAAGAATTTCTCGGTAATTTTCAAAGGAAGTAAGGGGTCATCCATATATTGTCCATTTTTAAATATCGATTTAAGACAGTGCCTCTCATTTGGACATAACAAAGTAGTGTATTGAATTAAATCTAAACTTTTTTCAAAATATGTTGGTAGTCTGCACTTGAGGTCTGCATGGATCGATAGATCTTGATCCGGTCCCAAACCGACCCATAGGGGAAAAAGTTCGGCCCGGCCTGAAAAAAAAATGTTAAAATCATAACCCGGACCGGTCTGGAAAATAGTTTAAATCATAGCCCGGTTCAGCCGCAAATTTCTACATAGTTTTTTACTTCGGTGTGGGAAAAAATTGTTTTGTATGCAAAAATTTCTTTTATAGCTTTTAGTTTTTTATATTTATACTTTTTATTATTAAAGAAGTGCAAAAGGCTATAATATTTATATTTTATCAATGAATCTCTATTTATGTATAAATGTATCACTTATATCCTAACATCGTTAAGTCTCCAACGTATCCCATGCGTTGGAGACTTTGAAAAATGTTATACAGTAAAACCTTTTAAGACGGAATCACATAGAAAAGAAAAAATACGTTATAGAAGGATGCCCTCCCTAGAAGGTGTAATTAGAGTTTAATCTTTTCCTCGGTTATCATTGTATTTATTTTGCATGGATCAACATATTTTCCGTTTAAGACAGAATTCCGTCATAGGTAGACTTTTTTTCACTGGTTTTATTGTAAGGTACCCTGGGGTAATTACGCCACGTTAAGGTTCTACGAATTTTCACGGCTCAGTTTTAGTTTGTATTTTTCAAACAAATATATGATTTGATACAGCATCTCATCAACTATCTATATAAATAAAAATAATTTAACAGATATGTATTCATAAAATGTAATGGCGTGATTTCTTGACCCTTGCTATTTGGCGTTATTACCCACCTCTGTGGGTAATAACGCCATGCAAACAAAACTATGAAATAAGATGGAATAATTGCATGTAGATTGCCCAATTCTAAAAATACAAACTCTACAAACTTAGAAATTGACAAATTGCATTCTAAGCAACTGAAAATGTTCATTTTTTGTGAAAGTGTAAGAAAAATAAAAGTGTGTGTGGGGGGGAGGATGAGGCAAAAGAATATCAGACCGTGAGCTTCTTTTTGCTTAAAAAGGACCGCTTAAATAGAATTATTAGAAACATTGCACAGTTTTAACTTTGTTTATTTGATTCAGTATTTAGGATGTAGCTCGGCCACTGTAGGGAATCAACCGGGGTATTAATGCCAAGGATTGGCGTTATTACCCCGTTATAGTTATTGGCTGTACATTTTAAATTACAAATTATCTCGAGAAGATATCCGAAATCTTCAACAACATTTTGAAAGTCCATGAAATGTACTAGAAATTTATGTAATTAACAAAGTATTTCCGGATAAAAAAAAAATAGTCTTCACATCACAAAACGTATCTCGGAAATTTTAGATCAAGCATTAATTTTAGTTGCTTGTAAAAACAATAAGACCTAAAAATTAAACAAATTAACTTGAAGCTGTTTCTTGTGATTTACATGACTCAAAAGCCTTCTGCGCAGAGCACGTGGGTGTCATTTACCAGATTATTTCATAGATATGCAAAATATTAGCACTTGGCATTATTATCCCGCCTGGCGTTATTACCCCGCCTGGCGTTATTACCCCGCCTGGCGTTATTACCCCAGACCACCTTATTTAATTTTTCGGCCTTTGAATATACTATTCTTTAAAAAAAATGAATTTTATTTATTTATTTATTTTGTAAAAAAAAAAGATTTTAAAATCTATGTGTTTTTTTAAAAAAATTCGATTGAGCCGAATTTTATTTATTTTAAGCACGTATTAAGTTTAATACGGGTTTTGTCGAGACCGGGATTGAAAATTTCGTCCAACGTACACCTAGAAAGAAGATAGCAGTCTCCTCCTTTATGAAAAGTACGTTAGGTCCGGCCTGGCATGTCTTCAGAAAAAAGGAACCTCTCAGTCCTGGCCCGGCCTGGGCCCAGAATACAGATTTTTTAACAGCCTCTCCAGGACGATAAAAAGCCTGAAGTTGTGAGAGCTAAATTTATAAAAAAGACGTAATCTGCATCTTAGAAAAGCATTTTTTTAAATAAATGACCGACATTTACACAGTACACTTCGTTTTTCTACATAATGAATTCCCCCCCCCCCATTAATTCTTGTCTTTAAATAATTAAGTGGTACGAATTTTTAAAGTATAAAGAACTTGAAACACGTCATTTTTGATTTTTTTACATTATAGTTTTCTTTCGGCAAATTTGAAAAAAATATTTATTTTTGAAAATATGATTTTTAAAAAAGTTATATAACTTTTTCAATAAATATTTTTAACATTTTAAAATTTAATATTAAAAAACAAAACTCTGGAACAAAACTAAAATCAGATTTTCATCTTAAATTAAATGGAAAGAAACTAAAATCCGATAAATAATGTTACGAGTTATTACGATATTTAATTATCCCATTTTTAATTAAACCAGTACTAACCACATGAAAATTTTATAAATTATATGAGAAATGTTAGAATGTGATTTTCTTAGCAAACTATAAAACTAGCCATCACAAAAAAAGGAAAAAAAAAATCAAAATTTGAACTCAAAAAATAGATTTTTGCGCGTTTCCTAGAACTGTTAATGTAACTTTGTTTTTTGAATTGCGCACATTACAATTTGTGTCTAATCCCTTAAAACCTGATGAATTTTTTAAACGGCTATAACTTAGCGAGTTTTAAAGATAAGAAGATGCAACTTTTTGTGTCTTATTCAGGACTGAATAAAGAAAATTTTTCTAATTGGAAATTTTATCCTACGGGGGCCGTATAAAAATTTAATTTTCGTACTTTTTCTACTAGACCCCCCATGAAGTCGCAATTTATCTTATCAAAAATTTCACCTTTTTTTATGAATTTTTGCAATTGGAAGTATGGGTCTATGGGCAATATTTAAGGAGATAGCCTATTGTTTCGATATTTATGACTCACCCTGTATACGATATACCGTATATGCTCTTTTGTGCTATACGTATAAACGCCGATGCCGTATTATACGTATAGTTAATCCGTATTTCGTATAATACGTATTATACTTATATTCGTATAAACGTATAATCGAGAGCACTACTTTAAAATAATTTAAAAATTACTTAAAGAATAGAAATTGAAAGAATAGAAATTGTTATGAAGAACATAGGACAAGTATTAACATCTGCTACTAAAATTGCGCCATTTTGTAAACAAGGTAGTGACAAGAAATGAAAAATTACAACTTATCGAAACAAGTTGGAAATTGCACGTGAACGTAGCAAATGAGGTGCGTTCGTACGATAACGAAGTTTTAAAAATATTCAGATCTTGCTGATATAGTAGAGCGTACTTCGGATACAGTATAGTAGTAGAAATCTTTGTGTTTCTGTGAATATGCAGGAAGTAAATTTTATTGTACCTCAGCAACATATATCTTATTCATAAAATGTGAAATAGTTGAATATAATTAAAACACGCCCCAAACAATGTTTCCCCGTATAGCATTAGGTAGTGGAATACTTTTGTGTGGCCCTGCAATTTAATAATAAAAATTCTTTGCATCACAGATTGTACAGAATGCATATTTTAGTATATATTTCATAGATTCATGCCAATTCTATTATGTTCGAATGAGTGTAACATCCTTAAAATGCATTTGAAACATTTTTCCCATTGACCGTAATGTAATGAAATACTTTTGATTGCCCCTGTAAATGATATATGCATCCGACTTTCATAACATTGAAATGACTCGACAAAATTACGTAAAAATTATATATTTTAAATTTCAAACGATTAAAATGCATTTGAAAGTTTTTTCCCCATTGACCGTAATGTAACGGAATCCTTTTGATTGTCCCTGTAATTGATCTATCCATCCGATTTTCATAAAATTTTAAATGACTCAATAAAATTATATTATGCCTGTATATGTATTTTAAATTTCAAACGATTCGGTTGGGTAGTTTTTGCGTTGTTATATGCGGACGGACAGACAGACGAACGGACTGAGCGACAACAATAGATGCTACGTATTTATATAATTACGAACGCACCTAAAAATGATCAGGCGGGAAATCGAATCCAGATCCTTGACATAAGGAGCCAATGCCAAATATTGCGAATGAGTTTGTTTGTGTTACAACAGCAAGTAAGTTACCGTTACTAAAAATCCAAAAGCTGAATTTTGAATTTTGATTCATACACTATTAGAATGCCAAATTGTCTTTTTTAGTGATTGGTACTTCAACGCAGCAAAATTAGAATGCATAACATCCATTTTTATGGATGCCAGGTTTCAGGAGGGAATTTTTATTTATCAATCTTAAATTGCTGCAATAGAAAGTTTCGACTGTACCATGAGTTTCCTGTCTGATATAAGTTTAGCAAAAATGCAATGTATATTCAAATATATAGATTATACAAGGCTTCACAAAATAAGTCGTATTTTTTTCGATTATATATTGTTAATTACAAAAATTTGGTTTTCAAATGCATTATGTATTTTCAAAATTGTTTACGACATTTTTTACTGTATTCTCTGTCCGGTAGTCGCGTGTCGGTTTTTTTGCCGCCTATATAAGTATTTTAACTCATATCCCCTTACAAATACTTTGGAGGATTAACATTCAGCTAATTTTAAATGTTTCTTCATGCCAATAATGGAGTAACAAGATATCTCTGTTTTTCTTTCAGATACACTTTTACAAGTAAAGTTGAAAATGCTGGAAAAGTCTAAGGCATTATCTCTAATGTCAGTTCCTTTTTACTTTCCCCCATTATTTCAGATCTCAATAAAAAAAATTTGTAATTTAAATAAATTGAAAATTTATAACTTGATTGAAATATCATATTAGAATGTTGAGAAATACATCATATTTTGCATTTTCTGTATGAGGGGGTAGGCAGAAAAATGACTCAGTGCGACTAATAACGTTTTGAAAACAAAGACCCTTTTTTGGGGGGCGGGGTTAAGTTGTGAAATTTTGATCGAATATTCTAAATATATATTTAATCCCTTGGGGACGAGCGACACATATACGTGCCGCAAAAAGGGCTTAAGAATCCTTGTTTATCCCCAACAGTAAAATTTTACTGTAAAATTTGTCTTATTTAATCGGAGCATTATCTGGATTTAAAAAGTTACAAATTTTTATTGTAAAAGACCGGTGACAAAACATTAAAAATTTCGTAAAAGACTCCCGTCGCGAAGGTGTTAAAGAATTAAACAATCTGTACTAGAAATACTAATTTCCGGTCTTTATTTGCTATCGTCGTGATTTTATAGATTATCAAATATCCTAAACCTGTTTGCGAGTTTTTCAAACATTTATTTTTTTTCTGGGTGAAATAGAAACTATGAAACTAATAATTGAAAAAAAAGTATGCATAATTTCTACAATTAATAAAAAAAACAGAGAATCCATGTTTTTTAATCAAAAAATAATTTCTGACTACAAAGCAAACAAACAAACAAAAAAAGTAGTAATTCGAAAGAAAATCACGTCTCCTTTTTGTTTAAACCATAATTTTAAGATAATGCCTCAATGCTGAAATTGTAACAAGTTCTTTAATACAATAAAAACACCAAATTTTGGCATAATTGTATTCTTTGTTGCCAAATGAGAAGTTGTTCAGTGAACAGATTTATAAATTATGCACACATATAGTTTTGATCGCATAATGTTAAATTCAGTGGTAATATTGTATAACCAAATTCAATGTCTAAAGATTTTTAAACATAATTCAAGAACTACTTTGTCGGATATTGTGATACGTTATGTTCGCGAATTCAAGGTATTTAGAAATAAATTTCTGTAAAAATTTTTATGAACTACAATGCATCTTTTTCGCATATTATTTAAAAATTGTAGTTGGGAGCAGTTTTCCCAGCAGTTTTTGATTTATGCTGAAAAACAACGACACAAGAATTTTCATTCTTTGTTGTTACAGAAAAAAATTTATTTCATAAAACCTATTAATTAATGTACTGAGACCCGGTAAGTTTAACGGATCTTAGTAATTTGTCGGAATCATTTATTTAAAAATTTTATACCCAAAATAATTTTTTCATTAAAATGAAATCATAATTTTTTTTTATATAATTCACTCATAAAATTATATCGGAATCATGATATAATGGAATTTTACTTTTAATTGTGTTTTGAACTTCAAAATTAGTTCATGTTTAATTTTTAGTTTCTCTGTAATTATTTGTACAGACTTTGTGAAATTTTGAATTTGAGCTAATTTGAGTGCTGAAATTAAAATTGGTAAAGTTCACATACTTTTTACGATGAAAACGGTCTTTTAATTTCTTTAAATGCGAATAAAAAAAACCCATAATGTTGTATTGAAGGCCTATTTTGGTTTATATCAGCAACAATTTGGTTTTTTTTTAATTTATGGCATATTTTCCCTCTATATATTTTTTTCATTAATGCCTCAAATTGCCTCAATCAATAACGCCATTTGATACACATTAACGATAACGAGCAAATCCTTATTCAATAGTAAATCGTATCTCATGAAAGACAGTATTTTAGAAATTTCTAATCAAATTCTCGATTACTTTATGTATGTTTAATTATATATGTATTTATATTTTTTTAGCTCACAGCCCACATAGCATGCATGTTCACAGTGACGTCACAGTGACGTCACTGTGAGTCACTGTGGTCACGTCACATCTGTGACCAAAATGCCACTCCTCAGTGACGTCACATTGTGACTGAAATGTGACGTCACATCTGTGACCAAAATGCCACCTCTCAGTGACGTCACATTGTGACTCAGATGTGACTTTCTTAGAAAACTTTAGAAAATTACAAAAATTCTCCAAACCATGTTATTTACTGGTAAAAAAACGTGTTTTCTGGCATTGCAGAAGAATATTGTGCAATCGCTCTTATGTCACACATTACATGCACTGCATGTAACATGTACGTCATATCACATATATGAGATAAACCTCCCATCATATGAAACTAAGCACCCAGCAATGAACCTATCAGTGAAACTTCCATTTAAGGAAATTTCTCGTTACACTTAAATGCTTCGTTATGAAAAAAATATCGTTGAATAGAAATCCACGAAAATTCATGAAATTTGTATAGTAAACTACAAATAAAAATGGAAATATTATAAAACTGTGTTTTAATTTGGATAGTACTTTTTGTAATGCAATATAACCACATAAAAAAATCATTAGTATAATATCTAAAAAACCGCGTAATAAAGGAAGGGAAACAAAAACTGAATCGCAGCGTTCTAATTCTCGTTTTCTCTTGTATTTCAAATCGAAAAATTAAAAAAAAAATTCGAATATTACTTTGTGTGCGATCTCTTATGAAAGATACACTCATAAAAACTTTCGCATCTTTTTTAAGTATTCAGAGAATGGACCTATAATATTTTCGCGGAACTAGAATCCCTTTCTTAGCATATCGAAAAATTTTCGCATTTTTCCCTTTTTATTTAAAAGATAAAATAAATACATAATTTCAATTCGTACAATCCGCTGAAATATATTCACCAATCAATCTTAACAGCAATCTATCCTTTTGAATATTGTGCATGCACGGAAGTGCAACAAATTTTGCTAAGAAGATTTTTTTTTTAATATGAATATTAATTTAAATGTTAATTGCGTTCTAAAAGAAGGTTCAACAGAAAATTAAAAAAGTAGATAATTTCATTAAATATGCGCTTCGTTAAATGAAAGTTCCACTGTATTTTGAAACTAATTGAAAGTAAAATAGAAATGCGTGAAAAAAAAATTTAACTCAAAATTTTAATTAGGGATACCCTCATAAAACTAATGCGCATGCGCATTCAACTTATAAATCTTCGAAGCTCAAACAACCAATAATAACAAAAAATCACCTGCTTAAAAAATATCGTTTGGCAACAACCAGAATAGTTGACACTAGTGTATTTATTCTTTAGAATATTAGGCCAGCTGCTCTAGTAACTTTGTTATGATGTTATGCGTGTATATTTAGTACGTAAGTTGAAAATTTTTAAAAAGTTATGCAGAAATGCGATCAGTTGACATTTTATATAAAATGCCGGTCCGAAAAAATACATTGTCAGTGGCGTTTCGTTAATATGAGCGCGCCAATGTCAATGTACTTCATTCGGACATTCCGACTTCGAAATTATCTTCGCTATTTGGATTATGAAACTTGAATTAGAGGATAATGCCGTTAAGAAAGAGGTAAGAAAATGTTATTTTTCCTGCTTTTTTTATAATGATTTCTGTGAATTTCGTAAAAAAACATGTTATAAAAGGAATAAGTATCATATTAATTTAACTTTTTTGAATCCACTTACCTTAGTAAATTCAATAAATTTAACATTTATTTTGTTGAAATACGGAACAGCATGTCAACGATTTGAAAATAGTTAATAACATTATTTTTAAAATGCACTTTAATCACATTTTTTTAATTACATGGTTAAAATCAAATATTAATAAATTTAAAAATGTATGCATAATCAAAAGTTAACGTTATAATTAATATATAAAGGAGTTTGGGGTTGTTTAACTGTTGAAAATAGTGATAAATATATTAATTTATGCACTAATATTGCAAAAACAAATTTTTTAAAACTTCGAACTAGAAGGATTCGAACTAGAGACCCTCGATGTATGCTGCCAATGCTCTTCCAACAGAGCAACTTAGCACGCACAATTCACCCAGAGAAATATCATTATATACTCATACGAATAGTATGCATTTATCATACGAGTAGTTTGAAAAAAAATTAAAGTATTATTACATAGGGTTATATATAATAATGATAAGTATGCGTTCGTATTCACTGTGTGAATTGTGTGCGTCAGATTCTTCCAGGATAGTTCAGTCGACAAAGTATTGACAATTTGCGCGAAAGACTGCTTAGTTCGAATCCTGACCTGGACACTTTTTCAATCAGTTGGAAAATTACAACAAAAGATAATTAAAAGATATAGGGTAGATGCTCCAGTTTTGGCAACTGCACAAGTTTTGGCCACATTGGAATGATTTACCCTCTATTTAGGCTGTAAATTGATTTTAACAAATTATATGCATTCTTACTCCTTAATCTAACACTCTTTTATTATTTTCAATCCCAGTTGTTTATTTTTTGATAAAAAATGACTTGCAAAAAAAAAAAAAAAAAAAAAAAAAAAAAAAAGTGTAAAACTATAGTGTGCACTCACATATATTAAGGTTTTTGCTTAGGTAACAAGTTTTCACAATCTTTCAATATTAGGGATTTATCGAACTTTATTTGTTCTGAAACAGATTGCTATGAAGCTTTATGAAGTAGGCTTTCTCTCTGTTGCAATTTCATATTTAAATTAATTATTTTTACAGCTTAAAGTAGGGGTGGCCAAAACTACTTGCTTTACGTGCTAGTACGTGCTTTAAATTTGCTATGTGTACCAGTTGTGGCCATTGTGTGGCCAAAAATGGCACAACAATATGCTCCACTTTTGGCCACAAGACTAATTATAGTGAAAATTTCAGCAATATATTTAGAAATGTTTTATGACTTATAAATTTAAAAGTTCAATAAAATTACAGCATGATTTAGTGGTTTCTTGTATTTTTTCAAAACAAAATGAGGAAGTTGCATAACTTTTGCAAAATTTCAAGCACATGAATTTAGAAATAACAAATAATGTGAAAATCTTTATACTATAAATAGGATTCATTTTAACAAGTTTAAAAAAGACAATTCTGTACTCTTAAAAATGGTCTAGATTAAACACTGTTATAAGATAGGAAGTAAAATTATGGCTTTTCAAAATTCATTGTCAGCTTTTCAAGATGGTTAAGTTTTGTAGTATCTCGTTCTACCTTGCAACACAAGTTTACAGAATGGAGACCAGTTTTTACTATTTTTGAATCTCAAGTAATAGGGTTGTGCTATTTATGATGGCCAATTATCTATATGAGAGATATGGGCCAAAAAAGAAGGGAGATGCCCTCTGTGAAGGTCTTTCTAAGATCCTAGCCAATATTTACACAAGGAAATCTAAGGTTTGAAGAAAACTAACTCCAAATGATTAGGCTGACAGGCAGCTAAGTACGAGGAATTCAAGTTTAAAATCAGTTGAAAAAAATGGATTTTAGAGATTGTCAAAATACTATACTAAAATGGAATAATTTCAAGATTCTAATCATATAACTGTAAATATTGGTATAGTATAACATATGATATATATAAATGAAAATATGCAAAATGTTAAAATAAGCTTTTTATGTCCTATAAGTCTTTTTTATGAATTAAATATATTTTTTGTTTTTAAATTTAAATGTTCAGTTAAAATCAGCTTAAGTATATTTTATTCGATGTTTTTATGATTTCATTTAAAAAAATGCAAATCTTTTTTATACAGCAAACAAATATCTGTGTGGTAAAACAGATTTTGCACAAAAATGCTTTATTTTTACTTATTATCAGTTAAAATGTTTGCAAAATTACAAGATATTAGGGCGGCCAAAACTGGTGCAGGGGTGGCCAAAACTGGTGCAAATTGAAAGAAATTACTTAACGAGTTATTACTCACAATCTAAAATATTTGATAGAAAGTTATTATAATTAACAGAAAGACAACTAAATTTACTAAAGAATACTGTTATTGCGATTTAATATGCTTTATTCAGTCTAAAACTATAAAATTTCCATTTCAACTTTTCTCTTAATGTGGCCAACACTGGAGCATCCACCCTATATATTTATAGACATCAGGATTATTGGTCAGAAATATTGGCAAGCTGTACAGTTTTAGATATGTGCTGAAATTTGTGGATATTAAAGCGAGTAAAAGTTTTTTTTTTAAAAAGTTCAAAAAGATTAAACAGTTTGAACAGCATATTACAAAATGTGTGTCAGTTATAAATAAAATTGAAGCTATGCAATTTTCAGCATGTGGGGAAAATATATAAATATTTTTGAAAGGCAATATTTTTCAAATTTTAAAAACAACACCAGAGTTGTAAGGCATGTGAGGTAAATCGAATTTTTAACTTTAATTTAGAAGAAAGTCTCCTTACTGCAGGTAACTATTTTATATATTATACAGTATTTGTTCATAAATTGTCAATATATGATTTTAGGACTCAAACCCTATTTTAACAGAACATGGCGTGGAGTAATAGCTTCAGCAGATCCTGTTTCTTTTAAATTGTTAGAGAATCGTTAAGAAAAGTTAAATCGTCACAGAATCATCACAGTGTTAACGAAAGTTTTGTCACAAACGATCTGCATCGTGAGTCTAAAATAATGGGACAAACTTTAAGGGAGGTGGTAGAGCTCACTATAATAAATAATTATGGCATAGAAATGTATGACTGGAAGTGACGCGTTAAAACGCCACACTAGTCACTGTAAAAGACACGGATTATAATGTTAAGTGTATGGGAGCGCTATTTTCAAATATCTCGCTAAAATTGTAATATTTTCGCATATTTTTTTTCCATAGGATAGCTGAGGACGACCTGCAACTGGGCTGGTTTTTACTTTTTTGATTTTGGTTACAGATTAAGAGCCCACAATAATTCAGAACGAGTTTAAACCGGTTCTAAAACTGAAACTATTGTAATATAAAAAAAATATAACCAAAATCGAAAAAGTAAAAATTAGCCTAGTTGTGGATCGTCCTCAGCTATCCTATGGAAAAAATATCATGTAAAATATTGAAATTTGAGCAAGATATTTGAAAACAACACCACCCCCCCATAGACATAACATTACCATCCGGGTCTTTTTTGGTGACTAGTGTAGCGTCTTGACGGGTCACTTCCGGTCATATATTTCTGTGCCATCATTATTTGCTATAGTGAGTCCTACCGCCCCCTCAAAGTTTGTTCCATGATTTTGGACTCACCCTGTATTTCACAATTTGGTCACAATGTCACTTGAAAGCATTGTCACTTTCGTCACAATTACGTCACAATGTTAATGACAAAATCGTCACAAATGACACACTTTTCACAAATTGGTCACATTGCGACGTCACAATGTGGTCACAATGTGACGTCACAAACAAGCTCTAAAACGGCCATAACGACTTCACATTTTAGTCACAGTGACTTCACATCGACGTCACGTGACGTCACATCGACGGTCACAAAGTCACAATGTGACTTCACAACGACGTCACCGTGACGTCACCATGTCTTACGGGAGGCTATCATAGCCTGAGAGCTTATGTACCCGTCCGTTCTGTATGTATGTTCGTATGTACGTAACGCGATAACTCATGATAAAAATATCGGATCCACTTGAAATTTTGTATGTAGGTATATCCTGACAAGGCGCTTCCCTGATTAGTTTTTGGAGTTCATTCGATCTGTATAAGAGGGGGAACGGGGGGCTCATGCCCCCCGTTAGTTGATATAAATGGGATTTTCATGCAGAATTAAGTTTTCAAAATTTAGATTAGGATCATTCTGATGAGGCGATTCCGTGACTGTTATTAGGTGTTCATTGAATAAGTATAAATAGGGGGAACAGGGGTTCTAATCCCCCCCCCCCCGTTAGTTGATATAAATGGGATTTTCATGCAGAATTAAGTTTTCGTTCAAAATTTAGATTAGGATCATTCTGATGAGGCGATTCCGTGGCTGTTATTAGGTGTTCATTGAATAAGTATAAATAGGGGGAACAGGGGTTCTAATGCCCCCCCCCCCGTTAGTTGATATAAATGGGATTTTCATGCAGAATTAAGTTTTCGTTCAAAATTTAGATTAGGATCATTCTGATGAGGCGATTCCGTGACTGCTATTAGGTGTTCATTGAATAAGTATAAATAGGGGCAACAGGGGTTCTAATGCCTCCCCCCCTCTTAATTTATATAAATAGGTTTTTCAAGCAGAATTTTCAGATTTCGTTCAAATCTCTGAATCGTTTTGGAAGTTTAATGGTTAAGTATAAAAGAAGGGGATAACTCCTTTTAAATTATATAAATTCTAAATGGGTTTTTATTAAGAATTATCTAATTTGCTCTGAATTTTGGATATAGATTTTTTATATGATAAAGCATGTCTTTGATAGTATAGGAGGTTCAATGATTAAGTATAAAAAAAGAGGAAAGGTTAGTGCTGTTTCCCCTTCTTAATTTTTTTTTCGAACGGAATTAACCCTTGAAAATATAAGGCTTTAATGTACAATTAGTATTTGTAGCCTGTGAGCTCAATGCCATCAGTTTAACTGGGCAGTATTCTTTATTTCATTAATGCCTCAAATTGCCTCAAACAATAATGCTATTTGATAATCATTTTACCGTTGACGAGCATGTAATTATTCAATGATAAATCGCATCCCATGAAAGACAATATTTTAGAAATTTTTAATCAAATTCTGAATTATTTTATGTATGTTTAATTATATATACCTTTATATTTTTTTTCATTAATGCCTCAAATTGCCTCAAACAATAACGCTATTTGATAATCATTCTACCGTTGACGAGCATGTCCTCATTCAATGGTAAATCGCATCCCATGAAAGACAATATTTTAGAAATTTCTAATCAAATTCTTAGTTCCTTTATATATGTTTAAAGCGTAAACAAAATATACCATTCAATGATTTCATGTTGAATCGATTTCCATACATGCAATAAAAGGATTTGCCTTACAAATCTGCAAAATCTTAAATATTTCGAAAATCCTTAACAAAGTTCTGATAGTTATTTAGATAAAATGAATTACTAAATGCAATTACTAATAGCTCTGAATACATAATAATACTGCTTTAGCTAACTATTATAAGCAACAAACTCCAATTTCATTATTTGCTAACGATTGCAGTAGCGTAATGGGAATTCTGAATGTTGAATTTTGTCCGAATTAAATTTTGATATAAATGAAAACGCAGATTGTTTACGAATTCTAAATATTATGTTAATAATGGTCGCATCATAATTCTAATACCTTGTTTACTAAGTCAATAATATTGTGTTATTAAGGGTCATATCATAATTCAAAATATCTTTAATAGAGAAGCGGACAATGAGAAAAGTATGACGATGTAAGGCGTACAAATTTATTTACTCCCAATGCGTATTGCAGGTTAGTTTAAACATATTTACGTTTTATAATTCATTGCAAACAAACTCCTTTTAGATCTACTTTAGGAACAAAGAGTCAATTAAAGTAATAAAACTTTGTATAAATCATCATAAAATCATAACAATTTAAAAGACGCGTATCGAGATAGAAAATATAACATATCTTCATCAGTCACTGTAAACACATCTCCATAAAGAGACTATAGGTAACATAAATAGTAAATTTTAGAAATTTTATCTATTTTTTCTCACATTTCGAGTGAAAATTTTATAACAATATGTTTTGTTTGACTGTTTTGGCATTATTATTATTATTATTATTATTATAATCAAATGTTAGCGTTTATATTAAGGTACTTATAATAAGCATAAAAAGTATTTATAATAAGAAGGTGAGGATTGTAGCTGGTATCAGTATATAAAGAATGAAAAACAACCCTTGTTTGAACCCAATATTATGCAGTGTACAGTAAGGTCATTTCAAGGCCTCTAAGACCCCATAATCAACGCGATGAAATCTAAGTTGAAATTACATTAAATACATAAAAAGGGGGGGGGGCAGAATGGTCGAGCTGCCCTCTTCCCTCCTTTAATGGCATTCCGCTGTTGAAGGTCAGGAGATGAGGTACATCTCTTGCCCCTCCTCTATTTTTATTCCAAGTTTTTAATATAATTTTAAATTAGATTTTATTTCACCTATGATAGGGTCTTAGAGGCCTTGAAATGGCCGTATGCATTACATAATATTTTTATTTGTGTCCAAATAAACAT
Source organism: Maratus speculifer (assembly GCA_964019185.1). NCBI lineage: Eukaryota > Metazoa > Arthropoda > Arachnida > Araneae > Salticidae > Maratus > Maratus speculifer. Next base: position 333,862,597 of record OZ025292.1, read on the forward strand.
TGCTTTTCAGTCTTCATTTGTAATAAACATTTTTCGGTACTTATTTAAAACAATAATGATTTTCAGATAAATTTAATAAATACATTTACATGTATTAGGTTTCTAGAGTATATTTTATATAGCTAAATGTATAATAAAAGTATTTCAAGCACAAACTTGAGCTATATTTTATTTCCTCAATCGCATTCGTAGTAGTTTACTTCACGATTTTAGATTATGCAGCAGATTATACGATAGCACTTATTACATAATGCTAACTTAGAAACTTGCCTTTAACATATCAATTATCTTTTCTCGGGGTTAATTTATAAATTGTCCACAGAAATAAATGTAGCACATCTATTTAATGCACGACAGGCACATATACAAGGTGATTAAAAAAAACGTTGACAAAATGATATGACAAATCAAGCATAAAACAAGGATAAAAAATCACATAGGAATATAGACTCGCAAACCACTTATTGAGTCACAAATACAGGGTCTTTCATTTTAGTTACATCCGGTTTGCCCGTAATGATTTCGAGGAAAATAAAAGTATTGTAATAAAAATGCAACGACATGTACCTTATTTTGTGTGAAAGGTGATAACGTTACGAAAACATCTGAAAAAACATCTTGTATAAGCAATAGATGATACCGTATAAACTGATTATCACAGTCCAAAATGTGATGTGTCAAGTGCATATTGCTAGCGCGAATAATGCAAACTTCTACCACTTTTGTTTCGTGTTATCACACTTAAAACAAAGCTGAGAATGTCTGATAAATGTCTTATTATAATATACGTCAGTTTTCTGAAACATATTACCGTCCACTCAAATTGAATTAATGTGAAACGCCCTGTATTTGTGTCTCAACAAGTGGTTGGAGGCCTTATGTTTCTATATGATTTTTTTATCCTTGTCATATGCCTGATGATCTCAATAAAAAAAAATTTGTAATTTAAATAAATTGAAAATTTATAACTTGATTGAAATATCATATTAGAACATTGAGAAATGCATCATATTTTGAATTTTCTGTATGCGGGGTTGGGCAGAAAAAGTTCTCAGCGCGACTAATAACGTTCTGAAAACAAAGACCCTTTTTGGGGGGGCCGGGTTAAGTTGTGAAATTTTGATCGAATATTCTAAATATATATTTAACCCCTTGGGGACGAGCGACACATATACGTGCCGCAAAAAGGCTTAAGAATCCTTGTTTATCCCCACCAGAAAAATTTTACTGTAAAATTTGTCTTATTTAATCGGAGCATTTTCTGGATTTAAAAAGCTACAAATTTTTATTTTAAAAGACCGGTGACAAAACATTAAAAATTTCGTAAAAGGCTCCCGTCGCGAAGGGGTTAAAGAATTAAACAATCTGTACTAGAAATACTAGTTTCCGGTCTTTATTTGCTATCGTCGTGATTTTATAGATTATCAAATATCCTAAACCTATTTGTGAGTTTTTCAAACATTTATTTTTTTTCTGGGTGAAATAGAAACTATGAAACTAATAATTGAAAAAAAATATGCATAATTTCTACAATTTAGAAAAAAAAAAGAAAAAAAGAAATAATATATATACTTTATATGTGCATAATTTATAAATCTGTTCACTGAATAACTTCTCATTTGGAAACAAAGAATACAATTATGCCAAAATTTGGTGATTTTATTGTATTAAAGAACTTGTTACAATTTCAGCATGGAGGCGTTATCTTAAAATTATTGTTTAAACAAGAAGGAGACGTGATTTTCTTTCGAATTACCATTTTTTTTTGTTGTTTGTTTGTTTTGCTTTGTTTTTCAGAAATTATGTTTTGATTAAAAAACATAGATGCTCTGTTTTTTTTCTTTTTTTTCTTAATTGAGATAAGGGCCTATTTATGCGGCGTTATACCTATTATGCCTTATTATAGCAATTATGCGGTGTCGCATCAGATTGGCGGCATTACCTGCATTTGAAAAAATCAATACTATCTCCACAACTGTGACAAAACGGGGATAACGCCAATTACAGATGATAGAGCAACCTAGATTATAGTTAAGCCTACAAGATAAGACACTTGCAGCAAAATTTGTAAAAGAAACAGCAATAGCCTCACTAATGACAGAAATGAAAGATTTAACAAGCTTTCCAGAATTTATCAATCCTATGTTAAAGAAATATGTTGATGCTTTCTGTTTTCCTTATCTATTCTTTCCTCTAGCAGGCAGAGGCTGACAATATAGTATTTACTTTATTTTATTTTTGTTTTGTTTTATTGTACTTATATTGTCACCATTAACTTGCAAAATAATAACAGTATAAAAGAAAAAGTCAAAAATATTCTATTGAAAACGTAAATATGTAAATTTACGAGATAAAAATGGAAAACATCCATTGCGGGTATTGTATTCACATCGAATTTTATAAAGTTTTTATCGGTTTCTCCTTTTTTTTTATTTATAATTCTAATATTTCTAAATACATATAATTCTGAAAATTTGTAAAAACCATTTTTCTCCATTTGTAATTTTATTATTACTTCTTATATATTGATAATGTAAATATAATTGAACGGGTTGTACATTATTTAAATTTAAAACATCCGTTTTATTTTCTCTGTGATAAAGTTCAAATGTGTAAATTTTAACAGATTAACGTTTGTTACTACTTGGATTGTAATGACTCCCTAAATTAATGAAACATCGATTATAAAAACTTTCTTATCAAATGGGAATATTTTGGATATTTTCTGAGACTTGTATAGAGAAATATTTCGTATAATTTATACTATACCACTGCTTTATGTACCTTGAATTCTAATTATACTGTATTTACTTGATACATAGCATTCAAGAAGAATTAGCTTGTTTTCTGTTGCAGTTATATCGTTCATTCTTTATGAATGAAAAATAAATTCCGTGTACTGTTAAAGAATGTATACATTGCAACATTAGAAGAAGATAACAATAAGCTAGACACTAGTTAAGTATTCCAATGTTGCGACATTTGTTTCAATTGTCACTAAAGTTGCTGAGGTCGTACTCGCAATTGTTGTTAGGTTTAAGCAAATGTTCTGTTACTCTGTCCTAGATATATTATGAAATCATTCATAAAAAAATCCTTTATTAGAAGCTTTAAAATGTATTTTCTTCTATAACCAATCACTAGATTAAATATTTAATAATCATGTGCAGAAATGTTAAATCAAAAGCAAAAGCTTATTTACAAACAAAGTAATGCGTGATACATTTTATTTTAAAAAGCAAGCGAAGTTAATTATGCTGAATACGAGGATGATCCAGAAGAAATGGGTAGAGATCGACCGAAAATACGGTTTCGGCCCAAAATCTGAGTTTCGTTAAAAGCACATTTATGTTAAAAATGTCGCCAAAATTTCAGTCAGACCAAAAATCAAGCGAAAATATCTGCATTACAAAAATCTCCCGTCTTCGAAATTACTAAAATTTCTCATTGATTTACGCTGTATCAGCTCAAGTAAGACATTATTTATTTCTATGAAATTGACTGTTTATGGGTGTTCTCAACTGATCCGCTCAACAAGCGAAAAACGTTTTGACACATTTACAAATACATTTTTTAACAGAAAGACATAAAATTTTAATGCCTGACTATGAAAGCGATTTCGAATTGAACTTATTTTTCCATGTTATGATAATTAAATTATTTATCGAGTTATAAGTTATTTCGATGACGCAATCACCCGTTTTAGGTAGTTTTCGTATAAAATACTACCTATTGCAATCGCACCAGTTTATCTATCTATCTATCTATCTATCTATCTATCTATCTATATATATATATATATATATATATATATATATATATCACTTTTTTATGGACACGATAACTTCTATAATTCTTCACCAATCTCCACCAAACTGGTACATAAAATCAAAGGGGGTAAAATCTCGGCTAAGCGCGTTAATGGGCAAAATCGGACCAAGGGGGTCGGAATAAGGCCATAACTTGTTTATTAAAGTAGATATCGAATCGGTTTAAAGTTTATATTACTTCTTAAAAATGGGCCAAAAGTTTATGCATGATTTTTGATATACAGATTTTTGATAAATGTGGAAGTGGGCTCAAGGGGCAAAAAAAACAGGGGTTTTGAGAGAAACAAATTCATAACTTCGTCAATTTTCAAGATATCAAGTCCAACTAAATTCTTTGTAAATGTTCTTAAAATTATTTAAAACTTTTGTATTTAAAAGTTTTTGATAGGATCAACTTTTACCCATGAAAAAAATTAAAAACGAAAACAAAAGGGCGAAGAAAAAAGAGAAAAATCCATAACTCCGTCAGTTTTTACGATATCAAATCTGATTAAATTTATTTTACATCTTCTCAAAAATATCTACAACTTTTATATTGACAAGTTTTGCATAGGACCAATTCGTATAGAAAAATTAATTAAACAAAAATAGTAGTTGGAGAAAAAACCTCAAATCCAAACTGCTTATATTCTGACTCATTTTTAAATTCATTTTTGATTTTAAACGCATCCAAATGGTAGATCCTCTTATTTAGAAACTGTATAAAGTGACGCACTGGTCAATTTTCTGATAAAGACAGGATATATTTCAAAAAAGGCTATCAAAAAGGATATTTTGAACAGAATTTCCCAAAGTCATCGGGACTGAAAATTGAAGTTCAAATAAGAGATTGCGTTTTTTTTTTTCTGACTCGATTTTAAATCCATTTTTGTTCTCAAACGCATCCAATTTACAGATCCTCTTATTTAGGAACTATGTAACGCGATGCGTTGGTCAGTTTTTTGATAAAGACGGAATATATTTCAAAAAAGGCTACCAAAAAGGGTATTTTGAACAGAATTTTCCGAAATCATCGTGATTGAAAATTTAAGGAAGTGTTCAAATAAGAAGTTGCGTTTTTTTCAGACTCGTTTTAATATCTATTTTTGCTCTCAAACGCATCCAATTTACAGATCCTCTTATTTAGGAACTATATAATGTGATGCATTGATCGTTTTTTTTTTTTTTTTGATAAAGACAGAATATATTTAGAAAAAGGGCTACCAAAAAGGGTATTTTGAACAGAATTTCCTGAAGTCTTCGTGATTTGAAAATTTAAGGAAGTTTTCCCATAGCAAATTGCGTTTTTATGACTCGTTTTAAAATCCATTTTCGCTCTCAAACGCATCCAATTTACAGATCCTCTTATTTATGAACTATATACTGTGACGCATTGGCCAGTTTATTGATAAAGATAGAATATATTTTTAAAAATGCTGTCAAAGTGAGTATTTCGCACAAAATTTTCCGAAGCAATCATGATATAAGAATTAAGGATGTATTCAAACAACAAATCGGTTTTTTTATGACTTATTTTTAAATTCAATTTTTTTCTCAAATGCATTCAACTGACAGTTTCTTGTTATCTAGGAACTGTATAATACACTGTTTTGGTCGATTTTTTAATAAGTTCAGAATTTATTTCAAAATATGTTGTCAAAATGGGCATTTGAACTAAATTTTTCTTAAGATGATTCTGATAAAACCAGTTTTTGCTGAAAAATTAAATTCAAAATTTTTCATAAACGGCCAAATGAAGTTATTAAACTGGGTTTATGTCTAATCATATATATATATATTTTTTTTTTTTGAAATGAGCATTCTTCGAAAACTACCTCCGCCTATAGGCCAAGCCGACAGGGATTTTTCTCCTCCTTTTCGACCGGTTTTTCTGCTTTCGTCGGGAAATATGCCCAAAAGTGTCAATTTTGAAGGCTTGTTATGAAAAATTTATTGTGTTTTTTATAAAACAAAAGAATGAATGCAATTTGACAGTTTCTGAATAATAACATCCGCTACTTTCATGCATTTCCGAACAAAAATAAATTAATGCATGTGTCACAAAGTTGCCCTTTTTGATTCAAAAACACCTTTATCAGTCATGTCTAACTCAAGGCGCGAGAGCAAATTGTAAAGCAAGCAATGCATGTATGACTAATATTTGAATACAATTTTCACGTATTGCAGACGTAATAGTACTAGAAACTGTTAGTTTGAAACCACAGAAGTATTTCGAATACATTTTAAAATACTTCTACTATTAAATATGATCATCGCCGAAAATAATCGTAAAAGATAAATCTGAGTATATGTATATCTAGATCATTTTCAATAAGATTAAAACCATGTAGTTGAAAAATTATTCTGTGTCATAGATGAATTATTTACATTTTATTTTAAAATAAAATTAACATTAATATTAATATTATTAATATTAATTTTAATTTCGGTCAATATATCCATCTTTAAAATAAAGCATAAAAAAAGTCTTAGTTAAAAAGTTTTAATGCAATTTCACAAGAAAAGAGCGTGATGTCCATGGAAAAGAGATAAACTCATCAAGGGTCTGCGACCGCGACGAATTACACATTACTTTGCCACACATTTTACCTTCGTGAAATTTATTATTTATAAATGTTGGGAAATGATGGTTAATTTAAGACAGCAGTAGTGCGAAACTGGCATAGCTGAGTACAACATGGACAGAAAGAAGCAAATCTGTATTGTAAAGCTAAAAGGATATCCTAAAGCTAAACAAATATAATAAATTTCTTAAGTTGGGAAGTGATTAAGTGGAGAAATAAATTAAGTTTCTCTTGTGCAGTGAAAAAAAAATTAATGTTTACTTAGTTTTTACAACTAAACGGTCGTTATTTTAAGGATCACCTTTCCTTGTATATCTATCGTTGGCAACAATACTGTGCAATCAATGCAATATACATTATTGCAGACAGCGCAATAGTTCAGCATCCTTCATTTAATTTTATATTAAAATTAATGATTTCTTGCTTATACTTGTTTGTTATATTGCTAAGTGTACAGTCATAGGAAAAAAAGTGAACACTCCTAATAACTCCTCAACATATTATTGTAGAAACAATTACTGGTACCGAACGATTGGAAATAATGTCTATATTTAAATGATGTACATACAGTTTGGTTAGGGGGGCATCTACATACTAAAACAAACCCAAACTTGATTTTTCAATGGCAAATCACAACTTTAAAAAATATTTCAAATCTTCAATTTAAACTACGCATATACACCACATTATTAGTCATTTGAATGATAAATTTTCGAATTATAAATGCATAAATTTTAGTGCAGCTATGTCAAATTGCATTTTTATATTTTTATTAATATCTCTTAAAATTATTCTCCTAATGTGCTAATTTTTTATGCGTTTATAATACTAAAATGACCAAACATAAATACGCTGTGCTTGCATTTTTTTTATAATTTTAATATGAATTATGAATTATGAAATTAATATTAAAAAAACATTATGAATTGCAGTTTACAATTTCTTTGGTGGGTTAAGCTTTAATAAATCATATTTTAAGGATATCTAAAATTTAAAAAATTTTCTTCCAAGTACTTTTTTAATTATGCTTAAAAATGACAAAATAATGGTCTAAGGAGCCGCCTACGATAGATATGACTAGATATTTTGAAACTTCTTTTGAAACTTCTTATGCTATTTTGTAATCTACCATGCTTCAATCACTGCTTGAGTGCCGCCTAAGATGCCTTCATAAAAAAAAAAAACTCTCGGTCAACAATCGAGAATGAAACTCCAATTTAGATACAGACTCTAAAATATGCTCGTTTTAAATTAATTCATCGGAAAATTATCGTATGAATTGCATTAAAAATTATTTTTAGGCTAATTGAAGGATGTAGAATTCATTAATGTTGTTAGAATTGGATACTGCTACTAAAGAAAAGAAAGTTATGGTTCGTTTTATTATGTAGATAGTCCGTGAGGCAAATTTTTAAAGTATCACATAAATGTGAACTTTATTTTCAATCGGTTGGTACCAATAACTTTCTTCTACAATACTTTTTTGTAGTATTATTAGGGGATGGTTGATTTTTTTTCCACTACTGTACATTAAACTAATAATGCCACACTTTGTTTTGCGGTTAGTGATGTTTTAAATTCGCTGATTGATTACTGAAAACATCTATAAGCTCTAACTACAGAACAAAAGATATTGAAATAGCTACTACTTCTGATAATAGTTACCTGTGGCGATTGCAATGTTTGGTAACATTTCCATAAGTAATTAGTGATGTATTTAATACATTGATTGGTTAAATGAAATAAATAAAATAAAATTAGGACATCTAATAAAATTATTTTTGGATGTAAAACATCATGCTATTAAAAGCAACCACTCTATCATTCTGTAATTTACTTTCTTTCGTTATGTCTCATAGTTGATGAGATAGCTTTAAATAATTTATTTTTTTCCCAAGGAAATTTAATGTCTGTGTATATTCTATTTCGATCTGGTCAAATATTATTCGAACATATCCAGATTTACTTTTCACCCTGTATTTTCAGAAATGTATCTTCAAAAAACAGAGTGACAAAAAATATCCCAAGGAAAGTTCAGTTTAAAATAAAGAATCTATACCACTAAAATTTTTATTAACCTGAAACACTCGCTATTTCCCACGTTGCATACGATTTATATTTGGCCTCCTATGATTCTAAAAAATAATCATCGCATAATGTAAACGCAGCCAATTATATGAAATTATACGGCTGAATACCGATAGATAATAGACTGAATTTCATATACGAAGTCCGACGCAGCCATATATCACCTTGTAAAATAAAAGTATCTGATGCACGTTAAATTCATGCATGAATTGTCTGTCTACGGTGAAATTAACCAGATGAGGGTCCCTTCATTTGATCTGGAATCTAAATTACTGGATCGCTAGTAGTGTGTAGGTTCCCACAATCACTAAAATTTGCGTTACTAAACACAACATAATTTATAATTGTCTTCAAGTAAAAAAATGCATACAGAAGCGTGAGAAAAAACGACTGTTATAGAAAATTTAAAAGCAAACGGTAAAGGAATTTTAAGGGTAAAAATAGTGGCTTTTAGCTAAAATCAGAAAAATGTCAATCGACAGTTGAAGAAATCGCAGAATGATCATAAAACTCTTCGACGCTATCTTTTCATTTCGGTAAAAAAGAAGTTGCATAGGACGACGAACAATTTTAATATCTGTGAAAACAAACATTGGATACAAGCTTCTTAGAATAATGCAATGCTAAAAGACATGAAAGGCAAAGAAAACGGTCTAATATGCACACTACTATTGTAGGGGCTCGTTTGTTATTAATCGAAAACGTTTTTTTAACAAATTTGAAATTCATAATCGACATGATAATCAGATTTCTCCCAAAAGATATTCTGGGTAACCAACTTTTATTAACAAGGAAGGGCAGCAAAAGTTTTAATCAACTATGGACTAGAATGTAAATAATTCGTCAGACTAAATCGTTTGTATTTGTTGATTAAACCGTCAAATGTAACCAACGGACTAACCGGGAATACATCTTGGCTATGTTTTGTTTCTTTTATGTCTTTAAATTTTTATTTATTTTATGTCTTGTATTGGGTATGAAAAATTAAATTTACCAAGTCAGTTGTTTTCCAATATACAGAAAAGTTGTGCTGTTTACATCAGCAAAATTTATATAAAAAAAAGTAAAGAATGCCCTTTCGGTCTCCCTCCTCCCATCTTTTATCAAAATCTCAAACCAAATAAATTTACTCTCTGAAATAAATTTAATATTAGATGTTAGTAACAGTTATAAACATCCATATACTTGTATCCAAAAAAAATCTTTTCGGATATCGTAAGTAATCAATAGATTTGTGGACTATTGCAGAAAGGTTTGTCAAATGTTTTTGATTTTACATAAAATATAATGTGAAACAATTTTTTAAAAAAATTATGTATTAACTAGTGATCAAACGAAAATTAAGTTTTCTTTTCGTTATCAGCCCAAAATCACAGTTTCACAAAAAAATTCGTTTTCACTGAATATGCTGTTGGAGAGTAGGTCTGGCCGAAAGCCACCAAAACTATCTGAATTCCGAAAATCTCGTTTCATTTTTTGGAAATTTTCATCATTATGCTCACAATCGAGCTATATCAGCTCAAATGAGACAGTCTATATTAATTACTATGAACTTCACTGTTTATAATTATCAGTCTTGACTGACTCAAAACTTGAATGCAAATTATAAAGCAAGAAATGCTTATATTAAAATAGCAAATAAAGCCTTTGTACAAAAATGTTAAAAGATAGAAAACCAACGATTATAAATGCACAAATAAAGTATGAAAACTGAGCAAACAGCTGTTTCGAATCTACTATCGAGATTCTTCTTCAGTGCAAAAACTCAGCGAGCTAGACAAAGCAAAAGTGAGCAAAGAGACAGAGAGACGAAGGCTTACCAAGACTTCGTTCCCGTTCGTTTACTTCGTTCCCGTTCGTTTACTTCGTTCCCGTAGCGGGTATATAAGCCTTCGTCTCTCTGTCTCTTTGCTCAGTTTTGCTTTGTCTAGCTCTCTGAGTTTTTGCACTGAAGAAGAATATCGATAGTAGATTCGAAACAGCTGTTTGCTCTCTTTTCATACTTTATTTGTGCATTTATAATCGTTGGTTTTCTATCTTTTAAATGCTTATATGCCTTGATTTTGAAGACTTTTTTACGTACTCTTTAAAAGCTTCAGACCCAACAGTAATAGAAATTTTTCGTTTTCAATAGCAGAAATATTTTGACTACTCTTTTATTAGAGTTCTAGAAGAACAGATTATCATTTACAAAAAGAACTATAAAAGATAAATCGAAATATACTTTAACGATTTTATAAATAAATGAATTTCGTGTAATTTGATAACGACATTTTATTTCAAATGAAAATTAAATGCTTTTTTTAGCGGTTCGGAGAGCCAACTTGGGCGTTAAAAATAATTAATTAATAATTATGTATATTTAATAAACACGTATACTTAATTAATACTTATGCATGTTTATGTCTGTATTAATTACCTTAAAAAATAGGAAGATTACCGAAATTCGATTTCAGTTTCGTTTTCGAACTTAAAAATATGTGGTGGTCGATCCTTAGTAATTATCTTTGTATAATACTGTATATGAATATCAATAATATTTTGATTTTATGTAATTATTAAAATTGTTACATAAATGTTTTATAAGATGTTATAGAAAATCAAATAAAGCATGAAATGTAACAAAAAATCTGTATTGATTTTCATGTTAAAAATAGCTTTATTTTTTTTTTTTAAATTAAAGAACATGGTCAATATTGATGAATAGTACATATTTACTTTGTATGTTATCAAACAAGTAAGAAAAATCACGCATTAAACATAGATTATGAAACACTTTCCAACACTTTCTGAAATCTTTAACAAAACTTTGTTATTTAGGGAAATAAGATGCTACTGTCCATAGCCAAATATGTATTGAAATACTTTTGAACAGCCCTGTATTTGATCCGTCGATTGATATATATATATACAATATAATGGGGGGAAGTTTAGTTTAGCAAGAAAATGCCTAATTGGCTGAAATTTCTCTTACAGCACTTTATTCTAATAGATGGAAAATACTTCAATACATTTGTTCAGCTCTATAATTTATCCAGTATCTCTACTACACGCCAGTATTTTGTAAATTTTAGTTAAAAAAAAAACACATTCTTAAAGCTACTTAAATCACATTTCCAGAAATTATCACCTATGGGTGACCATGTAGCTAATTTTTGCGTGAAACTGCATATCATTTTATCTATATTCTACAAACATTTCTTAGTAAACTGAAAGCAGTTGAACCTAAAAATGCATAACTACTACCTTTAAGTTAATTACTCTCATATTCAGCAACCTTTATGAGCTCTTTTGTGTAACCCTGTATATCAACTATAACATCTATATATACCATATAATTTGCAGACATTTTGTAAAACTTAAAAGCGAATATCATAATTGAAAATGCATTTCAACCATCCATCAGCTATCATCAATAATACACAGTATTTCGGATAAAAATATAAGGTTTTAAATATTTTGTGTGTCCCTGCAAAAGCTATGCACTTCACAATATGCGTTAAATATTAAGTCTCAGCGGCATATATCAATTTAATGGTAATTGAAACCGTTTAACGTTATTAAAATATGTAGCAAACAATTCCCTCTTTTATTATTGTGTAATGGAATTCTTTTGAATGGCCCTGTAAATGAATAATAACTAATATTTTAGCAGCATATTTTACAGAATGCATATTTCAGTGCACTTTGCGAATCCATGTAAATTTGAATAAGTTTAACAGGATGTAACACCTATAAAATTAATCTGAAACAATTTTTTCCCATTGGCCGTATGTATCGGGAAATTTTTGACTATCCCTGTAAATAAACTAATCATAGAAGAAACTTCATTTTCAATAGGGTACGTGCTAGGGTAAACATCAATAACATATAAAAATTTCAGAGCAATCAGAGTACATTTACGGGAGTTGAGCACGGCCAGACGGTTAGACGGACAGACAAACCGAATGCATAAACACTTTTCAACTTTGTTGGAAAGTGTTAAAAAAAGTCAGTAATGCAGAAAAAAAATAGAAGCGCTAAATTAAAGTTTTTAATTTAAACACCTTTTACATGAAATACTGATTAATTATTTGATAGTTATCAAGAACTTCCGAAAAAGTAATTACATTGTTTAGTTCTGTGTAAAATTCAATTTCCTTTTCGATGATGGAATTCGATGGAAAACATTACTTATTTTAAAGGTACTACTTTGATGAGAGTTTTGAGTAAACTGAACGCCAGAAACCATTTAAAGAATTAAATATTACATCATATTTTAAACTCTTTAGATCTAAATAATCGATTTCTTGAAGCGTTTTATTTAAATTGCCTTGCATAAAAAATTCCGTTATTTGTCATTTCATTATGTTATTAATTTTGTTGTTTTTAATTTTATATGATATTTTTAAAGATTAGAAAAAGTTAAATTTAATATTGAACCATTAAATGAACTGATAAATGTGGGATTTGATCATGGTTCTTACTGGCATTTGATCAACATTAACAATTTTGGCGAATAATAAATTATAAACCAAATGTAAAAATAATACACCAAATGTAAAATATATATATATATATATATATATATATATATATATATATATATATATATATACACACATATATATATATATGTGTGTATTAGCAGAATCAATTTGGAGTGAAACACTGAAAAAACTACATTTAACCACTTATTTTGCTTTTATTTTTTTTGTTTTTTTGTTTTTGTTTAATGTGTTTTAAAGTAACATAATTTTTTGTCATTGCTTAGAAAATCGAAATTCTACTATACACTATAGAAACTATTAAAAATAAGTATATTTTAAATGTCTCCTAAATCTATAAACGTTCCAAACATTCTTTTCGCGATAAAAGGCCATGAGATTTCGACTATAGCTGATAGAAAAGGCCAATGATGCAATGATTTTATGATTGGCAAATGATACTATGCATTCAACTAAAAAACTGTACGGTAAATAGAAAATTCAACGCTGCATTTTAGCAAAACTTTCCTCTATTTGGCGATTAATATGAGTAATTTTGTGTGTGATTTTACCAGCTCCTAGAAATGATAAACTGGCAAGCGAGAAATACTTATCATATAATCGTTTCTATGTGTTTCGTTGTTACTAAACTGAATCTGTGTTGAATCAGCTATCTCTATCTATAATAATGAAAATCACATGGTGCAATTGAAGATATAAAGCGACATCAATCGTACAGAGACGTGGATAAGAATCTCAACTGTAACCACACACACAAAAATAGCTAAAATTGAGCACTCTCAATTTAACAAGTCTGATTGTTCATTTACTCGCCAAATGAAGTATTTTTAGCAATTTGGAGCGAGAGCGAGCGGCAACAAGAGCCCTGAGTTCGATTATTTGAACCTCCAGGAACAAGTAATAAATTTTTATGCTAGTTTATATTAAATAAAAGGTTTGACAAAACAGTGATGTGGGTACACATTGAAAAATTTGTTTTGATTTCTGATCTAGAACTGTTTCATAATAATTGGTTGTGATATTATATTAAGATATCGGCAGGTCATTATCCATTTATGGCTTAAATTAGAGGATCTAGTATACAAATTCACCGCTGTAAAATAACTGTGACGCCAAATTTTAAAAAAACGGAATATGTTTAAATATGTTTAACGGAAATTGAATTATCACATGCATTTTTTATCAGTTAAAATGAGTATTTTAATACTTACTTGATTATCAAGTTTTAGAAAATTTAGTGCATTAGTTCTTGAGATAGAGTTATTGCAATAATTACGAATAATGCACCATGGCACCATGACCTGTTGAATGATTTGTATGAAAATGTAATCAATACCATGTTCTATCAAGTACTAACTAAATCTAAAGTTTTATGTAAATCCATGCACTAATTCTTGAGATATAACTATTATGTAAATTGTCAATAACACAACATAGCAGTGCCACCTGTTGAGCGATATACATCACAAACTAACCAGATCTAATTTATTACATGGTCTAACAGAATCTAAGTTTTTGTGACACACCTTGCATTAGTTTTTGACATAGAGCGCCCACAAAATTTTTGCCCACCCCCACATACAGGCATACTGACTGACAGACTCTCAGACTCACAGCCAGATATTTTGTAAAAACATGTTTTTCGGATCCCCTGATCCCTAAAACGTGTAAACTCGTCAAAAACCATATTTTGAAAATTTTCACGAATCCAATTCTTTCTTCTTATAAAGAAAAAGAAAGTAAAAAACACTAAAATGTACTATGATGCCTATAATATACGAAATGTTCAATTTGATTTATTTGGATAATTTCTGTCGGATTAAACAATATTGATAATTTGCGTAATTAACTGCATATTTATTAATTGAAATTACGAACAAACAGATACATTTAAAATACCGTGCTTGTGAATGAAATGTGAATATTTTAAATATAATAAACGGATTTATTAATTGGCACAATAAATATCAACGATAATGTAAAATTTTAAGGAATCTAATGCTCTTAATTTTTAGTCATAAGTGTTGGTCGATATAATTATAAAATGTATGTAAACATCAGAAATAGGCTTGAAGAAAAAAGAAAAAGAAATTCAAAATTGGCAGTAGTTTTAAATAATGAAAGAACAAATAAATTAGCAAAACATTAATAACTAGTCGAGTGTAGCCATCCTCAAACTTTCTTTTTTTTATACATTTTAATACTTCCAGAAAAATGAAGCATAGCAGCTTCATTAGTTAGGTAATTTACACTAAAACCGAATTTGTAACAACTTATTTCAACTTCTAGCTGAATCTGATACTTGATGAAAATCTGTGTGGATATAGAATTATTTGATATAGTATTATCCCAGAAATTATTAAAAAAACTGGACAGAAATGCCTGCTGTTTAGCGATTTACTCTAAAAACTACAGAATACTAATTTATATGTGGGAAAAACTGAATTTTAAGTTTGATGAAAATCCGTGCTTTAGTTACTGAAATTGAGCTATTGCGATAATCATGAATAATGCCGCATAACCGCGCCACCTGTTAAGTGATTTACTCCAAAAACAAAAGAATACTCATTTATATTAGCTCTTAACTGAATCTGAAGTTTATGAAAATTTGTGCTTTACAAATTGAAGATTAAGCTATTGCAATAAGCCTGAATAATGCCCCATAGTAGCGCCACCTGATGAGAGATTTACTCCCAAAATTACAGAATACTATTTTATAACCGGGAATAGCTGAATCTGAAGTTTGGTGAAAATTCATGCATTAGTTCCTGAGATTGAACGAATGCGATAACCACGAATAATACCACATAACAGCTCCATCTATTGTGCGATTTACACCAAAACTTAATCTAAATCATATTATATCAAGGACTAGCGGAATCTGAAGTTTTAGGAAAATCTGTTCATTAGTTCTTGTGATAAAGCTGTTGTGGAAATCGTGAAAAAGGCAGCGTAGCAGCTTCAATTGTCGGGCGATATACTCCAAAAACTATTCAGATCCAGTTGTTATCAAGGTTTAACGGAATCTAAAGTTTTCTGAAATTCTGTGCATTAGTTTTTGAGATAGAGTGCCCAAAAAATTCTTGTCACACACAGACAGACATTTTGTAAAAATACCTTTTTTGGAATCTATGATCCCTAAAGCTTGTAAATCCGTCAAAAACTGGAATTCTAAAAAATCTTACTAGTACCATACTTTCTTCTTGTAAAGATAGAAGAAAGTTTAAATATAACTAAAATTAAAAAGACTAGATGATGTAACAAATACATCTGTCCAGTGCTTTTTTAACTAGGTTGTTAAGTAATGGCACCTGGTGCATGTAAAATCCATCGCGGGTGCAAAGTCCTCCAAGTTATCTGCTAATTAACTCTCTGGAGGTGCCTTGCCAGGTGAATGTCTCGTCATCTGATCAAGGTTCTAAATTACGAGACCAACTTGAGTAGTCATTTGCAGTTTAGTCAATATAATGTAACGTTAAGCAACCGGTAAAACAAAGTATGCTCAAGTACTGAAGATATGATGTACTTTTGATATGCTGAATACAATAAAGATATGGTGAAAATACTGTAAAGTACTG
Source organism: Maratus speculifer (assembly GCA_964019185.1). Taxonomy (NCBI): domain Eukaryota; kingdom Metazoa; phylum Arthropoda; class Arachnida; order Araneae; family Salticidae; genus Maratus; species Maratus speculifer. Next base: position 333,879,144 of record OZ025292.1, read on the forward strand.
AAGATATGATGACGTGTTACGTGAAGATATCAGGTTTATTGCCTCTACGCGACGATTAGGTTGTCACCCGCCTCGATACTAGCTATCTAACCTGTTAAACTAGGGTAACTCGGCAGGTACAGGCCTGGGCATCGGTTAGAAAGAAAGAAAGTGTTAAAAAACATGCATTAAAGGGTTAAAAGACACATACCGGGAAAAAAACCAAGCAATGTATGGCCCTTTATGTTGTAAATTGGGTTTAGGGAAGTTGCATCTTTATTATACGTTGAAAAAAATTATGCCAACTTTATTTAGAAAATAAATTGTGTCTTTAGAAAAAATAGTATCATGTCATCCTTATAAATTCTAGTTCTCTTTGAAAGAGAAGTCTAGTTTTCTTTGTTAAATGTCAAAATATCCATTATTATCCGGGTAAAACTTATTTTACAATTTATTCTATTAGCTCTCTTTATTTCTATAGCTCTATTTTGTTCTGAATTATATATTTCAACACAAAGTTCATAATTATTAAACTATTCTATTTATTGCATAAATGGAAACTTGAGTGGAAGAAAGCATGTTCTACAATATGTACGGAAGTTAGATGAGCGGGTTAAGCATGGAAGATGGAAGTAAGCGTCTGAAATAGATGCAAGTATGTAACACACGTGTTGTAGCATACGAAATGGATACAAAGACGATAAATAAGAAAAGAATGTACCTAGGCATAAATATTATATTATAATACTATTTATTCATCATTAATCATAACTTATATATTAAAACTGTAAAGTGTACATGTTTTTAAGCGGATAGGAAACATATTTTGGTCGTAAAATACATTTAAAATGGACAATTATATGAAAAAAATATTTGTAATATTTTCAAATAAATTAGATTTATTACAAAATTACTCAGCGATAAGGATATAGTGTTTACAAGCATTGCAAAATTATTATAAAGAATGAATCAATAATATTTTGCGATAATTTAAACTTTCAATACTTTTACCAAAATAATAATAATAATAAACAGTAGTTTTACTTTCTTCTATCTTTACAAGAAGGAAATATTAGTTTCGTGAAATTTTTCTAATTTCAGTTTTCGACGGATTTGCACGTTTTAAAGGTCAGAGATTCCAAAAAACATGTTTTTACAAAATATCTGTCTGTGAGTCTGTTTGCCTGTCAGTCAGCCTGTCTCTATGTGACAAAAATTTTGTGGGCACTCTATATCAAGAACTACAAAACTTTAGATAAAGAAACCTTGATATAGACTGTATCTGATTAGCTTTTGGTATGTATCGCCCAACAGGTGCGCTATTATGTCGTCTTTTTCAAGATTTCGACAATAGCTATATCTCAATAACTAATGAGCGGATTTTCATAAAAAATTCAGATTCTGTTAATCCTTGATATAAATTATCCTGCGAATCGCCCAACCATTCAATCCATATACTAATGATGCGAACTTGTGTTTGCAGGATAACTACATAGTTGGGACACGGAAAATGTCGAAAATATAGAGGGCGTTATATATTTAATTTGAATTCAATAATTATTTATTCTAGTTTTTCTCATTCATTATGTTTATAATTTTACTATTTATATTCATATGATGGCTCAATGAAAATGAGGTGAAACATGCCAATTTTTTAATATATTTTAAATGTTTTATTAATAAAGTGATGGCGTACAAGCAAAATAATCATTTATAATATAAGTTCTTACTTTTTTGTTGTAGAATATACATTATTATTATTGCGATATAGTTATTGATGGCCGTAATCAAGACTTACTGGTTTTATATTTCACATTGAACGTATGTATGGATTGTTATGAACCTTGATATATATGTAATAAGCACATATGTATTTTCTAAATGACCTACTCTTTGGCCAAATTTTTTTTTGTCAACTATGTTAAAAAGAAAATATATATATAATTTTTTTTCTAGAAAAAATCAAAAGGTTACATTTTTTAGGGAAAATAATTAACTATAACATGACCAGTTTAAATAAAGAAAAGCAGATCATTTTAAACACACGTATATTCTTAGCGTCTACAACAGATTTCATAACAATACATACATACCTTCTCTAGATATACGAGCAATGTGAAAGGCAATTCAATTTCTAACGGTAGCATATTACAAAGAATCGTGTATTTAACCAATATTCAAAATTTCACTTTTATATATAACAAGTCGGAAATAGAAATTGTACGTCAAGCGCAGCAAATGAAGAGCATTTGCACTATAAAGAAGTTTTAAAAATATTCAGATCTTGATGTAATAGTATGCAGTATTTCGGTTACGATACAGTAGCCGAAATCTTTTGTGTGTCCTTGTAAATACTCTCATCTTTCTATCATACAGGAAGTAACTTGTTGTAAATCACTCAGTAACATAATCAATTTCATAAAATGTTAAATTAGTTTAATACAATTAAAATGCGCCCCAAGCAATGTTTTTCCTATACCATTAAGTAAAAAAATATTTTTGTGTGGCCCTGTAAATGATTAACAAATATTCTTTGCACAACAGATTGTACAAAATGTATATTATAAATATATTTCATAAATGCATATTAATTTTATTTTATTCGAAACAGTGTTGAACAGCTCTTGAAACTTTTTTCCCATCGACCTAATGTAATGAAATACTTTTGATTGTTCCTGTAATTGAACTATACATCCAATTTTCATAAAATTTGGAAAAACACAACAAATTTATGTAATAATTATATAGTATTTTAAATTTCAAACGGTTCGGTTAGGTAGATTTGAGTTTGTTACATGTGGACAAACGGACGGACTGAACGACAACAATAGGGGCTACGAAATTACGAACGCATTTAAAAAGGTTTTGAAGGTAGATAACACTTTACAAAATTAAACTTTTTGCCTATTGCCGCAAATTCTGTGGTTGATAATGTTCACTTATGACTTGTTCTTGTCAAATCTAACCGAAAAATATTTTGGTCAGCTCGAGTTACTTTGTTTTTGATTTTTATCATTTAAGCAAACATATTAATCGATAACAGGCGTTTTCTACTGTTTTAAGATTAGTTTCTCAAGTTTTTGCGTCATGAGTAGTTCAAGGATACGTTGTTTAAACAATACAGATCATTTTTTCTGTATATGCGGCGAATATGTGTTTAACAATTGCAGAAAAGTTATATCAGAGTTCATGAAAAATACATATTTTGCGTATTTTGGGATGCTCTTGGATCAAAAATGAGAAGTCTTGGGCTCCTAATTGTGTTTATAAATCGTGTGTGGAATATTTAAGATACGTGCTTCTAAATTTGGAACACCGACTGTTTGACGAGAACCACGAAATCATCTCGAAGACGGTTATTTTTGCAGCGTGAACGTAAACGGTTTAAATACTAAAAATCGAGCTAAATGGTAGTACCCAAGTACTAGTTGTGTTCAACGTCAAGTGCAGCGTTTACCTGACTCTTCAGAGTCTAAAAATATATCTGAACCATTAGAACACGATATTGAAGGACCAAGCTCATCACAAAATGTTGTGGATTTTGAAGGTATGTCAAATGAGCCAAAATGCTTTTCCCAAAATGAGTTAGATGATCTTGTAAGAGATTTGAATCTTTCTAAACAAGCTTTAGAATTGTTAGCATCAATATTAAAAGAAAAAAATTGCTTTCCTCAGATACTAAATAAGTTTTTCGGAAATAAAAAATCTGAAAATTATATTGAACTTGGTAGAAGACTTTCTGCTACAATTAAAAAATATGGGGTGCAATATGAGCATAAAACTTCACTTCCTCAGCAGACACATGAACAGATTTCCGGAAAATTTAGGAGATATGAGCGAAGAGTAGGGAGAGCGTATGCATCAGGACTTACGCGTCGTGGAAGAGTTCTATCAGGGTTTCTGGGATACGAATATGATGTTTGACTATTGTTGGTCTCTGATACGTCACTTTTTAAAGTCTACACATCGGAGAAGAGGTTTAAAACTAATTTTTTTGAACTCAATGATTAATTATTTTTTTTTTGTAAAGTTTTTCTTAGTAAATACATATTTTTTCTGTTTAATGCCTATATAGCTAAAACTCAGACTCTAGAGCTGATTAAAATATTCTAATTATATTTTTGAAAATAGCATATCATATGTAGTCAGCAACAGCTAAAATTTTTTCGGCAACAGATGTACTGTAAACTAGTGTAATTCGAACCTTGAATTTTTTCATTAATTTTCGTCATGTTTAAAAGGTCTAGAACCCCTTAATTCTTAAAAAAAGTCTTTTGTAAATACCTGTATCAATCAATCATGTCATCTTTTTACGAACAGAATATTTTGCGTTGGTAAGGGTTAATATCTGTAAAAGAACAAGAAACCAGTATACCAATAAAATTATTCTATTTAAATATATAAAGATAATTATTATTAATATGGCTAATAAAAGAAACTGATTTAACAATTTAAATCATTCTGTACAACTTTTGCTGTACAAACTACATGAATTCAAGATATTTGAATTCTTAAACACGGGCTGTTTCATGAATGAAAAATTTCTGCATAACACAGTTCTACAATTTAAAACTTTTGTGCAATTAAATTTAAATATTTATGCCATAAAAATAACTAACAAAGGCTTTGGTTAGACGGAAAATACTTAATCTCTCTTGTAACACGTAATATTACGTTCGTCTTTTATTAGTTAGGATCTAAAGAGACGTTATTTCGGATATACATTTTAGAAATTACCGTCATAATTTTTAACGTCCACAATGATATAAATTAATTACATGACAAAAGCATTTCTTTCAAGAAATGCCTGGATAATTTTTAATAATGTTGATTGTGTTCAATTGAGGCAGGAATAAAATCCATGTTGGCAATGAAGCGTAAAATATGCAACACAAAAAGAATCATCTATATATATAAAATAAGAGATGTCTGTCTGCCTGATCGCGGATAACGCCGAAATTGTAACACTCAGATCTCTGAAATTTTTGTCATGAGTGGATGCGGCCACCAGAAAGTGCACCTCGCAGCCGAATTTTTAAATTTCAATCTAGAACTTTTTTTAAAAATTAAAACGTACTGGGCAAGAGGATATTTGCAGCTTTCCACTAACCCAACTCAACGAAGCAATCTGGTTTGAGGCTACTTGCTGCTCATCGCCAATACGCAGCAACGAAGAAGCCAGCCAATAAGAGCAAGCGGTAAATACAGGATTGAAGGGCTGCATTATCGCGGCGCGGCTGAATTGAATATTGAATCATTGAATGCTATCAACATCTGTATAAACACGCGTATTTATAAATATTGCTCCTTTTGATGATTTATTTTCTTAGTTTTATTAAATTCTTCATGTTTTTTAAAAAACTTAGTTTTTAACTACGTAAGTTTTTTTTTCCAATTTTTTCTTTTTTCATGTTAAACGTATAATGTCAGGTACATAGCCGGCAAGTTTAGGCCTATTTCAGCGAAGAGAATTTTTCTTTTTTATGAAGAGTTTCATATCAAATTGAAACGGTAAATAGGTTATGAATAAAGTCTTTATTTCTTTTTCAAATTCACATTGTATATGTATAAAAAAAACCTGGCTTGAAATCATATTGTCATTTTTTCGTTTGTTTGTTTTTAGGAGGGGAGCGGGAATTTTCGAATTGACTTCTGATAATCTGACACTTTCTTACAAAACTCATGTCAGAAAACAGTGTTCCCCCCCCCCCCCCTCATACTAAAAGTTTAATTAAAACATGCATCTTACACTTCATTGAATGTATTCATTTCTGAGCAAACGCATAATATTGAAGAAATATTTACATTGTTATCTGCATTTGGCCAGATAAACATTTTCCTAATTAAAGTTTCAAGTTCATATCTTTTAAAAGAAGGGAAAAAAACCTGGCTGGAAAAAGTATTGATTTTCGTATTTTTAAAAACTACTTTTTTTTGGGGAGAAAGCGATTGGACTTTTTTCCATTTTTTTGACTAAATAGGTATAAGCAGCTTTGCAAATCATTATATATTTAAAGTTTCAATTTTTCTTTATAAAACTCATTTTGTTGACTAAATAGGTATAAGCAGCTTTGCAAATCATTATATATTTAAAGTTTCAATTTTTCTTTATAAAACTCATTTTGTTGACTAAATAGGTATAAGCAGCTTTGCAAATCATTATATATTTAAAGTTTCAATTTTTCTTTATAAAACTCATATGTCATAAAATGATTTTTTCCCCCTCAAACTTAAATTATTTTGATTAAAACCTCCATCGGTACTTATGTATTAAAGCCACCCCAACGGAACTGAATCTATATCGCCCCATTAAGTGTTTTCAATTTTGAAAGTGTTTTGATTTTAAATAGTGTCTAATTTTATGATTTGTTGCAGAAATTTTAAGTGTAGATTAACGGTACATAAAAACCGCCAAATCTGCAGCTAAGGTGGCATTAATACGTAAGTACCCTTGCATCTTATACTTCATTGAGTGTTTTCATTTCTGACAAACTCATATTTTAAAAATATTTACAATTTTCCGCCCATGAAAGGAGAGTTGTTTATGAAATGAAAACACTCGGTAAATAAGTCTTTTATCCATTTTTACCCAGTTATAAACTGCTTTGTAAATCATGAATATTTATTTAATGTTTCACATTCTAGCATTGACCCTAAGCCATTTTAGAAGGATGCAAAATCCAGTAGCCCTTTTCATTTGTTTGTATGTTCGGCAGCTCCTTTTTAACATTCTCTATTTGCTCCATGACAATTTCAATTGATCTGGAAAGGAAACCAGTTCCTTTTTATAAAGTGTACCTTTTTATAATAGAATTTCCTTTAAGAAAAAATGCACCTCTTTTTTTTTTTTTTTTTTTTTTTTTTTTAGAATAGTGTTCTTTCTTTGAAAATTAAAAAAAAAAATTCCCTTTTTTTAGAATACTGATCCTGTTTTGTAAAGGTTAAAATTGCCGGTCGCCACCGGCCAATGGGCGACTAAATGTAAAAAATTGGTGATTTTATGTTATGCATCTAATTGCCAAAATGACGATCAATCATTTCCGAAGATTAAAAAAATGGTCATAAATTCAAAAATTAGGACGTAAAATATATTGCAAATTTTGACAAATGGTCGCAAAAATATCCATTTTCGCTAACTGTTTGATGATAAATTGCTAATTTTACCAAAAGATTGCGGGAAAACGCAAATTAAATCTCATGATTTCGACAAATTTTGTAAAAAAATCGCAGAAATAAGCAAATTTCGCCAAAAAATGATAAAAATACGGCAAATTTCATCAAAATATTGCGAAAATATGACAAATTTTATGAATATATCGTGAAAAAAAGCCAAACTTTTTTAAAAGATCGCAAAAAAACAGCAAACTTCTCAAAAAAAAAAAAAAAAAAAATATCCGAATATATGAATTTTCTTATACAAGGCACACAAAATTACAATGTTTGAATTGTTTTCATGAAGTCGTCCTTCATGATATGGATTCTGTAATTAGAATTCATATACCTACATGTGGTAATTGCTTTAATTTTAAAGATCTGGTTACAGAAAGTGTATCATCTGTAGAATATTTTGAACATTCATGTGATTTTTGCGGCCTCTCTAGAACTAGAAAAGAAGATAAACTAATGTCACCACCTAATTATTTAATTATTCAAATGATGATATTTACCACCCAAGGTAAAATTACAGATTACAAATTATTAGGTGTTCCGACAGCATGTCTTAATATTCATGATGGTGTGTATGAAGTTATGTCTGGTATTTTTCATTATGGTGATTCATCGCATAGAGGACATTATTCCAGTTATCATCGATTGGAAGATGGATGGTACCATGCAAATGATGAATATATTGTGAAACAGGATTGGCCAACTTATAGTGAAAATTTATATTTTCTTTTATTGAAGAGAGTCTCATCAATTTAATATTTTAGAATATAATTTTCATAAAACAGTGAATGATATTATTTTGGTAAAAATAAATTTTTTCTTCTTTTTAAATCTATACTTTAAGAGCATGAGTTCAATCATTTAAACAAGAATTAATATATTCAGATATGTACATCTGCCTACCTTGCTTCTGACAGCAGAAGCCCCTTTTCAAAGATTTATTTTTGGATATATTTTTCTATTTTAACATGAATGGAGATTTTAAATATTTGCAATTTTGTTTGAAAACATCAATGGTCCCGAGCAACGCCGGGCGGGTCAGCTAGTATTATATAAAACTTTAGAAAATAAATATCTGTTAATACTATTTAAATATAACTATGCGCATTATAGATAGATTCAATCATTGTGTTGACATTCACATCAAAAATCAGCTTTTTGAAGTTAGAATTTGTTAAAACATACCTTTGAAAGGATGTATTTATTACGGCCAAAACCCGGAGCCTGGCCAATTCTAGAATTGGCCGGCCAATACCCGAACTGATCAAGCTTCCTAGCCAAAACCCGAAATACATGAAATGAATAGCGTATTTCGGGTTTTGGCCAGTTCGCGAACTCGCCGGGAAGCCTTGACTAACATCCGAACTGGGGATTTAAGGCTACACTTTAGATGCGAGGCCGTCATGAAACTTCTCTTAGAAGTTGTTTCTGATTAAGAGAAGAAAGTTGTTTTGCGACGGCTCCGGTAGATGGCAATGGTGCATATGTACCAATTTTGTTGTAACTAACGCGGAGTAAGAAACAAAAGGGGAATATAATGTTAAAATTTTGCCGTGCGATTTTTTTTTAAAGATATGAGGATGTCACTGTAGATAGCAGGCTGTCGATCAATGTTTCTGCAATGTTTTTTACTTTGAAAGACATTCATTTTTTTTATTATAAAAAATCTGATTTTTTAGAGTGACACAAGTAGAAATCTGATTAACTAAAGTTTTTTTCACAAGATACATAATTCTTTTAAAGATACTTGGCATTTTCGATTGCTTTTTTAAGACTCTTTAAATACGAGATCATTCTGACAAAAACAAAAAAGCAGGCCATTTAAAATCATTGAATATTGAGTATTAAAGTGACTGTTGTAAGTAAGATGAATATCGCGCAGAAAAAGATTTGTGATTTTTAATAATTAAAAGTCAATCAAATTTTCTGGAGTAAATTCTAATTTTGAGTATAGTTTTTATGACCTTAGTATAACTGAATAGTTCATAAATTTAGATACCTAAACAAGTAATACAAATATAATTAAAACAAGTTTTTATTATAATTATTTGGAGAAAAAAAAATTCTGTAAATCGTAGGATCTCCAGAATACACATTTAAAGTAATTTTAACTTAGCTTTAAAAAAAATGCTTTGGTTCTATCTTTTATTTGTGACTGTAAAGTAAAAATAAATCTGATAATGAAAATTATTCTTAGCTCATTCAGGGAATTTCGCTTTTAAACCCCTTTCTTTTATCTGAACATTGAGGCCCGTGGGAAAGGGGAGAAGGGGAAGGGGGCAGTCAACCCGGCTGAGGATATTAAGCGAGCGCTCAATTATTCTATCAACACCAACTTTTTTTTTTCTTTCTATCTTTACAAGAAAAAAGTATTGGATTCGTGAAAATTTTTCAAATTCTGGTTTTTGACGAATTTACACGTTTTAGGGGTCAGAGATTCCAAAAAAACATGTTTTACAAAATGTCCATCAGTGTCTGTCTGTGACATAAATTTTGTGGGCACACTATGTCAAGAACTAATCTACGGAGTTTAATGAAATTTTTGATTTTCAGATAGTCCCTGATATAAACTTATACTTATTAATTTTTGGTGTAAATCGCTTAAGAAGTGACGCTGCTATGCTACATTTTTTACGATTTACGCAACAGATTTTCACGATTCCAAAACTTTCTTCTTTTAAAAATAGAAAAAAGTAAAGAAAAAAATCAGTGTTGAGCAATGGTATACCCCTTCCTCCCGCGAACATTTTGTATTTTCAATGGTCAAAAAGTGCAATCCCCCCCTCCCCCTGAGTCACAGAAATCCCTTTCGGAGAAAATCGCCTGAATTCAACACTGTCTTCTATAACTAAGATTATATAAAAATCACACTTTACGAATTTTGCAAAAATTACTTTTTGAGTTTCTGGACAATGACCTATAATTTACACTACTCCCCCCACCCAAATAATTAAGATAATTTTTTTTTAATTCTACATGTTTTAATGGCAGAGTTATGAAAAATTATGAATTACTAAATTATTCTATGGCTATAAAAACTATATGCGAGATTAAAATTTACTCCAGAAATTTTGTTTAATACTTTTAATTTTTAAAAATCATAAGTCTATTTCTTGGCTGTCCACGATATTCAGTTTTTTTAAATGCCTTTGTCTTCCTTTTGATTTTTGTCAGAAAGATCTCGTATTTTAAAAGTCCTAAAAAGGCAATCGAAACGCTTACGTTTAAAAAAATATGTAACTTGTGAAAAAAACTTCAATAAATCATATTTCAACTTGTACAACTCTCTAAAAGTTCAGATTTTTTTATAAAAAGAAAATTAAACCTTTGATTAAGGGGTTGGGACTTATTTCGTCCCAACAACAACTAACTAATTATATTCGAACCAGTTTTAGGAATAAATACTCTGAGATACACTTACAGTAGAAAATTTTCAAAAGATTTCTACCACAAATTCTTTTGTAAATTGTGGTGTAAGTGAATACATAAATAGCCCCAGCATTAGCCCGTAATCTAAAGGTTGAAAATGAATGCTTTTTCCATGGAAAAGTTTTACAGAAGCATCGTTCGACAGCCTGCTATCTACGGAGGCCTTTCATAATTCATTAAAAAATCACTTTGCATTTTCGCCGAGTCATGTGTATTAATTTCCCTCCTCCTGTCTCTTATTTGGTGGTAACAAAGATAATGTAACAATATTAAAATGCACAGAGAAAAAAACAATTCCCATACATTATATTCAAATGAAATATTTTTGTGTATCCCAGTAAGTTAACCAAAAATAGTACACAATTCCCTTTCAATACCGAAATGAATTGATAAAGCAAATAAGATAACGAATACAAGTTAACCCGAGCCTTTACTCGACTTAGAGCACGGGCAGGTAGAGAACTAGACTATTTGAATTCATAGACGCTTTCATCTGTGTTAGAAAAGACTAAACCGAGTGCCTATATCTATTTCTCGAACTGGCCAACCACATCTGGCCAGTTCGCGAATTGTCCAATCGCATCTGGCCAGTTCGCGAATTGGCGAATTTCGGGTTTTGGCCGTAACATATCCATTATTTAAATTTTGAAGTTTTATAATTATTTCGTCTATTTCTATTTATTTCTTTAAAAATATTAACCCTTTCGGGTCTTGTGTACTATTAATCCTGCATGTTTTTTAATGGAGTATTATTTTGTTTCAAGAAATACTTTTGCTACTATTTACATGTAGTAATGTTAGCATATGTCCATGCATTTACTATATGACTCCATTTATGTTTAGGCATGTAGTAATAATAATAAAAATAATGAATATTTGTTTAATTCTCTTAGTGCCGTTTGCGATTCTTTTATTTTAAACATACATTTCAATTTTTAAATTCAAATTAAATGTTTCTTTCCTGAAAGAATCGTGTGTAATAAAGCACTAAACGTATCAAAAAAATTGTAATATAAGTTAAATCGTATTGTAATTCAATATTTTCTAAGCATCTCCCAAAACATTCTTCCTTAGCCTATTGTTGTATGAATATGAATTGAATATTTCGCAAAACAACAATAGTTGTTATTTTCCAGACAATGAAATATTCATTAAACACCAATTAATTTATGTGGAAAGCTTGTATGAATGTCATTAACGTAAAAGTGGTTTTTTTTCCAAAAATTGAGACCACGAAAGAAAAAATTGGGACCCGAAAGGGTGAATATCCTTGAAGTGTAATGTTTAAAGATATCATTACGCTTTTACTTTATAATCAGAAACTGTACTAAAGTATCAGATTGCATATCTGCTGTTACCTTGTATTTCGTAGTACTCCCTGACGTATTTATTCATTATAACTTATTTTAAAATATAGCAATTAATTGGATAAAAGCCAACTCTGCAGAGAATAAACAAATTACCTTTTTCGATAACCCCGGGATAACTTTTCTTCAACCATTTTCAAAGTAATTTAACGAATACCCTTTTCAAATCTCACAGGCTTAAATTCTGCTTTATGGTAGAATGCATTTTTTAAATAATAATGGAATACTTCAATTGTTTATTCCTTATAATCTGAAGCAACACAATTTAATAAAAGTTATTAAAAAGGGCTAACCAAAACAAAAAAAAGGAAGAAAAGAAAAGAAAGAATTTCTTAAAGTAAAAATTCCGTTTGAATATTTTAAGATAAATTTGATGCAAAAGTTCTTATACTTATTTAGAAACTTGTTAAAGTTGATATGCTAATAATTGTATTGCTTTCAGAATTTGAAAAATGATTTTATTATTTACTAGCCGCCCTTGGCGACCAGTTTGGTCTTTCTTGAATGTATACTAAGCATTAAATCATATTGTTTTTATTCATAATTTATTTTAATTGCTCAATTTTTTGCCAAATTAGAAGATTCTGCATGAGAAATAGACACAGATGTCATATACGCACCACACTGGCGCGATTACAACAAAATGACAATTATATGTGGCTCACAGAGTAACCCGGCTATTGTTGTTTATTTATTAATCAACTGTTTGTTTACTTTTATTTTCTTTTTTTAAATGATATAAATCGTTTTATTCTATAATTATTAACTAAATTTTTTTAATTATTATTTCCTTTTTAAAATAATAGAAATTAATTAAAAATATGTATGTAACTGGTATTTGAAAACGAAGTTTTCGCCAAACTGGCCTCAGAAAAATAACGTGCCAATGTCGTGCATATATGACATCTGGGCTGAAAAATCAAGAACTCAGTATTTTTATGCTAGCCTGGCCCAGATAATAAATCGCCAAATATTGTGTCATTGGCATTTTTTCGTATTTCATTAATTATTTAAAATATAGTAATATAATCCTTTCCCTCATTTTATTTATAATACATAACTTTAATTTGAAAGTTTAAAATTTGACTAGTTTAAAATTCGTGACTTTCATTTATTTTTTTAATATAAAAAAAAACAGAAAAATAAAGTAAAAATAATGATATTTTGAAGCTCCACAGCGAAGGGTACAAAACATATATAAAACCAATTTACCACATCCTAAATCTTAGGACTCTTAGGAATCGAAGGACTTTAGCACAGTAACCTATAAGATGTGTTTCATTTAGATGTTGCCAATAAACAATTAACAAATAATCGTGATTTTTGTGTCACATACGTTAGCGTAATATATATAGAGATTTTTCTTTCCAAAGCAAGAAAACAACTATCACGATTTTTTCTTTGTGACTATCAGATAAAACTTTACAAATTGGAAGCTTCTTATAATAATGCTGTAAACTATACCTAAGATGAAATCTAACCAGACCAAAAGTTTACATAATAGGCAGTATTCAGCATTAGGCAAAATTTACCCGGATGAAAAGTATTCTGTGGAACTTTAGAAGCTTTTCCCGTTAGACAAGCTTCCATTTTGCAAAGAGTCCTACAGACATTTTTTTAAATATCTAACTTTTTTATCGATGTGCGTACTATAATTAATATAAATGAAAACCATTTTTTCATCTGATACTTTATTTTTATTCTATACACGTGGTATTAACAATATAAATTGAAATCATTATTAAATCCATCTGCAAATGTACTATTTAAACGTTTACGAACGGCTAAATAAATTATTACAGCCTTCATTTAACTCTAAGTAATGTGAAAGCAGATTATGATATATGATAATATGATATGCACCATTAAGCTAGTATCTCGAATAATTGCGATAGACCTAATCGAAGGGGAGTTTGGTAGTTGTCATTTGAAACAATTACATACCTCATATTATTGCTATTAGTGATTTGTCTTATTTCATGTTATAGAATTTAAATTTATTTCATTTTTTCTATTAATTAAGCATCAAGCCTAATCAAACTTTTAAAAAAGGGCTTATATTTTATTAATATTATAAATGATTTATTTTATTTTATTTAAAAAAATAATTTGAAATTTATTTTTAGAATTTCGTTTGTCTTACAAAACTCTATTCGTCTCAGTCCTTTATCTGTCTGTCCGTAGCAGAGTCCGTACACAAAAACTGTATAAGTCAGAGACATCAATTTGTGTACACATTCAGCGGTATACCTCTTGTCAGAGTAACAAATCATAAAATTTTGAAAAAGTTTATTATTATTCAAATGAACTTTTTAAATATCATTCATTTTTGCGATTTAAATTTTAAAAGAAAACAATCATTTCAACGTTCTTCGTGCAGATATCATAGCTTAGAGGTAAAGCAAATTACTAGTAAAACAGAAGGTTCTTCGATCGAGCCCCGGTGCTGGAAGTTGAAATTTTCGTATTAAGATGGATTTACTTAAAATAAATTTCTTGTTTTTTGCCAATTTAAGGATTTATATTGTTTGTTTTTTATTTCTAACATTCGTAAAAATATTCTGAACTCATTTTTTTCTATTTTAAAGACTTTTGCAAATTTTAATAACTCAGCATTTTAAATTTCGTTTAAACAGTTTTTTTGCTTTTAAAAATTTAAATTTTTATTTATATCTCTGCTTTTTTTTTTTTGGATTTTCAAACAAAATTTAGAATTTTGCATTTTATTTAAATAATTCGTTTTAAATATTTTTAATTGGATTAAAATAAACAACTTCTATTTATTATTATATTAACATTAAATTAAATTCTGCTACCATCTATGTAAGAATTTAATAATTATAAATTAACGATTTGGATTTATTAAATAAAGGATAAGCTGTTTAGAAAGAAATATTAAACGAAACCCTCTGTGAGATCTGCGGTCACACTTACGCATTTGTTTTTACTATCTATCAAGCAAGCAGCATAATGCATATTAATTGCATCAAAGCCACAGGAAAAGACGCCGGATGCTGATAACAGTTTCAAGAATGGTCTATTCGCAACTTAATGGGATCAACATGCTTAGAATTTTATGAATCTAATTAATCTGGGGGATTGTTTGATGGACACGATTCATCGGAGAAAAACCCAATCAGGGACAAAACTGCCTCTGTCCTTCCACACTTCTTTATTCTTATTTCTTTAAAGAAAATAAATAGAATTGTTAGTTTTTGGAACTTAAAACCAAAATTTCTGGGAAATAGTATATGACAGCGGTTCCCAAACTTTCTTGATACGTGACACATCTTTCTGTGAAAAAAAATTTCGCGACCCAGCCAAGATAAAGTTTTGTATCAGCATGGCAATTTTTATACGATATCTAAATGCTCGGTTATCCAATCCTACACAAAACGCAAATTTTTGTACGGAAGATACATTGTCAACCAAAACAAGAATCGGTAATCTCAATGTGTGTATGCGAATAGTAATTAAAACAATGCACAAACTACAAAGATAGTTAAATTTATATTTAATAATTATGAAAACATAACTTTTTAATCAACGAGATTTCTGGTACTGGTGTTTACTAATGTGGGAACATACATTAACACGCAGTTTATCTCAGTACTTGTCTTTCAAAAATAGCAAAGTAAAAAAATAAAACATGTTCCCATAAGCACGAAGTGCTGAATTTCATCAAGGACCTGAAAGCTGATTTAAATATTTCTGGATATTCTGTTCATATATTAATCTTGAATGGAAATTAAGGATTTTCCCTTGAAATATTATTTCTTGTTGAAATTTTCACATCTTTTTAAACAGGTGAAATAAAGGATATATTTTGATGACAAACCTCGACTGTTAGCGACTCACCAAAGCAACAGACGCGGCTCACCAGTGGGTCGCAACCCATAGATTGGGAACCGCGGGTATATGAGCTCGATATCCATGTATAGATAATTAATTTGTAGATTGCCCTAGGTGTGCTTATAAAATGAAAGGGTTTTATTCTCTCCAGAACTGAATATCCGAAAGGGTACCTTAGTGCTTTTCCTTATAAAAACAATTTCTTTTTTTAAATTTTAGCTCATTTTATATACAATTAAGTGTTTTTGTAGATCAATAAATGGAAACACCAATGCTGATTTCTTCATAAAATAAGAATTGTTTTAATATAAGTTTCAAAATTTTTTTCAAATCAAGAGGTAATTTTCACAATTTTTTAACGTAGACACTTTAGAATTAAAAAAATCGAGGTTTTTTAGATTATACACTTATTTAGAGATATTAATTTTTTTATTGTGCGAATTTAAGTTATCGTTAGTAAAATTGATACATATATATGTTACCGTTAAAGTGTATAATCCGTTATATCATACAATACCTAGTTATTTCGTGAAATAACTAACCAAGTCCGTTAAATTGTCTAAAATTATTGGATTCAACGATTTAACTAATTATTTTATAGAATAACGATTGCCGAAACGTTAAAGTATTAATGACAGCATGTGAAATCCGTTTGGACTAATTATAGCTGGTTTTAGTCAGTTTTGAACTGTTTCATGTCTGTTTTGCAGTTATTGTGTATACTGCATTTCTTGGACCTCACCTTAATTACTAACTGTCTTTGGGAATGCATATTTTAACCATAAAAGTTTTTACTTTCTTCTATCTTTGCAAGAAAAAAGTATTCGATTCGAGAAAACTTTCCACTTCCAGGATCGATTTACGCGTTTTAGAAGTTCATGAATAAAGTTTGAGAGTTTTTTAAAAAATATCTGTCTGTCATTCTGTGAATGTATATTTGACAAAAAAATTGTGAGCGTTCTATCTCAAGAATTAATGTACGGAATTTCACAAAACTTTAGATTCGGTTTAATCGGGGTATAAACCGAGGCAGATTAGATTTTGGTGTATATCGCTTCACAGGTTGCGTTGCAATGCTGCATTATTCAGAATTTCCGCAATATATCTGTCTCAAGAGCTAATGCACAGATTTGTATAAAACTTTAAATTGAGTTACTTCCTGAAACAGATAAATGTTTTTTTTAGTTTTGGGTGTAAATAGCTGCTATGCTGTATTTTTCACGATTTCGCAATAGCTGCATTTCAAGAACTAATACATGGGTTTTCAATAAACTTCAGATTTACTTAGTAACTGATAAATATTGATCCGTATACATTTTTCCTGTGCATGATCCAACAGGTGGCGCTGTCATGTAGAATTTTTCAAGATTTTCGAAATAGTTCTATTCTCAGAAACTAATCCACTCAAATGTAAACAGAATCAATTCATGTGAAGTACTAGCAAAATTTAAAGTTTGATTGAAATCCGTACTTTAACTATTGAGATACAGGTGTTGCGCAAATCGTAAAAAAAATGTAGCATATACGCACCACCATGTTGAGTGATTTCCACCAAAAACTAATCAGAATCATTCTACATCGCTGATTACCTGAATATAAATTTTTATTAAATTCTGGGCTTTAGTTCTTGAGATAGAGTGCTCACAAAATTTATGTCGCATACATACAGAGTCAAATAATTACAGACACATAGACAGACATTTTGTAAAAACATGTTTTTTCGAATCTCTGATCCCTAAAACGTGTAAACCCGTCAAAAATAGTAAATCGAAAATTGTCACGAATTCATTAATTTCATTTTGTTGATAGAAGAAAGTAAAATTAGTAATTTATATTGTTAATTTCTGGAAAATCAGTTATCAAATCATCTATTAATAATGGGAAAAGTACTTTTCAAATTACATTAGCTATTTCTTTTCAGTTAATTTATAAAACAACTTTTTGTTTCAATGTCAAATTGTTTATTTTAAACTTTAACGGTTAGGCAATCGTTATTCTATAAAATAATTAGTTAAATCATAGAATCCAATAATTTTGCACACTTTAACGGATTTGGTTAGTTATTTCATGAAATAACTAGGTATTTTATGAAATAACTGAATTTTAGACTTTAACGGTAACATATATGTTTATCCTTTTTTGGGGGGGAGGTAATATTTTTATATCCATATTTGTGATTAATAACCAAAATTGTTATGATAAAGCCAAATTATCAACCCCTAAGGTATCAATATTAGAAAATCAACTTTTTTTCTGTACTAAAGGATCTAGTTTCCTTTCTGGAAAAACAACGGATGAGTTATTAGCAGTATTACTTTAAATCCGGGTCATAAGAGGTTAAATCTTTTAACAAATTCTATAAAATATCTTGTAGAAATTCTGACATTTTAGTGAGACTATAAAACTTTTTAAATGGAAATTGCAAGTTGTTTAAATTCACGAAATGATGGGGACTAAATGCTATTTTATTAAGGCACACAATTTATACGGTTTAAAATTATTTAACTATATAGGTTGCGGCTTACTTTCTTTTAGAGAAACAAAAAAGTTTGACAAAAGCTTTATCTGCAGTGCGCCAAATACTCAGGCTCTCATACGCTCAACCCTGTTGCAAATAATGCCTTGATCCTATTTCCGGTCATTTAACTTATATTTAAGAATGCCTCCCATTTCTTTCTTTTTTGTGATTTTTTTTCTATCTATGAGTCAATTTGTGAATCATCACATATTTCTTTTATCGTCGAACTAAGACAGGCATGTATTTTGAAATAAAGTAATTATGGTAAGCTGGGGCGACTGGACTCACGAGGTAACTGGGACATAGGCTTTTTTAAATAAAAAAACCGTAAATGACTTTTAAGTTTTGCAATTGTGAACGCTTCGCCCCATCTCCACTTATTAACCCGGGAGAACTCGCTGCATGAATTTTTTTTTTCTCAATCGTATCTTTTTTAAGACTCTTATTTAAAACATTTTTCATTTTAATAAAATTTCAAAATGTGATTTCGATTACTTTACCTTTTTTGTGAATAAAAGTACTAAACCAAACAAAAAAGTTGATATTAAGTGAATGTAAAGTAAAAGAAAAGCAATTGGGCACCGTGAGAGAAATTCTCACTAGTGAGTTCTCTCGGGTTAAAACAACGTGTGTAAACTCAATCATAGCTTTCTATCTTTTCTATGATATGTTATGGAAAATTTAGGCTTCTCTTTTTAAAAACAACGATAATTTGGTTGAAATTCTTTCACTTTTTATTAAAATATTGTAAGTACTTTTATAAAAACAATCCCTTTTTTTTAAAGATTAGATGTATAAATACATCAATACTATTAGGTATCTATACATTTTTACTTCGTGTTTCAGTGTAAGGCCGGCGTTCGACTTTCCCCTTAAATTTTTCAAGAAGGGGATAACTGGGACATGAAGGATCCAGTTACCCAACAGATATAAATCCATTTTAGGAGGAAATGGGAAATTAATTTTTGCATTGTTTTTTAATGGCAGTAAAAGAAATTATATAATAAGTTACATAATAAAAATAAAATAAAATGCATGTCAGTAGGTGTTAAACCAATTTTTTTAAGTGAGATACCTAAACCTCGAAATTTTACGATACAAATAGAGAGGGGTACATAAAACAAAGTGATATTCTTAGAAAACTATCGAAACCAATAAAAAATAGCTATATTTGATTTAAAAACTTGGTTAAATTTTCGACAGATTTATTGGACTTATATCGAACTTTCATTGGTGTAAATAAAAAGGCTAATTAAATACTTAAGTTCTTACGCACTGCGTTTTCTCATATATGTTTATCTTGTTTATATTTTCCTAAATTACCTTATTTTATACTTATTACCTATACAAAACTACATATATACTTACTTAATTCCTATGTTTTTTGTATGAAAAAATCCAATTATTTCACGTTTGGGGCTCTTTTAAAACAGGTTACTTTACAATGGTCTTTAGATGATGTGTAATTTGCATGATCTACCTAATTTAAATTTTTTAAAGTTATTTATACTTTTTTTAAACAGAAATGATACATTATATTATAAAAAAAAATAAAGAATAAAAAGAATAAAAATAAGGTGTGTGGAATGTAGAACTGCTTGGTCCAGATGCCTTAATTTAATGGGGATTCTAGCTATAAGAAAGAGAGATGATATATATATATATATATATATATATAGATGTTGAAATGTAATTAAAAAAATTATCGGTAAGACAGGACCTAACTGGATACATTTACAAAGGTTCGGACATTAAATTAAACATAAGAAAAATATTTGGAAGATGAATTGTCAGAATATCCAGAGTCACATTGTAAAATCATGGTTCGGTTACCTCATGTATAATCTTATATATATATATATATCTGTCTGCATTGCCCATGTAAGCTGGGAAACAGTTTAAAGTAAATACGAATTTTTATTTACAAACAATAATTCTATTGATATTGTGATAAAATAAAATTTATAACGATGATAATCAAAACAATCAATACAGTAATTTGCATTTTTTCTTGTCAGAAACATTTTCCTTTATTCGGTTCTCAAAAATCGCTACATGAATCTGTTCATATTTTAACCCCCCCCCCCCTTTTCCTACAAATTTAAATTTTGTTAGAGTACTGCAATCATTACATTAAATTATTTTGAATTCTGTTTTTTTTTTTTTCTACAATATTGTTTGTTTTACTGTGATTGGTTCTTTCAACTGTTAAAAACATTATAGTGTAAACTCTAAATGAAGATTACAGAAAACAATAAACAAAAGCCTTAAATTGATTTCATCCATCATCATATATTTTAAACAGCAATCAGGAAGTGATTTTTAGCAAGAACAATTTTCTCCTTTTATCGAAAGTGAAAGTAATAATACCATACGCAAAATAACCTTCAGTTGTTTATAAAAGACTGAAATCTGCAAATAATCAATTTGATTTATTATACATAAGTGATGAAGAACTGTCAAGGACTTTATTTTTGAGAAGCTTATTTGTTTTAATAAACTTTAAATTACTTTTACATTATATAAAAATTCAAAACATAAATATTCATTTTCAATGTAATATAATAATAATTTTTCTTGTATTTTTCACAGATATGAATATGTAGCAGTAGAGAAAGGAGCTGTTGTCAGAGCTCCGTAAATATTTAATCAAGTTTAATATAATATTACTTTTTTCTAAATGCTCCAGTGTTTTTTTTTATGTGTGATCATAACTTTATGTCATCAAAGGTGGATATACCATATGGATACCACAATCTGGACGGCCTGCCCTGAGATGAAAACAAATTGAAGGTAAGTCAATCTTACCTGGCTTTTCTGTTACATAACTATTTTTTAGTAAAACTGGTGAGGACGTACACACGCAATTTTAAATGTTAAGCTAATTATCGTTAACAATTTTGATTAATGAGACAGAAATAAAAACAAAATCAGGTCAGGCAGTCCATAATTAAACAATTTAGCAAACTTAAAGAAAAAAAACTTTTCTATAACAATATCATGGCTGCTGTAAAAAACAGCACAACAATAGAAAAACTAAACGCCAATAATTACTCAAATTGGCGGTTTAAAATTCAGATGCTTTTAATTCGTAAAGACTTAATTAAAGTTATTACGGATGAGGCTCCAACCCCCATAACCACAGACCGGGCCAAAAAAGACCGCAAAGCCAGAGCGTTAATCAATCTCAGTATTGAAGACAGCCAAATAGTACATGTCAAAAATCTGAATTCGGTGAGGGAAACATGGGACACTCTAAAACAAATTCATGAGAGATCTAAGCTCTCCAGCAAGCTGTACTTATTAAGAAAACTGTGCAGCACAAAATTAAATGAAGGTGGTAACATGATAGCCCACATTACTAAAATTCTAGAAATTGTGGATAAACTATCTGCCATAGGAGAAAATATCACAGATTCCCATATTTCTGCCTTACTACTGTGTTCACTTCCCCCTTCTTATGATACATTAGTGACGGCTCTTGAGGCCCGTCCAGAACCTGAACTCACAGTACTATTTATAAAAAATAAATTAACGGATGAATATATCCGTCGAACGGAAAGCTCTGAAAATTCAGAAAATAACACCAGAGCATATAAAGCTCAAGGAAAATCTGTCAACTCTGATTATAAAAGAATGAACAAATATTGTTCACACTGTAAAATGAAAAACCACACAAATAAAGAATGTTGGTTTCTAAAAGGGAAAAATAATAACACTTACACTCAAAGTTCCAGCCATATCGCAAACTCAAAAGAAATGTTTACAAAAATAACAAACAACGTTGAGACAAACGTCACTGTAGCAAACGGTAGCAAATTGATTTCATATGGATCAGGTGAAGTTGTTATTCAAAACGGAAAAAAAAATAAACAAGTAATACTAAGGGATGTTCTGTTCGTACCAGATATTGAAACCAATCTGTTATCAGTTAGCAGGGCAACAAAAAACGGATGACAGGTACATTTTGAAAAGGATAGGTGCAACATTACACACAAAGGTAGAATAATACTCCAAGGTAAATTAAAAAACAATTTGTACACTGTCAAAAATGTGGTGCTAGGTTGAACCAATTTATGGTGCTGCAATAGCTGCCACCATAAGATGGTGAAATGTTGTTCCAACATTTGGTGCTAAGGTCGAACCATAAAGTGGTGAAATGTTGAACCATAAAGTGGTGAAAGGTTGAACCATTAATTTTAACAGAATGCATTTAATGGTTCAACCTTTCACCAACTTATGGTTCAACATTTCATCACTTTATGGTTCACCATTTCACCACTTTAAGGTTCGATCTTAGCACCAAATGTTGGAACAACATTTCACCACCTTATGGTTGCAGCTACTGCAGCACCATAAATTAGTTTAACCTAGCAAAAATTTTTGACAGTGTACTGCTAATAATTAAAATAAAACAACTTTTACTACATTTGAATTATAATAGAATAACTTTTTCTACAGGAAAGTAATTCGTAAACATTTTTTTAAATAGGAACTTCTTAATCATTTTACCAATTTAAAAATACACTTTTTAAATTTATTATTAAATTTTAAAAACTTATTTAAGCACAAAAAATTACGAAATTGCATTTTATCATTTTATTCTAAAATATGTCAGATTCATTTTCTATAAGTCAGGTTAGTAAGTTATTTTGATTAAAATATAAAGAATTTACAAAAAGTTTATAATCAAATGATACTTTTATCCTTTCTTACATTCAAAATCAATAATATTCTTACATTCTTATAATTCATGAGAAAATATTTTCTGAAATAATATTTAATTTAGTAAATTTTACTGCAGAGAATTTTTGTTCGTATTCATAAAATTTTTTTTAAGAATGAGTTTGATCCGAAATCATTTTCCAAGCCCTAAGTTAAAAATTACTTTAAAACAAAAGATATGGTTAAAGTTGAATACGCATTTAACAAAAACTTTGATATTTGAACCAACAGATACAATATTCCACTTATATAACAAGCACTAAAAGCATGTACAGAAACTGATAAGAACATTAATGAAGGAAGATGTTAATTAAACAATATATAGAACATAGTAATGTTACATATTAAAGCCAAAAATCATGCAAATAACTATACAAAATTGAACACTATAGAATTAAAAAATATTTTGCTTAATACACACCAATATCGGCATCCATTACTGTTTTGCTGCTGTTCTTCACGAAAAGCGTCATAGATATGCGCAGAAATCTGTGTTTTGATTGGCTGTAAGTAGCACCATCTTTTGGTGCTACTTCTTATTTTTCAAACTTACTCCATAACATGGAGTGTTCGAAAAATAAGTAGTACCATATTTTGGTGCTTCTCTTTATTTTACTCCATAAATTGGTTCAACATTGAACGGAAATTTTTAGCAGTGTATGAAATACACGTAAACGAAGATGAAAATAGTAGCTACTATACAAATGTAACGTATAATTGCACAAATGCAAATTGTATAGATTTATGGCACAGAAGAATGGGCCATAGAAATCACGACACAATAAAAAACATGGTGTCTAAAGAATTAGTAAGCGGTGTAACAATAAATAAATGCAAACACAACAATGTATGTGAGGTATGCATTCAATCCAAAACAAACGAAACACCATTCCCGAAATCAGGAGCATATAGAGCCAAAGAAAGACTAGAATTAATTCACACTGATGTATGCGACCCTATAAACACACCCACTATAGGGGGGAAAAGATATTTCATCACTTTCATCGATGACTTTTCGAGGTTTTGTATAATTTACCTAATGTCAAATAAGAGTGACGCGTTTGAAAAATTAAAAGAATACATCGCTACAGTTAAAAATAAATTTGGTAAAATGCCAACTGCGATCAGATCCGACAATGGAGGTGAATATATAAATGACGAAATTGAAAAATACCTAAAGTATAATGGCATAGAACACCAACTTACCGTCCCATATTCTCCAAGTCAAAACGGGGTTGCAGAGAGAAAAAACAGATCGCTTCAGGATATGACTAGGAGCATGCTAAACGAAGCAAATCTCCCACATAAATTATGGGGAGAGGCCATATGTGCCGCAAACCATTTGCAAAATCGACTGCCTTCTAAATCCATCAACACCACACCATATGAACTCTGGCTAGGTAGAAAACCAAACATAAAATATTTAAAAGTTTTCGGCTGTACTGCATATGCCTATATACATAACTTTAAACGAGGAAAACTTGACAATAGAGCAGAAAAGGGCACTTTTATCGGGTATGACAATCGCTCTAAAGGGTACAGAATATACACCAGTGATGGAAGAGTCATACTAGCTAGATCAGTAAAATTTATCGAAAACAAAATAGATAACGCAAGCACTAATGAAAAGACAAACACAAATGATTCAAAGTCTGAAATCAAAAAACAGGCTCAGCAGAAAGAAAAAAATGTAATGGAACTAAATCTAACACCAGAAAACATCGATACAGATACACCATCCACATCTTTACAAACACAACACGTTAGAAGATCCGAAAGGGAAAATAAAGGAGTACCACCGGACAGATTTGCTTATGCAGTCCGGCACAATCCAATATATGAACCCAAAAGTTGGCAAGAAATGATAAATCTTGAGAATCCACACGAAAAAAAGAACTGGATCGATGCGACGCGAGAGGAAATAAATTCACTTAAAGAAAACAAAATATGGACATTAGTGCATCCACCACAAGGAGTTAAAGTAATCGGATCAAAATGGACATTCAAAGTAAAATACGATGAATTTGGAAAAATAAAAAGATACAAGGCTAGGCTCGTAGCTCAGGGTTACGGACAAAAATACGGGATAGATTATGACGAAACATATGCGCCAGTGGTGTCACACACAACACTCAGAAGCTTTTTAACTGCCGCAGCATATCATAAGACATTAAAACAGCTTTTCTACATGGAAAACTGGAAGAAGAAGTATATATGTCTCAGCTTGAAGGATACATAGATACAAAAGAACCTTTCAAAGTATGTAGATTGGAAAAGGCAATTTATGGGTTAAAACAAGCAGCACGAGCTTGGTATATAAAGATTACCCAATCACTTAAAGAATTAAACTTCACACAAAGCACAGCAGGCACTTGTTTATTTATACAGAAAGAAGGGGAAAATAGTATTTACATCACAGTTTATGTCGATGACATACTTATTGCAGGAAATGATGACCAGATAAAAGATATAATAAATAAATTGAAAACAGAATATACTCTTGAAGATCTAGGAGAAATAAACAATTACCTCGGAATAAAAATAGAAAAAACGCAGAATGGATTCAAACTGAATCAAACTGCAAAGATAGAAGAAGTAGCAAAAAAATTCAACTTAACGGAATCTAAACCATACAGCACTCCAATGGAGGTAGGATTTCAGCGATTAAATGATGAAGGTAAACAAATGCCAAACAACACGAAATACCGTCAAGCGATAGGTGCATTGTTATACATCGCCACGATATCAAGACCAGACATACTTGTAGCTGTAAACATTCTAAGCAGAAAAAACGAAACCCCCTCCGAATCGGACTGGAAAGGCGTGAAAAGACTTATACGATACCTAAATTCAACAAAAAATCTAAATTTGGTAATTAGCACACAAGAACCACCGATCTTGGAAATATACAGTGACTCGGATTGGGGGGGGGGGTGATTTAAAGACAAGAAGGTCAACGACAGGAAATTTATTTTTACTAGGAAAAAATCCTATAATGTGGATCATGAAGAGGCAGACCTGCATTGCACAATCCTCTGCAGAAGCAGAATTTGTGGCAACGGCCAGTGCTACGCAAGAATTAACGTGGCTATTAAAATTATTAGAAGGTCTTGACGTACCACAACAATTGCCAATTACTATTTTCGAAGATAACATCTCTTGTATAAAAATGACAGAATCTGGAAAATATTCCAACAGAACGAAGCACATAGATATCAAATATCATGTAATTAAACAGCTTAAAGAAAACGGAATAGTCCAACTACATTATTGTCCAAGCAAATCAATGATTGCCGACATCCTTACAAAACCGGAACCGAAACCTGAATACATAGAAAACAGAAACAAACTAAAACTACTGGATAATCTCCATTAAGAGTTTAAGGGGGGGGGGGGGTTGTTAAAAACATTATAGTGTAAACTCTAAATGAAGATTACAGAAAACAATAAACAAAAGCCTTAAATTGATTTCATCCATCATCATATAATTTAAACAGCAATCAGGAAATGATTTTTAGCAAGAACAATTTTCTCCTTTTATCGAAAGTGAAAGTAATAATACCATACGCAAAATAACCTTCAGTTGTTTATAAAAGACTGAAATCTGCAAATAATCAATTTGATTTATTATACATAAATGATGAAGAACTGTCAAGGACTTTATTTTTGAGAACCTTATTTGTTTTAATAAACTTTAAATTACTTTTACATTATATAAAAATTTAAAACATAAATATTCATTTTCAATGTAATATAATAATAATTTTTCTTGTATTTTTCACAGATATGAATATGTAGCAGTAGAGAAAGGAGCTGTTGTCAGAGCTCCGTAAATATTTAATCAAGTTTAATATAATATTACTTTTTTCTAAATGCTCCAGTGTTTTTTTTTTATGTGTGATAGTGATGGGCGATTCTGGAAATTTTGAGAATCGATTAAAATCGATATCGTATAAAACAACATCGATCATAATAAGAATCGATTTCTCAGTTCTAGAATCGATACTAGAATCGATATTTCGATATTCAGGTTCACACAGAGAAGATCCAAATTACTAATTCCAAAACTTAGACAATCAGCAGGACAGTAATTACCGCCTCCCCCCCCCCCCATCACCATTTAGGGAGGCATAGAATTCAACTATTGCAGATTTTAGAGTCGGATAGTAAGAATTTTAAATTTTAAAATGATTGTCACTTATGGTTGTCACTTACACAAAAACTTTGACAAATTTGAGAGACATAACTCAACTAATAACAACACTGAGTAACTTGGCATTAAACCGAGGATAAAGAGTGCCAAGAGCGTGTAACTAGGATGGGGAACAAGGAGTATAGACAAAAAAAAACTTTTTTTTTTCTTCTAATGCCAACCAAATGTTACACGAGATAGTTTGGAAGAACAAAAATTATACCCCATTCCCAAGGGGGCAGGTAAACCCCACTCTTGACGGAAGGGCGACCATAGCCCAAATGTATCTTTTGTCGAAGTTTCAAAATGAGGATTTACAATAAAATAGAACGAGAATTGGACATTTAAACAATTGCATGCATACTTTGAACGGCCCATTTAGTAAAGATTGGAGAGGAAGGAGGGGGGGGGGGGGGACGAGGGATTAGAACGGACGAACTGAAAAAAAAACATAATTAACTAATAACCCATCCTAAACAGAAATATAGTGTTTAACGTAGTGTTGAATTCATGGGGTGGCCTGCGGGGAACATGCACTCTTTGAAACTATAAAAAGTGCCAAGAACATGTAACTAGGTGGAGAGAGGGGTAGTGACAGAAAAAAACGAGGAGATAAAAGCTTTATAACGAGATGTTACATGAGATGGTGTGGAAGAAACAAAAAATATGCCCCCCACCCAGGGGGGCAAGGTAAATCCCAAACGGACAGAAGAGCGACCCCGGCCCAAATGTATCTTTTGTTGAGGTTTCAAAATATGGATTTATAACAAAAAAGAACGAGGATTAGACTTTTTTAAAATCGCAGTCATAATTTGAACGAACCTGTAAGTTAAGATTGGTGAGGAAAAGGGGGGGGGGCGGTAGGACGGGCGAACATGAAAAAAAAAAAAAAAAAATTGTGACACTCTGAGAGTGCCGAAAGAAGTGAAACCTTGAACAATTACCTGTGTATTTTTTGAATCATTAGGATATATAATTTTGAATCGTCAGAAAATACTTTTAAATGAATAAAAAAAGTTTCTATAATATTAAAGAATATATTAATCTCTATAAAAAAAAAAACCGCGCGATACCATATGTCCAGCTATTGTAGTTAACTCACTATAACTACTTTCTTACATTTTAAAACGCGATAAATACACCAACCAAAATTAGACCATACTATCGATACCTTAATCCTTATCCAAATAAATCATTTTGTATTAATGCCTGTTACAATA
Source organism: Maratus speculifer (assembly GCA_964019185.1). Taxonomy (NCBI): domain Eukaryota; kingdom Metazoa; phylum Arthropoda; class Arachnida; order Araneae; family Salticidae; genus Maratus; species Maratus speculifer. The sequence continues at coordinate 333,907,593 of OZ025292.1, forward strand.
TCTGTAGATTACTTTTTGAACTATTCAAATCGGACATTCCATTCAAAAGATATTGCGAATTTAAAGATGACAATCTAAAGAAATAATAGCGCTGCTGAGTACTCGGTGGCCAATAATCTTAGGGATTACGTGTGCAATCAAACGATTGCGGATTCGAACCCCAATTTCGCTAATATGTATCAATGTTTGTTTTTTTTTTAGAAGTTTGAAAAATTAAAATTTTAACACATTATGGGTCCGTAACGTGACCTGAAATGATGAGAGAAAATTTCTTATGCTAGATTTGTAATGTATGAAGCATAAGCTTTCAATAGACATATTGTATCAAGAAATGAGAAAAAACCCCTTTGCCCCTCCCCCAAAGGTCCTATAGGGGAAACCGGGAAACTGGAAAAAAGAACGGCGAGATGGTTATCTATACTAGAATTTTTCTCATCACTGTAACTCCTATAGAAGCAAAGTTATAGCCTTTTAAAGATTGAAATGAAGTGAAGAAATAAGCAAAATTAGATGAGTGATCGGCAGGGAGGGCAGGGGTCCACAGCTCTTGGGGTGCCATGTAGCTTAAACTTTTAAGTTAAAAATGGTAGAGAATTAAATGAGCGAAATTTTAAGGTGTATATTGGGGGAGGGTGCAAGCCTCCCCTCCCCTCAAAAATTTTTTTGTTTCTTTTGAAGAAACAAAAAAATATGCCCCCCGGCTGGGCGCAGATAAACCCCGAACGGGCGGAAGGGTGACCCTTTATTTATCTTTGTCAAGGATTTAAAATGTGGATCTAAAATAAAATAGATCGAGAATTGAACATTTTAAAAACTGTATGCATATTTCGAACGGCCCTGTAAGTTAAAACTGACGCGGAAGGGGGGATTAGAAGAGACGAGCATGAAAAATAAAACATAATAAACTAATACTTCAAATAACTGGACTTCTAAACAAAAATATAGCGATTTAACCTAGTGTCGAATTAATGGGGTGGCCCGCAAGGGATTACCCCCCCCCCCCACCAGAAGTTATGAGATTTTATGCTTTTTAATGCACAAATTGCGATTCCCCCTCTCTTACAGAGCTGTAAAACATGATGCCTTCCTCCGGAGTCGCAGAAATATACCTGCAGAGTTTCCCCCAGAGGGTTTCAGGGGGGCGCTCCGCCCCTCCTGCCCTTTAGTTTGAAAAATAGCGCCCCTCTCGTCCCTCATCCAAAAACTAGCGCCCCTCTTGTCATTCATTCAAAAAAAATAGCGCCCTTCTTGCCCCACATTTGAAATACGCAGCCCTCCAGCGATGATCCGAACGCGCTAGGGCGCGTAAAATTACGCAAAAAATCGGCAACGGAACGCAAAAAATATCCTCATACGCGTTCCGTGAGACGGGTAATTTCATCAAAAATTCACTAAAAAACGGCATGTTTCGTTAAAAATCGCAAAATAACGACTAATTTCCGGCGAGATTCGCAAAAAAATGGCTAATTTCGTCACGAAATTTCACAAAACGGTAGATTTCCTCAAAAGATTGTGGAAAAATGACAAATTTCTTCCAAAAATCGCGATTAAACGGAAAATTTTGTCAAATGAATCGCAAAAAACGGCAACTTGAAGTAAAATTTGACGTTTTTTCGCGATTTTTTTAGCAAAATATTCCGTTATTTGCGATCTTTTAACAAAATCTGCTGTTTTTGCGATATTTTAACAAAATTGGCCGTTTTTAAGTGATCTTTTAACAATATTTGCCGTTTTTTTACGATCTTTTAACAAAATTTACCTTTTTCTTCTTTTTTTTCAAATTTTTGATGAAATTTCTGTTTTTTCTCGAATTTTTGAACCAATAGATTCTAGATTCAACTCTATAAAAGTGCCCTTAAAAATGAAAAAGTGCCCTGAAAAATGTAAAAAGTGCCCTTTTCAGAACAGTAGCGCACTGCCCTTTTTTAAACCTGGGGGAAACTCTGATACCTGCATTCAACACTGATTTAGCCTAGAAAAAGAAGAAAAAAAAATCGAAATCGAATCTAAAGATCGAAATCGAATCTAAAGATCGAAATCGAATCTAGAGATCGACATCGAATCTGAAGATCGACATCGAATCTAAAGATCGACATCGAATCTAAAGATCGACATCGAATCTAAAGATCGAAATCGAATCTAAAGATCGACATCGAATCTAAAGATCGATCTTACGGGCAGAATCGATTTTACATTTTTACTTTCTTTTGTAACTTTACAAGAAGAGAGTATTAGAAACGTGAAAAATTTTGACTTTCCGTTTTCGATGGATTTATATATTTTAGAAGGTCTTTAACACGATTTCATAGTTTTTAAGAAATATCTGTCTGTGTGTGTGTGTGTCTGTCACTCTGTGAGTCTGTATACGACAAAAATTTCTGACCGTTCTATCTCAAGAACAAATGCACGGAATTCCACAAAACTTTAGATTTAGTTTGACCTTGATATAACCGGATTTTAATTAATTTTTGGTGTATATAGCCTAACAGGTGGCGCTGCTATGCTGCATTTTTTGCGATTTGCGCAACAGCTATATCTGAATAACTAATGAACGGATTTTCATCACATTTTAGATCCAGTTAGTCCTTAACATGAATTGATGTTTTTTTGCATTTTGATGTATATAGCTTCCCAGATGGCGCTGCTATACTTAATTTTTCACAATTTCCACTCAGCGCCATGTGAAAGGGGGGGGGGGAAAGGAAGCGGTTGTTCTGAGCACGGAAATTTAGGGGGCGCCAAATTTTTACTACTAACATCACTTCTAGCCTATCACAAGAAAAAGTTAATAGGGGGGGGGGGGGGCTAAATTGGAACTTTGAACCGGGCGCAGTTCTCTTTTCGCACGCCCCTGTTTCCATTTTAGCTTTATCTCAAGAACTAATGCACGGACTTTCATAAAAATTTAGATTCAATTAGTCCTTGATATTATTTGATGCTAATTACATTTTGGTGGAAATCGCTTGAGAGATGGCGCTGCTATACTGCATTATTCATGATTAACGCAATAGCGCTATCTCAAGAACGAATTTTCATCAAAAGTGAGATTCAGTAAATCTCTGACATAGATTAGTGTTATTTAGTTCTTGGTGTAAATTGCCCTACAGGTGGCGCTGATATGCTGCATTTTTTATGATTTCGCAATAGCTGTATCTCGCGCTTTCATGGATTTTCATCAAAATTCCGATTCAGCTGGTACATAATAAAAATTGATCCTGATCAATTTTTGGTGTACATCACTCAACAAAAAAAGCTATTTTGCAGGGGGGGGGGGGGGAGGGGGTTCTGAGGTTTCTTTAATTCTTCTATCTTGAAACTAATACACTGAAATTTTGGAATTGGTACATCCGTCTATTTTATCTTCGACTTTTGGAGGAAAATGAAAATTATATTACCTTCAGAGAAATCGATTAAAATTTTAAAGTATCGATTAAATCGAGTTGGCCGTAGTATCGATTAAATCGATTTAAAAAATCGAAATCGCCCATCACTAATGTGTGATCATAACTTTATGTCATCAAAGGTGGATACACCATATGGATACCACAATCTGGACGGCCTGCCCTGAGATGAAAACAAATTGAAGGTAAGTCAATCTTACCTGGCTTTTCTGTTACATAGCTATTTTTTAGTAAAACTGGTGAGGACGTACACACGCAATTTTAAATGTTAAGCTAATTATCGCTAACATCAACTAGTTCTCTAACTTTTTTCCACATCCATAACTGTCTGCCATAAGCCTTTTAAAATTTATAAATACTTGTTATTTATCTGGGTTTTTTTCTGTTATTTCTGGTTTTGTAAATATATAATAAAATCCATACTATTCAATCGGGCATCAACTTTTGTCTCTTTATTATCAAATTTCGTGCAAAAATTTTGTTTATAATGCTGCATTTGATTCTGGATCGCTTTCTATTTCACACCGAATGATAACACACGATATTTTTCATGAGACATATAAAAATGAAACAGAAAAAATTAAAACCTTAGAACACTACCAAACGCGATGTACTCATTCCTACTGAAAACTGCTTCGCCCTACGAAATCTGAAACTCTCGTAATCTGTAACCCTGCACATTTTTTTTCTTATTGGAGCTATAAAGTATGTAGAAAACTATTAAATACTCGAATCGTAAGAAACTAGACAGAACATTAATCAAGATTTTGTTTTCATACTTTGTTTCTTTGAATTGACCAAGCCTCGAATTCTGCGGCCTGTGGTCTTCATACATCTACCCTTTTTCGAACAGTAAGAACTGATATTTGAACTTTGTATCACCTTGACTCATCACATTTTATATTACGCACTTTTTCTCTGACTCTTTTCTATATGTGAAATATGCTATCAGAGAGAGACGTTTTTTTTTTCTCTCTCCTTTAAAATTGTCACTCTTTAATATTTTAATCAAGAAATTATTATGCGATTTTATTTCATTAAAAACTAAATTTAAAGAAATGCTATCTATCATCAATGAGTGCAGTGTAGTTTTTATAACAAGTTATTAATAACATGAATTAAGTTTTTTGCAGCTGCAAGCCGAAAGTTGTGGTTAAAATGGATATATCGTGGATTGAATTTATCGGGATTCTGGGATGACTATAAATGAGGTAAGTGAACGATTTCCTTATCTCTTTATTAGATCATGCTGTTTTAAATAAAATAAAATAAAATAGAGGATCCTCCGCACCAGTATTTGAAATATAATATGTAACAGATATATTTTATATTAAAAACGATGTGAATTAAAGTGAATTTGATTAACAAAAAGGATTCTCAGAAAAAGAACTGTTAAACCAAATTAGGAATGTATTACTATCGTAACGTGAAATAAACAATTAAAAATAACGATAAAGACGCAGTTACTTCAAACAAGTTTTATTTCACTTATAATTGTGTCATATTCATAATACTGTTGCATATAATATTATTAACCATTTGTAAAATGGCTGTAACTTTTGGTCTAGAGATATATAAGATATATCTGAATCCTTGTGATGTCCGGATTTTGTTTGTTTTCGGATTGGTCCAAATTTAATCTCCAGAAATGAAATACTTCTGTGTCCACATTGACAAAAAAATTAATAACTCATAAACAAATTGAGAAATAACTTTCAAATAAATTGCATTTAAAAGTACATTTTTGTCCTATACGAATGCGTCAAAATTAAAAATGTGCACTGTTTAGAAGTTTAAAAACTTGTAGTACCAAAAGTTGTAAAACTGAAATTTTATTTAAAATTCTTTATGATTGATCTAGCTATGTTAATGATTAATCCGTGACGTATGTAATGTATGACTCAGTTATTACGTAAGCAATTTCTTGATAGTCATAAAAATGATGTTTATTATTATTATTATATTAAGTATACAATTTATTTATGTGTCTAAAGTTTTAGTGTTTGAAAATATCATTTTCAAAATGGTCTTTGTAATTTGTTAAATTCCATTTTTATTTATTTTTATGTATTTTGAACCGAAAATTTAAATGGTGTATGAAGCTTTCTATGTCACTGCTACTAATAAAGTAGTAAAATCAACAAATATGCAGCTGAATTCCTTTACTTGATATATCGAAATCTATTTCTAAGATAAAAACTTCTATTTTCTATAAAACAGAATGTATAAATGTTTGTTTCCGGAAAACGTTTTCACGTGCTTTTGTGCCTTTGAATATAAATTTTTGTAGGCAACAAATGCATATTTGTACGTATTTGAAAAATAATACTTATTCAAATAATTTATTTTAGCATTTTTTGAAACTTTATACTTTACATATCATTCACAAAGGTGCGCGGTTGAATATTTTGATTGAAGAATTTCCAACAAAGAAGAAATTTATTTAAATTTTGTACCAAATAGAATGGTATATCACTATGATAGTTGAAAATGCCAGCAATTTTGAAAATTCTGATAGCAATACTTACGCATTCCGTAATGAAACGCATTTTTTACAATGATGCTCTTCAGCAAATTTAAAGAAATTTGATTTCTATGGAAAACATAGCACATATTTCCTATGAAAGTAATATTTTTTTAAAAATAAAATAAGAAAAACGAAAAAAAAAAGGAAAAAATATCATTTTATGTATGATATGCGGGTGCATGCTATGAGGGTTTTTTGTGGTCCATCTTACCCGGAGTTGTCCATGTGACATGAATCACATAGTAAAAAATTTAAAAATAGATAATATAAATTTCTTTAAAGATATGAACTTCTGCAATAATACATTATACGTAACTGTGAAACGTAAAATATGTGTGAATATATGGATATTAGAGCGGGGATAAAAAACGTAGTTCATCTCTCCTGTAATTACTCTGTCCACATTTTTTATGTAACAAAACTTTATGTTGTTGATACTGAAAATGTACTGAATGTAAAAAATGCTTTAAATTAATGGAACTAATTTTAATAAGTGGTTTTCTTTTATATTGTGTAACCCAAAAGGACCGAAATCCGTGTCCTGGTTTTAAATAACTGTAAAGTGTAAATGAAAACATGTAATTTATCAAATTTAATCAGAAACTAAATTACTATGTACGGTTTAGAAAGTTATGTATTACTGTCTTTAAAAAATTGGAATATTATTGTTTTTCAAAATAACACAGCATGGCATTATGACTTATTTATACGTGTAACATGATACTGTACAAATACACTCTAACAAAGTATACGTATAAGAAAATAAAAAGTCGAAAACTGTACGTAAAGTGGGACAAAATAAGGTGCGTTCTTACTATAACTAGTTTTGTAAATATTCAGACTTTGGTGCAGTAGCTGTTATAATCTTTTGAAAATGTTCATGAATATAAAATTTATTACGATTATATACATATTAAATTCAGTAATACGAAAATAAAATGACTGCATGTTAAAAGGAACCATGGAAACCTTACACTGTTAAAAATTTCGTGTTACTTTGAACCAAGATTGGTGCTCGCAGCTATAACCAGCTGCCACCATAGGATGGTTCAATCGAAGCTCCAAATCTTGAAACGAGTTTACACCATATTATTTGGTAAAATGGTACTATGGTTCAACCGAAGTTCCAAATCTTTGAACAAGATTTCACCATCTTATGGTGGCAGCTACTAAGCACCAAATTTCGGTTCAAAGTAGCACAAAATGTTTAACAGTGTAGAATCATTACCTATCTGGGTTATCATTGAATTAATTACGTAAGATAGGATTTAATAGATCGAAGAAAACTTTTATTAATAACTTCTTACGTTTTGATTTGATTTTCATAATATTTGAAATGACTTGACAAAATTCTACAACAATTATATGAAGAGAAAACAGGTTAACAACCAAACCGTTTGAAATTTGAACATACCGCTTTGGGTTAATGTAGCAAAAATCTGTGGGTGCGATTGGAGTGTCCGGCGTGGTTGCGTGCTCATGCGAGTGCCTTGGCAGCGAAATTTTAAAATGGAGGGCCAAATTCACAGTCAAGTAAAATCCAGACACCTCATTGGTCGTGTGGAAAGGGTGAAAATCACGAATTTGTTGATCTATTTGAAAAAGAAGGAGGGGTAAAGTAGTTTTCAAGCGATTGTTACCGTCTGTTCTTATTTACGATAAACCATCGAAATTAACTCAGTTAAGATATTTTGATGACATTTTATAGAACGAGAGTGAAATTTTTTGATTATAAATGAAAACAGATCAGATTTACTTCAAAATTGCCATTATGATTTTTTCTCGGAAAAAGGAGTAAGGCGACATTTCCCCTACCGCTCAGAGATTATTCTCTGAAAAGGACGCGGATCAATGACCAATAATGCGCTTGGATTTCACCGGACTGTGACTTTGGCCCTCCATTTTAGAATTTCGCGCCCTGGCATGAAGGAGGGAAAAAGCAGGCAGTTTGTGTTCGATACAGCAATGCATGTAAGGACATCATGATATTTCCATTAAAAAATTCAACAATTGAGGAGAACTGAAATGTCATTATATTTCTGATTGCAAAAGTAGTTTAACCAGACGATATTCATCGCCAACACGTCGCCTTACACGGCCATGCTTCCGCCAGCATAAAATTGTTGATTATTTTTTTAGTATACCCATATGAAGAGGAATCTCAAACAGATACTTATACATTTTTTGAGATAATAGTTGGGAACTTTTTTATGGAATAATAAATTAATAAAATTTAATTTAATCGACAAAATTAATTAAAAACGAAAATGCTTGTTTCCAAAAATTTCCGACCATCTTGGTAAATTCGGAAGAAAATGTTTTTTAATCTATACTAATAAAATAACAAATCTCTCTGTGTGTCTGTGTGTCCGTGTGTCTGTGATGGCTAGCGAAAACTACGGGGCGTATGAGGCTCAATTATTTGTGAAGATTGTTCAATGTCTCTTTTAATGTACCTGACCCTCAGAATTTTAAAATTATAATAATTAGTTGAGAAATTAATTAAATTTCCTAAAAGAAGGAAAAAGTACTCATAATTCAATAGAAGTATAGATTTTTATCAAACCGCGGAGTATTTCTTCGAAAGCTGGAAGAGAAGGAAAAGGGTTATTGTAAATAGAGGGCTACCATGGCGATAAATGTACTCGTTCTTTTCTTTATATAAACGGCTGTATTTTAAAATCTACTGAGCCTAAAAACTCAAAAATTAGACATCTAGATACAGAAAAAAATCACCTTTCAGAAATTAAAAAAATTATTTTCCTACTTCTATAAATAGTTGAAAAATTTATTAAAAATCCATTTATAAAATCTCATTTTATTTCCGTTCAAAGAAACATATTTCTGAGTAATCTTTCATAACGAGAGCAGGTGTTCATCGCAGACAGCTGGGCGCTGGCAGGTACTGGTATTTATAGACGACCTGTATTTTTTTTAAATATTAAATTTATAAATTTAATATTTATTAAATTAAAAAAAAATCTGTAGAAAAAGTATGTTACGAGAATGCGCTATCAAATGTAATGAAAAATAAGTTAAAATAAAAAGACAAACAAGTTTAAACGCATATTGAACATTTTAAAATATAAATCACAATCAAAATTATACAAAAATTGTGTCAGTAATTTTGTAATCCTAATATCTGAATTTTCTTTTATGTTGTAATTGCAACTTTTTATAAAACCAATCACTGGTAGAACACAATTATTTACAATATAATATTATGAAAAACAAATCATACTTGATTAAAATATATTAGCTATGAGCATTGATTCAGCATAGAAATAATTTCCAGATTCTCCTCATTTATTTTTAAGTACATATTGTGTCTGCAAAAAAAAAAAAAAAAAAAAAAAAAAAAAAAAAATTAAAGGACAAAATAAACACTATCCTCTGGCACCAAGGCCATTAACCCTTTGCGGGGCGCGCTGGTATCATAGATATACCACTTAATTCTAATTCTTAAAACGCCACATTGGCACCAGAATTTTATTAAAGAAAATTACAGTTTATTGAATGAGTGAAACATAGCGTCTTCTTATTTACAAATAAAGTTGTTTTCAAATTCCGGTGTCAGTCATTTATTTTAATACTTAAGCAATGAATTTGCCCTGACCCGCAAAGGGTTAAATGAGAAAAAGTGGTTATTAAAAAATATTTGTTGTTGGCTACTGTCTACTAATGAAATTTTTTTAGTTTAATGAAAATTTTCAGTTATAGCAACACATATTGAAATTATCGATTTCATGCGATTATTGAAATTTCTGGTTATATCACGAATATTTATACAAATGCCCCTGCATATTTTTAAATTTATTAACTATTCTGGACATCTTTTATTCTTACTTGAACGATTTCGAGTTGAGTGCAATTACATCCAATCGTTATTTTTTAAAGCAGATGGATTACTTTTATTATGTTTCACGATCACATTTTTTCAACAAAGTTTCAGTTTAAAATCCATTTATTTATCCAAATTATTTCTAGATATTTGTGGGGTTTTCGAAATATTTGTGAGTAAAATCTTAGCAAACTTCAACGAAGTTTCTACATAGCAAACGAAATTTTTCAGTCTTTGTTTGAGTATAAAAAAATATTTCAAATTGACTTTTATGAATCTGATGTTAGATCTTCATAATCAAAAAAGATAAAGATCTCATAGGGATAATTTAAAATCATACGTTTACTAATCTTTAAGAATGAAATTAATTAATGAGTTTTCCAAAATTCTCACTTTCGACTATGCATGCAGTCAAATAATAAAAACAGATTAATTTTTTTTTGTTATTATTTTTATTATTATTTTACAAGACGAGAATTTGGTTTACCTTTGCCTTTTAAAGTTATTTATTTCTTTTGAATTTTTAGAAATTTTTAGGTAGAAATTAGCGTCGTTTTTTTAATTGATTTTTGATACATTTGTAATACTTAACAAATGCCACGCATTATTTTGTAATATCGTAGTTAATCAAATAGTAAAATAATGTATTCGTTTCAACATAAAGCACATAAAAAACTATATAAAGCTTTTATAATTTTTCAAATTTTCAGGTTAAGATATGCTCTTCTTAACTTTCTTGTTGATAACTTTTGCATACCTTCTCTCCAGGAAACGAAATTTTAAAATGAATTAGATTTGATCACATTCAAGATAGTATGTTTGCATCTTTTATGCCTGAGTGGTCTTGAATCGGTGTTGTTTTCATCTCCTATGCCAAACTATAAAAAAATTTCATCCAAAATAACAGCTATTAATTAAAAAATTTAAACTTTTCTTTATTTAATTGAGGATCATTAAATTTAATGTATGTCAATATCTGCCATTAAATGTAATCTAGATTAATATTCTGAAATAATGGTAGGTACTTTGAATAAAATCATTCCCCGATTTTGCAACGCTGTAAGATTTGCAATGCAAAGTGTATTTTCTGCATCAACTAAGAACTGAATCAAACATACGAAAATGCCAAAGCTTGGCGGGCCACAGAGAAGTTCCTGGTGGGCTAATTGTGGCCCGCGGACCATGTATTTGACATGCCTGTTTCAAAGTTATGCATCGAGCAATATCTTTAAATGCTGTTTAATAATATCTAAATTTATAAAAATACAAGTTTTTTTTAAATAAAAATCGATTTTTAAAAAAGGAAAAGAAATGCTGAAACTCGAATTAATTCAAATTCTGAAAAAAAGAAAACTCACAAAACGATAATTTTTGAGCTTTCAGATAAATTATAACACATAGCACATATTTTAAAGAGTAGTGAGCATCAAATAAGAGGCGGGAGGGATTTTTTAGGGGGAGCGGTCAAATACTTACAATTGTACCATTTTCTACCATTTGAAATGCGAACTTTTCACTAAGATCTGGGATAAACATTACTTATATTTAATATAAAACTTTTAGATTGTTAATAACACATAATATAGATTTTAAAGAGTAGGGGACGTCAAATTATGAGCAGAGGGCAGGCAATAATTATTTTAGGGAGGGTGTGATCAAACCGTACCGTTTTAGATGCAGTTTTTTCAGAGCCCTGGGATAAATAATACTTATTTAATACAAAATTTTAAAACCGTACCACCCCTCTTTTCGAATAATAATTTTATCAAATATCTTTCTTAAGTCCAGAAACTGTTTTGTTTGGAAAAGAGTTCACCCCCCTGGTGGTGAGATATGAAACTAAAAGAATTTAGCCCCCCCCCCCCTCCCTTCTGCGTGTGTGTGCAGCGCTTCTGCTAAACGATACCGCAGGCAGCGGGAATTCGGTTCGAGATTAGATTTTTTTATGAGATTTTGCAGTGTAAATTTCAGGTTTATTTAAGAATATTATTACAAGCCCGGGCAACGTCGGACGGCTCAGCTAGTAGAAAATAATAGTGATCAACAACATTTACAGTTAGTATTTTGTCGTCACACCTTTAGAGAAAACTACATCGGTGCATCGACATGGCATCGTTTCAATGCATGGTTGAGGATCGTCAATAGTAGGTTTTGTTCATTCTTCATTCAATTTTTTGGGAAAGCACTCTTGAACTGAAATATTTATAACTCTGCGCACATATGTCAAGTTTGTTCCAAAGATTTTCTATTGGATTCTGATCGGGTGGTAGGGGTGGTCATTTCAAAAGCGAAAATTTTTTTGTGTGAAAGTCACTGCTTGATGAGCTTTCATGTATGAAATAAGCTTTTATCATGCTGAAACAAATAGCAGCGACCACGATGTTTTCTTCAATCAGGCAGAATATTATCTTGCAAGATATCCTTATACTTTGCATCATTCATCTGGCTCTGGAATTCAACTCACGGACAGAAACCTTTGCATATTTATCTTTTTCATATTATACTGATTAAAGAATTAAAATGCTGTCTAGGAATAATAAAATGGTGTATAATCCATAATACTCTATAATCCACAATATTCCATAATCTGCAAATCTTTGGTCGCAACATGTGCGGATTATAGAACTTCGACTGTATAAGACATTTTCAGTTATAAGCAATTTTTGTCTCATTAGGACTATTTCTGGATTGTTAAATTTCAAAAGACTGTTATAAGCGTCAATTTTGACCACCTTTTGAGGAAGATTGTTTGCTTTATCAAGAAAAGGAAAATGTCATTTGATTAAATGCCCCCCTCAGCATATGTCCTCCATTAAGCTTCATTGTAAGAGTAAAGTATCTTGATGCATATATTTTGTTCGTAGGCGTCTACTGGGAATCCCAAAAAAGTTTAATTTCAAATCGTTAGAAAATAGTATTTTTTCCGGTTTTCACTAAACCAGTCTTTATGTTCCCTGGAAAACGACAGCCGGACTCATCGATATATTATTATACTATTTTACTTATGGGAAGTTTTTTTTTCCATAAAGATCTACTTCAAGTAAGCATTTTCACACAACAGACCGACTTATTTCAGAAATACTTTCACGACGTAAATCACGGGATATTGAAACGGCATTTTTATGAGGGTGATAAGCTGCTTTTTTCCTGATAAATCAGTACGCGCGAATAGTCGTTTTCCGACATCCCCCGGGCCGTGGCAAATTCTGGTAGCTATGGTTATCTTTATATACATATATATTAAAAATCATTTACAGTGGTTTTTTTCGATCCATAGCTTTGCCGCAATATTACAAGAAGATCATCCCTTTAGTAACAAACAAATCAATCGTTTACAAACAATATTTGTTAAACATTTTTGGAATTCAGCTACATTAGTCACGTTGATTCCTTAACAAAACTTGGCCAAAAAACACTTTACTGATAGCAGAAACTATACTAACGAATGACAAATGGCCGAAAACCTTTTGTGATCGTTAATTGCACCCTTTAAATCAAACGTCTTCAGTAATCAATCAAAATGATCACGTGGTAAAAAGTCATTTGCATATTCCTAACTTTTAAAACAATTGCGCTTTTTCTTCGCTGAAACGTCCTGGCAAATAAATCAATGAAACTAACAGGCCAGAAAATTCTGACCGGCACTTTACATTCTTTCTTGAATAGTGGACTAAAGGTTGATTGCATTTGTGATGGTCAAATAATTGACCATCACAAATGCAATCAACCTCATACCAATCACAAATCAACCGTGTTAATAATAACACGAGAGATATAGGTCATAAGAGAGATAGTGATGCCCTGCGTGGGGAGTCTTCCTAAGGGAAACTAACTTGCATCTGCGCAAGGAAATCCAAGGTTCGAAGAAAACCACGGAAAACTCCGAACGATTAGACCGACGGCCGCAATTGGATTCGAATCCAGCAATCGCCATCTACCAGTTTCGAGAGCAGAACCTCTCAGTCACTAGTAGGTGTAGGCTTAAGATATAAAATGTGGAAAATTATTTAAAAAAAAGATTTTTAATAAACAAGAATTAAATAATAGTCAAGACACTTTTAAAAACTGTTCTAGTAAAATGTATTTTTTTAATCTAAAAAGAAATGTTTTATTTTCAAGAAATAATTCATATAAACAATAAGTTCATAAATATATTAGAAATTCAGTGAGGAATTCATATTTTCCAATAGCTTAAATATAAATATGAAATTTCAACACAATTGACTTCATAAGTTAAAAATTTACACATTACGAAATCTTGCTCTCATAAATGATTTATATTTTCTCTTTTATAACATTTTCCAGATAATTCCACGAATGTTTACTTTCAATGAGAGGTATGTTTTCTGCTGAATGAAAGCATATATGCATTTCGACTGCAAAAATATTTGGACTTTCGCTTCAATAAATGTAAATATGTTCAGTTTAAGAAAGTGAAAATGTAGTTTTTGTACAGTTTTATTGTTTTTTAAGAACATATATATATATATATAATGCAATATTTTTCTCTCTGCGTTGTCTTGATGATATATAAAAATATTTATCTGATCTATCTTATGAATTTCACTATGAATATAACTGAACGCCAAATGTGGCGTTTGTACTACTATAACTAGTTTATTAAAATAACAGATGTAATGTTTATCAAGTGGGTGAAAAATTAGGATTCAAACCAGGGATGTATTGGCAGAAGACACCAATGTTCTTCCAACTGAGCCATCCAGACGAATACTGGAGGAATATTTCACCCAAAAAATAACCTTAACGATCACATAATCTGCTCTGATACTTTGGATCAGTTCTACAGAATAAATCGAAGGTCAGTATATGGAACTGCAGAAAATCCTGCATACGAAATTACATCAGATTAATTTATAACACCATTATCCAATCGGTAAATTAATTATGACAGATGTAAATTTTCCAAGTGGGGGGGGGGGGAAGTCCAGGCCAAGATTCAAACCCTGGTTCGAATTCTGGCAAGGACTTTTAATATATTTTAATATATTTTAATATAAAAAATATTAAATGGGAAAAAATCTTAAATTTTTTAAATATTTTTTAAAAATTTAAACATATTTAATTTTTGATATAATTCTGGAAGTACCTACTCGATTTACAAAATTTTACACTTTTGTGTGTAGAAAATGTGTCACATTAAATTGTCTTCAGGATTTTTTAAAAATATTAATTAAGGATTTCATAAAAAAATCGTTAACCCCCTCCCCCCACCCTAGGTTCTTACGTAATATTTGACTGGTCTTCAAAACGTATTGATCTGTAGCTATTGTTTCCTCCCATTTTTCAGTTAAAATGGTGCTCAATTATATAAAGAAAACAGACAGGCCAACCTCTCCCAATGAGAGGTGCCCCACTCAATGGGCCACCTACCCCGTGCACGGGGTAGGATTGACCACATGACATCACACCATAACTAAATTCATAAAGTTCTTAAAATTTTATATTAACTAAAAATAAGCATTTTTGTCATAAGCATTTTTAAATGTACTAGGTATTGTAAAAAAATTCTACATCTGAAAATAAACAAAATTTATGTATTGAAAAAAATAACATAAAAAACTGGCCAACATGCCCCGGTCTCCCCTAAAGTGCGTATTCATAAATTTTTTGATAAAGGCTAAATATATTTTGTAAAAAAGCTGTCAAAGTGGGCACTTCGCAAAAAAAAAATTCCCAAAGCGATCATGATTAAAGAATTGAGGATGTATTCAAATAACAACTTGGTTATTTTATGACTCATTTTAAAATTCAATTTTGGTCTCAAACGCGGTCAATTGACAATTATTTGTTATAGGAACTGTGTAATGGGCTGTATGGGTCAGTTTTTGGATAAAGGCTAAATATATATTTAAAAAAAGCTGTCAAAATGGGCACTTTGCACAAAAATTCCCAAAGCGTTCTTGATTAAGGAATTGCGGATGTATTCAAATAACAAATTGGTTATTTTATGACTCATTTTAAAATTGAATTTTGCTCTCAAACGCGATCAATTGACAGTTATTTGTTATTTATGAATTATATAATGTGCGTATTGGTCGATTTTATAATTAAATCAGAATATATTTCTAAATATGTTTTCAGATTTGAGCCGAATTTGTTTAAGATGATTTTGATAAAATCAGTTCTTACAAAAAAATGAAATTAAAAATTTTTGAAAAGCGGCCAAATAAAGTACTTAAACTGGGTTTATTGCTAATAATATTTTATTTTTTATTGTTGAAATGAAAACTCTTCGAAATCTACCTCCGCCTACAGGCCAAGCCGATAGGGATTTTTTATGTATGGGATTAAAATCAGTATGCACTGGTGAACATATCTATTGCTCTAAAGAAAAAGTTTCAAACACGTGAATTGATTAAATGGATAATAGATGATAAAGATAAAATAAATTAGAAATATTCAATATTTAGTGTAATTTCTTTCCAAATGTAGATTATTTAATGTAATTAATAATGTAACACAATGATCATTAAGATTTATTTCAAACTGTAAAAGAAATTTTCTTGATTGGGACAATTATCTTAAGGAATTAAAATCAAAATATTAGGTGGAATAAGAGAGAATTCAAAGATTGGGTGCTAGTTACAGCAGTTTAATAATAAACTTTTTCCTGTTATTTGCTGAATCTAATGACCAAAATTGTTGACTTCAAATTGTCACTGAAAAAACAAAATCGCAAGAATTGTTTGAAATTTATTACTATAATAACATTAGAAAATAATATTACAGTTATCAAACTACATCCAAATATTTATTATTAATGATCAAAAGATTATTATAAAGATTTTTAGAGTACCAATTTTTCACTGTGAAGAGCACATTATTCTTTGAACATAAGACTGTTATCTAATACTATTTAAATAAAACATTTTCAATTTTCTAAATAAATTCACTGTAATTATTTAATTTCAATTATTTCAAAATGAAGTTACACTACTTACAATCCAAAAATGTCTATTTTTTCATTAAATATGCATGTACATGTAATAAGAAAGAATGTTTAAAAAAAAAAAACAGAGTTTTTTGCCTACCCTGATATGAACTAAATATAATTTCTGAATACCATTATTATTATTATTATTATTATTATTATTATTATTATTATTATTATTATTATTATTATTATTATTTTGGTATGAACTTAAATTGATTTTCTATACGTAATTCCACAAAACACATCTCTAATCATCCTTTATCTTACGAGTTTTCTTTTTCATGGTACAGGAATGAATATTTTTTAGGTCACTAACATTTAAAAATATTTCGTTATCATTGATGCCGGCATAAGAGCATCATGAATTGTCAACACCTGATCTGAAATTGATAAATAGATATTTTTTTATATTTTTATATATGGAGGTTTTTGATTATGCCTTTCACTTATCACTTAGTAACTCTCTATTATCAGTCGATATTCTCACTTGAAATATACGTGATCGAAAAAAAAAAGTATCAGACGTGTTTTAGTTATTTATAAACTTCATAATAGAAAATTAATATTACTATTTGAACACAAATTTATTTTTTATCAATTATTCATACAAATTTATCAAATTTTCTACGCTAAAAGTGAACTTTGATGATAATAAAAATTTTTAATTATTATTGATTTACTGATTTTCCGAAATTGGTATACGCCATCCTTTTTTTTATTGAAATTCCAGACACTATAATTTATTATGTGAATAAAAAATTTTGATCGAGGAAGAAGTATCAGATGTGCATTATTTATTTATAAACAGGATTACGGAAACCAAAGATGGTAACAATTAACTCTACATTATGTACAGTTATATAGAGAAGAGGCTGTGCATGTGCATATATTTTAGCATCATATATTTTAGGAGGCAGATTGGATCCGGCATTTGATTTGACTACGGAATTTTTTTTTTTTATATCGTTATCATTTTTGAGCCAACCAAACTTTTCTTTTTTCACTTACTTTTTCTTTGCATCAAAATAGTCTGTTTCCTTTGTTATCATTGTTATTATTTTTATATGTTTTGTGAAAATATTAAGCTGTTATTAACCCTTTTTCGGCGCAGGGCAAATTCATTGCTTAAGTGTTGAAATTTGTGACTGACACCAGAATTAGAAAGCAACTTTATTTATAAATAAGAAAATGCTATATTTCACGCATTCAATAAACAGTATTTTTTTAAACAAAATTCCGGTGCCAATGTGGCGTTTAGGAATTAAAAGTAAGTGGTATAGCTATGAAACCACTGCGCCGCAAGGGGTTAAAAACATTAAGTGTTTTTGAAATCAGTTCATTTCAAAATTCAGAATAACTCAAGGTTTGGGATTCCTGCTCTTCCGCCGTATGAGCATATAATTCGCTGTTAGAGAAATCAGGACATAACATATAGGAAATGGTAATTGTATGATAATGACAAATTTTACAGTGAAGAACGACAAAGAATCTTGTATACTTTTTGTTAATAAGTTCTGCTTTTAACCTCTGTAGGCAGGAGGAAAGAGAAAGAAGACAATGTACTTTGTGACATTAAGGAATTATTATTTACTTTTAATTCGTAACTTACTCTTTTAGATGCTATTTTATGCAAACGTATTTCATGTACTGATTTCTTCAATCTGTAAACTATGCGACAATAAATGTTGGATTATACGTGTACATAACTGCAACCGTAAAAAAGAATGTAAAAAAAAAAATATTTTTTAGATATTCATAATGATATCATTGGACAGGAGAAGGGAGGTCGACGAATGATAACGTATGATATCGTAAGAATGGGAGGGTGTCTAAATTAGCATAATATTGATAACGTTATATAAGTATAACCCCGAAAAATGTTTCCAAAAACAATAAATTGAGGATTATTTAACCATCTGGTCAACCCTGCTCACATTGACTGGGTAGAGCTTGTACACACATTAGCTTTTTAAATTATAGCACACTTATTTATTGTAAAATCTTCATGCCTGGAATGAATGCTCAATATTTCAGCATTATTTAAAATCTACTTGCTTAAATTTCTATAGTGTATTTAATCCGAGAAAATGTTACACACTGTTAAAAATCTTGTCCCAAATTGAACCAAATTTTGATGCTCAATAGCTGCAACTGTAAGATGGTGAAATCTTGAACCAATATTTAGAGCTCCTGTTTAATCACAGCTCCAATAGTTGGAACGAGGTTGAAATTGGAAGCTCCAAATGTTGGTACGAGATTTCACCATTGTATGGTGGCAGTTGCTGAGAAAAAAATTTGTTTCAAATTACGACAAATTTTATAACAGTACAGAATGTTTTTAAAACACACACTTTTTAAGCTAAAAATTCCTTACAATTTTTCCACACCTGTTTCCATGGTATCTGCATGAAACAAAGACTATTGTTTGGGTATTTCAATAGCTTTGGTTCGACTTATTAACGAAACCCTGGAATTCGTTTAAAGAGATCCGGAATACATATAACAGTAAAATTAATTTATATTTATTGAGTTAAAATTTTGGAATTTTTTGAGATGGTTGATAATATAATTTGTATACAAAATCACATGATAAAATTTCTGATATTTAAAAAAATAATAAATAAAAAATTACTAAAAAAGTGGGGTAGTTTAAAATCGTTATAACTGTAAATATTATAAGGTACCCTGGGGTAATGACGCCACGTTAAGGTTCTACCAATTTTCACGGCTCAGTTTTAGTTTGTATTTTTCAAACAAATATATGATTTGATACAGTAACTCATTGACTACCTATTAAAAAAATAATTTAACAGATATGTATTCATAAAATGTAATGGCGTGATTTCTTGACCAATGCTATTTGGCGTTATTACCCACCTATAAGGGTAATAACGCCATGCAAACATAAATATGAAATAAGATGGAATAATTGCATGTAGATTGCTCAATTCTAAAAATACAAATTCTACAAACTTAGAAATTGATAAATTGCATTCTAAGCTATTGGAAATGTTCAATTTTTTGTGAAAGTGTAAGAAAAATAAAGATGTGGTGTGTGTGTGTGTGTGGGGGGGGGGGGGGGGGTGAGGAAAAAGAATATCAGACCGTGAGCTTCTTTTTGCTTAAAAAGGACCGCTTAAATAGAATTATTAGAAACATTGCACAGCTTTAACTGTGTTTATTTGAATCAGTATTTAGGATGCAGCTCGGCCACTGTAGGGAATCAACCGGGGTATTAATGCCAAGGATTGGCGTTATTACCCCGTTATAATTATTGCGCTGTAGATTTTAAATTACAAATTATTTCCAGAAGATATGCAAAATCTTCAACAACATTTTGAAGTCCATGAAATGTACTACAAATTTATGTAATTAACAAAGTATTTCTGGATAAAAAAAAATAGTATTCACGTCACAAAACGTATCTCGCAAATTTTAGATCAAGCGTTAATTTTAGTTGCTTGTAAAAACAATAAGACCTAAAAATGAAACAAATTAACTTGAAGCTGTTTTTTTCGATTTATATGACTCAAAACACTTCTGCGCAGAGCACATGGGTGTCATTTACCAGATTATTTCATAATTATGCAAAATATTAGCACTTGGCGTTATTACACCACACCGACTTACGTGGTATTTCGATTTTCTTTATATTTAAATTAACAGAAATAACTAAATTTTAATTCTAATTCGGCATTTTAAAAAATATTTTTTTTTTAATTAAAAATATTTGAGTTATAAATTTGAAATAAAATAATGTAACTTTTATTTAAAAATCATATTTAAAAATAAATATTTTTTTTTCAAAACTGCTAAATCAAAAATTAAAGTAACCAAAGAAAAAAAACCTGTTTCAAGTATCAAACATTTATCCTTAACGGTCCTTGAGTTATAACAATCTGCATCTAATTGCAAAAAAAAAAAAAATGCATTTCCACAATAAGTCATGTTCATGACAACCATCGTTTCAATGCTAGATTTCGAAGATAAACCAAAACGAAAAAATTAATCTTTCATCTTCTAACTAAGACAGAAACATGATTTAAACGTCATTTGAAGCATAAAAGGAAAAAAAATTAAAGCGGTATTTTTTTTTTCGAAAATTTGAAGATTTTAGTGTGTCAGACCCTCTTAAATATGAAAACTGAAAGGTGAATCATGCCTCCGGAAGTCTCTTCTATACCAATTTTTAATTATTCAGAAAAAAATATTAATTATTCGGAAAACCACGAGGCTCATTTCATCACTTGATATAAGTTCTAATTTTTTACTTTTGTATATCATACTAGCAGCCTTCGCCCGCTACGCTGATTGGTTTCTTTAAAGGAAACATGAATGAAACAAAATTACTCTGGTGAAAATTAAAAAGAAAAAAAAACCTTAATATCTAATTAAACTGTTGTTTAATTCTGTAATACAGTTGTTTTATTCGTATAATCTTACATTATCTGGTTCAAAGTCGATGTTAACGAAACAATACTCAAAATAACTCTAAAATGTCTGACGTACCCATGTTTAATTATTATTTTAGTAGGTATGTTATCTTCATTTCCCGTTTCTACCTAAACCTGCTGAAGAGATATAGCGAAACGCCCCAAAACTGCAACCACCCCATTAAATCAGCTTAGGAGGGAATTTTTAAAATAGATAAAAATATATACTTAGGTTTGTTTTTTAGTAGATTAGGAAACCTCAAATTCATGCCTCTATCTTAAACTGCTGCTAAGTTATGACGGAATAATCTAAATTTTCGTGCCTCCAGTCAATCCTATTGGATGTGGGGAGGAGAGGATTTGTATAACCGCTGAAATAAACGTTTCATATTTTTTATTTATTTATTTATTTAATTATTTATTTATTTATTTATTTATTTATTTATTTATTTATTTATTTTTTTGTAGGATTGTTTTTTTTTTTTGTAGGATTTTTTGGTAGGATTTTTTTGTTTGATGCTAGGATATGGCTAATGATGGACAATTCTCAAAAAGTTACCAATCGTGGAAAAAAGTCGTCATTGTAAATTACACAATCGATACAGTCATAGATTGCTTCCGAGAATGTATAATTAACATGTCCTACAGCCATCCATTATTTTAATAATTTTTACGTGTGTATAAAAGGTTTTAATAAATACATAGTAACTAAAACAGATGGAATTAAAAAACAACACACCGTTTAAAAGCTAAAAGGAAGCCACAATAGTGTAAAAGTCGTGTGACGTCATCCCCTGTTTGTGAAATGTTGAAAAGGCGCAAGTAAGTATAAAAAGATACCGGAGTTTAAGTATGAAAACTTATAATTTTTCGTTAATTAGCAGCAAAATGGCTAAAGAAATAAGAAATAAATAACCCCTGGTAGCAAAAACAGAAAGTAAATGAAAAGCAAATATTATCAATATTTTTTACTGATTTTTCTACGTAATTGAGATCAGTTCTATGATTTTATCAATTTTTTTAAGACTTCCTGAATGAATGCGATAACTGTACCCCCCGAAATGGGCAAATTGGGGGGAGGGGAGCACGGGAAGTGCTGAGTATGAATCGGTAGTTACAGGGTTTTCCAACGATATATCACATGAAGTGTGTCTGCTAAACTTAGAAAAATGTCCCTTGTGGGAACCCGGAGGCGCGAAAGGGGGGGGGGAGCGCAGATAAATATTTATCGGAGGACTCCGTAAAAAAACCATCTGATCTAAAATGGTAAAACGTTACGATTTCAAAAAAGTTCAAAATTTTACCCCTCGGGGGTGGGAGGGGCAAATTGGGGGACGGGCAGAAAGCTTCATAATCTGAAAGAGTGGTCTCAGGGCTTTTTGATGATGTGTAACAGGACGGGTGCAAAAAAAGTTTCGAAATTTTCTAGCTCCACCTTAATCTCCATTGGGAGCGGAAATTTAAAAATCGCTGAAGCACATGGTTAATTATTTTTTTAATAGATTTATTTTCTGAAGATTCACGCTTCTATTTAAAACGACTGCTGAGATGTGCCAGATGTTTGAATTTTTCGACCCACTTTTGACCTTCTAAGGGAGGGGAATTTAGAAAATCGCTGAAATATATGTTTAATTATTTTTTAGTAGATTTATTTCTTGGAATTTCACGATTCGACCTTAAACTGATTATGAGCTATAGCAAGCTCTTCCAGAATTTTCGACTCCTCGTTGAGCCCCTTAGGAGTGAAATTTTCAAAAATCTCGTCTTACTGCACGCTTATGTCATATAAAGTATTTTCTCCCCAATTTTCATGCTTTTAGGTTATGTAGTTTGGGCTGTACGTTGATTATCAGTCGTCAGGACAAACTATTTTTCATAAGTATAGATTTACTAGGGGGCTCTGCACCCCCAACCCCCCGTTCAAACATTGAGAACATGATAATGTGTTTTTTCTTTAAAAATATTATCAGGTTACGGATAATTGAATGATATTATCACGAAGTTAACGATTTTTTTCTATAATCGGGTTGTCGTATTTTTCCTTGTGAAAGGGGCATTTTTCGATTACCATGGCTTCATCCACCCCTGTCGCAACAGATGATGGTTTCTTTTGGAATATGCTAGATAAAATTCATTGAAAATTTTAAAATCTGGCTGTTTAAAATGGTTATGTTTAACATGGTGCTGCCAGTAAAAATTTCACGACGACACTATAGACAATATCCTTTAATTGTGTTTCAGGATGTATATGCAATTATTTTAAATTACTTGGTCTTCAGATATGTTATCAGGTACTTAATTTTACTTTTTTTAAGCATATTGTTGAAAAAAATTGACGAAATAACATATATTTTTCTATGAATTCGCATGCATAGCGCCTCTGAAGAGTCTGTATGCTTTTCATAGATTTATGGCCTTTGACTTTTGTTTATCCTCTTTGTTTATTTGTCTATTTATTTATTATTATCTTATATTATCTTTTGTATTTTGTATTTTTATATTATTTTTTTCCTATATGGTATCCCCTCCCCAATATCTATATAGATATATATTGGAGAGGGGATATCATTCAAAAGAAAGGAAATGTGCATTGTGTTGAAATTTGAAGCATATATTTAATGTTTAGATTGAATTTTAGATATTTTCAACAACAGATTTTAATTCTGTTTCTATTTTAATGCACCATCATGCATATTCTTATTTTATTTTTGAAATTTAAATTGTTCATTTTATTTATTAAGTTGTATTCGGTTTTCCTATTAAATATTTATCGAGTAATAATTTACACAGAATGAACTGAAAACCTTTTGTTGCAGGCAAATAAATAGCTTCTCATTTTAAAACGAATATCTCTTTCTGTTTAAAAACTAGTAGCTTATTTTAAAAGGAAAAGCTCTCATTGCTTATTTAGTTTAGAATAATTTTCCTTTATCATTTACTAAAATTTTATAATCTACTGAATTTAAATGCCTTGTTTATTTTTATTATTGCTCTTGTTTTACAATCCTTTCTAGAAGCATATCTTTAGCCTGAAATGTCAACAACCTGAATATTTTTCTCGCATTTTTTTTTTTTTTTTTTCAGAAGTTGTTTTTAAACCTGTAAGACTACTGCTTAACTTAAAATCTTGGGACATCTGACTTGACGCCAAATTTTTTCACTTTTTAAACACCAAAATCTATCCTCTTTGTAATTCACCGCTTATACTGCTTTCATATTTAACTGCTGATTCATTATACTACTGTTTTCGTTTTCAAGTATTCACGTGTCATTAAGGCGAAAGAAAACAAAAAAGCCTTCCGCACAACAAAACGATTCACGCCAGTTTTAATAAACTCTCCGCACATAACAGATGTAAAACATCTTAACCGGCGCTACCGTAATTTCTAAAACTTTTTGGATTAATGCCCTCGAAGGCCGCAAAAACATCACTGAGAAAAGTACGTCACTACACGTCACGCATGGGCGTTCCTGTATTCGCCAATGATGTCCTGGAAGCACTGTGACAACATTCCTTGTTTCCATGGTTACCGCTTCTTCCATCCAAAAGCATCCGCTAAACTCTAAACGTGTTCAGTTGTCCCGCAACTCAACTAAAGACAATACGTTGTCTGTGTTCGCGAAAAAATAAGTTTGAAAAGTTGAAGGAAAGTTCAATTGTTATGTTTCTATATCAGCTGCAATATTTATAATGAATTTTACTGAAGTGATTTGAGAGTAAAACAAAGTATTCTGCAAGTTATTTTAAAATTTATTTATTATATATAATTTTTTGTTTTAGACTTGATAAAATATTTACGATATCTTTAATTTCATGGGTAGAATCGCGAATATTTTATATTACTTTTAATGGAAAGAATAAATTTGATAAAAATGTATGACAGAAATTTTGTCTTTGTCGTTTAAATATTTAAAATATTTTTTAAAGAATGGCCAATAAAAAATGCGTTCATTAATTTTATTATGATTATAGAACATGGTTTTGGTGCTTCATCATAGTTTAAAAATTATTTTATTATCCGGTTAGATGCTGAATAAATATGTAATTCTGAAAAAAGTATTGATGTTATGCTGAAGAGTATTATCGAAGGAAAGGAATAATGAATTTCTATAATTTCGATTTTTTAGCATGCTATTATAGGAACTGAAGAAATATCTTTGATATTTTTAAAATATTTTTACTGTAGTGCATTCTTTGCAGCAATGGATGAAACATTCATACTATTTATAATTGAAATAATAAAATATCGATATTAAAATTATGTGTGACTATGTGACTTGTTTAATAAAAAATTCAATAAAAAGTACAATCGTCTATAGAAATAATGCCTGAAGATATTTGAATTTTTAAATGACTAAAGAAAAATGTTTTAAAATAATCAAATTCTACTTACATAGTTGATTTATTTGCATTAAATATTTATTTACCATATTATTATTTGAATAGTCAAATAAAAATATTAATTATTCCGTGACAATACAATTTAAGGAACAAATCACTTCATTTCATCAGTTTTAACTCTAAAAGCATTGAGTCCGTGAAACATTTGACGTGAGAAAAAAGAAAACTTTTTTTAAAATTCAGGCATGCCAAAGCATTTCTTCTCATGAATTTTCTTCGCTGCTATCGAGTTCAACGAGTCTTTTTTTGATTTTCAAGCATATCAGAAAATCATGGATAACTTTCTAGACGCCACGTTTGAGTACAACCTTGACAACTTGACAGACTTGTTAAATTTAACCGGACTGAATGACACTTATGAAGATGGGATTCAGTTCTACTATTTTTATCAGGTAAGGATTGCATGCTTTTCATCTAGTTCTTTAAGAGTGACTGCGCTTTTTTTTTTTTTTTCATCTCATTTCATGAGAGATTTAATATAAAAAGAAAAAAGAAGTTTGGTAAGCGAGTTTTGCATATCCGCCGGCAGTTATTCATGGTATTTTTTAAAGAAAGTTTACTATGGTTTTCTTTATTTTTTCATATATGTTATGCTGCCTAATAATATTAGATTTTCTTTTTTGTTGATTTATTTTTAAAAGATTTCAGATAAACGATCTTTGTCATATCCTCGGGCTGATACGTGTGTTATATCCTTGAATTTCATCTTTTTTTATTTACTATGTTTATGGTGAATTTGTATAAAAATATAATATATTTTTATGTGTTGAGATAGCTAAAAAATGATTTTAAGCTAACTTATTAATAATATACATGACTTTGGCTAGTTAAATATTCGATTTTTATACAGATTTTTTTTATTTATTAAAAATATATTTGTGATAAACAATAAATGACATATATCATCTGCTATGTATCCGAGTTATAACCTTTTAAAAGAGGTATGACTAAATTATTTAACAACGTTAAATTATTGGTATATATATATATAGCCACTATTTCTAATAATTCTCTATTTCTAATACCACTATTTCTAATAATATTCGTATTTATTCCTATATTGCTAACTCGTCTTAGTTAAGTTAGTTTTAAAGTTGGGTTATTCCATATTCATTGTTTATTTTGAATTGTACTAATGTATAATAGTTTTATAAGTCAATGACTATATAGATTTTGAATTTTTAAATTAGATTTTTTTTCCATTAAAAATATGTTTGTGCTAAACAATCAATGACATATCATGTTATGTATGCGTGTTATATCATTTAAAAGAAATATGATTATATTATTTTATATGTTGCGTTCTTTTTCGTCAAATTATTGATATATATGTATATAAATCAATGACTATGTAGATTTTGAATTTTTAAATTAGATTTTTTTAATTTATTATAAATATGTTTGTGATAAACAATCTATGACATATATTCTGTTATGTATGCGAATTATGTCTTTTAAAAGAAGTATGATCATATCATTTTATATGTTGCGTTCTTTTGCGTTAAAGTATTGATATATATGTTTATAAGTCAATGACTATATAGATTTTAAATTTTTAAATTAGATTTTTTTTAAATTTATTAAAAATATGTTTGTAATAAACAATCTTGCGACATATCACCTGCTATGTATGCGAATTATATCCTTTAAAAGAAGTATGACTATATTATTTTATATGATGCGTTCTTTTGCATTAACTTATTGATATATATATATAAATCAACGACTATTAAGATTTTGAATTTTTTTTTAATTTGTTGAAAATATGTTTGTGATAAACAATGTATACAGTCTACGGCTTATCTTTTGGTACATACGCATATTATATCCTCAAAAAGAAGATTTGCTTATGTTATTTTATATGTTGCATTTGTTAGATCATTATAATTTATTTTTAAAAACATGTGTTTTTTAAATTTTATAATCGATTTCTAAATATTCCATTCAATTCTCCAGAAAATATTACTCATCTTATTTTGCTTTTAGAGATAGAGATCTAAAGGTTTATGGCTATTAAATACTTGTATTTTTCAAAAATAATCTTTGTATTTAATCACAGATAATGCTTTGATTAAATAAATATAATATTAGTACTTCAAATTCAATGCCCATATATTTAAACGTTTTAACCATATAAAAGCAAAATTAGGTATTATGTGGTTTAAAAAATGATAATGCATTTTTATATTTTGAATCTGCACAATATTATGTATTTTTAATGTAATTCAACAATTGTGAGTTGCATTATATCAAAAGAATGTTACAATGCTTATTTACATTTTGATTTTCGAATTATTATAGAATGTTTTCATTCATTTATTTATTTAAAAGAAATGAACGACCTTTATGATGGGAACCAGCAATCACTCGTGGAATAATCTTTAAAGACAGGTTACAAGGGTTTATTACAGGATGAATTTACTATAATTTACTTTATTTTATTATTTTTTAAAATGTAAAATGATCTTTCTTATATCAGCGATAACGTGTGTATATAAAAAATTTTATATAAAATTTGACTGTATCTGTTAGATTTTCTATTTAGTCATAATTTTTTGAATTAATTTTCCAAGGATTTTTTGCATGTCTATTTATATTTTGATTTTTTTATTGTAATTTTTTTTTTTATCATTTGAAAAATTTCCAGCTAGCGATCTATTTAAAAAAAATTCCAATGCCTTTTAAAAACACTTATTACTTTAAAAATTCTTTTGGTGATAGCTGCTTAAAAATATACGACAGATGTACTTTTGAAAATTTTCCATGATTGCTTATATATTGATATTGCTGCATCAGCTTTTCTTTTGAATAAATCTGAAAATGAACGTGTTGTCGTATTTACCGACATATAGGGAGAGGGGGGGGGACCTTTGAACACTCTAAATATTTCCCTTTAAATATTTTTTTTAATGTCTATGGCAATACATTACTACTGCTTCCGGGCAATAAGTATACAAAGCTGCACCATTTTGTATGCACAGTAATGTTTAAGCAATTATGTATTTTTCTCCCTCTTGAATCTAAACTTAAGAAAATAAAGTTGTAAGATTTTTATTGACAATTTTGTAGCCCTAAAATTTTGATTTATTTTTCAACACTTAAATAAAGATGTAATCTTTAGTTTAAAAGCTTTGTTTTATTCAAATTCTTCAGCCGACTTGTGTAAACAGTTGTAATGTTTAACTCCCATGTGATGGGGCACCATTTAACATCTAAAACTATGATGTAAAGAGTTGTTGATGTACCTAAATATTATAATTTTTGGAATTTTTTTTCTATGTAAAAAGAGATTAATTAAGAACATCAAAGTACATGGACTAATACTGTTAACAATCTCTCCTTACTGCATGCATGAATTACAATCTCTGGATGTATCAGCGATGGGAAGTTACAAATCTAAATTGATCATGGCAGTCATTTATTTGATAATTGCAAATCTCGGATACACAATAATTATTCATGATTCAGAAGGCTTGTCTAACAAAGCCTATACTCTTTCATTTACTCTTTTCCAAACATTATTTTTGGCTTTCGTACTAGATCAAACGGAATTTAAATCAGGTTTTTTTTCCGTAAAAAGAATTAATGAAAAATTTCAATTTTCCAGTAGCATCAGATATCATGTTGATGTATTTCAAGGATAATGTAAAAATATTTTCACAACCAAACATAAGTGGAATAACTGGAGGGACACTGTGTTGTTTCAACAATTATTTTTGGCATCAAATTTGATGGATTTAAGTTTGGTTAAATAATAAAAAAAGTATTAGTTTCAATAA
The DNA here is from genome assembly GCA_964019185.1 of Maratus speculifer. Classification (NCBI taxonomy): domain Eukaryota; kingdom Metazoa; phylum Arthropoda; class Arachnida; order Araneae; family Salticidae; genus Maratus; species Maratus speculifer. Next base: position 333,936,931 of record OZ025292.1, read on the forward strand.
AATACAGTTATTTATTTTTATTCATATTACTTTATATTTCTGAAACATATGCATATTTTTATGAAAACTCTCAATATTTTAATATTTTATTCATTTATTCAAAAGAGCCCCTTACTTGTTCAAAGGTACTCCATAGATGGGATAGGTTTGAACAGAAATCTTTCAGCTTTTAAAATCCCCTCAACATTTTTATTTTACATGGAAAAGTTTTAATTTCTGATTCATATGATGCAAAAATGCATTGTTTTTATTATGTTATACTTAAAATGCAAAAAATATAATTCATGGCAGCCGTTTCTGTCGTAAAAATTGCAGCAAAATTAGATGTAAATTATTTTATTACATCGAATTGTACTGCAATTTTTACGGCAAAAATTACTGGCAACTTGCTGCCAGAAATTTTTGCCGTAAATGTTACGGTTTTTTTTATTTTTTTTATTTATTTATTTTTTTTAACAGCGTAACTACTCGTAAGTGCATTAAAATGTAGCTTATCTATTTTATTATTTATCTTTGCTATTTAACTTAAAAAGTTACGTTGCCAGAATATCGTAGTTAAATACTGTTTTAAAAATGAAGTTGGGGATATTAAATATCACATAATGTCACAAACTGAATGTATGACAATTTAGAATTTGGGTTTTTACTTAAACAAATTTTTATATGTGTTATGCTTTATTTCTACATTAGACTTTACCAATTTTTTATAATTATTTTTCGACCTTTCCTTTCCGTATCGCGATAAGAATATATTTTTTCTTGAGTAAAACAAAATAAAATTCTAATAATTCCATCCCCCTATATAACTTAGAGTGAAAAAGGCAGAAGTAAGAAATACTATGTAACAACATTTATAAAATCACATTTTAATAATCTTATATAGTAATAATACAAATTTAGTGCAAAACCATTTGATGCATAAAATATCACTTAGATTGTTACATAAATATAAAATTATCCCGATTTTTTTAATGCTGTATTTACTATATTAGAAAATTCAAAATTATGTTTACAAAAAAGTTGTTGCTTTTGGGAAAAAAAAAGATTTGTAATAAAATTACGTTTGGTTAAGAAATTTATAGTTTTTTAAGATGTATATAATACAGAATTTTAAAGATTTTTTTATGTAAGGTGTCAAATTACAAAATTTTAATTTAAAAAAAGGTAAATTTTCGATTATTTTTTGGAAATTCATTTCTGCAAATTTAAATTCCATAAGTCTGTTAGTTTTTTATTTTGGAATAAATTAGCTATTTTTACATATATAATTCGAAGAAATTTAAGAGTCATTCTTTCTCATTAAAGGAAAGAAAAAAATAACGTTTGAACTAATAGACGGGAATAAAAAAAAAAGGCCAGATATTTTATCAAGCTTCGGCCATTTTAACGCTCAAAGAGATACTGAGAAATACCTGTCACGTAGGCATTATAAAGAAATAGTTATTCAAATTATTTTTTGTGTACAAGAAAGATTCCGAAAAAAAAATTGTCATTGGATAGTACGCTTATTGCTTAAAAAATACATAAAAAATATATATATATTTAAAATATGGCAGAAACTTATAAATACACAGAAGAATGAAATCAGAAATCTAGATTTCATCAAATGTTAAAGTGAACCTCCTGCTTTTATCAAGTTAATTTAATAAATGCCCTTTTCACTAAAAAACCTAAGATATTTTACCCCCCCCCCCCACACACACACACATGTATCTAGATGTCATCTATCTGAGTGTGTGGGTTAAATACCTCAGAATAAAAATTTATCTTAAAAGTTCATATAACGATGCTAACCAAATTTATAAATGAAAATGGCATGTAAAAATATAATACATTAAGCATTGTAAAAAATATTACAGTAAAACTAATCGACATATTAACCACCCCCCCCCCCCAAAAAAAAAATAAAATAAATAAAAATAAAAAGCCCAAATAGTTTAATATACTTCATGCAGCATTTAAACATGCAGTTTAATACAGCATCGTATTCCATAAAATATAAAAATTCCAGCATCCATACATATATAGCTATCTCTCTGTGTGTATGCATATGTAGCATGTTAATCTCCGGCTGCATTAAGCTCCTATGAAATGTCAAATCAGTGTAACGAACTTTACAAGTGCAGTCGTTTAAAAAATTATATTTCTGAATCTAAATATAGAAAAAAGATATCCGTAGCTGAAATTTCTAGATAACCATAAATAATTAAAACAGGCTAACGTGCATTAGTGAACATATAATACGAGGGATTTAAAATTTCCGCTTTTAATGCACGGTATTAAAATCGTGACATTGTGAAGATGCATCGAAGTCTGTAATTGAAACCCGTTCAAAGTAGTGCTTCTATAATACCCTTAACTTTAAGTAATTGTAACATTTAGTTCTTAAATGTAGCCATCAGCTAATAATAGCATTGGAATAATCAATATTTCACAACTTTAGATAATTGGAAAAGAATTAAAAAGAAGTAAAATACAAATTAAATCGTTTAATCATTAAATTAAAAATAAAATTTATCGATTTTATTATTTATCTTTGCAGTTTTTTTAAACTGAAAAATATTACATTGCAAAAGTATCGTTGTAAAATACTGTTTACAGGTAAAGTGGGATATATATATATATATATACGTATCATAAATTGTCACAATTTGGAGGCACGACAATTTTGAATTTCGGTCAAACCATTTGCTTTTACAGTTATTAAATCTTAAATATCTCACCAAGACACTAACCTTTAACATTTGGTATTAACAATTTTAAAATAAGTTTCTTTTTTCATATGAACGCACAAACTTGAATTTAATAAATATTACAAATAAAACATACATTCTGAACCCCCCCCCCCTTTTTTTTTTTTTTTTTTTTTTTTTTTTTTTTTGCATTTGAAAAAGATTTTTTCGGTAGTTTTAAAGAAAAAATACCACTAATATTTGTTAGAGTTGATACTTAAAACAATATTTTGCAAATATTATTAATATTTTCACTCATTATTCAAACAGATTAATTTCCATTGACGACGGCAAGATGGATATTGATTATTAAATATAACTATAAATTAATCAACGATTGTGCAGCTACAGTGTCTCAAAAAAGTGATGGGACACTTGTGCTTTATAAAAAGAAACTGCAATAAAATAAAAAAAATAAAAACATTTTCAAAAATTTTTTGGGTGTGTTTCATATCTAAAGTTAATAACAATTATTACATAACATACATTTTGTCAAAATATTAAAATATTAATTTAGTAAAAATACAATTGTTCAGAACGGAGCAAAAAATGGCTCACGTAAGTGATGGGACACTTACTTTTCCATCAAATATTTATCCAAAAATTTTACTTTTTAAAAGGTTTTAATATTTTGTTGGATTTCCTTTTACTTTTAAAACATGATTTAATCTTTTTGGGATGGACTCTACTAATTTTTTTGTGATTTCTGGAGTGATTTTACCCCATTCTTCTTGAAGCACCGATTTTAGTTGTTGTTTTGAAGAAATGGTGTGTTAGCGAATTCTTGATTCCAATTCTTGCCAAATATTCTCTATGGGATTTAAGTCTGGAGATTGTGGTGGCGTTTTTATTATTTCAGGACAGTTATATAGCAGGCAGAGTCTAACGTTCAGAGCAGTGTGCTTGGGGTCATTGTCCTGGTAGAATTTAAAATCGTTATGAAGGTTCAATTTTCGTGCTGAAGATTTCAAATTTTGCTTTAAAATATCAATATACTTGTACTGATCCATTATATTGTCAATAAAAACAAGATTACCAACTCCAGCGGACGACATACACCCCCATACCATAACTCCTCCTCCACCATGTTTTACTGTTGGTACCAAGTTCTGTTTGCGAAATTTTTCCCTGCGTTTTCTCCACACCAAGATTCTACCGTCAGAACCAAATATATTAAATTTACTCTCATCAGCAAATATAACTTTATTCCAGTAATCAGAATTCTCATTTATGTTGGATTTTGCGAAAGCTAGTCTGAGTTTTCTATTCTTTTCACTTACGAAGAATTTTTTCCTGGCTACTCTACCGTGATATCCAGCAGATCGAATTACCCTTCTAATAGTCTCAGGATTAACAATTATTCCATATAATGCTTGTAAATCAGCAGCAACTTTTGAAGCACTATTTCTTGGATTTTTTTTTTTAATTTCGAACGATAATTCGCTTTATTCCATTGGATAGCTTTGATGGTCGGCCAGGTCTTCTTTTATCCTGAATCATATGATTCTTTCTATATCGTTTAATGATATTGAAAACTGTTGAAATACTCAAGTTAACTGTTTCAGCAGTTTTTCTAATAGATTTTCCACGTTCAATATGCAAACTAATAACTAATTTTCGAATTTTAGGCGAAGTTTCTTTTCGTTTAGCATTCGTGGCTACACAGAGCTAAAAAACACAAAAATTCCAAAACAAACTGGAGAGAAATACTGCAGACGATTTTATAAATTATTTCCATTTGCTTTTAAGTAAAAGTAAAACCCCCAAAAATATTTTTATTGCTTATTTCAGACGATTTTTGTTGCATATATAATGGTGTCCCATCACTTATGTGAGCTATTTTTTGCTCCGTTCTAAACATTTGTATTTTTATTAAATTAATATTTTAATATTTTGACAAAATGTATGTTATGTAATAATCTTTACTAAATTTAAGTATGAAACCCACCCACAAAAAATGTGTACATGTATTTTTAATTTATTTGATTAGTTTCCTTTTGTAAAGCACAAGTGTCCCATCACTTATGTGAGACACTGTATGTACTTTTTACTGACTTATGAATAACACATTTCGCTCGTATTATAAAAATGCCTTACTGAATAAAAATAGTAGAATTTTCAATTAAATGAGGTTACATATTTAGTTCTACAAATTATTTAAATATACATACAGGAAAGCGAGTAAACAGGCAAAAATACAGTTAAAAGAATTGGAAACTGCATGTCAAACGTAGAAAATGAGGTGCGTTCATAATATAACGAAGTTAAAATAATATTCAGATTTTGGTTCAATATAGTATACAGTATATAGTATATTTGGATGCAGTATATAGTATCCGAAATCTTTTGGGTGTCCCTGTAAATACTATCTGCTTTCTAATATACAGGAAGTAACTTGTAATGAACTTAAGCAACGTATATAAATTTTATAAAATCTCAAATAATTTAATATAATTAAAACATGCCCCAAACGATGTTTTTCTCTGTACCGTTATAGAATGGAATACTTTTGTGTGTGATCCTCTAAAGTAAAGACAAATATTCTCTGCACCTCAGATTGTACAGGATGTACATTTTAGCATATACTGCATAGATGCATACCAATTTCATTATGTTCGAAACTGTGTTATATACTTAAAATGCACTTAAAAACTATTTTTCTCATTATCCGAAATATAAACGGAATGCTTAACGGAATGCTTCTAATTTTCCCTGTATAATTAAATTATACATCGGATTTTCATAAAATTTGAAACGACGTGACAAAATTATACAACAATTATATATTTTAAATTTCAAATGATTCGGTTAAATATTTTGTGCTCTGTTAATGTGGACGCACAGAGAGACGGGTGGACTGAACGACAACTACAGGTGCTACCGGGTGTCCCAAAAATGACTGATGGATTTTAAAATTCAATAACTTGCAAACGGTGACAGCTATTTAAAAAATTTTTGCAGGAGGGTTATATATAACGTCAGGAGTTTTTTTTACCGGAATTTTTTTTATTTTAGTTTGCATCTCAAACAATAGGTGGCGCTGACGGCGATTGAAGGCCAGGTGATCAGTGCTGAATGAAGCGTCGACCTGGCCTTTAGTCGCCGTCAGCGCCACCTATTGTTTGAGATGCGAACTAAAATAAAAAATTACGGTAAAAAAACTCCTGACATTATACATAATCCTCCTGCAAAAATTTTTTAAATAGCTGTCACCGTTTGCAAGTTATTGAACTTTAAAATCCATCGGTCATTTAGGGACATCCGGTATGTATTAACATAAATACGAACGCACATAAGAAGGGAAAACTTCTAGTATTTTCATATAAAAAATACTTCGAATAATATTAAGAGGTTAAAAAAGATGAATTTCTATTTAACAAAATACAGGTATTTAACACTTTTTTTATGAGTTTTTTCCTAACTCCCCACCCTGATATACTATCTATTCCTTTTTAACAATAACTACATTTTTTATGCAGGTTTAATTTCAAAATGATGATAAAAAGTGTTGTTACATTCAAGTCTATAAATAAGCGGAGGTCATTCATGTACCATATGAACTTTTGTTTTTCAGATCTCTTTTATAACAACAGTATTATAATGCCAACAATAACATTTCACATGACCTTCTTTTCTTATAAAAAAGCAGTGCGTTTTTATGATGAAATACCTTATTCAGTTTCATTACAATTGTAACTAGGATATCACATTTGTCATTTTAATGCACAATGACTACAGCGTGCTTTGTTTTCCCGAAGTGATTCACAATGACCTCTAAATGAATGTCGCCTGACAGTTATCATTGTGTTTTATATTCATCATGTAAATAAATGACAAAATAAATACGATGGAACATTTTTAACCCTCCGAATATTAGAAAATAATTTGTTTTGTTTTTGTTTATTATTATTATTACTTATTTCTGGCTCAAAAAATTCCGCCGAAGTATAAATTAATGAGTTTAAAAGTTTTAAAAATATAATTTTGGATATTTTTATGTTTTTAGAACGTAAATATGTGAAATATATTGCTTATTTTTTATGATTTCGTTATCTACAAAATTAATTAGGTTTGTTCTTTCGTTTACTCATCTCCGAAACAAATAAAGGCAATTGATGGTTGATGGACTCTGAAAATATTTAACAGCGAATATTTGAGTATATTTTTGAGCGTAATATGTAAGAGGAAGATTGAACAAAATGAATTTCTGATTTATTTCTGATGCTGCATTGCAGAAAATTTTTTTGTCAATTTTCATTTATATATCACCAAAAAAAAAAAAAAAAAAAAAGCGTATCTTTATATAGATATTTTTTATAAAGAAGTAAAAATATAATAGATTATACTAATTTATGTTTATTTTGTTTTCATTGCAAGTATATACATATATTAGAGATGGGCTATATCGTTCCTTTTAAGGAACCGTTCCAGCTGGATTCGTTCACCATAAGGAACGAGTTCTTTGGACTCGTTCCTATTGAAACCGTTCCGAAAAAAAGGAACGATTCCGACAAAGGAACGATTTTGAGAAAAAGGAACGAATCCGTAAAAAAAGGAACGATTTTGAGAAAAAGGAACGAATTCGAGAAAAAAGGACGATTTCAAGAAAAAAGGAACGAATTCGAGAAAAAAGGACGATTTTGAGAAAGAGGAACGAATTCGAGAAAAAAGAACGATTTCAAGAAAAAAGGAACGAATCTCTAATCAAAGGAATGAATCCGAGGAAAAAAGGAACGACTTCGAGATAAAAAGGAAGGAATCCGATAAAATAGGATGGATTTTTTTTAAAAAAAGGTTCCAAGGGAAAAAAACGCGTCCGAAACTATTTTACGAAAAAGGGACGGATCCGGAAACAGGCATAACAGATCTCGGATCGACATGCAATCCCTAATATTTACTATTTATAACTAATTTATTTTCTTACGTATTCATTTTTTCATATCATTTCTTATGGTTTGCTTTAATTTTTAAATATTTCGGACAGATCATTTTGTTTTTAAGAGTTCATTTTATTCACCTGTGTGCGCTATTAATTAGCATAATTATTTCTATTCCCCATAATATAAGTATTCCCTGACTTTATGATTTATTGTATTAAGCATAATTGCTCTTGAAAATTTGCATTTGGTTGACCTTTCATTTATCGCTATAGTTTATCCATGAAATTTTACTGTAGCTTTGGTTTTGGTCATCAGGCTGTTGCGGCGGTCTATTAGATTTTCAATTTAATCATTGCTTTCCCCTCCAAAATCTGTCGTCAAATGACCTTCGATTTATTTTATTATTTTTGCGTAGGAAATTTCTTTATTGATCTAATATTTGATATCAGGGTCTATGATTTGTTTCCTCTTCAAAATTCACCCTAACGTAATCTTTAACTTATATATCGGTCCTCGTAACCGGCCGTTTTCCAAGTTGGTCCATTTCAGTAAGATTCCTCAGGAATTGGGAATTTTGGAGTCTGCCCATTTCGAGAAAATTCCTAGAAGTCCATCTATTTAGGAATTAAGGGTGTATTCGAAAAAAAATATTTTTCCACCCTCAACAACTCGAAAATTTCCGATACAGTTTCAGACACATTTTTAACCCTTTCCGGCACACTGTGCCCGGTCTGGGATACCTAATTTTAATTCCAAACTTGCAAACGGCACCAATAACATTTTAGTAAAATTTTGCTTTTGCAACAAAGACTTAAATTAAGGAATTCAAAATATCTAAAAAAATCGCTTGTGAATTCCGGTGTCAGTCAATATTTTCTTATTTTACTAACAGATTTTGCCCGTGCCAGAGAGGGTTAAAAGTAGATACGTGAAATTTGCTGAGGTGATTTTTAAAGAGATGTATAAGAGGCCGCGTGATTTCTTTGTTTTCGCTCAATTCGTTAGAATTTGATTTATAAACAATTACTTTCTCAGTATCATCATTTTTTTTTCGATCGCAGATCTCTCTCTTCAGGAAATTCAGTTCAAAACGCCAACTTTGACAACAATTTTTTGCAATATTTTTTGCAATTGTAGAAAAAAAAATGACAAGCACGGCGCATTGTGTACTTTCTAAGAAAGAGAATTGCCAGTACGGGGAGGGGGAGCATCGTTTGCTTTTTCTCTCCTCCGAACTTTCAATAATTCTTATTTTATGTTTTTGGGCCATTGAATCCGAATTTTTTACTTCTCGCCCCCCTCCCCCCAGAAAAAAGTAAAATAATCGCTAATGTAGGTTTTTTATATTTTTTGAGAAAAAATTATCTAGAAATTCAGAAAGTAGACAGAATTTTCAAAAAAGAACGATGCATAACATTATGACTTAGGATGAATGGAGTGTGTGTGTGGGGGGGGGGGGCTGCCTCACAACGCTACGTGCACTAAGTTATGCAATTCCACTTTTACCAAAATTTGTGTGCATGTGTTTGAGGGGGAGGAGTAGCCGGGAGAAATTTTCATTCAGCGATCCACAAAACATAAAATAAGTCTTTTCTAGAGCTACCATGAATTTTGCTAGGTATAGCCCCTATATGGTCTCTTCTCTATTGCCTTGACTCAGGCGACCAGGGTCGTGCGAAGAGAAAACTGTACCCGCGGCAAAGTTTCAATCTAGCGCTCCCATAGTAAGTTGGGGGGGACAACTCAACTTTTTCTTGCGACCGGCCAAAACATAACGTTGGTAGTATAATTTTGGCGCCCCATAAGTTTCCGCCATCGAGGTGACCGCTCCCGTCGCACCCCTCCCCTTTTACACGAGGCTGCAGACGATACAGTGCCACAGCGCATGTTGAGAGGCAGACTCCCTTTTCCAAGTTCATGCTACGTCATGATGTCACTTTTTTTTTTTTAGCAAATTTTACCTGCTTTCCGAATTTCCTTTTTTCCAAAAACTTTTAATTAAATATATATATATATATTAAAATTAATATTTTTTATTATAATACCCGAAATTAAACGTATTTTGGTTTATCATTTTACCTTTTCTTTTTCTTTTCTTTTTTTCTTTTTTCTCTGTTTTTTTTTTTTTTTTTTTTTTCTTTTCTTGAGGGAGGATTTTAGTGAGAAGTTAAAAATTCAGATTCAGCGATCCCAAAACATAAAGTAAGTCTTACAGGAAAAATTCGGAGGAGTAACTTGAGAGCGAAGACATATCATGCAATTGGTTAACCTCCTCAGTTCTGATGTCGCCTATAGGTGACACAAAAGAATATCCATTAAGTTCATTTAATGCAATCTAATTTAATAAATCTTTTAATTTAATTTAAAATTGTTAAAATTACTTACTTTTAGAGGTTTTTACAAAATGCGTGCATATTAGAGGCATCCATACATACTGATACATCTTTGAATATGTTTTACAGTAATTTTAAACTAGTTTGTGTGGTCCTTTTTAATATTTGTCTCAAATTTGAGGAATTTAAATGGAATTGCAGAACGTAGTGCATGTAGCGCCGCGGCGCATGTTGAGAGGCTCTTCCCGTTCATTTTACGTCTTAGTCATGCATCGTATTTGTTGCAAATTTTGTATACTTTCAAAATTTCTGCATATTTTTTTACTAAAACGATAAAATAATTGATTTTTTTCTTAAATAACTTTTTTTTTGGGGGGGGGAGGAGGTGAGTATTTTACCAAATTTTAGGGGAGTTGCCGAGAGAAATTTTGGTGGGAAGTTGAAAATTCGGATTTAGCGAATTAAAAAACATAAAAAAAGCCTTTTTCCAGAATTATCATGAATTTTGCTAGGTAGAGACCCAATACGGTCTCTATTGCCTGGACTATTGTTCAAACAGATTTTACTCTATGTAATAAACCTCAATGTAAGTTGATTAAAACAATCTTCGAGAGTTTCAAGATTGTTTTTTAATCATCTTCTTCAGGAGAGAAAAACAAGACGCCAAACTTATAAAATGATACATGAGCGAGCGCTATTAGCTGGTCTTATTTTTCTTTTGACAAAGAAGATTCTCAAATTCAAATTATACTTGAGGAAAAATAGCACGAAACCGAAATGTACATAAAAGTGCGTAACTATTAAAATAATCGAAAATCAGTTATTATCCCATTAAAGTGCAATTTTTATGACATGATGATGTATTTCTTATAATATTCAAAACCGTTCCAAATCAGTTTTTTTTTCTTTCTTTTAAACTTGTTTTTCTTGAAAATTCATTATATATATATATATATAATTTCGTATGATATATTTACCAATTAGAAAAAGTATTAGTGCATGTATCTAAAACTATATGGTGTTCCATTACCTTCGGATCCTGGTACTCAATCGATAAAGCACGTTTAGGTTCTCTATTGGAATCCTAGCTAGGGCATTTTTTTCACTCAGATATAAAAAATCAACTTCGTAAATTATTTCTTTTAGATCAATTTTGCATGAACACGTCAGATAGTATTGTAATTAAGTCACAGATGACAGTAAATAATTTGTAACAGACAATATCTTAAATGAAGTAAAATAATATATTTCTATTTTTCTAAACATTAAATTTAAGAGGATATAATGCGCAGTTGTAGTTTATTAAACGTTTATCCCCTCCTACAACTTTAATTTCTTTTCTCTTTACTTCGTTTTTCTTCGTCTCCCCTCCCCCCCGCTTTTTTTTCATACACATTCGAAGGGTATTTGGGCAATACACTTTGCTTTAATAAATCAAAATATATCTTATTTTAAAATAAAATAGCGTATTTTAATTTATTAAAACTGGCCAATCTACAAGAACAAGAACCGATTTTTTCGGAATCGATCCATTTCGAACCGAATCCAAGAAATCGGTCTTTTCGGACCGAATCTGATGAATCGGTCCTTTTCGCAGTCGGTGCATTTCGAAACGAGTCCGAGGAATCTGTCCTTTTCGGAGTCGTTTCATTTCGAAACGAGTCCGAGGATTCGCTCCTTTTCGGAGTCGTTTCATTTCGGAACGAGTCCGAGGATTCGCTCCTTTTCGGAGTCGTTTCATTTCGGAACGAGTCCGAGGATTCGGCACTTTTCGGAGTCGTTTCATTTCGGAACGAGTCCGAGGATTCGGTCTTTTTCGCAGTCGTTTCATTTCGGAACGAGTGCGAGGAATCTGTCCTTTTCGGAGTCGTTTCATTTCGGAACGAGTCCGAGGAATCGTTCCTTTTCGGAACGAGTCTGAGGAATCGTTCCTTTTCGGAACGAGTCCGATCAATCGTTCCTTTTCGGAATGATTTCATTTCGGAACTAGTCCGAGAAATCGTTCCTTTTCGGAACGAGTCCGAGTAATCGTTCCTTTTCGGAATGATTTCATTTCGGAACTAGCCGATGAATCGTTCCCTTTCGGAACGAGTCCGATCAATCGTTCCTTTTCGGAATGGTTTCATTTCGGAACTAGTCCGAGGAACCGTTCCTTTTCGGAACGAGTCAGAGGAACTGTTCCTTTTCGGAACGAGTTTGAGGAACCGTTCCTTATCGGAACAAGTTTGAGGAACCGTTGCTTTTTGGAACGAATCCAAGGAATCGTTCCGAAAAGGAACGATTCCTTTTTACAGACAGGAACCGTTCGTTCAGTTCCACCGCCGGAACCGTTCCTTTGGAATCGTTCCTCAACAAATGACACATCTCTAACATATATATATATATATATGTATGTAGGTATATATGTATAAATTTCATAATATTCGATTTTTTTATCGCTCACAATATTAGAGCGAGTGGTAACTGATGTGGAACAGAATGTGAAAAAAAAAGAAAGAAAGAAAGAAAGAAAAGAAATATATGTATAATATGTAATATGTATAATATGCATAATATGTATATATGTATAAATTTCATAATATTCGATTTTTTTATCGCTCAAAATATTAGAGCGAGTGGTAACTGATGTGGAACAGAATGTGAAAAAAAAAAAAAAAAAGAAAGAAAGAAAGAAAGAAAAGAAAAGAAAAAACGAAAGAAAGTTTTTGCTATTGTTATAGCATATGAGAATGTGGCAACAGAGATAATAAATACAGCTTTTTTTTTCTTTTTAACTTAAGACGCAGTATATTTATATCTTAAAAATTATGGCATTAAATTTTATATTTTAATGCAATATGCATAAAAATTTGAAATGAGTTAAAATGTTATGAAGAGTTTCGGTTTATGAGAATCAAAAGTTAAAAAAATACATAAATAGGAAACAAAAATTTAAATTGTGTTATATATTCATAATGTAATGAATTTATAAAACAATAAATATTTTGAAATGTTTCTTAAAGCTTAGATTTGAGAATAAGTACACAGACGGTAGTGTAATTTTAGTATGTTGTTTCAGTGATACCGTATGCAGTACTTGAAGAAGGTATTTGTGCTTACATCTTAAGAATAAGTTCCGAAATGTACACCGATAAATATTTTAATTATTATTTTTTTCGTTGTTAACTTCCCTGGTGTGAAATTATTGATATTTTTAATCTATGTTCTAGTGGCTTCTCACATCGCAAGCACACTACCTGCTAAGCTTAGACAAAACAAACTTGAGAGTGATTGGCGCCGGTTGGTTTTGATCTGAGGACCTCGTGATCAGGAAGCGAGTGTGTTAACCGTTGAGCAAAGGGCCAAGCCAGTTACTTGCAAGTACTAACTCGCTTTATCTGATCGAGATCGTTACAAACTCAACTTAATCTCTTCGGGACGAGCACACGTGCCTCAAAAATCTTAAGAATCCTTGTTTATTCCCACCAGTAAAATTTTACTGTAGCATTTGCTTTATTTAACCGGAACATTTTCTCGATTTGATTTGGCACGAATTTCTATTTTTTAAAACCGGTGACAAAACATAAAAAATTTCGTAAAAGACTCCAGTCATGAATATTCGTTTGCGTTTTTATCCCCTCCCCCTTCACACACTACACTATATCATTACTTAGCAAGAAATACAGCAATCAAACATAAATAAAATTATTTTTTTTTATGTCTTACTATGTGACAGCTATATTTGGAATCGAATATAAGTACAATACCATCAACAAAATTTTGTTTTCCGTTGATAGGGACTCCTAGCGGAAAATAAGGTAACTCATTTCAAATGAAATTGATTTTATCTGTTTTATTGCTTGAAATTGTAATCAAATCAGAAATAGATAACTTATATGTTTATAAAATTTATATTTTTCTTCACAGCGCCCCCTCGTGGAGAATAGCATAACTAAAATTAAATGTTTTCTCTTTAAATTTAATGTTTTCTCTTTGGTAACTATATTTCAAGTTAAAATTTTATAAGACAGATTGGCCTGATTGTTTTTATGTCAATAACGTCCCCTAACCAGAATTAGAATAACAAAATTTAAATAAAGTTGATTTTTTATGTTTTATTGTACAAAGCTGTAACCAAATTTATAAAATTTGCTGTACATATGCAACACAATTTATTTTTTTACTATAGTACCTCCTTCCGGAAAATAATTTAAATTAATTTTAATAAATTATCTTTGTACATTTCTTTTACTGAAGTCATCCGAATAGTTGTCTGCTACGATCACTAGCAGACAGTTGTCAATAAATGATACTGTGATACACCAATATTACAGTGAGGGAATAGGTCCAAAATAACGCTTTTCTCAAAGGAATTAACTATAATATTTACACAATCGTAAACATATATAACTAAATCTCATCGCGTTTTTCTTCAGAGTTCAGACATTCATAAATATAAGGAGAGTTAGAAAAATAAAGAAGAAAGGCTACCAAATAAAGTGCGGACATTGAGCTTACATCCTCAAGAAAATGCGTGGGGTATTTTAGCTTTAAATGCCAGAGGAAGAGAGTTCAAGTTTGTGGCAGAACTGAAGGCCGCCATCATTGAGGTTCGCATAATATTGAGTCTTATGTCTTCCAGGGATTGGCAAATGGTATGACATATCGTATAATGCAAGTCATATATAAGCCCGGCGGATATATTGGCTATTAACAGTGATGGATTTATTTCGGAGAGACACTTCTTCCTCCTCTTTTTTTCATACATTCATTTTTTTTTCTTGACCAAGTGGAGAAAGGAGTAAGTTACTCCTTTTAAATATGTATTTATATATAGACTTTCTTATCATATTTGTTTCGTTCTAATTTGTTTGTTTCCTATCGAATTGTGGTACAAATTCAGGGTGGTTTTATTTCTTTGGGACACACTGTATTACTTACATACATACATAGATACAAAATGTTCGGACATATTAACTCTCGGACTTTGACAGCCAGTGAGCTAACAAGTCGGTAAAATGCATCATTTTAAAGGCAGGTCTAAAACCATTTACGTCTACATTTATGAAACATTCATAAATTCATTTTCTAGCGTAAAAGCATAACTTTAGTAGTCATAACTGCTGAAGTGATTTGTATAGACATTTTTCATTCTTTGATAAGTGAACTTACTATACCTCAAGTTATAAACGATTTCTGTTTAGCACCTTTTTTATTTATTTTTATTTATTGTTCGTAATGTCGCATCAGAAAATTTTGTTAAAGTTAATTTTGACAATATTATAAGAGCAGTCCTCCCCATTTTAAGTAAAATGGCACAAGTCATCAGATTTTGCCATTTCTGAGAAACAGAACAAATGCATTTTAATCATTTCAAATTCAAAACAATTAACACGTATTATCCATGTCGCATTTTTAAAATGTTCCTTATATGTTATCATAATTCAACATAACTTTAAATTTATTTATTTTTGGTTTTTTTTTTTCCTCAATTTCTGTCCTCGTAATGTAAAAAATTTCAGAATATTTGCACCATTTTAATTGTAAAACGATATAAGTGATGAAATGGTGCCTATTGCATTTTAAGAATTCCCGATGATCCTTAATTTGAAGGTTCTATAGGATAATTCACAATTTTTTTATTTCACCGGGTAAATTTTAAATAATTTTAATTTCTTTTATTTTGGGCCAAATTTTCTAATAATCTGGACTTCTTAAATTACATCAGCATAAGTGCTGTGTCACATAAAGGTAGTTTTGTTTTTAATTTATTTAACATGTATGCTTATTACTATAAATTATCCCTCCTTATCAAAATTCAGTGCAATATCTTGGATTGTTGTTTTCTTTTGGCTATAACACACACATATGTATAAGAATAAGGATGTTCGAACGGCACTTCCCAAAGATATTTAAGAGTTTGTACCAATGGTTGAGATTGTGTTACCTTAGTTTTCTAAAACGACAATGACGCTAATATAACATCATATTGATTAATTGTGCTATAGGAAAAGTACCGTCATTCGGGGTAGTTATGACCAGGGGAGTAATTGTGTCCATCGTCATAATAGAGAAAGCTGCATTTGGATAAATTTTGTTTCACGCTTAGATGTTAACCTCATAATATATTTTTCATTTTAGATATTCTTTATCACCAATCTGAGGCATTTTTGCGATCCAAACAGCAATTTGAAGAAAGTTTACCAAACTTTTTGATAAACGGATCTGTCAGTTTGTAGTTATAATGCTCTTAATTACCCCCGAATAAATGTGTATAGGCAAGTATCAAGAAGTAATAATTTCACCACTAGGGGTCTTAATTGCCCCAAATTTTTGCGATTGTGGTTTTTTGATGTGATAAGCATAACCATCCTTTTAACTTAATACAAAGAAAGAATAAGAGAATTAAAACGTTTAAGAGGCGTTTTAAAGGGTCAAAGTTACTTCCTTTTATAAAATGTATATATTTATATATTTATCTTCATTTTAAATAACAGTTAAGAATAAGTAAATATATTTTTTACCTTGCTCGGTAGCGCTGGAAACCGCCATTTGTATCCTGCGATTCTGGAGCACTTAAAACTCGTTGAAAACACTATATTTAAAAACATCTTCTCTGTTAACTAAAACGATAAAGAAAGTAGTTGAATTAGTAAGTTGAAATATGTGAGAGATGTGTGAAGTAAATATTGTTTCGTTTCGAGTTGTATCCATTTAATATATATTTGCATCTTGTATATAAACAATGAGAAGAGAGAACATAAATATGTTCTTCTCTCTCTGCTGGAATACATAAAGCAATCTAATAATGAAAAGAAGTTAAAGTTTTAAAAGAGTTCTAAAGTTCGTTTGTAACGCGGAAGTTGACTCGTGTATATGTAGAAAAAGGGCTTGTCAAACCGCAGACCAGAAATTACGATGTAGAAGTACACTTTGTCCTTTAAATGAGTTACTTCTTGAATACAGGGAATAAAACATTAATAGTTCTTGATTAAAAAGGTCAAATAAAAACACTTTAGGGATTAGTCTTTGTTGCATACCTCGTAATACTTCCTATGTACAAAAAAAAAAAACACCACTTTTCCAAATAAGAAAACAAAATGATAATGCTGAAATATGTATTAAGTGGTCATAATTACTCCTCTTGACCCTACCTATTTTTCGTATGCTTGATATCAGAACAATTATTTTTATTGCCCGAAGATTAGCAATTTGGACTGTTTATATAAACAGTGAACACCAGAGTAAAAATGTTATAGTCTACTATTGCTACTAGATCAGAAGAAAAATATTAAATCAGTTAATAACTTTTTATTCAATAATTTTTAGAAAGTATAGAAATAATGTACAAACATATGTCCATACAAATTTCGCATGTGAATATGTTTAATAAATATATTATGAATACATTTTGAACGGTAATTTACAGAAGTATAGCTTGAAATAAATATTAAGGAAAATGATGAATATTCCAAAAATGTACTAAGCAAAAAATAAAAAATTTCCCAGACATCAGGAATTTTTTTTATTTTTTGCTTAGAATATTTTCAACTTTTTAAAAGATAAAACGTTACATTAAAGAAAGATTTCTGCAAAAGGAATTTTAGATCGAATTACTAAAATGATATGTAATATAAAAATATTTAAGCTATTCTTTCTTTTTGAGCGACATTCTTCAAAATTCGATTTTTTAAGGAAAAAAAATTTCTGAAATATTTTCTCGATTAAAAACTGTGGAAAATAATGAATATTCAGAAAACTAAAGAAATATTTTGGCAGATTATTTTTTTCGCACATGAAGGGAAAAAAACCCGTTTAGTTAATTAAAGGAATATGTCAAGCCATTTTGTGTGATGTTAAGCTCCTAATATCTGCAATGTTAAACGTAAGAAAATTATACATCGAGAAGAGTAGTTATTTTTAATACTGCGCAGAATATATTGGCTATCTTCATAATGAAATTGTAACAAACTTTAAAAAACTCAATACAGACACCAGATCAGTGTTGCCAGATGGGCTACTTTTTATAAATCCAGATTCTATATTGGCACCACTTTTTTAAAATAGTAAAATGCGCCTTATTTAATGGCATATTAATTAAGGCGAGAATAAAGAGAATTTTACAGGTTAAAGAAAGTGGTGCCAGTCAAGATATCTGAATTTAAAAAAAGTAGCCCGCTGGTAGCACTGCACTAGATTTCAAAGTCAGTTGTGCATTTTTTCTTTTCGTGAAACCAAATTTACAGTAATTCGAGAGATATAGTTTAAAAACTGTGTAAAATTAAATTTTGGAATTTCTTTTGTTTAATTTATTTAAAGGTAGATACAAAGTAAACTGCAAAGAGGGTTTTTTTTTTTACCCACAGATCAAAAAGTATGTAAAAAGCTTACAAGGAAAATCTCCTTACTGGTCATACTCAGAAAATGTTGAAAATAAAATTTTAGTGGTACTACTTAGGTATGTAACAAAGGACCAGTTAAATTTAGCGGCGGAATACCAACAGAAAGTTTGTAAAAAAAAAAAATATATTTTCGAATATTTGGCTCGAAAATACGAAAGCGACACGCGTTTTTGAGAGCAGGATTTTTTCTCGCCAAACGCAAGCGAATTTAATGCATCTGAAAATTGCTTGTTAATTGTAGCTCAGAAAACTTCATCATTTCCAATAGTTATTTTTTATTATAAATTATACTTATTTAATTAAAACATTTTCGCGATTCGATTTCAGAAAATTTTCTGTTTTGAAAAACTGGTGATAAAAGATTAAAAATAAGGCAAATTGCTCTCCTCTACTTTCATATTCAAAGATAAAATTAAAAAAGAAATCCGCTTATGAAATCAAAATTGGGTGCTCGTATGGAAATTTCCAAAGATTTTTACAATTTTAATATTGCAAGGCAGCCTAAGTTTCTTTTGTTACATAAGGCGTAATTTTTGTACTTTTTTTCAATCAGAGAGGCGGATGACTTTCACTGACCATCACAGCGTGGAAGGGTGTTTCTATGGTAACGCGTAGTATATTTTCCAGTTGCTCACCGTTTTTCACACTGCATTTGAGGGGTTGTTTCAACTCGTAGTCCAGAACGATAAGAGATAGGTCTCAAACTGAAAATGAAGTGGTAAAAATAGGATAAGATGATAGCAAATGTAATTTCCATGTCAGCTAGCAAAGTTAACTGTGAAGTTCAAGAATTATAGAGAAAAAATAAAATATAATTAATACCTTTCTTTTTTGTATAGGAAAATTTTGCGATTAAAATGTGTGGGTTGGCCTTTCTTACGCAGACGATACAAGAAAAAAAAGCATAAATAAAATATACGGCCTTTGTATTGAAGCATATTCAGCGGACATGTTGCGTAGCTGAATCTTTAAAGATAAAAAAAAAAAAAAAAAAAAAGAAAAAAAAAAGAAATTTAAGATTTTTCGGCACAGAAAAGTTATGAGAAACGATCAATATTCTAAAAATTTTTAAAATATTCCAAGCACAAAATAAAATATTTTCCAGAGCTCGGGATAAAAAATGAATTCACCCGTATGCTTAGTAAAAAGGAGATATGAAAAATTTCCTTATACAAAGAAACCAAAGAAAGGGAGATCGAATTATCTCTTCACTTTTAATGTAAAGAAAATATTGAAAGAGTGATAATCATAGTTCGTAGATATTCGAGCAGTTTTTATTCGTACACTTTTTTTAGTTTTAAATGCAACTTGCATTAATAAAAAAGTGAGAAAAATCATACGTTAGGCACAGATTATGAAATATTTTCTAACATTTCCTGAAATCTTAAAAAAAACTTTGTTATTTAGGAAAATAAAGTTACTTACTGTAGGCAAATTATTTATTCTAATACTTTTTAATAGCTCCGTATTTGATCTGTCGGTTGATACATGTACTACATAATGGGGAAATTTAGTTTAGCAAGAAAATACCTAGCAGGTTATAATTTCTCTTTCAGCAATTTAATATTCGCAGATGGAAATATATTTGAATACTTTTCTAGAGTCCTGTAATTTACCTAATACCTTTATTACACGCTTATCTGGTGAAAATTTGTTTTTAACTAATACATTCTTAAAACTACTGAAATCACATTCTCAGAAATTATCATTCATAGGCATCCATGCATCCAATTCCTTGCTTGGCCTGTATATTATTTAATTTGTATTCTACAAACATATCATTGTAAACTGCATGCAGTTCGGTGTAAAAATACATAACTTATTTAAAAATCAATTTTAAATAATTTACGGTTATATACAGTAATGTTCAAGCTCTTTTATATAGCCCTGTATATCAACTATAGTATTTATACACACCATATAATATGCATAAGTTTAGAGAAAAATTAGAGCTTATCATAATTAAAATGCATTTCATCCATCCATAAGCCATCATCAGATACATATACAGTACTTCGGAAAGAATATACTATTTGAACTCTTTTGCGTGTATCTGTAAATGCTAACACTACGTATTATGTATGACTATACCGTATAACTTATATTAAGCTTCAGCGGCGTGTATATCAATTTTATTATTCATAAAAGCGTTTAATATAATTAAAATATTTTGTACACAATTCCTCCCCTTTACCATTATGTAATGAAATTCTTTTGTGTGGCCCTGTAAATGAATAACAGCCATTTTTTTCCTCGTACATAATCGTACAGTTATCATTTTACATAACGCATACTTTTGTACACTTTGCAAATTCATATAAATTTTAACATGTTTGACAGGGTGTAACATCTTTAAAACTCATCTGAAACGATTTTTTCCCATAGGCCGTAATATAACGGTAAACTTTTGACGGTACCAGTAAATAAACTAATCGTGCTTGAAACTCTATTTGAAAAAGAATCCGTGCTAGGTAAAAGTTAATAACGTCGAAAAATTTCAGATCAGTCTGAGTATATTTCCGGGAGTTAGAGCGCGGACAGACGGAAAAACAAACCGAATTCATAAACACTTTCCAACTTTGTTATAAAGCGTTAAAAAAATACGCTTTATTTCTAACAACTACAACAGGAAAAAAAACTGTACTAATAACAATTGTTAGTAATTTTCTTATATATCCGTTCGTCAAATCAATTAGTTCTGCTTCATTGTGTCTTTGATCTTTCCTTTTGGTAATTTATTTATCGTAATTTATTTTTCAAATGGGGGGAGGATAGTGGAAGAGTTGATAATTGTAAGTTGTTAATTTATTCTTAGATAATTAATTAGATCATATAATTAGATCAAACTATCTACTTTCCTCATAAAAAACTTGTTCTTATTTACTGTTTGCGCTTGTATGCTAATATAATAAAGAAAAAGCGTCACTATGCATGTATCAATATCGTAATGTATTTTTATGTAATCTTAGAAAATAATTAACTGTCTACAATTTATGTCCCATTCATCGAAAATCTAATTACGTACAGTCGATCAAACATGATTTTATTGTACCGTTGATTATGTAAACATTTATATTTAAATTATACTTAGTTAATGAATATTTTGTAATGGATGGGTATTTGGTTTCTATTACGAAAAATACATTTTAAAATAACATTTTATTAATAGAAATTTTCGAAAGTAGATGAGAAATGGGTATTAAAATATTTTATAAAAATAAGTGTTGTTTATTAATATGTACTATACAACTGCACTATAAAATATAACTGTTAGAATGTATTTGTTAAAAATAGACACTGCAAAAAAAAAAAAAAAAAAAAAAAAAAAAAAAAATCTTGACATTTGCTATTTCAGATGTTTTGTTAAATATCTAGAAATATACTTGAGGAATGACTCTCAAACTCCAGATGTATATAAAAAAATGGTACAGGCCATATATTTTTTAGATTTTTTTCCAAAATAAAATAGGGGATCGTAAACAAATTGAAAAAGAACGAATATCTTTTGAATAACCCAGTCATAACTAATATATCAAAAGCGTTCAAACTGCAGATTATGATTAAGTAGCTTATGGCACTAACCTGTGTTCATTTTTATGCGGATAGCATGTATACTCGTAGACAAATTAATGTTTTCATAAAAACGATCCCAAATTTTGCCAAGGTTTTTCCTTATAACTTGCAGAGTTCTTAATAAAAAACAATGTTTTTTTCAGAAAATATGAGAAACGACATTGTACATAACACTATAATCAAAATTGAAAAATATTAATAATTGTATGAAAAATGAGCAAGTT
The DNA here is from genome assembly GCA_964019185.1 of Maratus speculifer. Lineage (NCBI taxonomy): Eukaryota > Metazoa > Arthropoda > Arachnida > Araneae > Salticidae > Maratus > Maratus speculifer. The sequence goes on from OZ025292.1 coordinate 333,959,054, forward strand.
TACTAAATAAATTTTCACTGCGCATGCGTCAACACTATAAAAATTTTATTTACATATTAAGTTAGCTAAATGTATAGTGCAACTTTTGATAAAGTTTCAAAATCATAGCTTGAAAATTCTGAAAATTTTCGCCTAAAGAATAAGAACAAAATCCGATATTCCCAAAATGAAACACAAAAATGAGGGGTTGTATCCATATTTTATTGATTAGTGTCTACACAGTATTGCACGTACAGTATATTTGGATACAGCTCCTCATCTTTTTGCTCATTTTGGGAATAACGGATTTTGATCTACTTCTATCGACAATAACTTTCAGAATTTTCAAGCTATGATTTTGAAGATTTAACAAAAGTTGCTCTATATATTTAGCTAATACGATATGCAAATGAAATTTTAATAGAGTTGACGCATGCGCAGTAATAATTTATTTAGTAAATTATTGCTCATTATTCATACAGATATTAATAACTTTTAATTTTGATAACAGGTTATTATGTACAATGTTTTTTCTCATATTTTCTGAAAAGAACATTGTTTTTTTTTAAGAACTCTGCAAATTATAAGCAAAAAACTTGGCAAAATTTGGGACCATTTTTATAAAAACCTTAATTTCTCTATGAGTATGCATGCTATATGCATAAAAGTTTACACATTTTATTTCCATAAGTCACTTAATCATAATATGCAGTTTGAGAGCTTTTGTTACATTAGTTTTGACAGGGTTATTCAAAAGATATTCGTTCTTTTTCAATTTTTTGACGGTCACCTATTGCATTTTGGAAAAAAATCTTCTCGAAAATATATGACCTGTGTTATTTTGTTTATACATCTGGAGTTTCAGAGTCATTCCTCTAGTATATTTCTAGATATTTAACAAAACATCTGAAATCGCAAAGGTCAAGATTTTTTTTGCGGTGACTGTACACAGTCTTGCTCATTGGTGCACAAAAAAGACCTTTAATAAGAACTTGTACAATTAAAAGTAAAATAAAATATAAAATCAACGTTTCGAGCGGTCTTACGCTGACATCTTCAGGAAAATATACTGGTAAAATGACTAAAAGTTCAGAGAGGATTATTTCTTGCGTCAGAGATTATATTTCTAATAAAATCAAATCGAATATTAACTCTGAAGAAGCAAAAATCATAGTAAAATTAGTAAATGTGTTGAAATGTGTGAGATTAAACCTAATAACGATAATTCATCCTATAATATATCAAAAATCTGGCATAACACCATAAAGTCGTAAATCTGCTTCTGTTTGCAACACTTTTATTTTTCGTTGTGCGTAGATGGTAATACATTCAAACTTTTAATTCATTTCGATTTTACTTTATTGGAAATATTATTTCTCACGCAAGAGGCATTTGTCTGACAATTTTTATTCATTACACTGTCATATATTCCTGAAGACGGTGGCAGAAGACAGCTCGAAACGTTGATTTTATATATATATACATATATATATAAACATATATATATATATATATATATATATATATATATATATATATACATATATATATTATATATTGTACAAGTTCTTATTATAATTCTTGTTTTAGTACACCAATGATCAAGGCTGTATTTTTAACAAATATATTGTTAGAAATGTTATTTAAATAACCTCTTATAGTCTTACAATTTACATTATACTATGGCTCAATCCATTAAGCGCACTATGTGGAATCGCCAGTTTACTAGAGTCAGTCAACGTTTGTTTCTTTCATGTATAAAGAACAAGACTGTTGCCAGAAAGATATTTCGGACGGGGATTTAGGGCCTTGAATTTTATGTGCCATTTTTTAGACTTATTTTATTACTATTTATTGAATGGAGGCTACTATTAAAAGTCTTATTAAACTTTATTTTGAATTCGAGTAATTGATTTTAATTTCAGTCTCATTTGTATCCATCTTAGGTAATTTAAAAATATTATTATGTCAATCAAATTATTACTTGACATTTTATACATATGTTTTTAAATATTACATAGCCAAAGCAGTATACGTCAAAACAGTTAAGTTTGTACATATATTTTAAATATGCATCATTGCATTCTTCAAGCATTTGGGCTAAAGAAATCTGATAATCTGAATATGGTTGTGTTTTGTATATATATATATATATATATATATATATATATATATATATATACATATATATATTTTTTTTTTTTTTTTTTTTTTTTTTTTTTTTTTTGACGGCATTAAAGTTCTGATTTCACAGAACTCTGCTTTCGACAAAAAACTGAACGTACTTAAAATAATTTCAGCTATTCTATTTACATTTTCAACATACTAAAGGAATAAAGTAACATAAATATGCTAGTATAAAATTTGGTTTTGTTAATCTTGATTGCAACATTTAAAAAAATTTTTGATTATCTTGACAGAGATTTCAAAAGGGGAACAACTCTTTAGGAAACAACACTTAGCCATTTTTTCTGTTAACTCTTTCTATTTTACAAAAAATATGTGTTTGGTAACGTGGATACATTCTAACCTAGAGCATACGAATTTTTGATGAAATTCATAAAAAAAAAATTTCTTTAAAGCCCTTTAAACGATTGTCCCAGATTTTTAATCTGGAAATACTGTTAAAATGGCTGCAGAGAAAAATATTTTAAACATAATTCTTTGTTTAAAAAAATGTATGGAAAGAAGTTATATTAGAGACATTATAGCATTAAACTGCGATTTTATATATATATATATATATATGTGTGTGTGTGTATATATCCTTTTATTTACAAGTAATTTTATAAAAATATGCGAAAACCCTCGAACAATGAAAGGGTTAAAATATGTGCGGAATAATTTCCAAATATGTAAAATATCTTTAAACCATTTCCTACCGAATTATGAATTCATGAAAATTTTACATTCTAAAGCATTTTACGTAAATTGTTTAAACCAAATTAAAAAGATTTACATAATCATTTAATCAATTTTTGAAAGATTTTAGAAGGATTGAAGGATTAATTAAATTTGAATTTACAGGGATTTTGTGTAATATTTATAACCACATTAGACTCTTGTATTTTAAATTGTTTTCTTAGTAATTTGTAGAATTATAAAAAGTACAAATAGGATGTTCTTGCAATATAAATATGGATATTTCCGAATTAAAAAATCCCCATCCCCCCTCCCTCAGTGCTAAGAAAGCTGAAAAGATACAAAGGCAAAAGAAATTATTCTTTTAAAAATATTTTTGTTTTGTGTAACCAATAATACTTTTAAAACAACATAAAGTAAAGTATCTGTAATTCATTCTAAACAGCATTACAACTAATCGACGTATTAAAATAATTTCACAATAAGTATTTTAATGGCACTTATAAATACCATCGGTAGATAAAGGGTTAACTAATATTATTATACTAATAATTTCTACTTAATTTACATCTTTTGACAACATAAAATATATTACTACATTTTCTACATTATTTCCTATTTTTTCATTGCATAAATTTAACAATAAAGGCAAAAACTTTTCCTGAAGACGGCAGAACATCATTAATACATACATGCAGAATTAAGAGCAATCACACGCTAAAATAGACTTACAAATAATGCAAATTTATAACAATAAACTTCAGAATTTATTACATAATTTGAAGAATTGATTTTATGTCGAATCTCTTGTGCAGGAAGTAATTTGTAAGAATTACTCTCAAATATAATTACGCACCATAAACTTTTGCGTTGACTTAATAAGCTTATTACATTTTATTTGAATCAATATAATAAAAAAATTGTCCATTAAAAAATATTTTCCAAAAACGAGTTACTGTATCTAGATGTATTGAAAATTTTGAATTATGTATGTGTGTAATGTAAATCTATAAGGTGCATATAAGCTTGCGAAATGTATGCCAGCCAGTAGGCTAGAAGTATAATATCAATTAAGTTAGATAATTCAGTATATACCGGGTGTCCCAAAAATGACTGATGGATTTTAAAACTCAATAACTTGCAAACGGTGACAGCTATTTAAAAAAATTTTTGCAGGAGGGTTATGTATAATGTCAGGAGATTTTTTACCGTAATTTTTTAGTTTAGTTCGAATTTCAAACAATAGATGGCGCTGACGGCGATTGAATGCCAGGTGATCAGTGCTGAGTGAGGTCAGTTTTGGCGTCTATCTATTGTTTGAAATTCGAACTAAAATAAAAAATTACGGTAAAAAACTCCTGACATTATACATAACCCTCCTGCAAAAAATTTTTAAATAGCTGTCACCGTTTGCAAGTTAATGAATTTTAAAATCCATCAGTCATTTTGGGGACACCCGGTAATTATGAAGATAATACGTTAAGAATAGACCATTGAACAACAAAATAATTTAAAGATATATTTGTATGATTTTTTATTATTATTTATATTACATTTATTCACCTTAGCATCTCTGCTAGTAATGTCTTTAGTAGTATTACATTTTCTAATTGCATTAACTCTTGATGCGCAATATTACTTGAAAAATTAAAATTATTAATTTGCGTTTTTCGTGTTTCTACAATTTCTTTATTTTTGTAAGAATACGAATGATAAAATGCTTTATTTTGAATTTTTCGGTATAAAAATTTCGTGCGGTAAATATTTAATGTATTGAATTTACTCATTATGATGGAAATACTGAATTTCCGTTGGAATCTCATATGAATTCTGTGATAAATCATTCATCTGAAAGCATTTAATTTATAAAGTGAAGAATGAATAACTTTATTTCTGAAGTTTAGAATGTATCAAAAGCAGCAAATAAAGTTATTCTCAGCTTTTGAGAGGTTACTATCTTAGTAAACATGATGAATGATTCAAAACTAATTTTTGTAGCATTGTTTACAACTTTGCGCAAAAGTCTTCAACATTTCATTAATTACTAAAGTTGAATTACAGCTAGATATTTTACATTTATTCTGACAGTGTGATGTTTTTACCTTTACATTTCAGATTACGATAATTAATTTTGTGATAAAACAATCTGAATCACTTTATCTATTTTATTTTCTGACTCTATTAACACTTTTTTGAAATAATACTTGAATAAATAAATAAATTCATTAACGTTTTAACCCTTTATCTACAAAATTATGAATTCATGAAAATTTTACGCAAATTGTTTAAACTAAATTAAAAGATTTACATAATCATTTAACAAATTTTTGAAGGATTTTAGAAGGATTGAAGGATTTAGAAGGATTAGTTAAATTTGAATTTACAGGGGTTTTGTGCAACATTTTAACTCCACTCAAATTTTTTATTTTAAATTGTTTTTTTAGTTTTTTGTAGAATTATAAAATGTACAAATATGATGTTCTTACAGTATAAATATAGAAATATTTCCGAACTGAAAAATCCCCATCCCCTCCCTCAGTGACAAAAAAGCTAAAAAGACGCAAAGGCACAAGAAATCATCCTTTTAAAAATATTTTTGTTTTGTATAACCAATAATACTTTTGGAACAAAATAATCTATCTGTAATTCATTCTAAATTGTATTACAACTAATGATGTATTAAAAGAATTTTATAATAAGTAATATTAATGGTATTTATAAGAGCCGTCGGTAGATAAAGGGTTAAGAAATATTTTGTAGTGTCTTTATTTTCAAAAGCAGAGAAAAGGTAAAGTGTTTCATTCAGAATTTCCTTTCCAAAAATCTGTTTTGAAAGTTATATCTGGACCGAGAAAGTTCATTATTAATAAATAAAATCATTAATAAATTTATTAATTTGTGTTTTTTCGTGTTTCTACAATTTCTTTATTTTTGTAAGAATACGAATGATAAAATGCTTTATTTTTCATTTTTCGGTATTAAAATTTTGTATGGCAAATATTTAACTTATTGAACTTACTTATTATCATGTAAATATTAAACTTCCGTTAGAGACTGATATAAATTCTGTGATAAACCATTTATCTAAAAGCATTTAATTTATGAAGTCAAGAATAAGTAACTTTATTTCTGAAGTTTAGATTGTATCAGAAGCTGAAAATAAAGTTATTCTCAGCTTTTGACAGGTTACTATTCTATTAGGCATGATGAATGATCCCAGATTCAAAACTAATTTTTGTAGAATTGTTTACAACTTTGCGCGAAAGTTTTCAATATTTCATTAATTACTAAAGTTGGATAACAGCTAGATATTTTACATTTATTCTGGCAGAGTGATGTTTTTTAGCTCCTCATTTCAGATTATTAAAATTAGTTTTGGGATAAGACTATCTGCCTCATTTTTTCTATTTTATTTTCCGATGCTATTAACACTTTTTGAAATAATAAGGTCAAGAGTGGTAATTATGACGACATTTTTTATTTTCAACTTTATTATTTTTATTATTATTTTAATTTTACTATTTAGAAAAGTGATATTTTTAGTACATAAGAAATAACTTTGACCCTTCAAAAACGCCTCTTTAAAATTTAAATTCTCGTAGCCATTTTTTCTAAAAGTTAAAAGGGTGGTTACAACTATACCATCAAAATCTCACAATCAAAAACAGTTTGGGATAATAAAACTACATAATGACATCAATATCTAAGCATGAAACAAAATTTTACCTACAGTTTTCTCCAATATGGAGGGGGTTATAATTACCCCACCTGAACCTACTTAAACAAATAAATAAACTCATTAATGTTTTAAGAAACTTTTTCGCAGTGTCTTAAATTTCAAAAGCATACAAAAAATAAAATATTTCATTCACCATTTCCCTTTAAAAAATCTGTTTTGGAAGTTATATCTGTACAGAGTAAATTCATTATTATTTTGTGGACTTCCATTAGAAGCTAATATAAATTCAGAAAAATCTATTGATATGTAAATATTTCTTTCAGAAAATAAAGAACAAACAACTTTATCGCAAAAGCATATTTATTTGCAGTGACTGAAGCGGAAAAATATTTATTCAAAACATATTACTATTTTACGAAAAATAATGAATATTTTCTGATCAAAAACTGACTTTTAGAGGTTTTTTTTTTTTTTTTTACACTGTTGTAGAAAAAAATCTTTATTTTAAATTAAATATAATGCTTAATTAAAACTACATTCATTGCAAATATGTTAATTACATTACCTAATAAATAATGACAATAATTACATAATAAATAATTACATAATATTACAGAATCAAATAATAATTTTCTATTTTAATTATGAAATTTACTTTTATATAAAAATTCAGAGATTTTTCTAATCATGTTTCTGGTTTTATTTTGTGATGATTTTAAAACTTATGCGGAATTTTACTTGATTAAATTGTATGATTTATTTGTTTTTTACAAAAACTTTGCGTGATCATTAAATTTTCAAAAGTAGATAATGCTAATCGTTGGGGACTACTGAAAAACTTACACATCATGGATATACATACTTATAAATTATAAAAATAAAACATGTAAAAGCTATTTATAAAGTACATTGCAATTCCAAGATTAAAAGTAAGCGCAAGTGTATATGAAAATATTTTTAATGCATAATCATACTCTAATACGGAATTGCGGATACTACTTCATTATCCCGTCGACCGATTTCACAAAAATATATAAATCGCCAAACTATGTGTAAATTATACAAATTGGCATAATTTTTATTTTAAAGAACAAAATAATAAATTAGTAAAATATTAATAATACAACAAATAAAAAATTAAATTAAAAGTCACTTGACGACATAACAAACACATGTAACGTGTCTAATGTCAAGTGAAGGTGACATTTACGATAAGATATTGGCATTTAATCTTACAGTTTGACGATAGTTTTTGATCGACAGGATAATCAAGTATTACCAAATTGCGTAAAAGAAGCCTCTTTATAACTCCAAAAATGATAATTTTATTAACTTACAGTTTATTGCGTTGGGTCATCTCGTTTCCAATTAAAAGATATCTGTGAATTGAAACTTATATGAAATACAGACTCATGAAAAATCGAAGAATACAAAAAATATGATTACAAATATCTTGTCAATTAATTATCCGATTCACTTCATACTTTATGCAAAATTTATGGTATTTTTTTTAAATGTCTTTTACATTCACTTCTAAAAATAACAAAAATCGAAAATTTGTATCGACCTTTAATCGGAACAAATATTTCGAGAGTTCAAAAAAAAAAAAAAAAAAAAAAAAAAAAAATATTTCTGGATATTTGAGGCTGCTGATGTTTAGTAGGTTTTTTCTTGTCTTACATATTAAGTACATACTGAGTTTCAAGTCTATATTTCTATTTGTTCAGCAGATAGAGTGTTCACAAACAGACATATAGACATACTCTCAGACTGACTTACGGCATATTTTTTAAAATAAATAAATATATATATATATATATCGAGTTATTCCACACATTGATGTTGATTTGTAGTATTATCTAATGGTTCTATATATATATATATGCAGATTTTATAGTTAGCCTTAATTACTAGACGTTATTACTAATCAATTTCTACCAATCAAAATACTCAACATTTTCAGAAGAGAAAGTATGAGGAATTTTACTTTTTTTGGTCTAATATATTAAATATTTTAACTCCAAATATCAATCAATAAAAAAATTGTATTTAAGATAATAAAATATTCATTGAAATGCTAATTAATATATTCATTCATAAAACTTTAATTTCCTAAAAATTCTTTTCTAAACAAAAGTTATAGTTTATATTTAATTGTAATATTTTATGTGCATATTTGAATAATTCTAAGTCGGCAATTATTGTCTAAGGCAAAAGAATTAACTTGTTTAGACTTATGTAACTAACGAATGGAAATATATTAAAATATTGTTTTTATTATTATTACTTATATTTAAAGTAAAACAGAGCTTTTTAAATGGCATGCTCAATGCAATTTGAATACATCAATTCTCAAATTTAGGGAATTTTTTTATTTCTCAACGCAGCCGATTTTTTTTATAGTTTCTCCTAATTATTTGAATTATACCCGCAACACATTTGTCAGAATTGTTAGAATTTCAAAATAGTTGAGAATTTTTTTTTTCAAAGTTTGGATTCTCAACGAACAAGAACTAAGGACACTTCCGAAAATATTATGAGGAAAGTAACCGTTTTAAGACCGTATAAACACAAGGAGACTTTGGCTAATAAAATCATCCCTTGTTCATGTTTATCAAAGATTATGAGTATTTCGTAATTTAGTCAATTGTACTTTACCAGTGGAACAGTCATTTGAGTTTGACTCTAAAACTAGCAATACGTACGAGATTTAACATTTCTTAACATTAATTATTTTTAATAACATCAATGATATTTATTCTATCTAAGTGACTTGTACATATTTTTATGATAACGGTTTAAAAATTACTGCATAATAATTGCTGCATCTCAAACATAATTTGGATGAAAGCATGCCTAATAGTTTTATGACTGAAATGCAATTATTATTTCTCTAGGGCTATCACGTGACATGGTATATGAGTTATGTATAAGTGAAAGTGATGTTGATATATTTTATAATGAGTTTCAAATTACTGAATAATTGGCCACATAGGTTTCACAATGCACTAATGAAATAATAGTCATCTTACGATTACATTCGGACAAATTTAACATAATCATATCTTACTCACAATTCTAACTCTGATATTTTGACCATTGATGTAGTGAAAAGTATTCAGAGGTATTCGCGGTATACCTTCTGGACTTTTTAAAGAAGTTTCGCATATCTTTCATTTTATAAGTAAAACAAAAGTATATACTCTAATGAGGAACTTCTATGACTGTAGCATATACCCTTTGTTTATAAAATGCGGCCTCTGTTTTTTTTCTTTTATTTTTAACTATTTGGAAAATAGTTGTTGTCCTCGGTCGACAATTGAGAAATCTGAAGTACATCTGAATCTTTTTATTGATTGAATTCCGCAACTTATTTTATTTTATTCGTTTTTCGTTTAGTCCATGTATGATGTCCAAAAATGGAATACTTGTGTTGCCACAAAGTCAAAAAAGTAATAAAAACTCTAAAAAAATTAATAACTCAAAAAAATATTAGATACGGATTTCAAAAAAGTTGCATTTAAAAGTGCATTTTTTTCTCTACGCAACGATGTAAAAATTTTAAATGTACGATGTTTAGAATTTTAAAATTTTTCGAAAATTGTAAAACTGAAGATACATTTAAAATTTGTTTATAATGAGTCCAGCAATATTAATCTTGAATCTATGTCGTACGTAATATGAGGCGTTCAGAAGTCAATCTGATTAACCCCATCTAATAAAAATGCTCACTATAAACAGTTAAAGTTTTATATCTATAAACTACTGTTTTTGTCTAGGAATATTAATGTTTAATTCACGGCATATGTAGTACATGACTCGTAATAATCGTTCTAAAATTGATGTTTATTATTATTAATAATTTAAACATAGAATTTATTTATAAGTCTAAGATTTTAGTTTATGAAAGTTTCATTTTACAAATAGCCGTTGTAGTTTGTTAAATTACAATTTTGTTATTATAATTTTTTTTACTAAGGTACCCTGGGGTAATAACGCCAAGTGCTTATATTTTGCATAATTATGAAATAATCAGGTAAATGACACCCATGTGCTCTGCGCAGAAGGGTTTTGAGTCATATAAATCGCAAAAAGCAGCTTCAAGTTAATTTGTTTCATTTTTAGGTCTTATTGTTTTTACAAGCAACTAAAATTAACACTTGATCTAAAATTTGCGAGATACGTTTTCTGATGTGAAGAATATCTTTTTATCCGGAAATACTTTGTTAATTACATAAATTTGTACTGCATTTCATGTACTTTTAAAATGTTGTTAAAGATTTTGGATATCTTCTCGAGATAATTTGTAATTTAAAATGTACTGCGCAATAACTACACCGGGGTAATAACGCCAATCCTTGACATTAATACCCCGGTTGATTCCCTACAGTGGCCGAGCTACATCCTAAATACTGATTCAAATAAACACAGTTAAAACTGTGAAATGTTTCTCATATTTCTATTTAAGCGGTCCTTTTTAAGCAAAAAAGAAGCTCACGGTCTGATATTCTTTTGCCTCATCCCCCCCCCCCCCTCCCACACCACACCTTTATTTTTCTTACACTTTCACAAAAAAATTAACATTTTCAATAGCATAGAATGCAATTTGTCAATTTCTAAGTTTGTAGAGTTTGTATTTTTAGAATTGGGCTATCTACATGCAATTATTCCATCTTATTTCATAGTTTTGTTTGCATGGCGTTATTACCCATATAGGTGGGTAATAACGCCAAATAGCATTGGTCAAGAGAAAACGCCATTACATTTTATGAATACATATTTGTTAAATTATTTTATTTTATATAGATAGTCAATGAGTTGCTGTATCATATCCTATATTTGTTTGAAAAATACAATCTAAAACTAAGCCGTGAAAATTGGTAGATCCTTAACGTGGCGTTATTACCCCAGGGTACCTTACTACAAGAGTCGCTGCTTGTGACTATTTGTAATTCTTCAGATATCATTTTGCCTTCTTGAGCTATTCAGGGATACTGTGGATTCAAATGTGATATTAATAATAATATACATTATCTGAGTACTGTAACAATATAGAAATTAAGGATTAAAATAAAAAATATGTTATTTTAACATTTATCTTCTGTTATTGTTTCAAATAAAAATTGTTTTAATAATCCTCTATTATTACATTACATTTTGTTAAAATTCTTAACATTTTATTATTTCAAAGTAACCACTAAAATTATTTAAATTCACAATAAAAGAGAACCGACAGTCTTTTATTTACTGAAAGGAAATTGTAACTTGGAAAGATTTTAAATTTAGGCGAATATTTGCGAATTCAGTGTGCAGCTGTCGAGAATGTCAATTGAAATGTGAAGCTTTTTACAAATCCCTGCAAATACTGCAAGTTAAATTTACATAGTACCGATTCAACCTGTTTTCAGTTTTATTTTTTTAATTCTTATACACTTTTGAATGACAATTTGTTTGAATAAGACCCAAAAACTATTGAGAAAAGTATCTTCCTTGAAATAAATTTAAAGCTTTAGGTGACGTTTTACATAAGATTTGAAAAGATTTGCACTCCATGAACTGCTACATTTTCTGAGAAATTAGAATATTTCACTTTACGTATTAGAGGCTTTATCTAAATAACATTTTGTATTTAAATTAGACTTTTTTGGAATAATGTAGAGGTTCGATCTGTCTGACGGAATATTTTTTCATAAGTTTCATGAGGGGGGAGAGAGCAAAGTTTTCTTTAAGGAGAAATTTTACTTTTATCGTGATATGCTCAGTTGAAGTGCATACGATTAGTTTTACTTTCAGATTTTTTTAAAAAAAAATTTCAGTATACTCATTAATTATACTCATTATTTTACATTTTTAATGGTATGCTTTTAAACGCATAACTTAAATAAATATATAAGATTATCAAATACTATATACCAAATCTTTCATAGGCATTGTTCATTAAACATACATGAAAAATTTTGCAGATAGCATAAAGTCTTAAATACTATAATGCATTAATTCTTCAGTAGAATTCTGACATAGCAATTTATTAACTTTGTCCTCCTATAATACGTGCAAAAGGATAGGTTCACACAAAAATTTTAATATTTCTATTCAATTATTTTATTAAAACTTATAATTCATTACGTTATAAAAGTCATATATGAACATGCTATCATAAAGTTCACCTGTACTTGATCTTCTAAACATTCATTGTAAATTCAAAAAATTTAAAAAATATTCTTCGAGTTGTTTGTAAGTTTGGAATTAAAATAGGGTAAATTCGCTGTGAAATCACAGCGCTTTAAAGGGTTAAGATAAAAACTTCCTCAAAAGTAATTTTTCCGATCCATCTTACTAGATTACTGTATTTAATATTTTCCCATATAATATGAGTGTGCTTGCAATGTTTTGAGCTATTTTATATTGGGTATATAACAGGTATTATTTCATGAATATTCTACTGCCGATAACGGTACAACGGGTTTTACTTTTAATCTCACTAACTACAAGGTGCGGCCATTAATTTCCAAGACTGGTACAAGAACTTAGAATCGTCAGAACGCTGCACAGTGGTCCCAAATCGCATTTATGTGACCAAAAATGAGAAAAATGAAGTTTTGCATTCCGAAAAACATTCCACAGTATTCAGAAATATATGAAGATTTATATTCTTAAATAATTTGGTTTAATAAGTACAGCTGAATCTGCATTGCTTATGTAAAGTTGGGAGTTTAGGAGGATTTTTGTTGTTCCGTGAATTTCAGGCAAATAATCCTGTTTTTATAAACCGGTAACAAAATACTAAAAAATATGTAAAAGACGCTTGTCTTGAAAGGATTAACAACTGTTCCTGAAACTTACACATCCGAGAAAATACATTACGGCAGGTAGGAGTGACTTCAAAACAATATTAAATGGATATGTATCTGATATAATATTTTCTGAAGTTATTAATTAGAAGTTCAGGCTTGGAAATTAATGGCCACAACTTCCATTTTTTTTCCTCCATTCAGGGTTCATACAGGTATCGCTATTTTCCAGGTAAAATACCAACATTTCTTTATAGAAAAATAAATGTAGTTGAAAAACACCAAATTCCATCTTATTGAATAATAGAAATTCGATAAAAAAATACTAGTACCGAAATTTTTTTTTAATCACAAAATCCCAGCATCCATACAAACACAGTTCTCTCACATAAATTAAGGCTGTCCAATGCGGCGGCCTTTAGGAAATTTCCACTTCTTGGGATTTTCAGAAGTAAAAATCCATTGTGAAAAATGCTTTCAGTAAAATCATTAATATTTGAAGTAAAGATAGTTTCAAAACGTGTGAAAAACGCAATAGAAACAAGAAATATGCACATGGATTGATCACTCTGATGCCTATTTTTGTTTTTGTATTTTTTATGAAAAAAAATCATGCCTTCATTATAAGTCAAAGCATATTTTCACATTCTTAAAGAGTCCTAGCAATACTTTTGATTTCCATACTTATTTTTTATTTATTTATTTACTTTTTTGTTATTGTTGTATAGGCGCGACTACAGTTTAAGGAACCTTATCCTATTTTACACATACACTTCTCATTCAAAAATATATAATTGGAAATACAGTACATATAACATCAGAACCGTAGGGGCGTTTTGTCTATCTCTGTAAGATTCATTTCCATTATGCTAAAAAGTGCAGCGTTAGAATTCCTAAAAAAAAAGTCACTGGTCCCAAGGACCAGTAAGCATGAGAATTTACTGGTCCGCAGACATCAGCACTGGTCCGTTACATAAAACTCTATTAAATAATTTTAACACTTAGAGTGGTCTCCCCCCCCACACACATACACTCTCTGGAAAATAAATCAATCTTACTTTGCATTTATCCAAAATTTTCAGCATAATAAAATGTAAAATATAATTTGCTAAAAAATAAATAAACAGTACGTAAAGAAAAACTATCAAATTATTTATTAGAAATTTTATTTGCCATTACTTATTTCAACTGATTGTAGGGTTTCATGTAATTTTATTTTCGATTTTTCTCCAGATTCTAACCAGAGTGGTGGAATTGTAGCTAGTGTCATTGATGCAGTTGGACTTGAAAAATCCTGGGTCCCCGGGACCCAGGACTTCTAAAATACTGGGTCCCTTTTCTACAAATGCGGGTCCCCACTAATAATAAGTCATATTTTTCGATGCAAAAATTGAACTTGTTCATTTGCACAAGAAAAAGAAAATGCAATAATTGTTTTAATAATAATAAATAATTAAAACCAATATTAATTTAAAAGAAATTTTCTGTACTTTTTAAAGAATAAATGTGCAAGATACAAATTTAATTATAAAATAATGCTTATTTAAGTGTTGAAGATAACAAGTATCACTATTGTTTGCATTTCTTTTAAAATGGGGCACAACAGGTTTATTGAAAAAGACTTTTTTGCTGAAAAAAGGGATATTTTTGTTGAATAAATGGGTACTTTGCTTAATGAAATGGTGCTTTCAGGAGTCACATTCACTCAGAAAGATTTGGAGCAATAAAAAACCGATTGGGAAGCAGGGAAATAAGTTTTTGGAGCAGCAACAGCAATTTTGAAGTTGGAAAATTAGGTTTTAAAACAGAAAAATTCTCTCCCGGCATTCATATATATTTTTTGTGCTTTTTTTTTTTTTTTTTTGTCGAAATTTCCGTTTTTTCGCATTATTTTGACGAAATCTTTTGTTTTTTCGGGATTTATTGACGAAATATACCGTTTTTCGCGATCTTTCGAAGAAACCTGCCGTTTTTTGGGTTTTAGGATGAAATTAGCCATTTTTTTTGACAATATTTACCGGAAATTAGTCGTTATTTAGCACTTTTTTAAACAAAATTTGTCTTTTTTGCAATCTTTTGAAGAATTTTTTCGTTTTTCACGATTTTTTTTTTGACAAATTTTGCCGTTTTTTCGCGATTTTCGGAGAAAATTTGTCGTTTTTTTGCACTTTTTTGAAGAGATCTGCCATTGTTTTGCAATATTTTCGAAAAAAATCTACCTTTTTTTCGTAATTTTTTGAAGAAATCTGCCATTTTTCCGCAATTTTTTGAAAAAATCTGCCGTTTTTCGCGATTTTTTTGGGCGAAATTTGCCGTTTTTTATCTTTAGAAGAAATCTGCCTTCTGTTTCGGGTTTTGGAATGAAATTAGCCATTTTTTCGAGAATTGTTTGAAAAATTTGCCGAAAATTAGTCGTTATTTCATGATTTTTTAACGAAATTTGCCGTTTTTTCGCGATCTTTTAACGAAATTACGCGGCCCGTGGGACTCGTAAGAGCGATTTTTTTTGCGTCCCATAGTCGATTTTTTGCGTAACTTACGCGCTATGGCGCGTTTGCGGCATCGCTGATAGTAAAAAAAAATCATGTGCAATCGGTTTTGGTTTTTTAAGGGCCTGAAAAAAGGCACTGGTCCTGCGGACCACTAAGTTTTTCAAATTAGTGGTCCGATTGAATTATCGGTGGTCTCGGACCAGCGGACCACCAAGGATTTCGAACGCTGAAGTGCGTGTATGCTAATAGTATGCCATAATACTGATGCATGTCTGCAGTCATGTAAATAATGGCGCCCTTCATTGAGTGCCAAGAGCTCAATGCTGAATCCAATAATTGGCCCGGGGGTATAGTTCCCCCGGAACAATGAAATGTCCCTCCCCGGACGTTTTGAGATTTTTGGTTTCAAATAGTCAAAAAATTTAATCCCCCCCCCGGAACTCGGTAATGTCCCCCTCCCCGGAGCCACAGAAGTCCCTTCCCAAGAAAAGTGTCTGAATTCAACACTGCAAGAGCTGACTTGCGTCTGTTTTTGTAAACAATCAAAACTTATTTGGGTTCAAAAATCTTCTAAATATTCTTGAATTTTCTTTTTTTTAAAAATTTTATTACATACTTAGAATTATAGAATAAAGAAATATTGAATTCAAATTATTTACATACTATGTACAAAATGTATAATATGTACAAAATATAAATGCTTTTACCTTGATAATTTTTGATCATCATACTAAAAACTGGAAAGATGATCCTTTATGCATTTCTGCGTGCCTTTTCATAAAATTAACATAATTCTTCAATAAAACTCAAGACACGCACGACAAACAAAAAATATAAACATTCTCTCTAAAAAAATTCTTTTACATTCCATCAAAAACTGATGCCAACTTTTTTATCTAAACTTTTAACTCATCTCGTAAGATAAAAAATATAAAAGCAAAGCAGACGAAAAAACAGTATCGCTTCCATAGCAACGAGTCGTGTCTTATAAATAAATTAAATATCACAATTGCAAATATGCAAACGATTTTCTGTGAATAAACTGGAATAACTTAATTTATCAATTCCTAACATACTCCCACCTTTAATTTAGGCGGAAGCCAAATTAAACTTAAGATCACTTTTGATCAAATTAAGCCCTAATTCAAAATAAAAAAATATGTAAATAAATAAAGATAATAACTAAACAATAATAAAATAATAATGAAACATTTAGAGTTCTAGAAAAGTCATTTCAGAGTTCTAGAAAAATCAGTTCACAGTTCTAGAAAAAGTCATTTCAAAAGTCTCTTTACTACTCTGCCACTTCTAGATGTGCTGTTTCTCACCATCCACCCCACCAAGCTGCTGCTGGATGGATGACTAATAGGACACAGTTCTTTCAATTAATAGGAAACAGTTCTTTCGAAGAAACTATTGCCTTCCAATACAATGAGTTTAAAAGGTTATTGGTTCCTCTAAAATTTGAGCCATTATCAGAGTATATAGTAGTCGGCCTTCCTCTCCTGCATATAAATCTTCGAAGTGACTGAATGAATCCTTCCGTTGAGAGACTGGATACAAGTTCCAAATGTATTGCCCTATATACTGCACATGTAAAAAGTACAACCCAAACTTTGGATCTTTGCTTTACGAAAAGAGGGCCAAAAAGATCAGCTCCAACAACTTCAAAAACTTTGGAATCTCTGACTCGATCTAGAGGTAGGTGGATTGGAGGTGTAGTATATGGCTTTGTAGAGTATCTTTTGCATCTGTAACACTTAGACAATTGACTTCTAATGATGCGTCTAGAAGAAATTATCCAATATTTTTCTCTCAAAATGGATCCAACTGTTTGAAGTCCAGCATGACAATTCTTTAAATGACATTCTTGAATCAGACAATTCACTACATGATGTTTCGATGGTAATAAAATTGGATATCTGAAAGAAAACTCGTCATCCCGCTCTAATATCTTTGTTTTTACTCTCAACAAACCTTCTTGATCTTTCATAACCTTTAATCCTTTTATTGCATCAGTAGTATTACCAAAACTTTCAGATTGTATTATTGACCAGAGCGACCTTTCCGCATCTTCTTTTTCTTCAATTGACAATTCTGATGGAAAACATATATTTCTGTTTCTGCACTTCATTATGAATCTCTTCACCCAACATACGACATTAATAAATCTACCAAATTTTGAAATTCTACTATATATCATAAATTCATGTGAATTAGAACATAAAAGAGTAGGTACTGAAGTTTTCTTCTTTTCCATCATTACTAATTCTTCGTTGGGGCTTGTTTCTGAATGTGGCCAATTTTCTTCTGATAACTTCAACCATTCTGGTCCCTCCCACCATCTCATCTTCAGCAGCTGTTTAGGACTACATCCGCGAGAAGGTAGATCAGCAGGGTTGAGATGACCAGGTACGAAGTTCCATTGTTGAGATTCGGAAAATTTACAAATTTCTCTAACTCTATTGCCTACAAACGTTCCCCATTGATCATTTCTTCGAATCCAAGCGAGAACAGTCGAAGAGTCGGTCCAATACTTTACTGGTATGGAAATACAATTAAAGGCTTTCAAAACAAATTTAGTCAACCTTATTCCTAAAATACAAGCAATAAGCTCTAAACGTGGTATGGTTACATTTTTCTTTGGTGCAAGACGAGACTTAGCTCCTAAAAGTTGTACAAAGACTGCGTCTTTATCTTCACAACGTAAGAAAACTGCTGTTGCATAAGCTCTGGTACTTGCATCACAAAATGTATGAATAGACCATTTTTCTTTACAACCATAGCCTACACGTCTATTTATCTTCACGTCATTTAAATACTTGAGTTCGCTATACCATTTTTGAAAATTATTCCGGATTTCTTCTGGAAGTGGAGCATCCCAATCTAATTTCGTCGACCAGGCGTCTTGAATTATCAGTTTTGCTGGCAACAATGCTGGGGCTAAAAATCCTATTGGATCGAAGATCCCTTGGGTTACAGCTAATATCTTTCTTTTCGACAGATTTTCTATCTCATCACTAAATTTATAAGCGATCTTCAAACTATCTTCCATTGTGTCCCACTTCAACCCTAAAACCGGAACTATCGTTGTTACATTTTTGCTGAGCACCTTCTTTTCGTTAAGGAAACTGCTGTCTTCACTTTTAATTGGTCCGAATTCCCACATTCTTAATTCCATTTTCGCATCAGCCATGATTTCTGTAGATTTTGAAATAAAATTTTCTAGTTCAGGCACATTGTCGACTGAAGTAACGCAGTTATCTATATAGTATGATTTCATAAGCTTCTCAGCTATCTGTTTGTTTTCTTCATCAACATTACTCAAATGATATCTTATAACTGCACCTAGCAAAAATGGGCTACAAGTTGCTCCAAAAACTACTCTATTGTGTTGATAAACTTGAAATTCGTCAGGACTCTTCCACCATAAAAATCGCAAGAAATGCCGATCTGATTCTTTGACTTCAATTTGAAGAAATGCTCTTCTTATATCGGCTACTACCCCAATAGCTTTCTCACGAAATCTTATTAACACTGCAGGAATTTGTTCGATGAGGTTTGGTCCTTTAAAGAGGCAATCATTTAAAGAAGGAGACCTCCCTACCTTACACGATGCATCAAAAACTGGTCGAACACTTGTAGTAAGACTATCTGGTTTGATGACGGGATGATGAGGTAAAAAATGTCCTGGAATCTTGAGTGCTTCATCTGGTACTTTACTTATAACGCCTTCTTCTTCCCATTCATAGAAAACTTTAGCATATTCTTCAAACATTTTCATTGATTTTAATTTCTTTGTTGAATTTATCAATCTTCGTTCAGCTATGTGTCTATTTGAAGGAATCTCACGTTTGCCGTTAATCCAAGGAAGACCTACAATATAGCGACTTTCTATATTTCTATCAACTTCTTTTATAAAATTATCATGAGCGAGTTCTTCTTCTTCTGCTTTAGACAAAGTTTGACAGGGATCTGTTATACCAATTGTCTCTAACTTCCATAATTCTGGAATCTTCATATCTTTTAAAGCTAAGTTCGTGATAAACATATTTCCATAATTTAGGCAAGACTGTGATGTACTTTCTAAACGACCACAAAGTGTCCATCCAAACTTTGTCTCTATTGCTGTAAGACCGCTCTTTAACTGTTTTACTCGACCTGTAAGAAGTTGTCCGTAGTAATCGCTTCCAATCAAAATTTCAATTTTTGGACTTCCTGCTCCTAAATCTGTGATCCATAGTTTATTTTGTTTAAGCTCTTTAATTACTGATTCTTTTGGTATCCGAGGAATATAGTTACAAATTATATCTTGATCCAAAAGTTCTAAGACTTCTTTCGTTTGTTTCTGTCTATCAGAAGAACTTAACTCAACTTGGAATTTATTGTGAGATTTAGCTTCTGTTTGCGTACCACCAAACAAAGTGTGTACAATAGCTTCAGAAGAAATGGGATGTAAACCTAACTCTTCAGCTGTACCTTTTAAAATATAGCTCTTTTGCGACCCACAATCAAGTAACGCTCGTACTTTCTTTGTTATTCGACCTTTAATAACTATTTCTAAAGTCATAAGGGCTACTTCAGCAGAACACTGCTTACTTGTTATGGTGCTTTGAATAACTTCTGGGGTCTTAACTGTATTTTCTGGTTCTTTACACATTGAAATTTCAGGGCATAATAACTCGGTATGGGGTTTAGAACAAACGTGGCAACGAATAAAACTTTGCAAACTTTAGCGTGGTGACCAAAACGAAGACATTTTAAACAGCAATTTTTATTCTTAATTTTGGCCTTCCGTTCATTAAAGGAAAGAGATCTAGCCCTAACACAGTCCTTGCTTTCATGAGATTTACTGCAAAATAAACAAAGGCGTTCTTTTGCGCTAAATAGCCCTGCCGCAGTAGGTATTTTACTTTCTGCTTTTCTTAACTTTTCTTTAGGTTTGTCTTTAAAGCTCAGCTCTATAAAACTCGATTTGGCTAATTTGAATCTTTCCTCGTTTGCAACTTCTTGTTTCAGAAATTCCATCAAACTTACTATATTTGCTTTTGTTGACAATGCATTATTATTACTAACAATGTTTGATGTGATTGAAATATTATATCGCTGCCATGCTTTTAATACATCTTCCGATAAGCTAGATTCTATCATGGGGTAGAGCCACGCCGAATTGCTTTCTAAACTTAAACCCATTGATTCTAAAGATCTTAAATATGCCTCGACTTTCGTGAATAAATCTGATAAAGGAAGTTTATCTTTGCCGTGCGCCTGTACATTAGCTACAATCAATTTTAGGAATTCTCTAACGTACACTTCTATTAGTAAATCTTTGTTTCCAAAACGCTCTTGAAATGCCTCGACAGCTTTGGAGTAATTAACTGCGGTCATTGGATAGCTCTCTAACAAACGCCTGGCACTGGTTCCAGGTTCCACCGATTGGATAAGATACTGAAATTTGTCACTATTATCCAAATCTATGTCTTCATGAATTTTCTGAAACTGGGACCAAAATGAAAGATAATTTATTAACTGCGAATCGAATGGCTTAATATTCAATTTAGGTAATTTATAATGCTTTGATTTGGAATAACCGTGATCTGTGCTTTTTTCACTATCATCTTGATTACGTTTATTTGTACCCAATGCTTCGCTAACTTTACGCTTAATGGTAATAAATTGATCTGAATAACTTTCATTTTCCACTACTTCATTTTCAATAGCCTCTTCATCGCATTTATCATCATCTAACATGAGTTCAATTATAGCTTCATCAATAGCTTTAATTTCATGAATCAAATTTTCTAATTTACTAAAACCGTCTAAAATTTTGTCCTTATCTAATGACTCGCTGTTAATTTCTTCATTCAAAACATTTAAAGTTCTGGTAAATGACGAACGTAGTGGTGTACGCTTTTTCTTTAGCTTATTCATCTTAGAAAAATTAAGTAGTAATGCACAGCTTATGAAAACACTATACGCTATAAAAACAATTCAATATCTCAACAATATTATTCAAATGTCCCTGTTCGTTGCGCCAGATGTTTTTGTAAACAATCAAAACTTATTTGGGTTCAAAAATCTTCTAAATATTCTTGAATTTTCTTTTTTTTTAAAAATTTTATTACATACTTAGAATTATAGAATAAAGAAATATTGAATTCAAATTATTTACATACTATGTACAAAATGTATAATATGTACAAAATATAAATGCTTTTACCTTGATAATTTTTGATCATCATACTAAAAACTGGAAAGATGATCCTTTATGCATTTCTGCGTGCCTTTTCATAAAATTAACATAATTCTTCAATAAAACTCAAGACACGCACGACAAACAAAAAATATAAACATTCTCTCTAAAAAAATTCTTTTACATTCCATCAAAAACTGATGCCAACTTTTTTATCTAAACTTTTAACTCATCTCGTAAGATAAAAAATATAAAAGCAAAGCAGACGAAAAAACAGTATCGCTTCCATAGCAACGAGTCGCGTCTTATAAATAAATTAAATATCACAATTGCAAATATGCAAACGATTTTCTGTGAATAAACTGGAATAACTTAATTTATCAATTCCTAACAGCGTCCTTGCTTACTGAAAGGTTGGATAGGCCTGACACTATGCTACATATTTTCAGTATAATTGTATGTTATTAGATTTTTCTAAAAGCATGTATTAAAATAGTTATTAATTTATTCATTTTAATTTCGAAGTAAAGTTTTAAATCAATTCAACTAAGGCTTTTCTCTGAATACATCAATTTTTGATTTTACAAATAAGTGTTTTGTTACGAAAAGTTTCCTTTAAAATTCCTGATAAAATATAATTTTGTAACAGTTAAGCATATTTCTTGGACATCTTTTGATTTATATTCTATCACGAACTCATCTTTTTATACCATGTCATGTATGGTATTTACGACAACACATACAAAAAATATATGAAAATACATTTCACAGAAGATGAAAACTTCGTAGGAAGTATATGTAGTAAAAAAATATGTTCTGAAAATGAAATACGGAAAGCCACATGATAAGAACTTTCTATTATCACTTTTTTATATTTCTTTAAAAATATTATAAAACATTTATAAACATTTTAGCGATATATAATTCGGCAAAATTTTATAAAAATATTTAAAAAAATGAGAAAAAAGTTTAAAGTGCAATATTTTAGAGAACTACAAAATATTTAATAAATTTCTGGTCTTAAAAGATTGAAAAATTAAAATTATTTAAAGAATATTAATAAATGTATGGAATTGCGTTTAATTCATTTGATATTATCTATAATTTTTTTCTGGAAGCTAGGGATGCATAGAGTATTCGAATTTTTTTATTACGTCGTTACATATTTTGAATATTATTACAAAAAGTATGATTAAACATGTTAGAGACATTTGATGCAGTGAAATTTGGAAAAAAATATATCTGAGTAAACATTTTAAAAGTACATTATTTCAGAAAAATATAAAATCTTTGATAAATTTCTTGTCATAAAACTGAAACATTTAAAAATGCTAAAATATTTAAAAAAATATCTCGAATGAAATGAAAATTTGTACTTCATCGATTTAAATTTAATGCTTTCTTTTCTGAAAGTATAATTTAGAAAAGAAAGCATTTAGAATGGTTGTAATTTTTCAATTCGTATATTTGTAAGAATAAAGTTTACTCTCTTAAAACGAAAAAGCTGAAACAACTCAAGTTGAGCTGAAATCCACTCTTTTCCCATGTTGAAAGGAACCTTCTCAAGAAGAGCTGAAACAACTCAAGTGAATGAGTTGTTTTTAATCAACTCATGATTGAGTGGTCTCTATTTTACTCATACTTGAGTGAAATCAAATCAATAAAGGTCAAATCCAGTAGTACTTGAATGATTTGTAATCAAGCCATACTTGAGTGAAATGAAGGCATTTAAGACTGAATCTTGTAGCACTTGAGCGATTTGTAACCAAATCATACTTGAGTGAAATGAAGTCTTTAGGATTAAATCGAGTAGCACTTGAGTTAGCTGCAGCCAACTCGTATTTGAGTGAAGTGAAATAATTTAAGGCAAATCCAGTAGCATTCGAGCGATTTGTTATCAATTCAAGTTGGAGTGAAATGTTGTCATTTTTGATTTAATCCAGTAGCACTTAGGCGATTTGTAACCAATTCTTACATGAATGAAATCAACTCATTTAAGAGTTAATCCAAAACTCCTTGAATTTGTAGAATTGAATAAATTCACTCTTAAGAAAAGCAAAATTGCTTAAAATTACAAAAATCTTCAAGTTATTTCTAAATCGTTTAAATAAAATCACATCATTTAAAACTAAATTCAGTAATCCTCGATTAATTTTTATAATGAAATTCAATATAACATTGAATTATTGCCACATTTTCAAGTGTTGCAATTAAATTCTCATTTCGGATTTAAATTTGTGTTTATTGAAATTACAAGGGTTTAGCTACACACATATATATATATATAGAGAGAGAGAAATAGAGAGAGAGATATATTGGAAAACTGTAACATGGATTTTCCAATATTTCTTCCAAGTCTTTAATTAACAAGACTTAAAACATTCTAATTTACATGAGTGAAAGTTCTCTAATGAATCATAAAAATTTTTTTTTTCTTTCTAATTCAATGAAACTGTTTCCTATGTCAATTTACGGGAAAAGGCAATTGAATCGTTATACAAAATTAAATAGAGCTTATATGAATTTTTTATTATTCTGTCAAATCAGAAATTTTTAACATCAGTATTTTCTTTTGTTAAATTTAAAAGTACATATATTCATTAAATTAAAAATACTGGTGATCTCAAAATTGTAAATTTGAAAACACTTATTCATGCAAACTGCCTAAATTTGCATAACTGTACAACAGCACCCGAACAACATTAAGCAGAATATCAGCTTCTGATGCTGTGGTGCTAATGGAATTTTTCCTTTCTTTTCTTAGGCAATTTCAAGTTTACATATTTTCCAATGATACTTATAGCTTCAGATATGCTTATATACAATTTTATTTTTTCATTAGCTTCTGATTTAATTGTAAATAACAATTATTTTTTATTAAAAATTTATGATTTCAATCAAATAAACCAATATTAGGCATCTTACTAAAAAAAAATATTGAAAAAATAAACTTGTTATCAGCCCAACGACTCAACTTCAGCACCACAATGTCAGAAGCTGATTGTTCCCCTTAAGAGTTCAGAGAAGTTATTTTCAAATACCTTGTTTGGATTTTAAAATATTTACCTTTTTTTTTTGGGGGGGGGGCATAGAATATTTGAGGATCATCTGTAAGTGGGTTAGTTTTTACTTTTGCAATTTTGGTTAGTTTTTTTTAATATTAATACGAGTTTCAGAACCAGTTTTGAAAAAGAAAGTATTAAAAAACATAAAACCTTTGTTTAAAAAAGTATTCCCCCCCCCCACACACACACATGGCCAGCGCAGGGTTTAAATAAATGAAATTGAAAATATTTTAAATGAATAAACATCAACCCATGATACCTTGTTGTAATTATTCCTAGATTTAAATCTCAATCAAAATCTTATATTTCTTAAACTGACTAAATTTTTAAAAAATATTTTAATTGTTTAGTTTGAAATCTGAAATGGCTTTGAAATCTTAGATAAAATATTTGTTACCCATAGCATTTATATAAGCAAATTGCAATTGGGAAATGTGGAGGAATGCCATTAAAAAACTTGTATAGCTAAAATTTTGATTATGGACAATTATTTTATAGTATGAAGAACCTTCCACTAAATATTGTAGTACAAAAGTTAAATGCAGAAATAACTGAGAATTTATTGCTGGATTTATTGACCATGTGCAATTATTCTTTATCATTTAAAACATTTGTTAAAACTTGAATTTATATTAAAGAATAACTTATTTCTTCTTAATTAATGTTTTAATTTTTGATTTTATTCAATGTTTCTTAAATCAACTAAATTTTAAATAAATATAAAAGCATAAGACTGCAGCATTTTATGTCAAAAGTTAGATCCAAATGTGCAATTTAGAATGTTGCAAGAAAGGAAAAAAACTAATTTTATTTAACAACAAAAACATTTTATTTAGCAAGAACAAAATAAACCTAACATTAATTGATAACAATTCTTTCCAACATCAGATAAACAAGTTTCAATAACATCTTTAACAGGACCTTTATAAATATAACAGTCCATTTGCATTAAACATTAAATACATAAAGAGCATATTGTAATCTGTCCACTGGTTTGTCAAACTTTTAAAATCTTAGGCAAAATAGACACTTTGTTGAGGATCCTTGAGATTAAATAAGATTGTTGAATTTGACTCCTCACTGTAGAATTTTACTCCTCCATGAAATCACCATCTTCCTGTGTTAAAAGAAAATATTGAAATTAAGTTAAATAGCAATAAATATAATGTTAAGGAATGATTATGAGCATATTAAAATATTTTGCAGCTTTCAGATTAAATGTTTTATAAAATTTCCCACCCATAGTCTAAACAAAAAATGAACCATACACTAAAAATTTTAGCTTTATAAATATTACACTACTGAAAATTCTGCCAATCATGAATAAAATGGAAATAGAATAAATAAATCCTGTGCGATTACACTTATCCGCTTGTTTAAATCATGGTGTTACTTCTGATACAATCTTAAAATAAATCACCATTTTAAAAACAAATTTAAAATGAAACTTCTTAAAGCAACATTATAAAATATTGTTGAAAATTCACCTTTGTTGCTACTTTCAAAATGTATCAGCGCTGGCAAATACCCAACCAATACAGGTTTTTGTAGATTTTTAGTTGTTTTTCTATATATTTGCATATTTATATAATACAAGATAGAACCTACAACAATCAGACCAGGGTTGGCACGGTTTAAACCAATTGGTTTAACTGTGGTTTAAACAACTGTTTACTCCTTTTGGTTTAAACAATGGTTTAGTTTAAACCAACTGGTTTTTTTTCTAAAAAAATTGTTTTTTATTAGAAGAAATTTAATGACATTTTCTCGTTTTCTTAATAATTTATGTATGTCAGATTATTGAATATAAATAACTTCTATTTTTAACACTTTATATCAGCAATAAGCATTGGATGTAGCAGGTTTAGATCATTTTTTGGGTATAGGATTAAAATCAGTCTGCATTGGTGAATATATTTATTTCTCTTTAGAAAAAGCTTCGAACATGTGAATTGATCTAATATAAAGTAGATTAAAAATATTCAATATTTAATAGAAAATATCTTAATTTTTTGAAAACTGCAGATTATTTAACGCAATAACATAATACAATCTATAAGATTTCAAGCTGTAAAAGAAATCCCCAATCTTAATTGGGGAGGTTATCTTAAGCATTAAAATCAAAATATGAAGTCGAATAAGAGAGTTTTCAAAGATTGGATGCTACCTATAGCATTTTAATAATAGTAATCCCCCCCCCCCCTCTGTTAGTTATCTGCTGTATCTATGACCAAAAATGTTGACTTAAAATTGTCATTCAAGAAACAAAATGTCAAGAAGTATTTGAAATTTATTATTTGGATAGCTATGGAAAAGAATATTTTATTTATCAGACTACTTTCAAATGTTTATTATTAGTAATTAAAAGATTAGTTATAAAGATTTTCAGAGTATCAATGCTGTCACTGAAAAAACAAAATCGCAAGAGTTGTTTGAAATTTATTACTTGAATAATTGTAGAAAATAATATTACAGTTATCAAACTACATCCAAATATTTATTATTAATGATCAAAAGATTATTATAAAGATTTTTAGAGTACCAATTTTTCACTGTGTAGAGCACTTTATTCTTAGAACATAAGACAGTTTGATAATACTGTTTAAATTAAATTTTAATTTCTTTTATTTTTTACATAAATTCATTGTAAATATTTAATTAAAATCATTTTAAAATGAAGTTACAGTTTATAATCCAATGTCTATTTTTATCAATATATATGCATGTATATGTAATAAGAAAGGATGTTAAAAAAAAAAAAAAAACGGTTTAAACCAAAAAAAAAAAAACTTTTTTAGTTTTTTATGAAAACAAAAACTGGTTTTTTCTTCAACTGTGCAATTAGACTAAAAAAAGAAGTTTTAAAATGTCCTCATTAATATTCTTTCTTTCAAATTCCTTTTTTCTGAAACACATCTATTATTAAGCTAATTTTTATGTAAAATGGGGAAAATGGTTTTCAGTATTATGGCAGTTTGCAGATGAAACCAGATTTTAATACTTTCAACTTAATTTATTTGCATGAGTTCCTCACTCCCTTTCTATAATTTGATGGCTACCCTATTTCCATAAAAGGGGATATTATTCTTGTTATAAAATACATACTACTCAATAGATTCATAATGCAATATTCCTATCATAATCTAAATCAAAATATATTTCAATCAATTTAATACGATATTAAATTAATGTTCTATAAATTGAATGTCACTAAATTGCAACTTAATTTTCAAATAAATTCAATACAAAGATCACTCTACATGAATACAACAAAGCGTGTTGCACCATAGATTTTTAGGTAGCTTTCATTACAAAAAGTAAAAAGCTACCTATTGCAGCCGTCCGGAGGAAAGCACTTCCGGAAAATTTTGGTATATTTTCACCGATCATGACCCCCAGACCCCAAAATCACCCTCCGTTCAAATGTTGACATATATATATATATATATATATATATATATATAACCATATATATATATATATATCTGATTTTTGTCATACGATAACTAACGTATTTATGAACCGATTTAAATGAAACTTGGAAAGCACGTAGTACATACAAATGTCTCGACCGAGTTCGTTGGTCAGCATCATCCGCCATTTTGTTTCAAAATGGGGGCCATTTTAATTTTTTTTAAAAATTTAAAATTAAATGTTAAAAAATCAAAATTTGAAAAATATTTTTCTTTTACGTGTTAGAAATTAAAACAACGATTCCAGAACACTTTTTATTTTGTCTATATCTTACAAAATGTCTGAGTTATAGCACTTTGAATTTTTCTTATGGCTGACATTTTGAAACAATCTGATTTTTGTCACGTGATAACACGCGTATTTATCAACCGATTTCAATGAAACTTGGTATGTACATAGTACATACAAATGTCTCGATCGAGTTCGTTGGCCAGCATCATCAACCATTTTGTTTCAAAATGGTGGCCATTTTAAAAAATTTAAAAAATTTAAAATTTAAAATTAAATGCGAAAAATTAAAAGTTGAAAAATATTTTTTTTACGTGTTAGAACTTAAAACAACGATTCCTGAACACTTTTTATTTTGTCTATATCTTAAAAAATGATTGAGTTATAGCACTTTGAATTTTGCTTATGGCTGACATTTTAAAACGGTCTGATCTGAACGATCCACAATGTTGCTTTAAAATGGCATACACTTTATGATATCGTGGAATTTGGTGACTCTCTAAATCGCTTAAAATAAAACCAGGATGAATAAAAGATGACTAATTTCTAAAAATTCCTATTAATATTCATTCTTGACAAAAACTAGTATTCAATCTTATAAAATCACTAATTTTATAAGATTATTTCCACTAATTTGAGCTTAGTATTTTTGAACAATGTAACTTACTTTAAAATAAATAAATAAATATATAAGTATATGAAAGCTACCTCTTCCTCCCGGCATTGCCGGAAGGACTTTTTAAAAGTCTTATAGATATTAGTTAAACCTTCAAATTTGAAATTAAAAATTTTTGCAATATTCAAGGATCAGAGTAAGGAAAATGCAAAAAAGAGGAAATAACATATGAACAAAAAAAAAAAAAAAAAATAAAATAAAATAAATAATGCAAAAAAAAAAAAAAAAAAAAAAAAAAAAAAAAAAAAAAAAAACCAAAAAAAACCAAAAAATTTCTTAATGATACACAAGATAAAAATTGAGTAAAGTGGATTTCTTTAAAGAGGTTGGTTTTAAATATACGTGAACAGGAAGTGAATGAAAAAATAAGATGACTGTCACATACAAACATAATTATGAATTAAATAAATAAAAGTAAAACCACTTACATTTCTTAGGTTTTCACTCTTGTATTTTTAAACCGACCTTGTTGACGGCAATGTATCACTTATAGGAGCACCTCAGTCAGATTCTGGAACACTTTTTTTTCAAATCTACACAATAAGTAATCAGTAGAACTTGTTATCAGCCAGGCTTACTTGATTATTCTGTAAAAATTGCAGTATTATACATACAGGGTGTTTCAAAAAATATATATACTATTTACTAATAATTGGTATATACTTTTCCTTTCCTTTTTTATACATATTTTTTCAAATAATTCTTTTTTTCTCAGAAACAGGAAAATTTACATAACAGACAGAGGGAAAAAAAGTTACCAGTCTTGCAAAACAACAATGTTGGTGGTTCGATTGAGTTTTTGGTGGTCTTATACCAGCAGTCCACTAAGAATTTTGAGCGCTGTATACAGTTGCAGGGGAAAAAAAGTAAACACTCCTAACTCTACAATAAGAATCGTAAAAGAAAGTTACTAGTACTAAACAATAGGAAATTTACTATTTTTAAATAATGTACATAAATTTTTTAGTAGGCCAACCTGCAAATCAAAACCAGTCCAAAATTTGTCTTTTAATGGCAACACCCAATTTTCACAAGATATAATCTTGGTTCAAACTATGCCTAAAAAGGAAATGTCATTTGGATAATAAGTTTTTGAATCAAACACTTAAAACTTTGAGCTTCTGATGTTAATTTATATTTTCATATTGCTATAATTATCTACTGAAGTTATAATTGTGAATATTTTTTGTGTGGTTATAGTACTGATACTAATATCAAAACATAAATGTATTATTGAAAAAAAATATGATATGAATTGCACAACCTACAATTTTATTGATTAATTTTTATTTATTATGTCCTGCCTTATGTAAATCCAAAACTTCAATTTTTTCTGTCAAATAGTTTTTAAAGTTACTCTTAAAAAGTACAAAATGCTGGTTTAAAGGTCCACCTATGAGAAGCTAAAAAGCGCAATTTGAATTTTTTTTTTTTTTTTTTTACTCATGTTATTAAAGCATTTGGGCTGGGATTACAGTGCCTCACTTAAGATAAATTTAGAATGTAAACGTAAAGAAAGCTTAAAACTAAATTCAGTGCCTCGTGATCACACATCAACTTAAATACTTCCTATATTTATATGCTGTACAAATTATCAAAAGAGATCATGATATTGCTAAGGGGCAGTGCATCTTAACATTACCAATTTAGGGGAAGACAATGGTATCAGAAGACATTTCTGAAAGGAAAGGGATTTGCTTCGATAGTTATTTTAGATTACCAAACTTTTCTTTTTTTCAGTAGCATTTTATAATATCTAAATAGTCTTACATTTATTACGATTATATTTTTTGTGAAAATACTATTATTGAAGTCATTAAAAGTTTATAAAATCATTTCATTCCAAAATTTGAAATTCTCCCACCGTTTCACATTCACCTGCCATATAATTCATTGTTAAAGAAATCAGGAACATAATAGTTGGGAAATGATACTTGTATTTACCAGTATAGAAAGAAAAAAAAATATATTTGTCTACGTTTTGTTAATAAATCCTCATTTAAATCTACCTGAAAGCAAGTGCAAGAAAACAATATTACTTTTAAAGCAATTTTTATGTAACAATGTAGCTAAATACTTTTAAATATTAAACAAATTATAATAATACAGACCATGCATGCAATAATTTTGCTCAATAGCAATGTAAAGCATTGCCAAACAAAACAGTAACAAAGTACACACATGTTCAAACGTTAAGAATGCAAGTCTTAGAAATGTGTTTATATACACACTATAATTTTTTTCCTTATATGCAACAACATGTAGATCAAAATACAAGAGGACTTTGTTTTTCGTGTTTATATAGGGTTTTCCATCCCTTAACAATATTAGCAAAATTGAGAAATAGGAGTACACTAAAAAATAAGCACTTCTAACCAGCCTGAACATCTATAAACCAGTGTGTTTTCACTAAGACACTGAATAATGTAAATTCAGTATTTTGATAAATTTCTATAAAGACAGATGTAATAATTGCATAACTTAATTCTTCAAAACTTTTATACTACAAGACTGTTAAATGAACTAAGTATTTACATTATAAGACAATTTTTACTTCGCTTGATACACCATTTTATTTCAAGGTTGTTATGTACGGTACGTACAGTGGCGTAGCTAAGGGGGGGGCAAGGGGGGCGTCCTCCCCAGGCGCCGAGGCCTAGGGGCGCCAAATTGAGAGAGATTGTTATACATCTATATTGGGGTGGGGGCGCAAAATTTATTGCTGGCCCCGGGCGCCAAAAAACTTAGCTACGCTACTGGGTACGTATGAGTATTAACATTAATTGTTTATTAAAAAAAGAGGAGAGAAATATATTAAAAGGATAGCATAATGTAAATAAAATACTTTCATAGTACTTACTTCGTAAAATATCGGCTTCTTTAGAAAATAATCTTGAGGAAACCACGAACTTTTAAGATGCATCGAAAATCAGCGTGCAGTGCATTCGGAAATCCTCCATCTTGTATTTTGCAAGGTCAGGTAGACAGCAGCGCCAACGGTGGATGAAAATAGCGCGGGAATGATCTGTTTTCTTCTCCAGTTGACTTGCTTAGTTTCCGATCTCAATGAGTGCATTAGAAATAGAAGAAAGCAAGTCAAGAAGAGTGGACCACTTAAAAATCAGCTCATTCATGATCCAGTAAATTAGAACTCTTTCTTGAGCAGCCAAATCCACTCTTTCGCTTTAAGAGAGTATTTTTTTAAATGACGGTTGACAAAAGGCAGCCATTTGTGGAAGGCTCTGTTGGAGGCCAGATACCCTTTTTAATTAATTCGATGTTTTTCATATATTTTTTTTATTTTTTTTTCCAGAAACTTCACAAGAGCTAAAAAAAAAAAACCTTATCAAATTTAACTAGTGTAGCAACATTTTTATTAAGTAAAGAATTATAAACACGTAAATTGACAATCAACAATATAAGCTTGCTATTCCAACAATAAAAAAAAAAAAAAAAAATACCATTTATGAAAAGGATGGTCACGATACGTGCATACTCAGGAAAGCCTGAAAAAATTAGATAATGTCCTTCTTATGTTGATATATATATGTTCCGTGGCGCCAGCATTTGAAAAACTAGTCGTTGGGACCACCGTATTACTTACCCATCATGAATATGCATACTATAAAATATGAAAATAAAACATGGGTAAACTATTTATAAAATACAGTGCCATTCAAAAATATAATTTAAACGCATGTTTAAATATTTTTAATGCATAGTAATGCTCTATTAATAAATTGCTAATGAACAAATTTCAATAAATTATATAAAACAGCAAACTACTCAAGTAGTACCAAATTGCGTAAAAGAAACATCCTTTTAACTTTAAAAGTAACAATCATATTAACTAACAATTTACTACGTCGGATTAGGCGTCTCATATTCAATTAAAATATACCTTTGAATTGAAATTTGAATGAAATACAGGGTCATGAAAAATCAGAGTGTGGCAAATAGGATTACAAATATTTCGGTAACTAATCATCCGATCGACTTCGTTTTTATGCAAAATTTCTGTTATTTTATTATATTTTATGTTCAATTAAAATTTTAAAAAATCGAAAATTTCTATTATCTTTCATCAGAACGTATATTTAGAGTGTTCGAAAAAAAATATTTCCGAATAATCGGTGTTACTGATATTAAATAGGCTTCTTTCCATCATTTCAAACTAAGAAAACACCAAATTTCAAGTCTCTAAAGAAATATTAAGTCAGTTCTAAAATGTTTGAGCAATACACATACAAGTTGTGTTTTCATATACAATTTTTTCCCTACTGTGTGTGTGAAGAGATCTGTGGATTAGGAGCAAATGAATAAAGATACAAAAGATTATTTATCAACTTATGGTTTTTCTAATTAAAATATTAAATTTTACAATTTAATTATAAATTAGTTAATAATTTATCAGATATTTTTTTACGATTTCTTTCTTATAAACACGTTAATATTTATTAGAAATTTCATATAAATTATCAACAATTTAAGACGCAAAAAATTAAATATCAAGAAAACGAAATTTAATGTTAGTGATCTTCATTGATTCATTAAAACATTAAAATTGATAGCAAAATCTGCCAGAAATAATTTTGAGTGAGATTTATTTTTTACATTTGCTGAAGTAAAGGCTCTCACTAACTGTGTAATTGAGGTTTTTACTATTTTTCAAGATTAAATAACAAACTAAAAAAAAATATTTTGAGAACTTTAGTGAAACCAAATTTTATTCCAACCATTAAAATGAAAAAATACATAAAAATATATAAACTTTGTGGGCTTGCGCCCCACGGATCGATACAAGTTGGCGCCACTGTATTTGTTTATATATATATACATATATAAAATTGACAAACTCCGATAGAGCGTCAATATAAAAATAATGAAATTTTCATATATAAATACTTTTATAAATACATCCAAAGTTATTCAGACAATACCAATAAAAGAACCAATGAAACCAGTATTTTTACATTCATATTATTAAAAACAATTGAAGTTTGAAGAGAAATAGAAGGCAGATTACCAAATTACTAAGAAATATGTGGATAAATGGACATTATATAACCAGAGTAATTCATATATTACCATACAATAAACCAATGAAACCAGTATTTTTACAATCATCTTATTGACGATTTTTCACCGGTTGGCGATGAAATAATATGAAAAAAAAAATGCTTTTATGTCGAATACTCTTTTAAAAATTTTAATTTAAATAAATTAGTTTTATCATTTTTAGCTTTTTTAAATTACAGTTCCGGCAATTTTGTTTTATGTATAGTTTTGTCATATTACTTTATAATAAGGTTTAACTAATATGTTTTAGGATTAGAAAAAGTTAAATTGATTTAAATTTCTTCAATCTCAAAAATAAGTCCTATTCAGCATTGTCGATTTGATTTTGTTTTTACGGAAACAACGATTTCTTTGATGTGGAAATGTGGTATAGCAGCATTCTTCATGTGGACTTTACTTTTGAACAGCCGTTTAAGTTTTTAAAATTCTTAGATTAGAGGATAAATTGATACAAAATTTCCTTCAAATTGCTAATAAAAAAGAGAAAAAAATATTCAATATTTTATAGAATATTTTGAACTAATAGCGCTGTAAATGTAATAATACACATGAGCAAATATTTGCATCCTGAAAAATATAAAAGAAACAAACTAAATAATTTAAAATTAACTGTCAGCAGGATATAAATAAAAATGGATATTTGCAACTTGAAAAAGATGAATAATATTTTTCCAGTGATAACATTAAATAACTGCATCAATTAGCAACGTATATATTAAAAGAAAAGTACATAATACACTCTTTCATTGATTAAGTTTAAATTGATTAAATACCGCGCATTCTAAAAAACTATTAACAAGCAATTTCCATATACATTCGCTTTTTTTGGCTAGAAAAAATCCTGCCCGACAAATCGCGGGCGTTTTGTTATTTTCTCGCCAAGTATTTGAAAATATTTCATTTTTACAGACTTTATACTGGTATTCTGCCGCTAAATTTAACTGATCCTTATTACATACGTGAGTAGTTTCACTAGCATTTATTTTTAAGTGTTTTTACTACGTTACGTTTAACTGGGTTAGTCAAAAAATATTTTTTTTTTTTCCAATTTGTTGAAGATTATCTATGGGGTTTCGGGAAAAGATTTTTTGTGGAAATATATGATTCTGTTTACAGATCTGGAGTTTCAGGATAATTTCTCAAGTGTTTTTATAAATGTTTAACAAAAGGTTTAAATTCGCAAATGACCGGTCATCATTGACAAAATAGTGTATAGTGAGAATGGGAATTATACCCATATACAGTCGACTCTCGTTAATTCGAAATCGGATAATTCGAATCTTCGCTTAATTCGAACTAAACATGAAGTCCCAAAATTTTCTATGGCAGAATAACATTAAAAATTTTCATTAATTCGAACTCATTTTTTCTTGACTTCGTTTAATTCGAACTAACTAGAATTCCGATTTTTCATTTTACTTTTCTTTCTCACGGATTTCAGATCATTTGAATAACTTTCTTTCGTTGATTTTTGTGAAAATTGTTCCGAACGAGCATAAACATAATTTAATGCATTTGATATCCACTTTCTGAGTGTCCCGTATGTCCATCATTGACGCTTTAATTTTTTTTTCCATTGTGCTTGTTTCTAAACTTTTAATTAGTTTATGTATTTATACATTCGAATTTTATACTAAATCATATTCTAATGATAACAGACGAAGTAAATTAAAAAACACTATAACATAAATTCCTTTGTAATAGTACCATACTAAGCATGTTTTCATTTCATATATTCAATAATTCGAACTTCGGATAATTCGAACATTTCTTATGGTGCCGACGAGTTCGAATTAACGAGGGCCGACTGTATATAATATTTTCGTGAATTAAAAAAAAAAAAGTTCTGTGAGTTCAATTTAAAGCTCACTCGCCCCCCCCCCCGTCCACATAAGAAATTTTTAAATAGCGCCCCATGACATGAGTCATTCGTTAAAAAATTCCTTTTAAATGAAATAAAAAGGCATAAGGAAACAGCCTTCTTTGTTAAGTATTGCGAACTGAAACTATCTTTTACACAAATAAATATACATATTGTACAATATCAACATATTCGTAAGCAATAGCGATAAATCATTTAGTGCATTTTCTTTTACAGGGTGATTCCAGATATTGCTTTTTTTCCCTTTTTTTTTCTTTATGATAAAATCGCCATTGATAAATATAAAGTGTAACATATCCTTCATAATCCTCAAGTTAAAGAAAAATCCGACCAGTATATCTATACATATTCGACAAAATGTTTAAAACTGAAAGTGTTCATTAATAAATGACTATGTAATGCACAGAAATACGTGTCAATATTTAAAAAATTACACACTGATAGCCATCAGTCCAAAATTATTTCAGTTGTTTTCAGTATATCTCAAAATGTGTCCCTGCAAAAATAAAAATGCTTTTTTTTCACGAATCCTTTACTTTCTTACTATTTAAACCCGAAAAATATTTAAATATTTCGAATATCAACACATTTTGTTTCCTTATATGGATTATTTTGTACTAAATATTTTAATGGTGGATTCATAGTAATTATTTTCATGCAATATTTAAGTTAGCTTCATAACCCTAAAACAATTTAAATCATTAGATAGATACGTGCAAAGAATTATACAAGCAGGAATCACAATCACCCACTTTTACAATTTTACATCTCGTTTACATGCATCAGATGTTCAATATTAGAATAACTGGCCTGCGTAAGTGGCATAATAATAACACATGAAGTAGGAAAATAATAGACAAATTATCATAATTTTGAAGACGTATATTCAAACTGCTTAATCTTCAACAACGAGCAAAAGAAAACCCATTTGGGGCTGTGCAATATAAAGTTATTATTTTAGTGGGGGAGGGGGGGGGTCTGGAACATGATATCGTAGCATACCTCTAAGAAGAGGGAGGAAGGTTCTTTTTTTATATTGATATAATTTTTGATCCATTCAAAATTTTCTCTTTTTATTTGTAATATGGTCTTTGATACTATATATCAAGTTATCTTTTTTAGTCTCTTATGAATTTTATTGAAAATGCAAAGTTTTTATTAAAATCACAAAATTATTATTAAATTCTTTAATCTAAATTGTGGAATGCACCATTTATTGAATTTCCTATTTTTTTTCATATGTGTATGCGTATATAATCACAGTGTGAGAAACCATATATGAAGTATATTTGAAGTGAAGCTTGTGCTTACTGATAAATAAAAGAGGAAGGTGAAAAAAGTTGTCCACTTGTTTTGTTGATAAGAATTTCTATCCATCCCCCACCTCTCCTCCATTTCGGAGCATGTGCAACAAGACTTTACTATTGAATGCATTCTGCAACAGAAAGCTGTTATAAAATACTTTTAAATAGTACTTATTTCTTTTAAGTGGTATTTGGAATAGAGTTATATTTTATTGGTTTCTTTTGGTTTGAATCAGTAAAATTTGCGAAAAATAAATGTAACCAATTTTGTAGAACAAAGAAAAGAAATAAATTCCTAAAAAGGAAAAAAATATATGTATGCTTTATAAGAATATCAGTACCGGAAGGGAGGAAGGATTCGAGGAATGATACCGTATGATATCGAAAGGTGTGGATGGGGTTCAAAATTATCAAATAGTTGATACCGTTATATTTGCACAGCCCTTTACTGAAGTTTCGACTATAAAATTCCGGAAAATGTTTTAGAGATAATCGTACATTTTATGAGACTGTTTTTTATCAGTTATTCAGAAGTATTAAATAGTGTTTATATATAAACATATATATATATATAATCGGAGGGTTCTGACCCCTGCAACCTAAACGTCTTCTCTGCTGTCCAGACACTGTAAGCTCTAAAATCATGATAGTTTCGTCTGTTTAAAAAAATTACCGATTACAAAAATTTGGATTGATATTATCGCGACAATAGTGGTGATTTTCTAAGATAGGGTTGCCCTTTATTTCTCTTTAGCTGGGGGATTTTTTTGTCCTTCAGAGCCCACACTAGTCACTGAAAAAGAGCTTTTTGAAGTTCATATTGTATATTTTATTCGAAAATATTTTTGAAAATCAGTGGGATCAACAGAAACTTTGTTTATATATTGAGTTAGCCTATCACGTATTCATAATTTAGTTGCCGGAGCACTCATTTCAAAATAACATGTTGAATCCCGTGATATGCCCCAATAATGTTCCACAATATGTGAATTTGATTCCGTTTAATTGTGTTACTAATTGAAAAAATTATTTAACAAATGTTTATTTAATTAATTCGAGATTTCTAACAAGGGAACTACTTTTCATGCGTGTTTCATGTAGACATAGTGAATTTTGTAACACTATATATAAATTCAAGAGAACCGATTAAATTTAGAATCATATATTATAAATATGTTTATACTTTTAATTTTCTATTGTTCGATTTTTATTTATTAATCCCACCCTTAAATTGAGTTAAGTCACCAAATATGGCTTTATTTTAAGCCCACTTTATTCACTGAGTAATAATATGTACGGAGCGCATTAGAATTAAATCAGATCGCGATTTGCTTGATAATTGACAGCATTCGAAAAAATAATTTGTATTTTTAAATGTCTTTTTAAAATAAACTTCTTCGTTAATAGTCCACTAACTGGTTTCGAAAATTTCATTTTCAGAAAGTTATGCCACTTTAAAATTACAAAAATATGTTAAAAAAAAAAAAAAAAAAAAAAAAAAAAACTTTATTGATACTTAAACTTCGTAATGAATGGATATAACATGCACTATGCCTCAATGCTAGGTGCGACCTGCACCAAAACAGGTTTCTTATAAGTGTAATTTATTTAATTTCATTTACCGTATTTACTCGTGTATAGAGGTCTGCACGGGCCGAAATTTCCAGGCCCGAGCCCGGCCCGAACGTTAAAACTTCGGCCCGGGCCCGGCCCGGCCCGAACGAAAGAAATATTGGCCCGACCCGGCCCGGCCCGAAAGTTAAAATTTCGGCCCGAGCCCGGCCCGGCCCGAACGAAAAAAATATTGGCCCGACCCGGCCCGGCCCGAAAGTTAAAATTTCGGCCCGAGCTCGGCCCGGTCCGGAAAAAAGTTTAAAATTCGGCCCGAACCCGGCCCGGCTCAAGCGAATTTCTACAGAACATTAATCTTTAATCTTATGGAAGAGTTCTGACCAAAAAGAATTATATTAGTCTTTTTTTTTCATGTTTATAATCAGTTTATATGCAGAAGTGCCGTAGGCTGCGATATTTACGCTTTTAAATGAATCTTTGTTTGTTGTATGTAAATGTTTCAGTTATCATTAGTATTATTAATCCATATTCCCTGTAATGGAGACAAAAAGTCGAAAAAGCGGTATATGGTAAAATTTCTAAAGACAAAATCGCTTTGGAACGAAAAAAAAAAAAAAAAAAATACATTCTTTTCTTAACAGATGTAAATGTTTAATATATTTTTTCTCCTGTATTGTTGTGTTCTTTTTGTATGGATGAACACTTTAAAAAAAACTTTCAGTTTACAGTCACCGCCAAAAAAATCTTGACACTTTCGATTTTTGATGTTTTGTTAAATATCTAGAAATATACACAAGGAATCATTCTGAAACTACTGGTGTGTAAACAAAATAGTACACGTCATATATTTTGACAAAGATTTTCCCCCGAAATCCAACAGGGGACCGTCAATAAATTGAAAAAGAACGAAGATCTTTTGGATCACCCTGTCAAAACTAATGAAGCAAAACAGTTGAAACAGCAGGTAATGATTAAGTGGCTTATTGTGATACGTTGTGTCGATTTTTATGAATATAGCTTGAAAACTCGTAGAGAAATTAAAGTTTTTATAAAAACGGTCCAAAATTTTTCCAAGTTTTTTGCTTGTAATTTTCAGAGCTCTTCATAAAACACAATAATCTTTTCAGAAAACATGACAAACAACATTGCACATAACACCCTGTAATCAGAATTAAAAAATAATAAAAAATGTATGAAAAATAAATGGGTTTACTAAATAATTTTTTACTGCGCATGCGTCAACGCTATTAAAATTTCATTTGCATATTATGTTAGTTAAATGTATAGAGCAACTTTTATGAAAGTCTCAAAAACATAGCTTAAAAACTCTAAAAATTATCGTCAATAGAATATGGTCAAAATCCGTTATTTCCAAAATAAAGCAAAAAGATAAGGAGTTGTATAAAAATATAGTAGTACGTGCAATATTCTGTAGGTACTAATCAATGGAATATGGATACAGCCCCTCATCTTTTTACTTCATTTTGGGAATAATGGATTTTGACAATATTCTATTAACGATAATTTTCAGAGTTTTCAAGCTATGTTTTTGAGACTTTCACAAAAGTTGCTCTATACATTTAACTAACATAATATGCAAATGAAATTTTAATAGCGTTGACGCATGTGCAGTAAAAAATTATTTAGTAAACCCGTTCATTTTTCATACATTTTTTATTATTTTTTAATTCTGATTACAGGGTGTTATGTGCAATGTTGTTTGTCATGTTTTCTGAAAAGATTATTGTGTTTTATGAAGAGCTCTGAAAATTATAAGCAAAAAACTTGGAAAAATTTTGGACCGTTTTTATAAAAACTTCAATTTCTCTACGAGTTTTCAAGCTATATTCATAAAAATCGACACAACTTATTACAATAAGCCACTTAATCATTATCTGCAGTTTAAACTGTTTTGCTTCATTAGTTTTGACAGGGTGATCCAAAAGATCTTCGTTCTTTTTCAATTTATTGACGGTCCCCTGTTATATTTCGGGGGAAAATCTTTGTCAAAATATATGACGTGTACTATTTTGTTTACACACCAGGAGTTTCAGAATAATTTCTTGTGTATATTTCTAGATATTTAACAAAACATCAAAAATCGAAAGTGTCAAGATTTTTTTGGCGGTGACTGTACAGTTTAAAAAAAAATTCCGTCATAATCATGTTTTGTGTGTGTGTGTGTGTTTAATTCTGTTTTAAAACGCCTAGTAATCTACGATTCTTTAAAAGGAATAAATTCTAATGTTTAATTGTAGAATAATGACGGCTTAAAAGTATATGCTTTTTTTGCAAACATTTTTCGACAAAGCCAAATATTACTGATTTATAAAAAGTCGAGAAAAGGATTTTCATATAGGAAGATTCGATAGGAACTGATTATTTTGGTCCATGAAAACTAGGAAGAGTGGAATCAGTCTCGGCTTCGTACGGAAAAAAAAGTTAGGCC
Source organism: Maratus speculifer (assembly GCA_964019185.1). Lineage (NCBI taxonomy): Eukaryota > Metazoa > Arthropoda > Arachnida > Araneae > Salticidae > Maratus > Maratus speculifer. The sequence continues at coordinate 334,000,779 of OZ025292.1, forward strand.
CGGCCCGTTCAGCAAAAAAATTAAGGCCCGAACCCGGCCCGGCCCGAAAGATTAGTGACTAGGCCCGGCCCGGCCCGGCCCGGCCCGAGTCTTCAGAAGTAAAGCCCGAGCCCGGCCCGGCCCGGCCCGAATGCCATTATTGGAAATCGGCCCGAGCCCGGCCCGCGGGCCGGGCCGGGCTCGGGCTTCGGGCCGCGGCCCGGCCCGTGCAGACCTCTATCGTGTATAACGCGCACTTTTTCTTCCAAAATTTAGGGCAAAAATCCTGGGTGCGCGTTATACACGGAATATTTTTTTTTTACTGCTTTATGTAATCACACGATATACCTATGAATCAAGAAATGTATTCATAGAAGAAATTAAATTTGGAATCTTACTGAATAGAAGTATTCCTGCATCTTTATTTCACTACTTGCACTCTTTTATACAAAAGCGGTAGTAACTAAATTTAAAAACTACTTAGCAATCCTCATTGCCGTTCGCTACTGCTTTTTATGTAACGGCAGAAGCAAAAAATTCATGTTATAGATACAGATTTGCACAGCAAATAAAAAATCTGTAAGGTTAAAAAATTCTTATGAGTCTTTTTCAGGAAACTGGGAAACTTAGAACTTTTTACGTAACTGCGACCCAAGTTGCAGATAAAATTTTAATAAGATAAGTATAATTTTACTAGATCCATTTCTAAAGCTACAGATTTCTATAGATTTTCCCAAAAACTAGTTTTGTAGATTTTTTTCTCTCTCTCCCTTATTATTATTCTATTATTACTTTTTTTTACAGTGTACAGATAAAATTTTAGGAAGAATAAAGATTTTTGCAACTTTACATTTGTAGAACTACAGTTTTGGATTTTATTATTTTTTATTTTATTTTTCATTTACAATGTAGACGTTCTCAAGTATTTCGTTCGCAAGAGACGTCACTATATCATGACACTCATTCCCTACACGAAGTCTAAACAAGTTGGAAATTGCACATGAAGCGTAGCAAATGAGGTGCATTTGTACGACAACGAATTTTTAAAAATATTCAGATCTTGCTGTTATAATAGACAATACTTCAGATATAGTATAGTGGTCGAAATCTCTTTTGTGTCCCTGTAAATATGCAAGAAGAAACTTTTATTACACAACAGCAACGTATATCATATACATAAAATGTGAAATAGTTTGATATAATCAACACACGCCCCAAACAATGTTTTCCCGCATAGCATTATGTAGTGGAGCACTTTTGTGTGGCCCTGTAATTTTATAATAAATATTCTTTGCATCACAGATTGTACAGAATGTATATTTCAATATATATATATACTTCATATATGTTCATGTATTCTATTATATTCGAGTGAGTGCAAAACCATTAAAATGCATTTAAAACATTTTCCCCCATTGACCATAATGTAACGGAATACTTTTGATTCTCCCTGTAATTGATCTATGCATCCGATTTTCATAAAATTTGAAATGACTCGACAAAATTATGTAATAATTATACATTTTAAATTTCAAACGATTAAAATGCATTTGAAACTTTTTTCCCCATTGACCGTCATGTAACGGAATACTTTTGATTGTCCCTGTAATTGATCTATGCACCCGATTTTCATAAAATTGAAATTAATCGACAAAATTAGGTAATAATTATATTATAAATTTCAAACGATTCGATTGGGCAGTTTTTGCGTTGTTATATGCGGACGGACGGACTGAACGACAACTATAGGTGCTATGTATTTACATAATTACGAAAGCACCTAAAAAAAGAATTTCGTCTTCTTTCTAGCCTGACGTAACATTTGTTTCGATTTTCTTTACTGAAATTCATTTGATCATTCATTCCCTTGCATGTGAAATTTATGGTGCGCGTTATATACGAGATACAAAAAATCGGCACTTTTCATTCTAAAATACTGAGTGCGCGTTATACACGCATGCGCGGTATACACGAGTAAATATGGTATTAAAAGAATTCTGGCGTGAAACATATTGAACGTGACTTATATTTATCCACCTATTGCGTAAGAATAATGAGCTTTTGATCCCAGTATGCAATATGTTTATATTATTTTTCATTTTTATGACATTTTTAGTCGTAATATACAATGTTAATGTTATAAAAGGTAATTAATTCACTTAAAAAATATTCTGTCATTAATTAAAAAGAATTAAATTTGCAAAAGGAATATTGAGAAATATAAATTTTTAAATAATATTTTTTAATTGTCTGCTATTAAATTTTTTAAAACATGGAAGAAAATGTATAATATTTTGTTTTTCAAAGCTTTTTATAGCTTTTAATTTTCTAGATTTAGTTAGCTGTTAAAGATATTGGTAAATTTCCAACATAAAAAATAAAATATTTTAGCTTTAAAATGTAAATATAAAATGAAGTATCAATGGACTGTATAGAGATCAATAATTGTTATCACTTCAAGATTTCTATTTTTAGAAAATTAAAATAATGCAATATAGTTGAAAATTCATTTTAATTTATTCGTTTCATAAAAAAAAAAAAAAAAAAAAAAAAAACTATTTTACTTTCGTAAAATTAAATTTTAATTTCACTTAACAAATCACTTTTTTGTTAAAATTTCGTGCTTTTTTATATGTCTGCTTTTCTTTTAAAAAATATATATTTTTTTTACGGTTTTACGTTTTACAAAGAGAAATTATTTAAAGATTGCGGGACCTCGCTCTGTTAGATTTGTTGATATATTATACTTATTTGAGTTATTTTAAAGTTAATTCCAACTGAAGTGAGAGAATTCCAATACATAAATACCTCTATAATAATTATCAATACTTTCATTATTTAAGAAGAGTAAACAGCACAATGTCCAGTGTTAGCGGTATTCTGCCCCCTTTTTTTACGACAATGCTATGCAAGAAAGCAAGTATGTCCTAAAATTATACAAAATGGCATTTTGTATGATCATACAGTTTAACACAAACAACGTGATACAGAACAAATATAACAAGTTGGAAATTGCAAGTGAAGCGTAGCAAATTAGGTGCGTTCGTACGATAACGAAGTTTTAAAAATATTACTTTCATATATCAATCTCATAAAATTGTAAATAGTGAATTACAATTAAAACGCTCATCAAACAATGTTCTCCCTATACCATTACGTAATGGAATACTTTTGTGTGGCCTTGTAAATCAATAACAAATGTTCTTTGCACCACATATTATGTAAGATGTATATTATAATATGTACTTTATAGTTACATATAAATTTTATTAAGTTCGCATGAGTGTAACACGATTAAAATGCATGTGAAACATTTTTACCTATTGACCGTAATGTAACGGAATACTTTTGATTATCCCTGTAATTGATCTATGCATCCGATTTTCATAAAATTTAAAATAACGCGACAAAATTATGTAATAATTATGTATTTTAAATTTCAAACGAATAGAATATACACTGGCGGAAAAAAAAAATCCCAACACCAAGAAAAACTTACTGTAGAGTAATGAAATTTGGACAGTGCATTTGTCTAGTTAAAATGTTTAATTGATTAGATTTTCGAGATCATAGGTTAATTTAAGGTCAATAAAATGCATTTCAAATGTGAAATGCTGTTACATTAAAAGTCGCTATAACCTCCAGAATTTTGAATGCATACTTGCACACGTGCATGCATTGTGTCATACAGGTGCCGAATGTCACTTTGTCGTATGGAGTTCCATGCTTGTTGTACTTGCTGTGTCAATACTGTGATGGTCAGTGCTGGCTGGGGATGACACCGGAGTTCTCATCTAATGATAGCCCATACGTGCTCAATGGAAGACAGATCTGGTGATCTCGCTGGTCAAGGTAACAGGTCGGCACTCTGTAGAGCTCGATGCGTTACAGTAGTGGCATGAGGGCGCGCATTATCTTGTTGAAAAACGTTCCTTGAATGCTTTTCTTGAATGGCAGCACTACAGGTTGAATTACCGGACTGACTTACAAATTTGCAGTCAATGTGCTTGGGATAAGCCCGAGAGTGCTTCTGGTGTCATAGAAAATTGCTTCTTAGACCATGACTCCAGATTGTAGATCCAGTGTTTTTAAGCCGCAGACAGTTTGATTGCAGGCGTTCCCCTGGCCTCCTTCTGACCAGCACACGGCCATCACTGGAACGATGGCAGAACATGCTTTCATCAGAAAACACAACAGATCTCCACTCCATCCTCCAGTGAGCTCTGGCTTGACATCATTGGCGTAGCAAACGGCAATGGCTTAGAGTCAGTGGAATGCATGCCTTGCATCGAGCTGTCTTTGAAGTAACCGATTTCTAACAGTTCGTTGTGTCATTTTTGTACCAACTGCGGCTCAAATTTCTGTCGCAGGCACAATACGATGAGCCACAGGCGTACGCCGAATACGACGGTCTTCCCTCTCAGTAGTGCCACGTGGTCACCCGGACCTGGTCTTCTTGAGGCAATACCACCTCTTGACCATTGCTCCCTACAATCATGCACAGTGCTTACATTCTGTCCAAGTCTTTCTGCAAAATCGCGGAAAGAAAATCCACTTTCTCGTAGCCCTATTTTACGACCTCTTTCCAATTCGGGAAGCTGATGATAATAGCTTCTTCGTCTTCTTAAAGGCATTCATGATCAACCTCAACTCAATTCGTCGAATTTTGAAAAGAAAAAATGCTCACGAACTTTACAGCACTCGTTTAAAGCAAACCTGAATTTAAAGTTGTGGGTGGCGCTACTAGCGCCACACTTATGCGCGATGCCCGAAATTTGAATCAATGTCATCTTTCAGATGTATAAACAAGCCTACAAAATTTCGTTTGGCTAACACAAGTCTTTCTTGGTGTTGGGATTTTTTTTTCCGTCAGTGTATTTGAAACTTTTTCCCCATTGACCATAATGTAATTGAATACTTTTGATTGCCCCTGTAATTGATCTATGCACACCATTATCAAAAAATTTGAAATAATTCGACAGAATTATGTAATAATTGCGTATTTGAAATTTCAAACGACTAAAATGCATTTGAAATTTTTTTCCCCATTGACCGTAATGTAATGGAATACTTTTGATTGCCCCTGTAATTGATCTATGCATCCGAGTTTCATAAAATTTGAAATGACTCGACAAAATTATGTAATAATTATGTATTTTAAATTTCAAACGATTCGGTTGGGTAGTTTTTGTGTTGTTATATGCGGACGGACAGACGGACGGACAGACGGACGGACTGAACGACCACTATAGGTGCTACGTATTATATAATTACGAACGCACCTAAAAATTAGGGAAAGTCAATTGTTACTTTGGTGAACATTCGAACAAATTTTCATAATTAATTCCAATTAAAAAATATAATTAAGGTACAAATTGATATAATCAGTTAAATACCATTGTGGTTTATTCTTATGAAATTTATCGAATTTGCAGCAAAATGAACTTTGCTTGTCTATATAATAAATAAAAAATTTAACTCTTGTTATTAGAGTGTCCCAAGAGTATCTGAATTTTGATTTATTATATAGACAATCAAAATTCTTTTTTGTTACAAATTAGATATGAATTACGTGGGTGAAATACATTGATATTTAATTGCTTATCAAAACTTTTATCTTAATAATATTTTTTATTTAAATAATTGGGATTATTTATGAAAATTTGCTCGAATTGTCACAAAATTTCTGAATGGACGTTCCCAGTTAGTATTGTAATTGCTCTAATTCGTAATGTGATATATCAATATAACAAACATAGCAAATTAAATTTTGTGTTAAATTTTAATATGAGTTTGGATTTGATATCAGATTAAATGAATGGCATTACTTGTTATTATTCACTAAGATACAATGTTTCTTTCCTTACATTACTTAAAAATTATTTAAGCAAAAGATACCCCCCCCCCCCTCCCCGAAAACATTTTACGAATTTTACAGAAGTAATAATTGTATTTTTTATTAAAAAAATAAATCTAGCTTAAATTTGCGAAATTTTACTTATTCAGTTAAGTGACGGAAAATTTCAAAAGAAGTATAAACACTGTAAAACTTTTTCTGTTAGAGCAATGGCAGTTTTTAGATTTTTTTTTTTTTATTTTTTAGAAATTTTTTCTTCTGAAAATAATTAATTTTTTTTTTTAACTGCCTACCATGTAATATCTTATATTTATATTTTATCACAAAATATTTTTTACTGAAATCGCTTGACTATTTTAGGAGTTAATGACTTTCAGTTAAAGTTTTTCAGATATTTTAAGAAATGAGACACTTGTGTGAAGTTCTTGTACAGTTTTATAAAACAGATGAATTAAGGTATGTGTAAACACTTGTATAAAATCGATCTACATATAATGATGAATATAAAATGTAAGAGTGAAATCAATGTGAGTGGAAGTAGTGCCCCATTCGTGTCTTCCTTTAAGGGATCTCAGGAGTCTTACATTTTACCTGGTGGTGCAATTTGGCAAAATGTCACATTTAATTTTTTTCTCAGTTTTTTTGAAGAATAACTGCATAAAATTTTAATATAGACAACTTAATATCCCTTCAATTTAAATTAATTTTTTTACATTTCTTTGCCTGTATCAATACAGGTCTAATACATATTTATACTGCTATAAGCAGAGACACTATAGCAACACTGTGGGAGACACCTGGAATAAAACTTTGTGTTGAATCTAAGAGACATTAAAAATTCAAGTTCTGATGGCGACAGTTCTTTATTTAAACTTCAAATCAATCCATGTAAACTTGTTTTAAAAATACTTTCATAACAGCTTTAAATTCATTACTATTCAGAGCAAACTTTGTTTTAAAATGATTAAGAGAATCATTAAAATATTTCTTTAAAATAGTATTAAACTTCATTATACCGGGAACTTTTTCAAAAATAACTTAAATTATAAATAAAATCGTTCCTTTAAAAACATCATAAAAGAAAAACTAAATATCTTATTCAAACTTAAACTATTAAATCATAACGAGAACTTGGCGGAAGCGAAAAGAGAGCATTGAAATTGATCAGGGAAAGGTATTTATACTATTTCAGTAACTGAACTGGACGATTCCACTTATGAAAAAGAGTAAGTCTAAAACTAGTCGATTACGGAACACTTAATGCCATCTATCAAATCCCATGTCAATACTTTAGTTAATAAATGTTTTAGAAAAGAACTAACATTATAATCTAGGTAATAAAGGTATTACTTTTTAAACAAAGATGTCTTTGAAACTTTAAATTATAAATAGTAAAGCTATTAAATTAAGGTAAATTTATGCAAGGTTTAAAACTCAAAATAGCCATAAGTGGCAAGTAAAACCAGCTGATTAACCAACAATATTCTATATTGAAATTGTATTTTTTATGTTTAATTTTGATTAAAAAAAATAAATTGTTCTTTGAATGCGCGCAACATTTCTCAAAAACTAATAAACAGATTTCAATAGAACTTGGTAAATATCTGAATTTTAAGATAAACATAACTTATAATTCAAATTTAATGTTATAACCGCATTGATCATTTAAAAATGGCAATTATTCAATAAAAAATGATTTTTTATAAAATTTTAAATTAAAATATGATTTTTAAATAAAAAAATTTCTTTCAAATGACGTATAAGTTCAAGATACATTAGTTTTATATCAGTATCAATATTTCTGGGAGCTTATGGACCAATAGTTTTGCCACAGTCTGCAAGTGGCAGACTTGCAGTGGATACAAGTGGCGCAGTCTTGCAGTGGATACAAATCAAAAAACAATTTTAACTTTTTTTAATCAAAATTAAACATTAAAAATTTAAATAAAATATTAATGTAGAATATTAAAAAAATCTTAAATAGAAGATATATTAAGTTTCCTAACATTAAAAATATTTTGCATTTATGTTTTATAGGTACTGAGAAAAAAAACCTGACATGTTGCTACATTGCACTTACCATGTAAAAAAAAATACTTCTGAGACCCCTTAAAACTAACATTTTCCTAGTTGCCAACCTCTGGCTTTATTTAAAATAAGAAAACATTCTACGAACCAGAAGATTTGTTTAATTAAAAGCGTCTGGCATTAAAATAAATTATCGTTTGATATTTATTAAACGAAGTTAATTAAATAAATTTTTGGTTGGAAGTGTTGATATTTGATTTTTTAAAAAGCTGGGGGGTTAGCATGTATGCAATTTTCTAAATTATTGCAATTTAAGTGTTTGAAATGTTAACAAATTCATATAGTTGGCTTACAAAGTTACATTAAGTGATATCAAGCAAATAGTCCAAAATTACGAAAAGAACGAATGAATGAAACATTTTAATTAACCGCACCGTCTTTCGGTGTTTCGACTGTGTTGTGTTGAAAATAAAATCCATTTTTCTCCTCCAGACTTTAATTAAAATTGTTTCTCCTTCTCATTATTAGATTCTGATTCTTGCTTCTACTTTAATCATAATCGCAGAAGTTTTAAAGTAATTAAGAATAAATTAAATGCAATTTCATTATATCGAATTTGCCAGTAAAAATTAAATGTTAATTTTCAGAATTTCTTTAATGGTAATATAGACATTTATTTGGGCACTATTTAAATATATAATTTGTACAGCGAAAAATAAATTCTTCATGTACTTTAATTGCTCAATTTTGGTAGATTTGTATAGACTTCTGTATGGACAATCTCTAACATCCGCCGCAATCACAGATAGATGTGATAATCGACAAGGGATCTGAGGGCTTTTATCACATAAACAAAGATAAGGTATTAATCAGATATTAAATATTAAAGTCAAACCATCAAATATTAAATTAAGCATAGATTTTAGAGATATTTTGAGAACAAAGGAAAAAAATCTTTTCAGAAGAGTGCAAGGAAAAAAGCTATAAAAAGCATTAATTTTCTGGGGAGATATTTCAAATATGAGAATGCATTTTAAGCTTACGTTCTAAGTTTAGAGAGAAGAATTCAGAAACTCAGTGACTAGCAGCTTTTATGGGGTTGTTTACAACAATTTTATTTATTTTAAAAAATTCGGTTAAAATGGTGAACTCACAGCATTTCAATGTTCAAGTAAAAGTACATTTTGATTTAAAAAAAATTTTTGACATTAAGCATGGACCAACCAGAAAACGAATAAAATGAAAAAAAAAAGTTGCGGAGTTCAATTAATAAAAAGATTGAGATATGCTTCAGATTTCCCATTTCTCTACCGAGGACAACTATTTTCCCAAATAATTATTAAAGAAAAAAAAACTGAAAACTGAAGGGTTTTTTATGCGCAGATTTATCACACATATAATTAGGAATATACAAAAAAAAATTTAACTCTCTATTTCATATACAAAAAAAGCCTTAGCATTTTTGAAGCATGAAAATGAAGAAAACATAAACATGGAGAAAAAGCCATTTAAAGTTTTAATTTGTGTAGTAATTCCACTAAGTGTGTTAGCAAAATTTGCAGTATTTCGTCATATAATTGCCATATGCGTAAAAATGACGTTTTAAAATATTTACAATTAAACCTGCTTTCGTTTAATATTGAAAAAGAAAAATATTTTTTCACCAATATTAGTTTAAACTATCCCCATAATCTAAAAAATATGTAATTATAAAATACTTCAAGAAAGCCAAAAGGCAACCTCTTTAAAATTAGCATGAATATCTAGATAATTATATAATTACTGTGAAATTCGTGTACAGTCGGATTTTTTTAATTCGTAATCGGATGGTTCAAAAATTCGCTTAATTCGAACTAAACACGAAGTCCCGAAATTTTCAATAGTAGAATAATACTAAAATTTTTCCTTTTTTCGAACTCATTTTCTCTTGACTTCTTTAAATTCGAACTAGAGAAAATTCCGATTTTTTCTTTTTCCTTACTTTCTCACAGACTTCAGATCCTTAAAAGATTTTTAATGCTTTCAATTTTGTCCGAATTTCTCTCAACTAGTATATATGAGGACCACAGAAGCCAAGGGGTACAAGTGACAAAATTTCGATTTGGAGTAAATTGAGTTTAAAGATAATTGATGTTAAATTGGAACATCAATAACAATTGAGTGGATTGAAATAGGATATTTCTGCTTATAGCATTTTGGTCTTTGAACTCTTATTTCAAAGTTAAACTGTTAAAAAATAAAGTACAATTTTCTTTAAATGTATAATTAATCAATATTGTTTGTTTTTCGAAAAAAGTGGTTTGCCTCTATAACTCAGCAAATAATAAGAAAATCACTTATATTTCTTTACCTGAAATGAAAAAAGCATATTTTTAGGTCGTATGGGTATTTAGTTTATTTTTTCAATTTTGTCACTTATACCCCTTGGCTTCTGGGGTCCTCATATATAATTCCATGCACTTAATACCCGCTTTCTCAGTGCCACGTCTGTCCATCAATGACACCTCTACCCATTATTCTACTGTGTTTGTTCATAATCTCTTAATTAGTTTATGTATTTATATCTTTTGATTTAATATTGTCTATTCTAACGATAACAACCGAAATAAATAAATAAAAAAATAGTATAGATAATAATAATTCAAAATAACACTCTAATATTCCTTTGTAATAGTACTCCTTTAAACATGTATTCCTCTAATACTTTCCATAATTCGAACATGTCTTGTGGTCCTGACGAATTCGAATTAACGAGAGGCGATTACATCTATATTTTACTATTTAATCAATGCAATATAACAATAGGAAACCGGATGGCAGATGAAAGAGTATGGAGCTACATTTCCTTAACTTCAGCGTGTTTCCAGAAAGAGCAGCGTGTTGTCCTTTCCCCTTCATACTTCCCAAAACGACTGAGCTAACAGATCCCACGCCAAAATATTTACATTCACTTCCATCGTAAAATTTCACTTTATAGACAAATAGTGTCTGGGTGTAAAGATAGGTTATGGACTAACTTCCGGAGACAGGGCTAATATTTAGAAAGTTGTAGATTTATTGGCATGGACTTTATGTTTGTAAAGATACTACATGTAATATGAGCTCAACACGCAAAAAGTAAATGTTTACCGCGCAACATAAACTTCAAACTTTCTATGTAATATCATAAAAATGAAAAACAAACATATACGCTAAAAATTAAGTAGGAAAAAATACGAAATCTTTCGTTATGTGTTGAATGCTAAGTAGGTTTTATTAATTTCGAAAAATTATATATGAATAGTGCATTAATTAAAATTTTTCTTTTAAATTCATTATTTAAATATTTTCTTTGTGATACAAATTGATACAAATTTTACTCATATTTGATGATATTGATGAAAGGTTGCTATTTTCTATTCTAAAAAAATGTCACCCCCACAGTTAAGTTTTTTTTTTTTAGATCGGAGTATTTCTCGGTTGGTTAAGAAAACTAATCCACATAAAACTATGAAAATTTAAAGTTTTGTGAAAAAAAAATCAAGAAACTCGCAGAAGTAGGCAGTTCTTAAATCAAAGAATTATTTTGAACGCTATTTAATGTTGAAGTTTTTAAAAATATAGTTTATTTTAAAAAGTTTTATTGGATAAACTCGCATAGTAATTTAACCTCATTTTGCAGAGATATGCCAGACAAATTTGCAATATGCATTGTGCAATAATTTTTTTTAAAGTATTTTTTTTTTTTCATTTTATTATTTGAATTTCATTTTTTATATTTTGGAAAGGTAAAAATTTATATTGTTGAATATTTCGTTTCAATTAAAAAATATATTTTCATGTTACTATTAAAAACTTTTAAATATTTTAGAAGAAATTTATGACATATTAAACAATTAAAATTACATTAATTAAAAAAATAGTTATATTACAAAACAGTTTAAATTTATAAATATTTACTCGATAGATTTATTTTATATTTCAAAAATATTTTTTTCTATTGTTGCCAATTGTAAAAAGACAGAAATACTAAAACTTAATTTCAATGAAAAAGGGAAAAAATGTATTTTCACATGATTATTATTATTTTTTTAATGATAAAAGTTACGATCTATATGAAACGATACATTTAAAATGTCTTATTTAAAGTAATTTTCTGTCTAGTCTTGTTATAAAATTCTACAAATCAGCGACGTTGTTTACCAAATCCTTTTATACTAGCTGATTTTTAAATATTTAGTTCATCTTATTTAACCAAACCAAAATATATGCCATTAAATGTCTCAATAGAGAATGATTTTGCTTAAATGTTCCTCAGTCACGGGAAAATTAATCTCAACCTGATTATAGAACATAGCCACTGGTCTTTTAATTATAATTAAGAATTGACCTAAACATGTTTTAATACCGAAAACGAAACAGAAATCGAATTTCGGTAATCTTCCTATTATCATCCGAAAACGAAAACAAAACGAAAATACTCATTTTCTTAAAGTTCTTAATGCATATATAAATATGCATAATTATTAATTAATTGTATACGTCTATAGATGCACATTTCTAACAAATCTACAGACATAAGTAAATGTGCATTAGTTTGCATAAGCTTAAAATAAAAGTAAAACATAAATAATAATACTACTTTCATATTTTATTATTTTATGACAACTAATAATCCTAAGCATTTATCGATGATTAACTTACAATATAATTAATAATGGAGAACATATGCAATTATAAATTTTTGATTTTTTTTTTTTTAATATATGCATCTTTTCAATCATTTAAGATTTCTCATTGAATCTAGTTGAAATAAACTACTTAAAGGTTTCTTTTTTAGAAAACTGAAAAAATACAATTATATGTTACAAAAAGTAATTAATTAGTAGATCTCTGTATTATGCGATTAAAAGCCAAGAGTAATGAACTATGCAGGTTTAAAACTTTTTCTAAAACTTTTGTTTTATTTTTTTATTTTTTGGTGTAAATATGAAATCGAAAATGGTGACAAACGAACGGTGAAAGACAAATGAAATCATTCAATGCGGAACTGTTTTCCGAGAAATGCCTGACGGGGTGGGGGTTGTTAAAGATGGAGGTCAGTAGAGAAGATAACCTCACACCGGGACGAGTAAAGATGCATTGAAAAGCTCCTAAACATTGGCTCACTTTGAATTGAAAGTAACGAATTAAGGCTGCTGGTCAATGGCTTTCCGAATTCCCCTCCGAATGTAAAGTCTATTGGGTGTTGGTGCATTCTTATAATTCAAAATATCTCTTCGAGAATTTAATATTTTTCACTTCTTCTTTCAGTGATCTCTTCTTAAAGGATTTCGCTTTTTTTTCTTAGTTTTCAAAATATTTCTAAAATCTATTCTTAATTGTATACGAAGTGTTAAAATTTTACTTCCAGTTCGTCAATTTTTAATACATTAAATTTTTATTAAATTAAGCACTAATTTTTAAAATTTTATGAAAATTAAGAAAAAAAGTGACATCCTTTAAGAAGAGATCACTGAAAGAAGAAGTTAAAAATATTAATTTTTAAATATAAGGACACATCGAACTCCCATAGACTTCAACATTATGGAGGAGAATTTAGAAAGTGACTAATCAGCAGCCTTAAGGGTGGATTCGAAAAAATACTTTTCACCTTCAATAGCTCGAAATTTTCTGATACAATTTCAGACACAAATTTAAAAGTAGAAACATGCAACTTGCTGAAGGGATTTTTGAAGGGACGTATAAGGTGCCATGTGATGTCATTTTGCGCTCAATTCATTAAAATTTGATTTATAAACAATTACCTTCTCAGTATGACCTTTTTTTTTCGTTCACAGATCTCCAGATTCGGAAAATTTGGATCAAAAGACCAACTTTTTTGTAATATTTCCTGCATTTATCAAAAAATTGATAGACACGGCAGCTTATAAAGTTTCTAAACAAGAGAATCAGCAAGTTTGATGCATTTGAGAGTAAAAGTGAATTCATCAATAAATCGAAAAATAAGCAGTTTCAATCGAAAGACACTCTTAAAATATTGTCCTGAATTAGAAAGTACCAATAACTGAAATGGAATCAGAAATCATTATTTTCCAGAAAGTGAAAACCTTAAACCAAAAGAAATAATTTTATAAAGCACTGACGGGAATTTTAACAAAAAGAAAATATTAGGCACGGTCTATGTTACATTAACTATAATAACTATAGCCATTAACTATACAATACAGTAATACAATACTACAATAACTATTAACTATAAAACTATGTTACATTACGCAAAACAAAATGAATTTTGACATGCATTATTTACATATTTTTATTTGAAGTATTAACCCCATCGTGACGGAAGCTTTTACCGAAATTTTTAATGGTTTGTAACCGGTTTTTAAAAGCAGAAATTTGTGTCTTTTTAAATCGAGAAAATGCTCCGTTTAAATAAATCAAATTTTACAATGAAATTTTACCGGTGGGCATAAACAGGAATTTTTAAGCCATTGTGCGGCACGTATACGTGTCCCCAAGCTCCCACGCTCGTCCCCAAGTATTTGAGGAAGTCGAGAATTGTATATCAAACGTCAGAAATGAGTTACTTACGTACTATAACTATTGTTATAAATATAAAGATCTTGGTGTAATATCTGTTGCACTCTTAAGCAAAAATGCATACTATAAAATTTATACTATATATGCTAAATTCATATGCTTTATTACGTATGATAGGATATAATAGAATGAAGAAAACTTTTATTATAACTTTTTATATTTGATTAAATTTTCATAAATTTTTGCAACGATTATATATATATATATAATCGTTGTATCAAAGGTATATAATCGTTATATATACATTAAGTTTCAAATTATTCAGTTTGGTGACTTTAGACAAATAGACAGATGGATGGACCAGAGCATGACTATAGATGCTAATTGTGTATATAACAGGGCTCGTACGCATCAGGGGATTCCTGGAATTTTAGCTGATTTTGCACCAGAAAATTCGTAAAGTACTGATTGCTATATCTAAAAATAGAATTTTTTCTATTAAATAAGGCAAATATTTCTTTACAAACATTCTGGTAAAAGATTCTTGAAGCGTACGAACCCTGTATAGTTACAAACGTAATTAAAAAGAATCGTCAGTAAAAAAATTTAAAAAGACATTTTCATTGAGTCACTGGAGAAAGTAAAGTCATGTGTATTGTTCGGTTACTGATTAATAAAAAATTCAAAAGTTGAAATGTATGTTTCGATGTTCCGCATTAGAATGAATAAATGCAGAAAAACACAAAAGTATGAAAGCTAATTTATAACAGAACAATAAGTTTTATTTATTTAACTTATAATAGGCATCATAAGAAAAAGTCCTTCCGGCAATGCCGGGAGGAAGATGTAGCTTTCATATACTTATATATTTATTTATTTATTTTAAAGTAAGTTACATTGTTCAAAAATACTAAGCTCAAATTAGCGGAAATAATCTTATAAAATTAGTGATTTTATAAGATTTAATACTAGTTTTTGTCAAGACTGAATATTAATTGGAATTTTTAGAAATTAGTCATCTTTTATTCAACCTGGTTTTATTTTAAGCGATTTAGAGAGTCACCAAATTCCACGATATCATAAAGTGTAAGCCATTTTAAAGCAACATGATGGATCGTTAAGATCAGAAAAATTTCAAAATGTCAGCCATAAGCAAAATTCAAAGTACTATAACTCAATCATTTTTTAAGATATAGACAAAATAAAAAGTGTTCTGGAATCGTTGTTTTAAGTTCTAACACGTAAAAGGAAAATATTTTTCAAAGTTTGATTTTTCTTCATTTAGTTTTAAATTTTTAATTTTTCAAAAAATTTAAAATGGTCACCATTTTGAAACAAAATGGCGGATGATGCTGGGCAACGAACTCGGTCGAGACATTTGTATGTACTATGTACATACCAAGTTTCATTGAAATCGGTTCATAAATACGCGTGTTATTACGTGACAAAAATCAGATCGTTTCAAAATGTCAGCCATAAGAAAAATTCAAAGTGCTATAACTCAATCCTTTTGTAAGATATAGACAAAATAAAAAGTGTTCTGGAATCGTTGTTTTAAGTTCTAACACGTAAAAGAAAAATATTTTTCAACTTTTAATTTTTTCACATTTAATTTTAAATTTTAATTTTTTTAAAAAAATTTAAAATGGCCGCCATTTTGAAACAAAATGGCGGATGATGCTGACCAACGAACTCGGTCGAGACATTTGTATGTACTATGTACATACGAAGTTTTATTCCAATCGGTTCATAAATACGTTAGTTATTGCATGACAAAAATGAGATATATATATATATATATATATACAGGGTGTCCGAAAAGTCTGAAAACGGTCGAATAACTCGAGAAATACATATGAGATTGAAAAACGTAAATATACGTGTTAAATATTTTTAAATAAGCTACTCAGTGATACCAAATTTGACCTTCGTAACCGACCCCCTGGGGGTCAGAGGGGGTCCAACTTTGAAATCTTAAGTTATAACCCCCATTTTTTATTGCAGATTCAGATTCTGCGGACAAAAATACGCAACTTTTGTATTTGATGTTTATTTCGAATCCTCGTTTATCACGGTGTATTCGAGCATATTAAATCGATACATTTTTCGGCTTTTCCAACGGAATTTTCCCTAATCGAAACTATTTGGGGAGAATTTATGACATCAAATTCCTCGTCTTTTGCAAGAATAGCGTTTCCTGAAAATCACCGGTGCCGATTATTTCGATATTACTACACACAGTTAAAAATTTGACCCATTTGCTGTAGCGTCACTCCACAGCTTTTATAGAATATCTGTTTCATGACCAATGAGAATGTTCCATAACATAGTAAAGTACACTGTAAAAAATTGACACTTTTGCTGCATCGTCACTCCACCACTTTTATAGAAAACGATTACTTTACTGTGTTATGGAGCACTCTCATTGGTCACAAAAGAGATATTCTATAATAGCTGTGGAGTGACGCTGCAGCAAATGGGTCTGATTTTTAACAGTGTAGCACTATTGAAATAATCGCCACGGGTGATTTTCAGGAAACGCTATTTCTGCAAAAGACGGGGAATTTGACGTCAAAAATTCTGCCCAATCAGTTTCGATTAGGGAAAATCCCGTTGGAAAAGCCGAAATATGTATCGATTTAATATGCTCGAATACACCGTGATAAACGAGGATTTGAAATAAACATCAAATACAAAAGTTACGTATTTTTGTCCGTAGAATCCGAATCTGCAATAAAAAATGGGGGTTATAATTTAAGATTTCAACGTTGGACCCCCTTTGACCCCCAGGGGGTCGGTTGCGAAGGTCAAATTTGGTATCACTGAGTTGCTTATTTAAAAATATTTAACACGTATATTTACGTTTTTCAATCTCATATGTATTTCTCGAATTATTCGGCCGTTTCCAGATTTTTCGGACACCCTGTATATAAATGTATATATATGGCTATATATATATATATTTATGTCAACATTTGAACGGAGGGTGTTTTGGGGGTCTGGGGGTCATGATCGGTGAAAATATACCAAAATTTTCCGGAAGTGCTTTCCTCCGGACGGCTGCAATAGGTAGCTTTTTACTTTTGTAATGAAAGCTACCTAAAATGTAATCCTACAAATAAATAAATTGAAATTTATTGGTTGTCTTTATTAAAAAATGACTTATTGAAGAGTTCTTTCACTGTCTAAACCGAAATCAAATACGGTTTGTAACATTTTTTAATATGTTTAAAAAGTGTCTATGATTTCGTTTCCTCTGTGTGCTCGTCGGGTTTTCTTTGTATATCTTTATACCTGTATATTAGGGTGGAGCGAAAAAAATTTTTTTTTGAAAATCAAAAACGGGTAGGTGCCAAAAGTTGCCTTTATACTAGTACATTAACTGCGTGAAATTTTAGTGCTGAAAAAAAAATTGCTTGAGACTGCGCTTTTGCTCCAAAAATCGAAATTTTGGATAAAATTTGTCATTTTTTGACATTTTTTCAAAAAAATTAAAAAAATCCTACTAATCTGGTTAGTATTTAAAACTGTTGCTTAGACCTTTATATTTATCTGCTTAACATATTTAAACTATAAAACAATATGTTTATTCCCTGTAGCTGGAGCAAAACAGACAACTTTTAGTAAGAAAACAGTATTACCACTCTATTGGGTCATACAACGAATTGTTGTTTTTAATACAGCTCTTGTTTTCAAAACTACCTTGGACATGCATCGTAGAGGTGGCTATATTTCCTATACCACCCGGCCCAACTATTCGATCGTCTTAGTACAGTGTTTTATTTATACATTGATTTGTGATTTTCTTTATAAAATTTTGGCATGTTTTCGATGCTTCCACCTTGTTCATCTGTTCTTTGCATCCACATGCTGCTGTAACTATCTTCATGTATATTTTTACAGTTTATACAAAAAAATGACAAGCAGAGTAAGCAGACAAAAAGTTGTCAGATTTGCTCCAATTATACAGACTACAGATATTGTTTTATAGTTTAAATATGTTAAGCAGATAAATATAAAGGTCTAAGCAACACTTTTAAATACTAACCAACTCTGTAGGAAGTTTTTAATTTTTTTGAAAAAATGTCAAAAATTGACAAATTTTACCCAAAATTTCGATTTTTGGAGCAAAAGCGCAGACTCAAGCCATTTTTTTCAGCGATAAAATTTCACGCAGTTGATGTACTAGTATAAAGGCAAATTTTGGCACCTACCCGTTTTTGATTTTCAAAAAAAAAATTTTTTTTCGCTCCACCCTACTGTATATATGTTACATTATTAACTTTTGCATCGCGGCATTTTCTCCTAATTATGCTAAAATATCGGATTATTAACTAATATCCTATTATTTAATAATATCATCTTATTAATCCTTTTAAGTTCTTTTTTTAACAAATTTCGTCACTTAATATTTTATTCAAGTAATTGTAGCTCGTACTCTTTCTTATAGAATATGAAAGTGCACTACTAGGACAAGCTAAATTATAGACTATTGCACGGAACTGTTTTTGTTAGAAGATATAAACTGTTAAATATTCAAAATTTTTTAAATCTGTAACTTTTAAAGTAGTGTTATTTCAAAAAACGCTACAGTTGAATGAAACAAAATATATCATCAAACAAAATCACGCAGTAGTTAATCATATGATCAAAAACATGGGGAAAAAAGAAATGAGGCCTCGTGATATTTTAAGGCAAAAAATTCACAAAAGTTATAAGAAAATCAATGTCCATGACCACATTTTTCCTGTAAGAGAAAATGAAACGTCCAATTTCTCTTTAGAAAGGGGCAACAAAAAAGGGATGTTTCATTTTCTCATAGGGAAAAAACATAGAAAGAGGAAAGAGGAAAGAGAAATTGGATTTTTCATTTTCTGATACGGAAGAAATGATATAATTGACATTGTTTATTTGAAAATTTTGTCATTTTTAAAAATTAAAATATTAATAGACTCCAATTATTTTTCTTTTTCTTTCTACATATGTTTATCTGCTACATTATACCATGTACTAGCATACCATTTTGTTTCATTCAACTGTGAAGCTTTTTTGACACATAAATAATTAAAATGTTGCAGATTTTGAAAATTTTGGATATTTAACTGATTATTTTTGCTAAAAAAAACAATACCCCGGTAGAGTACTATATTACTTAATTTGTCCTAATAGTACAATTTCATATTCCATAAGAAAAAGTATAGGGTACTATTACTGAAATAAGATATTATGTGCGGAAAACAGACGAAACGTCATTTTGATTGTATTTCGTGGCAACATAATAATGTAAAATAACCATGCTAACGTGGAAACAAATAAATTTTAACCTTCGCCGGGTGCGCAAATTTTCACCACAAGAGCGAGCGCGCGTTGTAATTTGTACAATAGACGAATAACAATCAGTTATTACTGCTTTATTTTAATTTTACAAATAATTTAACTTACAAATACGATATAAGTTATCTCTGATCACAATTTATGAAAATATTCCGCAATACATTTATTTTGTTATGACATTCTACAGCAGAAGTTTTAGATGTATAAAAAGCTACTTATTTCTACAATTATAAAGAATAAAAATTAATAATGAATTACTAAATAATAATTAAAAATTTTCGGATTTAGAGAATTAGTGCTACATTTCATCTATATTAGTCACTTCCCATATCAAACATAAGATTTACTTTTTTGAAGGGTGATTACAGTTAAACCTTGCACATTTCATGCACTGTTAACAGATTGAAATGACAGATGCAGCTAATTGCGCAATCTGAAATACAAATAACTATCAAGAACTGGGTAAAGAGATCCAATAAACGAATACAAACGGTTATTAAAACCCACTACTGCTTGAATTCGTTTTAAAGAAAAAAAGAAAGAAAATTTTGTACTTTTTACAACGGCGCGCCGGACGGAAGGTTAATAAGCAGGTATTCTTATACTAACAGTTTATGCCAAAAGAATCTTGAGATTTTGTTGCTTGCAAGAGATATAGTGCTCCAAACATACCAGCATTTCACTTTTCATTAAAAATGCCCTTCACAACCTTGAACTTTGACATTTTCTACAGGAAAGAAGAATTTTTATCAAGACTTCAAAATTGCATATTACTCATTAAATATGATCCTCAACATAAAAAAATCAAGCAAATAAAAAAAAATTCATTTATTTTACTTTATCTGATTTTCAAATTAATAGCTCTTAAATATAAAGCTTTTAGTTCCTTATTAAATTGTATATCCTTGATGAGCATTTTTATTACTTAGTGTGAATTTGAATATTTTTAAAAAATAAGTTTATTTTTTATTCATATTTTGTTCCGAAATCTTTCGCGCGCTGGTATATTTTTTACTCTCATTATTATTATGTTTCCAATTGACAGAATTCTTTACATAATTACTTTCATTGGATGCGACGTACTCTTCACGCATGCCTTTATTTTCCTTCCATGGCCAAAATCAAGAATTCCCCTCAGTAATATTAAGTCAATGGGCGTTTGATGCAATTTTATATTCAAAATTTCTGCTCCGAATATTAATATTTTTGTCATGTTTTTTCAGTGCTGTCTTCTTAAGATGCCCCTTTTTTTCTTGGTTTGCAAAATATTTCTAAAATCTTAACTTTTAAATCTTAACTTTTAAATCTTAACTTTTAAATCTTAACTTTTCTAAAATCTACACTTAACATTTAACACTTCATATAAAATTAAACGTTGCTTTTAGAGATATTTTGAAAACTAAAAAATAAAAATAAACGTGTTTAAAGAAAAGTACACTGAAAAAAGAAGTTAAAACTATTAATTTGGTGAAGAGATATATTGAGTATAAAAATGCATCAAACGCTCATGGACTTAGCATTACGGAGGGGAATTCGAAAAATGAGTGAGTATTTCACAAAAAGCGGATGCTGGAACGAACAGAATCAGATTTTTTTTCATTTTTTCCACTTGCTAACATTCGTTCTGACTAGTAGTTTTCTGATGGCCACGGTTTTTCTATTCTAATTTCTTCTAATATGAATGGCGATTCGTAACATCATAAGACCTGAGATTTGAAATGAGTGGTGGGAACTGTTTTAGATGATACGCTGCAAATAAAACTATGAAGGTATGAGATGGCTCATTACTTCGTCATGGAGAAATCCATGACGAATCATTTTCATTTCACTGCCTATTTGAGTTCACTTCACGACTGTGGCAAACGTCAACAAGGTCTCTGTGGTTCATCGAATTAAAATAATTTCACGCACGACTGAAAGAAGTGACAATGAATTCGATTGAATTCTTACATGCGAGATTTGCTACAATCTTATATCTATATATAATATATATATATGTTATAATAAAATTTTTTGCCTTAATTCTAAATTAATTATTTTCAAATTATTTTAATATTTAACTTTTCCTCTTTTTTTAATATTTATCGTTTTATTTATATTCCATACCTTTAATCTACACTTTCTTTACTTCTTTTTTTTCTTTACTTTTCTACTACTTCTTTATTTTATTTCATTCTAACAAACATTAATATGTCAACCTTTCCCTAAAATCCCATCTATTATTATTATTCTTTCATTTATTTTCGCTCTAAAAAATCATTCGATTACCCGAAGTCCTCTGCAAGCGACGGTAGAAGCCGGATTGCATCATTTAATTTTCTAAAGGAAGATAGTACTATTTCTTTTTTCGCGGGGAAAAGTTTTCGTACCAAGCTTCTTTAACAGCCAGTGTTGAATCCAAACTGTTTTCTCCGGGAGGGACTTTAGTGGCTCCGGGGGGGACACTGAAGAGTTCCGGGGGGATTGTATTTTTTGGCCATTGAAAACGCAAAATTTTAAATTTTCCGGCAGGGGGGAAATGTTCCCCCCGGGCCACCCCCTGAATTCAACACCGTTAACCGCGTATTGCATCAACACGTCACACAAGAGTCATCCAGATCGTATTTACTGTATGCACTCATGTCAGTAAAATAGGAATGCTGAAGATTGTGATATTCCGTAGTTTGGAATGATTTTATTTTAAAATTATTTAATTATATTGGCTTTCATGATAATTTTGTAAAACATATAAAAGACTAAATGCATGCTATACATAAAATTATTTGATGTAAAAAAATAGTTACAAAATAATAATAATAATTGGGTTGGATAAAAAAAAAGACAATTATCTCCCCCCTAAAGATAGCTCACAATATCAATTTCCTGACCTTACTCCTCCATATACCTTAAAATAATAAATATGCAGTGCCATCAAATCGTCTAAAATAGACTTAACTTTGTACTATCAGAAAAAAAAAACAAGAAAAAAAAATCATCGCCAAGTATAGATTATGAAACTCTTTCTATCACATTCAGAATACTGTAACGAAATTGCATGGTTTAAAAAATTAAAATATTATGTGTAATTTCGCCATATGGAAATGTATAACTCATTTAAAAAATGAATTTCAGCTGTCCCAATCTACAATCGGAAAATTATCCTAATTTTTTGGCAACTCTGCATATGATATAGAAATTTGCATCTATTAACTAGATGCATTCACAATTTAGTTCATTTAAGCGATACATATATTTCAATTAAAAATTCTCTTTCAGCAATTTCCTCTAATAAGGAGAATGGTATGCGAATATTTTTGTGAGTACCTATATATGAGGTGTAGAATGTATGTATAAAGATTAATATGTAAAAACCTAATTAAATTTAATAGTACATACCGAATTTTAAAACGTACTTTCCAGCAATTATTACGCAAAGACTGTACTGTAACCGATTACTTTTGTTTGTGAGTGTAAATTTATTTTTAAAAATGCTATAAATGCATTGTTTTAACGTGATCGTAGTGAAATTCAGTGATTTATATCAGTTTCAATGCATTTGAAATAGCGTAAGGTCATTAAAATACTCTCCAAATGATTTTTCTCCATATACCATAATGTAATCGAATTCTTGTGAGTGTCCTTGTAAATGAACCATGAATCGTTACATGCTTCATATGCAATACCAAACATGCTTTGGTGACCAAATAAGCCTTATCAACTGCATAAAAAACCCGAGTATATTTACGGGAGTTAGAGAGTAGACAGACAGACAGACCCAATGCATAAACACTTTTCAACTTTGTTGGAAAGTGCTAAAAAAGGCATTAGAGAAAAGTCGGAAGGAAAAAATTATTCATTAAAAATTATTCATTAAAATTATTATTATTATTATTAAAATTATTCTTTAAAAATTATTATTATTATTGAAAATTATTCTTTCCATAGGCTGTGCTGGGATCGGGCCTCGAAATTTCGGCCCATGCAGACTTCTGTTATAAAAGCATACGGCATGTGTGGTGACTTTGAACGGTCGTAAAAAGGATTTTGGAGCATTTTAAATATACAAAACATCATAAGAAAATAAAGTAAGATTGTATAAAATATAATGTTAGAGATAGTGGGGGCTAGGGATTTAACTAAGCAGACACGCACAAATACAAAGGTACACGCTTGATGATACAAATTTTCTTAAACATATACTCTCTTCTTTTAATAAAATTAATGTATTATGTTATTAATTAATGAAATCTTCAAATCTAATCTCTGAAATAAGAATTTATTTTTTAATAAAAATAATATAACGATTTATATTAAAAATAAAAGTGATAATTTAAAATGTAACAGCTTATATATTTTTCTTATTCCTATCAGATGTATGCATTTAGATTGTTTATTGAAATGTTAATTTACATTAACATAAAGGTAAGAAAGTTCTTATCGTAATTAAGAATCAATACTTTTAAACATTAAATGAAAAAAATTGCATTTCCATTAATACTAATAAGTTTGTTTTAAAATCTTAATGACATTTCAAATTAAGATAATAAAAATATTTCCATGTTTATGAACATAATTTAAATGTTAATTGAAATTCTTTATTATAACATTTATTTTCTATATACTAAAAGAAAAAAAATTACTCATTAAAAAGTTGTCCTCCTTAAATGCAAATATAATTAAATTACATTGACTTTTTTCTTGATTAGAAATTAAGTTTTAATTAGTTTTAACTTTAACTTTACGCTACATACAGAATTGATTTAATTTAATTTTCGTGATTATAGTTCACTCATCAGAATTGTAAAGAATTTTAGCCTTCTGAAAATATTTAACTATGTAAATAATCTCTTTTTCCCTATTGATATTATGTCAGTTTTTAGTAATTTTTATACGAGTTGATTTAAGAGGATGTTTAATCTTTTCTAAGATAGATTCCATGTACTCGAAGAGTTAATTTTAATTACAAACCGCAATTTTTAAGTGAAACTCTGTTGTCATAGAATATGCGAAACTTTTAATTATTTTCAAATAAATATGTCGGTAATTTCTGGTGTCGATTAATTGTTTCAATATTTCAGCAAATCGAAGTACTTTGCCCATGAAATGATTAAGCAGTCTTTTACTGTACTTTCTAAAATATTCACACCACAAATTATGGACTCCCCCCTCCCTCACACACACAAAATATCATATTTAGATGAGTCTAAAGAACTCTAAGGGTGTTTGTCAGTCAGATCTCAATTCCTTTCAATAATGCTAAATCGATGGACGTGAAACAGCTTCCTATTTTAAAATAACCCATGAGAAAATTAACATGTCTTTCTTAGTATTAATTAATATTTTTGGATGTATATTTCAGTAATGTATAATAATTTATTTTTCTAAAAGCATTCTTCTTAAAGGGTGTCTCGTTCGTTCTTTTTTAGTTGACAAAATATTCGAAAATATATGCTTGTTTAAATATTTTATATGTTAAAATCCTACGGAAGCAGAAAACTTGTGACTATTACACACACAACGTTGATTTAATTTAACTTTCATGATTATAATTCACGTAACAGAATTCTAAAGATTTTTAACATACTGAAGATATTTCGCTATGCATATAGTAATAATCCTTTTAGTCTCTTATTTACATTATATTAGTTTTTAGTAATTTCTGATTTAGTTGATTTAAAAAGGCATTTAACTCTTTCAAGGATAGATTTTATATAACTCGAAGGGTTAATTTTAATCCAAAAGAACAATTTTTTAATGAAATTTTTTTGTCATAATTATTACTTTTATTTATTTTCAAATAAATATGCCCGTAATTTCTGTCATTCAATTATTTTAACCTTTTAACAACCGAAGTATTTTGTCCCAGAAAGGGTTAAGCACTTTTCCATTGTACTTTCTTAAAAGATTCACATCACAAATTATGGAAAACAACATGAAATATCGTATTTAAATGAATCTAAAAAAATTAAGTGTGTTTGTCAGTGAAATCTTAAACTCCTTTCAGTAATGCTAAATCGATGGACGTAAAACAACTTCTTATTTTAAAAATATCTGATGAGAAAATTAATATGTCTTAAAAGTTGAATAATACAAGCTAAGACTTGAATGCATTAAAAAGAATGAAAGTTTCGTCAAGCTACTCGCAAGGCTTCATCAGTGCAAATAAATATTCATTGCACAACAAATATTGGAACAAATTAAGATAGTTACAGTTAGTTATTTTTTTTTTTGTAATATTCATATACATTCATATACATTAGGGACGAAACTAGCATCATTCAAAGTTGGCGATGGTAAACATGTAAATCAACCTTCAATGATTAATCTGTCGTGATATCTGATACAATCCAATTTTAAGATTCTCCTCGAAGGTTTACGATTTTGAATGATGCTCGTTCTGTCCTTAATGGATATTACCTTTTTCTAAAATATAACTAACTGTAACTGTGTTGATTTGTTCCAATTTCTGTTATGCAGTGAATATTTATTTGTACTGATGAGGCCTTGCGAGTAGCTTGTCGAAACGTTTACTCTTTCTATTTTTAAATGTTTTTTGGTGTTTAATTTTTTTTTATATAAATTTTATATTATTTTTTTAATGTATTGAAGTCTGTCTTCTTGGATTTTTTTTTTAATTCAGACGTTGAATGTATGCGTATCGCAAATTAATATGTCTTAAGTATTATTTAACATTTTTTATGTATACTTCAATAATGAAATTCTATTCAAAAATCTAATTTAGTCTTGAAGCCCTTTCATAGTTTTGCAAAAACATTAAATTGTAGCTAAAATAAGGTTCCATACTTTCATAAGGCTCATCTTGTTTGCATGTTTGAAGCTAATCTGATATTTAATATTGCATTTTTTATACACTCGTATTTTTCATCATCTTATTCTTTTCTTAGCACAAAATGCAGTTATTACAACAGTTTATAATACCGACAGCGTGAACATGCACTAATTTAACTTTCCTGCGTCAAAGAAAGAAAGATAAAGATATGACCCCTCCCCCCCATTACTCTCTTCTAGCTACAGCCATGCATTTGCGTTTCAATAAATGTTGTGAGAACCACTGCAACCAGAAAACATAAATTAAAAGAGGAAAAATTCGTATATTTTAAATTTGCATTTCGAAAAACAACAGAAAATCAAAAATGACGTTGAAGCGTAGAATAAAATAAAATATATTACATCACAAGTCTGTGTAATTTAACTATTTTATTGATCAAATGTGTCAAATAGAGGAAGACTTTCTTGAAAAATAAAGTTGCTGAATTTTCAATGCTATAAGTACGTTTTATGAGTATCATAAAATTATCTTTCATTCAACAGGTTTGTTTCTTCTATATTTTATAGACTACTCGCATATTTTCAAAATATTTCTCTCTTCGGAGAAAAGTTTGTCAATATTTGATATTACTTTTACGAAATCATTCATCCGTTTTCCCTTTTAAAATTACTTTTTAACTTATTCTCTGCGACTAAAATGGGAAATAAACAGTGCTTGAATGGCCGGGGGTATTCGCATATTTACTTCCTCCGAGGTAGAGACGAAGAAGAATTAAATATTGAACGAGACTCACTAAAAAATGCGGGTTCAATACATTTATATTTGATTGAACGAAAAAAAAGAAATCTTAAGCAAACTATGGAAAATGTTAAGCATATTTTGTTTATATAAAAATTGTAGGGTTTTTTTTCTTTTACTTAATTACCATTATGTAGTATAGGGTAAGTCTTGAAATTGTTGTGAAAATTAAAAAAAAAATACTCTTTTGAAGGATTTACACGTTCCAGACACAGGTGTTTCCAGAAAACATATTTTTAGTAGGAAAATAAATTGCCGTCCGTCTGTCTGTCTGTAAACGCTCTATCTCTCGAATAAACTGAAATACAGGCTTGAAATTTGGTGTGTACTTAGTATATAATAATGGGAAGAAGTTTATTTAATATCAGTAACTTCGATTATCAGGAACTTTTTTGTTCAAACTGTCAATATACACGTTTTCTTGAAAAGAACATAAAAAATTTCGAATTTTTTTCTTTTATAGAGTAGATGTAAAATATAATAAAATGACATAAAAAGCTTTCTTTTAGCTAAAGAACATTGAATTATAAATATAGAATATATTTTTCGTTATATAGAGAATAATTTAATTGCATTCAAATTGAAGGTTGAGTAGAAATTTTCGTTAAGTAGTAAACTTCGTTAAAACAAAGTTCTGTAGTATACGTATCGAGACAAAAAGCATTCGAACTCCATTTAGTAAATGGCATTTTTTCATGAAAGAAACAATCACTTTAGAACGCAATAAACACGGTCAAACCGTTGAAAATTTGAAATAGACGAGTGTGCAGCGATTTCTTTAAGTTAGTGATTGACTCATATAGACGAGAAGAGAATGTTCTGTAACGCCTTGGGGTTAACTTTGATGTTAATTAGAATTTGTTAGATTGTTTCAGAATGATCCAGTTTCTGGATGGCATGTTTAAGATTTTTATACAGAAAAGTTATAACAGAAATGAATAATCCTTGAATTGATTGTCTGTTCAGTAATATTTTCTGCTACGCTTGATGTTGAACATTATTTTACATGCCCTGTGTCTTTCTTAATTATTGTTCAACAACACTTTTATTAACATTGAAAGACTAGATCCTTAATTGTGTTTCACAATATTCTCAAACTTCTTTATTTTAACAGCTTTGGATGTTTTCTGACGAGGACTATCTTCATACCAAGTCTTTTGATTTTCTCGCCAAGACTGCTTGAGTAGGGCGAAAATTCACTAATTTAGCATTTTAGGGCATGATTTGCGTTTGTTCGCACACAAAAAAATATTATTTCATTGTCCAATGCATCATTCATTTATTTGTGTGGAAGATATGCATAAGGATTATGTTGAATCCTAAACAGAACTAAAAAGAAATCTTTAGTAAAAAGAGACTAATTATCTCTGAAACGTGATGACAGATGGCAGCACTAAAAACTTTGATGTTGACAGAACGAAGCTGTAATGACTTTATTAATCAATTTTTTCCCATTATTTCTTGTCCATTTGCACTTTAAAATTCATAATATGTTTTTTCATAGATATAATTTGTATTTATTCATCTCTAATCCATCTTTTTAGATTGTATTCTTTATTCTGCAGTTGACTGGGGACTGTTTTTAGAATGTTCTGATTCAAAGAATGTTTACGTTTTGCTAAAGTCTATTAAATCGCTTTAAAAATCCCATTAAATCATAATTTTTTTGTGTGTGTGAAGAACCATACGTAAAAGGTATAATATTGCCAGTGTGCAAAATTCCTTAAATAGCTATTTTCAAGACATAAGAAACCATAAAATCGAAGACAGTTATTGAAGTTAAGAAACCGATACTTTTTTATACCTGTGACCTGCCAGATGCCGTCTACGAAGAATTGCCTTTCAGGTAATAAATCTCTCTTTGATTATAAGAAATCAGTTCTATGTGTTAATTGACTTTGAATCTCAACATAAATAAATTTTCTGGTCCGTCGAGCCGGAGCGTCTAGCGTATTTTTAAAGTTTAATTATAAAAGTTAATTACTTCAGAATGAAAACGAAAGTAGAAATACAAAATGAACAGAAATTTCATTTCACTATAAAAGAAATTAATAGATATAACATTCAAGTAGCTGAAGCAATAGAAAATAAAAATGTTAAATTAACTGTGAAGCTCAAAGCAGAATTAATTAGCTTAGAAGCTGATTTAAAGAAATCTTATTTTGGAATCGCCGAAGAAAGTATTAAATCTTTATACGATTCATTCACTAAAGCAAAAGACGTTGTTGACGATTTAGTAAAAATCGAAGAATTTTTGGTTGTAAAAATACAAGAAATTAGGAATGAAACCAGTAATAATTCAATGTCTATTAAAGATAACACTTTAAAATTGCCAAAATTTGAATTGCCGATATTTTATGGAGATATCAATTATTGGATTACTTTTAAGGAAACATTTCTGACTGCAATTCATAGTAATGAAAATTTATCAGATCAATTAAAATTTTCTTATCTAATAGCGAGTGTAAAAAATTATCCTGCTAAATTAATTTCGGGATTTTCAATTTCCGGTGATAATTATAAAGAAGCGTGGCAAACTCTTGTTAATCGCTATGATAATCGTAAGAATTTGTCATCAAACAAAGTTTGATGATAATTTACGAAAACAGTGGGAGTTATCATTAGATAATGATTGTTTTCCAACTTATGAAATGATAATTAGTTTTCTTGAAAAACAAGCACGTAGTCTGCAGAATTGTAATGTTGAATTTATTAAAACTGAATCTAAGTTTAATAATAAATTTGATCCTAAATCTCAACATTTTCCAAAAAGATTGGTATCGAATACTGCCGTAACGGATAATGTGAATAAATCACAAAAAATTATTTGTCCAAAATGTAATGAACCCCACCAACTTCATAGATGCCCATTAATGCAGAATTTATCTGTTGAGCAACGCTGGCATTTAGTAAAATCTAAAAAGTTATGTACGAACTGTTTGTGTTCTAACCATTTTGTTGCCAATTGTTTGATAAATACCACATGCAAGCATTGCAATTCGAAACATCATACACTCCTTCATCGTGATCAATCTGCCCCTGCACAACAACAAATTATTGGACAACAAGATCATGTAACAACCCCAAATCCTGTAGGTAATTTAAATGAATCAAATTGTTTTACTAATCAATCGTTTAGTAGAAATTCTCAAACATTGTTGGCTACTGCCATTATACGTGTAAAATCCAAATCAGGCAAATTCATTCCTTGCAGGGCGATGATCGATAGTGGTTCTCAAAAGAGCCTACTTTCTAAAACTTTCTAAAAATTAGGTCTTCCATCAAGGCTTACAAATCATAAAATCTCAGGTATAAATAATTTAGTTGCAGAAACATCTCTTCAGGAAGTTTCTTTGACATTCTCTCCCCATTTTAATGATGAAATCTTTCAATTAGACGCGTTAGTTGTTAACCAGATAACAACAAATTTGCCAAATTTTCTGATTACGACTACGTTTTGGCCACATATTGAAGGCTTGAATCTTGCGGATCCAAATTTCCATGTGTCCAGTCCTATTGATCTTCTTATAGGTGCAGATTTGTTTGCTAATATCATAATAGAAGAGTCTATTTTAGGACCTATCACCGAGTGCTATTAATTCTAAACTGGGTTGGATATTATCGGGAATTATTTATTCGAATGAATCAAACCAAAATTCATCTGTTAGTTGTCATGTTGTGAGGGGGTGACCTTTAGTCATAAAGGCACTCTAGTGTTTCTGAGATCGTGACGTCAATAATTTAACATTTTGTAGGCGTAAAAGTGACATCTATCCTCTCTTTTACTTTAACTTTCTAGAGTGTGTGTGCTCTTTCGAATTCCGCAGTTAGCTCGCGGTTATTAGTATTATGTTAATGAGAAGTATCTCAGTTTGTCGCGTATAAAAGCTTGGGTGTGAGTTTGTGGTGTGTGTGTTTCTGGCCTTAGCCAGCAGCCAGCGTCTGTGTGTTTCTGGCCTTGGCCAGCAGCCAGCGTGTGTGTGTTTCTGGCCTTGGCCAGCAGCCAGCGTCATTGGACAACGAAGTTGCTGATTGTTTATTAAGGTGCTGACGATTAGAGAATAGCTACGGCCTCCAGTAAAGCGGAAAGAAGTTCAGATAGTGGATTAAAGGTTCGGCCTTGGTAAGAAAGTTTAGAATCGTTCCGTTTTGATTATTTGAGAAATAAAGAAATATCCACAGCCACGGGCTGTGAAATTAAGATTTGTTTAGTAGATCAGCCAGGAAATAGTGTCAAGTGCTAGACGGTGCCCCGACTGAGCTAGACCGACGCCTGTGAGTATGATTTAGCTTTTCATAGTGTTCTCAGTGAGTGAAATTATAGACTGGCTCCACTTTCCTTTAGCCCTTATCATTTTAATAAACTGTGTTGTTTTAACCTAAATTAATGAGTATGTCTGCATATAACGTGACAAATGACACCCAGCATGAGTGCACCGTCACAAATGGCGCCCAACGAAATGTCGGACATTTTGAGATTGTGCCACGGGTGTATTTCACCGGTGAGGGTGATATTGGTGAATTTTTAGTTAAATTAGATGATTATATTTTGTTCAATAATATACCTGAGAAAAACAGGTACGTAGTGCTTAAATGCTCGTTAAAGGGCGAAGCACTTTTGTGGTTAGAAAATATAGAAAAGTTTTTGATTACTGATGAAGCGAAAAGATTTGAACAAACTGTGATTGAGTTAAAGAAGGCATTTCCTCCCGTTAAAGATAAAAGTATTTTGAGAAAAGAGTTCTATTGTAATAAGCAGAATATTTATGAGTCGGCGTCAAAATTTTATCTTCGTAAGCTGGAACTAAAAAATAAATTAGATTTAGATATTACATTTGAGGAATTGTTGGACATTGTCTTTCCTCTTTTTAATCCAAATATACAGGACTTTATTGAAGTTAGAGCACCGAAGAATTTTGCAGAAATGCACCAGATATTATCGAAGTATGAGTCTCGGCATAGCTCGGATCAACGGGATTTGCGTAACCCTCGGCAGAGACCTGTCACGGATGGTAATTTGAAAAATGAGGGGGAACGTAATTTTGTGAGGGGGGGGCAGCGATTTCCGGATAATGTGCGTAATAGAAGTGATGGATTTGGTCGTAATATGTCGAATACGAGTAATGGTAATAGGAATGGTGGTGGTGCTAATAATTTTAGAAGTGGTGAGAGAAATATGCATGGAAATAGACAGAATAGTGGTTATGATCGTAGTGGGGGAGTACGGGACAGGAATGTTTCTTCGCAAGTAAGGAGATTAACTTCGGATGAGAATTTTGAAGGTAGATCAGTGCAAAGGAGAGGTGTGAGGAGGTCGGGTCAGTTAAACTGGTAAGTGACTGCATTTCGGAAGGTATGCAGTCACAGGTCGAATCGAAAAAGCCTTCTGTGAGTTTAAATAAAATTACTATTAATCCGGTTGAGTTACCTGAAGTGTTAATTGTGTTAGATGGTATTGTCGTTAAAAGTGTCTTCGATACAGGGGCAGATAAGTCGTTCATTTCTTTTGATTGTTATCGGAAATATTTTTCGTATAAGAAGTTGAAAAGGTCAAGTCTGGTGGTTCAGTCGGCACAGGGAGTAGCTTGCGATAATAAAGGTTCAGTGGAATTGGAAGTTGAAATTCGTTCGGTTAAGACATGTTGGGAGTTTTGTGTGTTGGATGGATTAACAGTGCATTGTATAGTTGGTGTGGATTATATGAGGGATAGAGGAATTAGTTTGGATTTCTTTAAAAAGTCGTTAATCGTGAATAATGATGAGAATGTGAGTAAGAAAGAGCCTGTTTCAGTGTCAGTTAATTTGGAGGAGTCGGGTTTAAGTGTGGTTAAGAAAATGGAGGTTAATAAGTCTTTAGTCGATTGTGGTAAAGTTTTTTTTCAGATAAACCGAGTTTAACTAATGAAATTTATATTGGTTTTGACGCACTAGTTGCTAGTAAACCATTTCGTTATGATTTTATATCTAATATTTTTAAATTTTTTTGTGAAAAGTTGGAGACTGAGGTCGGTATGGAACTTACTCAGTCTAATATGGCTGAACGTGTAAATCGTACATTAATTCAAATGATTTCTTCTTATGTTGGTTCTCATCATGCAAATTGGGACCAGTTTCTTCAACATTTTGCGTACGCACTTCGTACGGCAGTTCACGAGTCAACGGGGAAAACGCCTGCTGAATTGTTTTTGGGTAGAAAAGTTATTACTCCATTCCAAAGGTTAGTTATGGTGTCAGATGCGGAAAGTCAGTACATGTGTCAGGATATTGAGAGGTTGGTTAAGGAAGCTCAGATTCAAATGGGAAAAGCGCAAGAAAAGCAAGCTCAGTATTATAATATGCGTAGAAGGGAGTTAGAAGTGAAAGTTGGAGATTTTGTGTTGGTAGAAAAGCATTGGTTAAGTTCAAGTCGTCAAAAGAGAGTAGCTAAGTTTGGTCCGAAGTTTGTAGGTCCGTTCGAGGTTTTGGAAGTTCGAAATAATAATTTGGTTGTTGATGTCAATGGTGAAAGAATGACTGTTAATCTGGATCAGGTTAGAGTTTATAAGTTTAGAGAAAATGGTAGTGAAGGTTCTCATATGTCGAGTGGTGTTTCGCGAAATTCCCGATCCAATGACTGTCCCGAGTCCAGCACTTCTTCGTCTAATTCTTTTCATCAATATTCAAGAAGAAAATTTGGTCAAACAGCTCCAAAGACTGTTATTGAAAGTCGAAAGCCTAGCAATCCGAGAGCAAAGTATAATAAAAATAAGAGAACTGTGTCAAATACATCGGACTCTGTGTGTCATAAAAGACAAAAAATTATAAATTGTCCAGTTCCTCCATCTATTAGACAACAACCTCACAAGCATAAATTAACTAATAGTTCACCATCTTCAGTGATTAATCCCCAGAAAAGATTTCGTTTGGACACTCGTAAAACTGTTAAGCGAACTTTAAATGCCGAATCTTTGCCTAACAAGAAACTACATAGGTCCGGAAAGAAACGTGGCCTAGGATCTTCGGTAACTTCGGGTGCGTCTAGAAAGAGGAGGCAACTCTCAGATTACCGGCAACGACAGTGTGAACCTCGCCATGGAGTGAACCCAGCGAACCGGCCAGAGCAGAGTCGTCGAGTGGAACCTACGAGTATTCCACGGCATCCATTCAGAACCAGGCTGCAGGCACGACAGTCAACTGTGGCGTCACCGTACAGTTCTGATGACGAGAGATCCTTCGTACAAGCCTTCTGGGACAGGAGGAGAAAGCCATCTTGCAGTATGAAGCCTGCCAGCAGCGAATCGTCTCTATGATTGGGTGATAATGTTCTTTATTAAATTTCTATTGGAGTGCATATATGTGGTAGCAATGTGAAGGAATAGAAAGCAGAGAGACTGTTTGGTACCTTTTGGCCATTTTTGGAGTTTTTTTGACGGACTCACGTTTAGTGCTTAATTGTGTTCAAAATTTGTTTGCAAAATTGTTAGTTTTATGTATGTTGGAAATTTTGGTCTTAACTGCTTTTAAAAATTCTGGATCTATTGTTAAATGGTTCTGTTATTTGTTTAAAATGTTATTATATTGTTATATTGTTCATGTGTTATAAAATGTATGTTAATGTATGTTTAAATTTTCAGAAAGTACAGATAGTAATTTGGGTTATTTTGTACACGCGCCGCGGTTCAGACGCGCACGTGTTTTGCGGTCAAGAAGTCCTTGACACGCGTTTCTATCTCTGATACTAACATTTAATGAATTAACTTTCTTCTTATCGTTCGTGTTTTATGAGTTGCGTTTTGTACTTTAGTTGAGAATGGTTTCCGCAAGTTGCGAAGTTTTAAGCTGCATTTGAATTTGAAATTGTGTTGTATTAAAATTGAATGTTAATGTGATTTTCTTGCAGGGAAGTATACCTTTTGTTATGTATTGATTCTGCTATTTTTCTTTTAGTTAATACAGATGAAGAGATTGATGACGTCATTTTGTAAATTTTTGATATTTTTTGATTGTTGCATAAGCACAGCGATATGCCGCTGTACGTATGTGCCCCAATTATTGTTCAAGTGGAGTTAAGTCTGAAGAAGTTTGGGAGTTAGTTCATTGGCTAATGGGGATGTAGGTATTACGTAGTAGCAGAGTTAGTTTAGTATGAAGTAAATGTAATTTTAGATGAAGTCGGAATTTGGATGAGGAAAGTTTTTTCGCATTGGGTTTTTTGGACTTGGTGCGAATTCTAGTATATTAAAAGTTATGGAGAAATTTTTGGGTAAAGTTATAGTTGCATTGCAATATTGAGGAAAATTTCGGAAGGTTAGTGTTTGGAGAAATTTTAGCACTCCCAGTGGAGTGGGTTGTTTTGAGAGAAGAAGTAATTAGTTTTGAAAGTTTTACCAGTTTTTGGAAGTTTTACGGAGGCTATTTGTAAGATAGAAGAATGATTGGATTGAATATGTGATTATTTGAGGCAAACTGAGTGTTTTTTGGTTGTGATGGGTTAAAGTTAATATTTTAAAAGTTATGTTTCGGCGTTAAATTTCACCCATCACTGTGTTTTATTACGGCTCTAAATTTATAACAAGAAAAAGTTCTGGGCATGCATTTAGCCCAGCCCTTTTTCTCTGCGGAGTTCGAGGGGGGGTTGTGAGGGAGTGACCTTTAGTCATAAAGGCACTCTAGTGTTTCTGAGATCGTGACGTCAATAATTTAACATTTTGTAGGCGTAAAAGTGACATCTATCCTCTCTTTTACTTTAACTTTCTAGAATGTTTGTGCTCTTTCGAATTCCGCAGTTAGCTCGCGGTTATTAGTATTATGTTAATGAGAAGTATCTCAGTTTGTCGCGTATAAAAGCTTGGGTGTGAGTTTGTGGTGTGTGTGTTTCTGGCCTTAGCCAGCAGCCAGCGTGTGTGTGTTTCTGGCCTTGGCCAGCAGCCAGCGTCATTGGACAACGAAGTTGCTGATTGTTTATTAAGGTGCTGACGATTAGAGAATAGCTACGGCCTCCAGTAAAGCGGAAAGAAGTTCAGATAGTGGATTAAAGGTTCGGCCTTGGTAAGAAAGTTTAGAATCGTTCCGTTTTGATTATTTGAGAAATAAAGAAATATCCACAGCCACGGGCTGTGAAATTAAGATTTGTTTAGTAGATCAGCCAGGAAATAGTGTCAAGTGCTAGACGGTGCCCCGACTGAGCTAGACCGACGCCTGTGAGTATGATTTAGCTTTTCATAGTGTTCTCAGTGAGTGAAATTATAGACTGGCTCCACTTTCCTTTAGCCCTTATCATTTTAATAAACTGTGTTGTTTTAACCTAAATTAATGAGTATGTCTGCATATAACGTGACAAATGACACCCAGCATGAGTGCACCGTCACAATGTTACTACGCAGATTACTTCTCAGCTGCAAAAGTTCTGGGAACTTGAGTCGGTTCCCAGTTCTGATCCAATTTCTCTTGTTGAAGATAATTATTCTAAAACCGTTTCACGCACAGAATCAGGACGATATGTTGTAAACTTGCCGTTTAAATCTAAGCCAATCCTCGGTGATTTAAAATCTCAAGCTCTAAAGCGGTTTTATTTTTTGGAGAAGAAACTCCACCAAAACCCTTTGCTTAGAGAGCAATATTTAGCATTCATGCAAGAATATATCGATTTGGGGCACATGGAACTTGTACCAAATTCAGAAATCTCAAATCCGGATCATTTTTATCTTCCGCATCACGGGTTACTAAAAGAAGATAGTTCAACTACACGACTTAGAGTAGTATTTGACGCATCTGCAGTTGGTTCATCAGGCCGCTCTTTAAACGATTATCTAGAGATAGGTCCAAAATTGAAGCCGGAAATTTTTCCTTTATTATTAAAGTTTAGAATGAATCCAATTGCTTTTAGTGCTGATATCGAAAAAATGTTTCGACAAATACTCGTTAATCAGAATCATATTGATTATCAACGCATTCTTTGGAGATTTAATTTAGAAGACACTATCAAATCATACAGGCTGTTGACCGTTACATACGGTTTTTCCTGTGCACCCTTTTTGGCCATTAGGACATTACGCCAGTTGGCCATTGATAATGAACAATATTATCAAAAAGCCTGCCAAATTATTCAAGATGAAATTTACGTTGATGACCTCATTTCTGGAGCCGATTCACGATAAAGTGCTCAGAATTTAGTTACACAACTAATAAGTATTATGAAAAGTGGAGGTTTTAATCTACGAAAGTGGACCTGTAACGATCCTGATGTAATAGCTCATTTACCTGATGAAATGAAGGCTTCCTCAAAAAAGGTCATTCAGGAAGATGATACTGTTAAAGTGCTTGGTTTACTTTGGGACTCTTCCAAAGATATTTTACAAATTAGGTTCGCTGATTTAAAGGATGTACAAACAAAACGAGATTTGTTATCTGTAGTGGCTACAATCTTTGACCCTCTGGGTTTCCTAGCTCCTACAACAATAAAGTTAAAAATCATGATGCAAGATCTTTCGAAGGATAAAATTTCTTGGGATGAGAAAATCCCACATGCCATACAACAGGTTTGGAATGAATTTTCATCTGAAATGCATTTATTGAAATCGTTAGAAATTCCCAGATACATCAATTTACTTAATGAAGCAGTTGTTCAAATTCAACTGCATGGATTTTGCGACGGTTCGAATAAAGCCTATGCTGCTGTTACATATTTACGTGTAGTTACACCTGAAAGGGTATTTGTTAATTTGATTGCTGCAAAAACTAAGGTGAATCCTATTAAACCTCAAACATTGCCTAGAATCGAGCTTTGTTCGGCTCTTTTGCTAGCTAAGTTATGTTCTGTAATTATCGACACATTAAAAGTAAAATTTGACAATATTTATTTGTGGTCGGATTCCCAAATTGTTCTCAGTTGGCTAAAAGCACCACCTTTAAAGGGAAATCAATTCGTACTTAACAGAGTATGCCAAATACAGGCATTAATGCCTTCCCATGAATGGAATCATATTCCAGGTGCTTTAAATCCTGCAGATGTAGCTTCTAGGGGAATTCCTCCACGAAAGCTTCTTAATCATTCTCTGTGGTGGCATGGGCCTCCATGGCTACTGTCAAATGAGCAAATCCCAATACCTAAATTCACTGCTCCAATAGGTGAGTTAAATCAAGTAATTGACTCTGTCAGTAATGTAACACAAGTAAGTGCACCTCCTGACTTTCATCTTAAGTTTTCGAAATTCTCTAAGCTGTCAAGAGACACAGCCTATTGTCTTAGATTCATTCATAATGCTAGACATAATACATCGAAAAAATTTGGAAATCTAAGTTCAGAAGAAATCTCTAATTCAATTCAATGCATTGTAAAATTCATTCAACGTTCTGAATTCAACACAGAGCTTAAGTTGTTAAAAGAAAGAAAACCCTTACCAAGCAATAGTAAACTATTACCACTAAATGTATTCTTAGATTCAAGTGATATCATTCGAGTAGCTGGCCGTTTGTCACAACATCAGTCTTTAAGCTTCGATAGAAAATATCCGATGCTACTCCCAAAAAATAACTTTGTCACTAAACTATTAATAAAGCATGTACACGAGAAACATATGCACGCAGGTGCACAGTTAGTACTTTCTATTATGCGTCAGCAATTTTGGTTTGTTAATGGTCGTTCTACTGTACGACAAGAACTAAACAAATGTGTACTTTGCAAACGCCTTAAAACACAAGCTTGTCAACAAATGATGGGAGATCTTCCCGTTGACAGAATCACCCCAATTCGTCCATTTTTCAAGGTTGGTATAGATTTTGCCGGCCCCTGCATAACCAAGCCAAATTTGCCTAGAAGTAAGATAAAATTAAAAACATACATAGCAGTATTCGTCTGCATGTGCACTAAGGCAGTGCATCTGGAAGTGGTATCAGACTTGTCTGTGCAAGCCTTGCTAGCAGCCCTAAAGAGATTTATTGCACGTAGAGGCCTGCCGTCTGATATTTATTCAGATAATGGGAAAAACTTCGTAGGTCTAGCTAATCAATTGAAGCAGTTATTCCAATATTTGAGGGACAGAGAAATTCAAGATTTTCTTTCGAGCCAAAAAATCAATTGGCATTTCATTCCTCCATATGTGCCGCACTTTGGTGGGCTATGGGAGGCAGCTGTAAAGCTTACAAAAAATCATCTGTTAAAGGCATGTAAATCCAGTATTTTAATTTTTGAAGAATTATCCACTTCACTGTGTCAAATAGAAAGTTGCATAAATTCCAGACCTCTAACGCCGATGTCATCAGATCCATCAGATCCACGCGCATTAACTCCAGGTCATTTTCTAATCGGAGCATCGCTCCTTGATATTCCATAAGCTTCTAATTCGGAGCTCTATCATTAAATGCTCGTTGGCGCCTTATTGAAAGGGCCAAGAACCAATTTTGGTATAGATGGTCAAGAGAATATCTCCAACATCTACAACAGCGTTCTAAATGGACTACTCCAAGTGTTAATCTACGAGAAGGAGACTTGGTAATAATTCATGAACGATCCCTGCCCATGAGATGGAAAATGGGCCGCATTCTACAAACTTTCCCAGGACAGGACAATCGAGTTCGAGTAGTCTTGATTAAAACAGCGGACGGTAACATCAAACGTCCTATTACAAAGGTATCCCCTCTACTGCCGGGGGCGGAGGATGTTGAATCCTAAACAGAACTAAAAAGAAATCTTTAGTAAAAAGACACTAATTATCTCTGAAACGTGATGACAGATGGCAGCACCAAAAACTTTGATGTTGACAGAACGAAGCTGTAATGACCTTATTAATCAATTTTTTCCCATTATTTCTTGTCCATTTGTACTTTAAAATTCATAATATGTTTTTTCATAGATATAATTTGTATTTATTCATCTCTAATCTATCTTTTTAGATTGTATTCTTTATTCTGCAGTTGACTGCGGGACTGTTTTTAGAATGTTCTGATTCAAAGAATGGTTACGTTTTGCTAAAGTCTATTAAATCGCTTTAAAAATCCCATTAAATCATAATTTTTTTGTGTGTGTGAAGAACCATACGTAAAAGGTATAATATTGCCAGTGTGCAAAATTCCTTAAATAGCTATTTTCAAGACATAAAAAACCATAAAATCGAAGACAGTTATTGAAGTTAAGAAACCGATACTTTTTTATACCTGTGACCTGCCAGATGCCGTCTACGAAGAATTGCCTTTCAGGTAATAAATCTCTCTTTGATTATAAGAAATCAGTTCTATGTGTTAATTGACTTTGAATCTCAACAGATTATTAAATATGCGACAGGAAATTTTTCTAGTTGTTTATATGTTTGGTTGGTTATATTGGCATGGATTATAGATATAGATGAAAAACATAAGCACAGTTTTAACATATAACATTAAAACTATTACTTATTCAAAAAGAAATAATACAAATTGAATAATTATTGTTTTTTAAAGAATTAAATATCGCCAAATTAAAAATACACATGTAAATATTAAATATACCGAAATTCATTTTTAATCATTTTTAATTCTGAATATTGACAAAATTTCAAATGCTGCTTTAAGCCTAAATGTTACCTATTCACTCATATGCATAAGATACTCATCAAACAAGAAAATATCAAAGTTTTTCTTACCTGTTGGGAATCTAATATCAACTAATAAAAGTTAAATAACAATAGAAAACTAATGGATTGTTAGTTTTTTTTTTTGAAATTCTTAAGATAACACTAGAGAACGGAAGCATTGCGTAAAGAGGAAGAATGTTGCACATGTTGCCAAATTCCAATTTTAAAGAAATTTAAAAAGTATAAATGTTGACAATTAAATATATCAAAAACATTTTATAAATTTATAACTTTTT
Organism: Maratus speculifer; assembly: GCA_964019185.1. NCBI lineage: Eukaryota > Metazoa > Arthropoda > Arachnida > Araneae > Salticidae > Maratus > Maratus speculifer. Next base: position 334,041,891 of record OZ025292.1, read on the forward strand.
AAAAAAGTATAATAAATATTAAAGGATAATTTTTTTTATTTACACATTTTATTCTATTTTACCTTTTTCATATTATTTATTCCAAATTTCATACCATTAAAGCTAAGAAAACTATAAATACCAAATTTAAAAACATCCTCAAATTTCAATGAAATTTAGAAATTTTCATCTTTTTTGGATATTTGAAAAATGGATATTACCTATAATAGAACTTGCAAAAAAATGTGTCGGATTAACGTTTTCCGAATAATATTGGACACACGTTTTCCAATAATGTTTGTTTTGTTTTGAATTACTTCTCAACCGCAGAAAAGCATTTTGACTGTAAACAAAATATTTGTTAAAATTCATTTATTGCAGTTCAAAGTTGTTGTTTCAAAGATGTGCACTAGAATTTAGAATGCTATCATTTCACATAACACAAACGCATCAAAATCGACACATTAACGGTGATATGCATTTAGACAAAGCAGAGACAAACAGGATGCATTGATCACAGAGCGACTCGTCACTGGAAATTATCTTTTAGTTGCGCTCCTTAATCACTTTTTAATGGGAATACTTTATATTCATAATCAGACAGTACTTTATCAGCGCATTTTTCAGTTATTTTAGAGGTGATGCAGACCACACTCATAGGTCTATGAATGATTTTACAAGGAAAATTGATAGAACCAGTATATTCCGAAAATTCATAATCGGCGTAGTGATGCTTCGAAATACTATTTGGTGGTGTATAAAAGCAAATTTTGATTCCACTTAGACACAGCATAAGAAAAACAACAAATAAGTAATAATAATAATATAATAAAATAAAATAAACCTCAATTTCTACTTAGGTATACGATGGAGATCTTGTAATCGTAATTCCCGTTGTGATTGAGTAAAAATAAATAAAAAACTAGTCGTTGGGGGCCACCGTAATACTTACCCATCATGGATATGTATATGAAAATAAAACATGTGAAACTATTTATACAATGCATTGCAATTCATAAACAAAATTTAAATATTGTTAATATACATAGTAATGCTATATTAAAGAACTGCTGATGTACCAATTTCGACAAATTATATAAAACGCCAAACTACTCAAGCAGTACCGAACTGCGTAAAAGAAACATCCTTATAACTCCAAAAATAATAATTCTATTAACTAACAATTAACTGCGTCGGATTAAGCGTCTCATTTCCAATTAGAATATACTTCTGAATTGAAATTTGAATGAAGTACAGGATCATGAAAAATCGAAGAATGTGGAAAACAAGATTACAAATATCTCGGCAACTAATAATCCGATCGACTTCGTTCTATATGCAAAATGTGTGTTATTTTATTGCCTTTTACGTCCATTCCTTAGAACAAAAAAATTCGAAAATTTTTATATACCTTTCATCAGAACGAAATTTTCGAGAGTCCGAAAAAAATAGTTCCGGATAATCGAGGTTGCTGATATTAAATAGGGTTCGTCCCATTCTTACATACTAACTACATATAAAATTTCAAGTCTCTATCTCAATTTGTTCGGGAGATAGAGCGTTTACAGACAGACAGACAGACAGACAGACAGACAGACGGACGGCAAAATTTTTTTTCTAAAAATATGTTTTTCGGAATCTCCACTATCTAAAACGTGTAAATCCGTCAAAAAAAAATTTTCGATTTTCAAAACGATTGCAAGACTTACCCTATACTACGTATGATGGGTAAGTAATAAAAATAAAAATTAATTAATTAAATAACAAAATTGCAATTTAACAAATTACATCAACTATTCGGAAAATGATATTTTCAAAGACTAAAATTTTAAAGATTTATAAATAAATTCTATGTTTAAGTTATTAATAATAATAAACATAATTTTTATGATGATCATAATGAGTCATATATTTACGTACGCCATGTATTAGATATTAATAGTCCAAGACTAATTATATGTATAAAAAAATAAAAAAATTTTGATATACAACTTTAACTGTTTTAAATGTGCATTTTTATTTGATGGAATGATTCAGACTGATTTCTGAACGCCTTATATTATGTACGACATGGATTAAACATTAATATTCCTGGACTCATCATAAACAAATTTTAAATGAAATTTCATTTTTACAGTTTTCGGAGCTGCAAATTTTTAAACTTCTAAAAAGCGCGCATTTTAAATTATTTACATCATTGCGTAGAGAGAAAAAAATGCGTTTTTAAATGCAACATGTTTGAAACTTGAATCTAAATTTATTTGTGAGTTATTATTATTTTTTTTAATTTTATTACTTTTTTTTGTCATTGTGGCAACAGAAGTATAAGACTTTTGGACACTAAACATGAACCTTCCAGAAAACGAATGAAATAAAAAACAGAAGTAAACCATTTTTGGACATTATACATGGACTAATCAGAAAACGAATAAAATAAAATAAGTTGCAGAAATCAGCCAATGCAAAGATTCTGATTTCCCAATTTTCTAATCAGCTAAACGAAAAAGAAAAAAAATATTTTTCCACCTTTTTTTTCTCTCTCTCCCTTTTATTATTTTGGCATCACCTTTGTCTTCCACTTGTGCTCTTTCAACTAGCGCTACCTGTCGCACTCTTTGTAATCTCCACCCTCTTTCAGTCTTTCTGTTAGTTTATTTCTAACTCTGGCCCCTTGCGGACATATGTCAGTTCACCTGATGAGGGGCGGTTATTGTAGCTTGAAACACGTCCTGATTTGTTATTTTCGGTTAATGGTGATTTATATTATAAACATTGTTTTTTTTTTAGCATTGATTTGTTTTAGGACATTTTATTTTTTAACAGCAGGAAGACCACACTGCACGTGTTACTTTTAATGCAAACAATTTTTTTTGTCAATAGAAACAAAATGATACATAATTTTACAAATAAAATGTGATTTGCCTTCGCTATAAGTAAGACGATATGTTATTTTTTTCTGTAACATTGGTTAGTATAAATAGATATTTTTTATCAACAGATAGGCTGCGTTGCACGTAGTTATTTTTAATTGAGATAAATTATTTATAATTGAAATAATATTATTAATAATAATGCATCAATTTTCCAAATAAAATATTACTTACCTTCGCTATATTTAAGAAAATACGTTATTATTTCTTTTTTGCATAACATTGGATTATATTAACACTTTCTTTCTTTTTTGAAGAACAGAAAGACAGTATTGCACATTGATACTTTTAATCTAGCTAAATTGTTTACGGATAAAAAGGATATAATGCATTACTTTTACAAATAAAATATGATTTAATTTCGCTACAAGTAAAAATCAACAGTTTTTTTTTTTTTTTTTTTTTTTTTTTTTTTTTTTTTTTTTTTAGAAAACAAAATTTCTAAGATAATATTTCGCTAATAATTCTCTAAATTTATATTGATATTGATAAACCACTTCATTAGTTTAATTTAAGCTCTGCAATATTGACAAATTTTGAAATAGCAATTTGAAAATGCATTTCAATCACGTAGCATTGAAGACTATGCAATTTGCGCCAAATCCGCAGTAAATTAAATTTAATTACGAAATGCATGGCAACTAAAACTCAAAGTTTATTAGGTTTTAATGGTTATTTCTTCGACTTTCGCACTAAATTAGTTTGATCTTATATAAACGGCATTTGTAAAATCACCAGGACTTTTTCCAATTATTATTATTGTAACTGGAAATGGACTTTAATAAGAATTTTCTTTTATATATAAAAATTCTGCTATTTTTGTTTTGAAAATAAAAGAAAACAAATGATTTTTAATTTTATAATTTTATTCAAGAACATTTTAATTGTTTCACTATTATACACATTCATAATTAAATACATACATAGAAATTACAGTCATCGTTTAGTCCGTCCGTCTGCTAGCATGTAGTAAACAGTGTAAAGAATGTCTAATCAAATGGCTTAAATTTTAAATCGTTGTAGGATTTCTTAAACTTATTTCAAATTCTGTAAAAATCAAATCAAGGCTTAAAAAGGTATTAAGAGAAGTTTTCTTCATCCTGTTAAATCTTATTGCGCATAATTCATTAAATGATGTCCCGTGATAGATAATGTTTCTAGATTGCCTTGGTGATTATTTCATATTTAAAATGGAGATATATTACGTAATTTAATATATTTATTCATAATAAATCTTCTATTCATGCATTTTTGCATAATAATAACAGCGATCGCACCAAGATCTCAATATTTATAAAACTCGTTAGAGTACAAACGCACCATGCTTGCCATATTTCACGTACAATTTCAGACTAGCTTTTATCTTAGTAATTTTCTAGAAAACGAGTAAAATAGTGAATTCTGTCAAAGGCTCATTAGGAAGAAGATAAATAATGTAAAATTGCGCAGTTTTCTGTGTCACAGAAATTGCGATTTTCCATTAAAATATTTAAATTTCTATGAATACGGAATACTTTAATCTAGAGCAATGATAGTTATAAATGAAAGTATTTAATAGGAAAAAAAATCTGTTAAATGAAAACAGTAAAATGTTTGAAATCTTCCTTATTCAGGGCATTAATTTTTCACAGCAAGTAAGAATGTACTAAAGCATGAAAAAATATAACGTGCATTTAGATTTGAATTTTCCCGTTTACAAAAATTATAACGTACATTAAATTTTAACACACAAAGTAAAATTTAACAACATTTTAGAATTGCATATGACAAAAATATAACAGTATACTCTAAAGAACAAATAAGTAAATTTGCAAATTGAAAAAGATATACTGATGATGCAAAAATGATTTGTTTCTATGTGTAGAGTGGCGTGTATATTGCCAAATACATATCTGATGGGTGAATTTCAAAATGTTTATTTCCTTGTGTATTTTAATGATAACACTCTAAGCTGCTTAAATCTGTAAAAAGTTATGAGATAAAGCTGAAATACGCAGTTTAACGTGTAAATTGCATATGAATACACGTATATCAGTGTAATATACAAAAATCATAGATTTTGGCTGCATATTATAACTTTATAGTTTGGGATGTAGATTTTGAACTAAATATTTTTATGCTGACAAGACAAATTTGTATGAAGAACAAACTTATGTGCTTGGCGTGTTTTTTCTGTTTCTAACAAATTTGTGTTCAAGATAAAAAAAAAAAAAAAAAAAAAAAAAAAAAAGTAGCGTAGTCTTAATTTTTAAGGTACAAGATTGTCGGAAATTCTGCTTACATGCCATCTTTCTGTTAAATGTGTTTTGTAGTTTAAAATCACATATACAATTTATGCACAGAACCTGCAAAATCTAAAGAAATATACTCTAAAATAAATTTCAATAAAAAACAGAATTTGTGACGCCAGTACTATTTCCGGATTCTATCGGATTTTTTGTACTTTCCAAGAAAATTGAAAAGCGCTTATGCAATTGATATGTCTGTCAATTTGTCCATCTGTCCTTACTCCCGTAAATATACTTGGATTTTCCGGCAATTTATAAGGTTTATTTAGAGTCATTAAAGCATTTTTGGTATTGCATATGAAGTATGTACGATTAATAGTTCGTTTACAGGGACATTCAAAAGAATTCGATTACATTATGGTATATGGAGAAAAAACATTTGGAGTATTTTAATAACATTGCACGATTTCAAGTGTATTAAAACTGATATAAATAACTAAATTTCAGTACTATCACGTTAAAACAGAGCATCCGTAGCATTTTTTAAAGTTAATTTACAGGGACACACAAAAGAAATCTGATACAGTACTGTCTTTGCGTAATAATTGCTGGAGAGTGTGTTTTAAAATGCGGTTTGCACTTTTAAATTTAATTAGTTTTTTTAGTATTATTCTTTATATATAAATTCTTTTTCTCATACACAGGGCTGCGCAAAATCATTCGCATACCATTATCCTATTAGAGGAAATTGTTGAAAGCTAATTTTTAACTGAAATATGTGTATCGCTTAAGTAAATTAAATTTTGGAATGCATTTTGTTAATAGATACAAATTTCTATATCATATACAGGGTTGCTAAAAATTCGGATAATTTTCCGATTGTAGATGAAAACAGCTAATATTCGATATTGAAAAGCGTTATACATTTCCATATGGAGAAATGAGATGCAATATTTAAATTTTTTATACAATGGCGTTTTGTTACATTATTCTGAATGTCTTTGGGGAGTGCTTCATAATCTATGCTTGACGCATTATTATTTTTTCTTTCTTGTTCTTTATTATTATTCTACCAATTTTAGTCACAAGTTTTCAACGATGCATTTACATCAACAGGAGAAATTCTCTATTTAATTCACTCGACAGTAAATAAGCCATACCTACCTAAAAGGGATAAAAAATTGGATGCTGTAACTTTCCGAAGCACCATCGTGATCATATAGCTGATATTACACAAGTAATCGATACTGATTGAGTTTACATATTTGTACACATTTATGTGTAACATTCTGTTTTTACACATATTTCTGTGTAATATTCTATTTTTATACTTATATCTGAGTAATGTACAAAATGTACAGATATTTGTGAAATTCTAATTTTTTTAAATTTGCCTTTACACACCCTATTCTACGAAAAGATAAAAAAAATTGATACATCTAATAGCCTTATAAATACTCATAATTACAGGTAAATTTTTATGACCAGAGTGTAAGCTTCGCGACAAAAGTGTATATGAATTTACACATCTATTTATGTAAAAGCGTTCTAATTTACACATTTATTATTTTAGATTTTGTGTATTTCTTTTGACCTTTTATTTAATACTTCCAAGTACCAAGAATTCAATTTAGACTTATCAATCTTTTTGTTTCTTGAACTTACCAAAATATTAATGAAAATAAAATGTATTTAAAGTACACACATCTTTAGATTAAAGATGTGTGTGATACAATATTCTATAAAATATATTCTTTCCATGTAGTCAGTGCCCCCAGAGAAATATTTTTACAAATTTACGCTTATATTTTTGTAAAAGCGTTCTAATTTACAGATTTATTTTTTAGATATTGTGTATTTCTTCTGACCTTATATTTAATACTTCCAATTATCTAGAATTCAATTTAGATTTATCAGTCTTTTTGCTTCTTGAACTAACCAAAATACTAATGAAAAGAAGATGTATTTGAAATCCCATTTTTAGATGAAAGATATGTGTGATGAAAAAAATATTCTTTTCATGCAATCATTGCCTAAGAGAAATATTTTTACTACTACATGTGCACACAATGCTGTCAATGCTATCTTTTTAAATCAAAAATCATCTTCCGGAAATCTTTTAATTTTTACATACAATTTTCTTTAAAATTTAAATCATTGAAACTATTTTATTCTATACATCGTGGATGATTATCGTATGAAGCAGAAACCATTTGCTAGACATTGAATTTAAAATATTTAGAAAGCATTTAATTACAAAATTATCTTTTTTAGACTGAGGCTTTTGCAAACTTTTATCTTTTGTGAAAATCATTCTTTGAATTGATTAAATCCTTTAAAAGGCTTTTGTTAAGAGATCAAAAATTAACAGAGCCCTTTCTAATAAATCAGATAAGTCTAATTATAAAGATTATATAAAAGAGTAAAAAATTCAGAAACAAAAGATCTCATTAAAGCATCGCTTAATTTAAGTGTTTAATGTCAATTAGAGATTTTTTGTCTGTTTCATTTATGGGTAAAGCGCTGCTTTTCAGATATTTAATTTCATCATTATTTAAAAGGAAAAAAAATAGAAATTGTGAATAATTTTCTATTGAATTTTTAAAATTAATATATAATGTTATCTAAAACACCTACCGTTTGTTTTATAGGAATCAACAAATTGGTTTATTGGGCCTTAATTATTGTATAGATCACTGCTTTATTTATATCTGAAAGATTATTAATTTTAGCTGTTTTATTTATTTTTTTTTATTCTTTTTGTAATTTTAGTGTTGTTTTTTTAATTATTCCGCTCTTTAGTCTATAGAATTTTGTATTAGTTTTATGGTATCATAAATTATTTTTTTATGTTTGATATTTCGTTTGTTCAAATGGTTTACAATTGCAAAAAGTTTTATTACACACACACACATACACAGGGTGAGTCATAAATATCTAAACAATAGGCTATTTCCTTAAATATTGCCCCTAGACCCATATTTCCAATTGCAAAAATTCATAAAAACAGATGAAATTTTTGATAAGATAAGTTGCAACTCAATGGAGGGCCTATTTGAAAAAATACAAAAATTAAATTTTTATACGGCCCCCGGAGGGCAAAATTCCCAATTAAGAAATTATTCTTTAGCCATTCCTAAATTGATCAAAAAATTTCATCTAAATATCTAAAAACCTGACAGAGATATTAAAATACGAAATTCTAAAAAATTCGCGACTTACACCACTTTACCATGCCTGTAAACGAAGAATTTTTGGCTATTTTTCAAAACAAGTGAGGGATCGTTCATAAATTATCTATTATTAAATGTTGATTAAAGACAGTTCCTCTCATTTAGACATAACAAAGCAGAGTATTGAATTAAATCTAAACTTGTTTTGAAAATATGTTGGTAGTCTGCACTGGAGGTCTGCATGGATCGAAATATCTAGATCAGGTCCCAAACTGACTCATATTGGAAAGGTTCGACCCGGCCTAAAAAATATGTTAAAATCATAACCCGGACCCGTCTGGAAAATAGTTTAAATCATAGCCCGGTTCAGCCGCAAATTTCTACATATTTTTTTTTTTACTTCGGTGTGGGAAAAATTGTTTCGTATGGAGGAGTTCTGACCAAAAATTTCTTTTATAGCTTTTCGTTTTTTATATTTATAATTTTTAATGTTAAAGGAGCGCTAAAGGCAGTAATATATTTATTTTATCAATGAATCTCTAAATGTAAATGTTTCACTTATATATCGTTTATCCATATCCCATGCGTTGGAGACTTTGAAAAATGTTATGCAGTAAAACCTTTTAAGACGGAATCACATAGGAAAGAAAAAATACATTATAGACAGATGTCCTTTCAAGGAGGTGTAATTGGAGTTTATTTCTTTTTCGGGTACTACTGTATTTATTTTGCATGGATCAACATATTTTCCGTTTAAGACAGAATTCCGTCATAGGCAAATTTTTCTTTCACTGGTTTTATTGTATTTAATTTTTTAGCATTTGAATATACTATTCTGTAAAAAAAAAGTCTTTTAAAATCTATGTGTTTTACGTAAAAATTTTGATTGAGCCGAATTTTATTTATTTTTTGCACGTATTAAGACAGCCAGATACAGTGACTTTAATACTGGGTTTTGTCGAGACTGGGACTGAAAATTTCGTCCAGTGCACACATAGGAAGAAGGAAGCGGTCCTCTCCTTTATGAAAACGTTTATGTACGTTAGGACCGGCCTGGCGAGTCTTCAGAAAAAAGTAACGCCTCTGTCTTGGCCCGGCCTGAGCCCAATATACAGATTTTTTAACATAATCTCCAGGACGATAAAAAGCCCGAAGTTGTCAGATCTAAAATTAAAATTAAATAAGAAAAATCATGCGTTAAGCATAGATTATGAAGCACTTTCCAACACTTCATGAAATCTTTAACAAAACTTCGTTAATTAGGGAAATAAGGGTATATACCCAAATTTGTATTCTAATACTTTTGAACAGCTCTGTATTTGATTTATTAGTTGATATACATATTATAAAATGGGAAAATTTAGTTTAGCTAGATAAAAGCTTAAAATTTCTTTTTGAGCAATTTGTACTAATAAATGGGAAACATATTTAAAAACTTTTGTTTTGCCCTGTAGTTTACCTTGTACCTTTATTACACGTCAGTAAGAAGCTAAAAATCCTTTTAAACTAAAACACTCTTAAAACAACTGAAATCACATTGTTATAAATTATCATTCATAGGTGTACATGTACAAAATTCTTTGCATGGTCCTGTATATCATTATATCTATATTCTGCAAAAATGTATTTGTAATTTGAATGCAGTTAAGCGTAAAAATTTATACTTTATTTAAGAACCACCTTTACTTAATTTACGCTCTTACTCAGTAACGTTGGCGAGTTCTTTTGGATAGCTCAGTATATCAACTATAACTTTTATACACACCCTTATAATGTACAAAGATTTAGTGAAACTTAAATGTGTATATCATAATTAAAATGTATTACATCCATCCATCAGCCACCATCGGAAACATATACAGTCCATCGTAAGGAATATACTATTTGAATTTTTTTGTGTGTCCCTGTAAATGCAATGTACATCCTATTATGCAAGACAGTATTGTATATTTCATATTAAGCCTCAGTGACATGTATCAATTTTGTTATACATGAAACAGTTTAATATATTTTTAAAATGCCGCACACTATTCCCTCCCTTTACCATTATCGCCCCTTTTATCATTTTGTGTGGCTCTGTAAAGGAATAATAGCTATATTTTATAGAATGCTTATTTTAGTGCACCTCTTAAATATATGTAAACTTTAATATGTTTAACAGCGTGTAACATCGTTAAAACGCATTTTAAACTATTTTTCCCCATAGGCCATAATGTAATGAAAAAATTGACTCTTCCTGTAAATAAACTAATCATGGTAGAAACTTCATTTTCAATAGGGTTTGTGCTAGGGTAAACATCAATAACATACAAAAATTTCAGGGCGATTCGAGTATATTTACGGTGTTAGAGCGCGGACAGACGGACAGACGAACGGACAAACCAAATGCATAAGCACTTTTCAAACTTTTGGAAAGTGTTATAAACGTTAAAATTCATTTGAAATGATTTTTCCCTTTAGGCCGTAATGTAATGGAAAATTTTTGAATGTCCCTGTAAATAAATTAATCATGGTAGAAATTTTACTGTCAATAGGGTTCGTGCTATGGTAAACTACATAACGTCCAAAAATTTCATGGCAATACGAGTATATTTACGAGCAGCAGACGCGGCCAGACAAACCGAATGCATAAGCACTTTTCAACTTTGTTAGAAAGTGCTAAAAATAGACTTAATCTGCATCTTAGAAAAAAACATTCTTTTAAATAACTGACGGACATTTAAACAGTGCACTTTGTTTTTCTGCATAATGAATTTTCCCCCCACTATTTCTTGTCTTTAAATTATTAAATGTTAAGAATTTTTAAAGAAAAAAAGAACTTGAAACACGTCATTTTTTATTTTTTACATTATTTTTGTTTCGTTAAATTTGAAAAAAATATTTACTTTTGAAAATATGATTTTTTTTAAAAGTTATATTATTTTTTCAATAAATAGCTTTAATAGCTTTAAAATTAATATTAAAACAAGTAAGAAAAATCATGCGTTAAGCATAGATTATAAAGCACTTTCCAACGCTTCGTTAAATTTTTAACTAAACTTCGTTATTAGGTAAATAAGGATATAAAGCCAAATATAGACAAATATGTATTCCAGTACTATTCACCAGCTCTTTATTTGATCTGTCTGCTAATATACAAACTATATAATGGGAAAATTTAGTTTAGCAAAAAATGCCTAGTAGCTTAAAATTTCTCTTTCAGCAATTTATACTAATAGATGGAAACATACTTGAATACTTTGTTCAGTCTTTTGGTTTGCCTGGTACCTTTATTACACATCTGTGCTAAGCTCAAATTTATTTTGAACTAAAACACTCTTAAAACAACTGAAACCACTTTCTCATAAATTGTCATTCATAAATTGTCATAAATTCATAACTTGTCATAAATTGTCAAAATTCATAAATTGTCATCCATGTATCCAATTCTTTGCGTAGCCCTGTATATCATTTTATCTATATTCTGCAAACATTTCTTAGTAAATTTAATGCAGTTCAGCGTAAAAATGCATAATTTATTTAAGAATCACCTTTTAGTAATTTATGCTAATATTCAGTATCGTTGGCGAGCTGTTTTGGGTAGCCTTGTATATTAATTATAGCATTTATATATACCATATAATATGTATAAATTTAGTTAAACTTATACGCACATATCATAATTAAAATGCATTTCATCCATCCATCAGCTATCATCGGATACATATACATTACTTTGGAAAGAATGTACTATTTGAAGTTTTTGTGTCCCTGTAAATGCTATGTACTTTATAATAGGGAAGGCAGTATCGTATAATTTATACTAAGCCTCATTGACATACATTAATTTTATTATACATGAAACAGTTTAATATATTTAAAATATGTCGCACTCAATTCCCCCTTTTACCATTATTTAATGGAATTCTTTTGTGTGGCCTTGTAAATGAATAATAGCTACATTTTCACTTTATATTTTATAGAATGTATATTTTAATGCAACTTTCAAAAGCATATAAATTTTAATATGTTTGACAGGGTATATCATCTTTAAAATTCCTTTGAAACGATTTTCCCCAAAAGGCCGTAATGTATTGGGAAACTTTTGATTCTCCCTGTAGATAAACTAATCATGGTAGAAACTTCATTTTCAATAGGGTTCATGCTAGGGTAAACGTCAATAACGTCCTAAAATTTAATTTTAATCGGAATATATTTATGTGGGTTACAGCGCGGCCTGACGGACAGACGGCCAGACAAACCGAATGTATAAACACTTTTCAAGTTTGTTGGAAAGTGCTAAAAAAGCCCTGGAACAAACTAAAATCAGATTTTCATCTTTAAATAAATGGAAAGAAATTGGAATCCGATAAATAATGTTGCGAGCCATAACGAATTTTAATTATCCCATTTAAACCAGTATTAACCACATCAAATTTTTCTAAATTGAATGAGTAATTTTAGGATGTGATTTTCTTTGCAAATTATATGGCTAATCATCACAGAAAAAGAAAAAAATCAAAATTCTAACTCTAAAAATAGATTTTATACGCGTTTCCTAGAACTGTTAAAGTCACATTGTTTTTTGATTTGCGCACATTTCAATTTGCGTATAATCCCTTAAAACCTGATGAATTTTTTAAACGGCTATAACTTTGCGAGTTTTGAAGATATGAAGATTCAACTTTTTGTGTCTTATTCAGGACTGAGTAAGGAAAGCTTTGCTAATGGAAATTTGTATCCTACTGGGTCCATATAAAAATTTAATTTTTGTATCTTTTTAACTAGACCCCCCATGGAGTCTTAATTTATCTTATCAAAAATTTCTCCTCTTTTTATGAATTTTTACAATTGGAAGTATGGATCTAAGGGCAATATTTAAAGAGATAGCCTATTGTTTTGATATTTATGACTAACCCTGTATATATATATATATATAATACATATATGTATATATACATATATATAATATATATATATATAATACATATATATATATATATATATATATATATATATATATATATATATATATATATATATATATATATATATATATATATAATACATATATATATAATACATATATATCATCCGTGGAGCTAACTTATTTGGGCCCAAGCCCACTCAGTAATTTACTATCCCAGTATACCCAGTATAAATTTATTTAACCATGTCAGTCAATGTGCAGTTATTATTATTTTTAATCATATATTTTTAACTATTCTGCACACGCAGGTACATATAGCACACGCGTGAGATAAATACACACCAATTTGTATTCCGTTATATTCTTGACTACGTAAATACGTTTTAAAAACGAATGTACTATTCTGTAATGTATAATGCATTTCCTTTATAGGTAAAAGAAATCATGGTCTTGATATTTTTTTCAGATATTATAGCAGTTTCTGTAATGATTACATTTGTTCCTGAAATATATGTAAACATTGTTTTTTAGCTCTTAAAAAATACTATATTTCACAAAATGGAAATTAATTGCATTTAGTAGTCTTTCATCGATACATACAATTAGCTTTTATTTTACTCTTTCATTAAAATTACTTTAGTGTGTCTTATTTCATAAGAGATTAATATATCAAAACGTTTGTAAACATGAGTTATTATTTTATATCGAAACATTTCTTTACACATCACTTATTGACATTGAATTTCATAGATACAAGACAAGACAGAAGCGTCCTTAAAAAAAAATTAATCTCTTTTTCGAAAAAAAAAAAAAAAAAAACAGTCAAATGTGGCAATTCAAAACTTTCTTCTATCGTATGCATATTAATACTACCTGAAAAATTCAGCATAGCAGTGCCACTGGTTAGGTGGTTTAAACTAAAATCATGTCATCAACAACTTATGCAAACATATAACTGAATCTGAAGTTTGATGAAAAAGCCGTGCGTTAGTTTTTGATATAGAGCTATTGAAAAATCTGAAAAGGAATCTGCATAACTGCGCCACATGTTAGGTAACGTACATGATTGAACGTAGGATCAATTTCTTATCAGGTAGGGGGAACTGGGGTACATTGATACAGTTTTTTTCTAAGATTTTTTTTGGTGTCAAGAAAGGAGAAAATTCAAGTTTTTTTCCCATGAGGTGATAGCAAAACTTGTGTAGTATGTTATAAAAATGTACAATCATTGTTTTATATAGTATTTTTGCATGTAATTTTAAAAAAATCAAAAAAAGTCATTTGTATCAATGTGCCCCATCCCCGGGGCAGATTGATACGTTTAAGAAAAATGACGACAAAATAATACCAATGCATATTTTTCATAAAAAATGAGTTAGAAAACCATTTTATATTTATTTATAAAAATTCAAATCACCCACAATTTATTTTTAAGCAATATTAAAGCAATCAAAATTAAATATATTATGACCTGATGTTCTGGCTGTTTCTTGTCTGATTGTTGGCTGTGGTAACTTTGTCATATCTAGCACTTCAACCCCAGCATTATTTTCTTTCTTATGAAAGATGAAAAAATTACCAGTTTTTCTGTTTATAAATAGGTTCATAAACAGAAAATAAAGGATAATTATATTAAAAATTCTGTTTATAATATAAGTATCATTTTCTGTTCTGCAGTTTGTTTCTCTTACTTAACATTTCTCATGTCGAAAATACTTTTTTCTCTGGAGAATCGATATAAATTCGAGATTTGCCAGAATGCCGTCCTTTTCTTTTATTAGTTCTACTAGCACTAGATGCTGGGTAAGTTCCTACGTCTTCTGTTTTCAGAAATACTATAAAATGTTCTAATATAAAGAAATTAGAGCTATTTCACTTCAATAAAAACTAATATTAGAAATTTTTCGTGAAAAAAAGGTTGGATTAAGGAGTGTATGGTAAAAAAAAATAATAAAAGATAATGAAAATATGAACTATTAAAGGATTTAGGCTGTATCAATGTGCCCCGTCATAAACTGTATCAATGTGCCCCATACAGCGATTTTGAATAAAATGAGTCTCAAATCCAACACTTCACAATATATCTAACAATAAATAATGAGGAACTGATAAAGAGTAGCTGTACTTACCAGGGAGAGTATTCATTTTGGTTGAAAATACTGGAACAGTTGTATAATAGCATTTCAATTGTACAACTCAAATTTACTTTTGAACAACAAAAACAATAAATCACCCGTCCCATTTCATCAAACTGCTGAATCATTCCAAGATTTTCTGTATGTAGTTGAATACACTAGCATCACCTTTTGGAGCTGTTGTGAAACTTCCTGTAATGACCCTGTGAGCGGTAGAGGGGGTGTATCAATGTGCCCCATGTATCAATGTACCCCAGTTCCCCCTACTAATTGAATCTGAAGTTGGATGAAAATCCATGCATTAGTTTTCAAGATACATTTATTGCGAAATTCTGAGAGATGCAACATAGCAGCGCCATCAGTAGAACGATTTACGAAATATACCAAAATTTTTTCGGAAGTGCTGTTCTCCGGACGGCTGCAACAGGTAGCTTTTTACTTTTTGTAATGAAAGCTACTTAAAAGGGCAAAATGAAATTCAGATATATGATCTTTTAGTATAAAATTTGATCCTTAAACACAGTACATCCACCGATGCTTAACTCGAACTATCATTTAAAAAAAATCTTTATTCTCATTTATGTTTTCTTTAAAATAATATTTTTTGAAATAAAACAGGTATTTTAATAAGCGTGAATTTTCAATTCGACGAATTTTGCTTGTCTAAATTCCTTTTCGCAGTTTAAATACCAAGCATGTCAGGTTTGTTATGAGAAAGAGGGGTAGAAATTTAATACAAATGACAAAGTTCTGATAAGTTAGAAGTATTGTTCAGAAGAATAATTAATTTTGTTATTCTTGTATTTAAATTTAATTAACTGTTTATTAAATGAGACATAAAGAGAGTGTCACATATAGTATTAATTTATATATATTTTTGTATAGAATTCTTTATGCTTTAAATGTGTTATATCAAAATATTTGTTATATTACTCTAGACTATATTTTAAGTTTTCCTTATTAACTTAGTCAGGCTAAAATGCACATAATTAATAAAATATTATATGACACCTTTTTCTTGTTTCTTAAATTTTAACTAAGGAACAGGCAGTTTGGTAACTTTGTTCCGCTGAAAAAAAGGAAGAAAAAAAATTGAAATATAGACTAAGCGTACATCATTTTTCTCTGATTATAAAAACCTATCACAAAAAAACACTTTTCTTAGACGTATGTTTATTACTTTTCTCTATCTTTACTAGAAGAAGCTCTTCAGTTGATGCTGTTTAGAGTTGAATGTAAATCATCCAACAGGTGGCACTACTATGATTCATTTTTTACGATTTACGCGATAAATATATTCAAGAAGTAATACTCAAATTTCATCAAGCTTTGCTTTCTGTCAGATTTTGACACAAACAGACACTAATTTGGTTTAGGAGTAAATTACCCAACTGGTGATGGGGGTTGCTATACGTCAGTTTTCACAATTTTTGCGATAGCTATATCTCAAAAACTAATGCACTGAAATTTACCAAACTTCATATTTCGTTAGACCTTGTTATAAAGAGATCCTTTATAGGGGCGTTCGTAATTATGTAGATACGTAGCACTTATAGTTGTCGCTCAGTTCGTATGTATGTCCGTGTGTCCGCATATAACAACGCAAACACTACCCAACCCCATCGTTTGAATTAAAAAAAATATAATTATTACATAATTTTGATGAGTGATTTCAATTTTTATGAAAATCGGATACATAGTTCAATTACACGCACAATCAAAATTATTTTCTTACATTACGGTCAATGGGAAAAAAAGTTTCAGGTGCATTTTAATTAGTTGCACCTTTTCGAATATAATATAATTGATATGCACCTATGAAGTATGAACTGTAATATATATTCTCTGCAATCGATGGCGCAAAGAACATTTGTTTTTGTTTTACAGGGCCACCCAAATATATTCCACTACATAATGGTATACGGGAAAACATCGTTAGGGGCGTGTTTCAATCATATTAAAACTATTTCATCTATTATGAAATTGATATACGTTGCTGAAGTTTAACACAAGTTCCTTCCAGCATAATAGAAAACCGATAGTATTTACTGGAACGCACAAAAAATTTCGTCCACTTTACTGCGTCCAAAGTGCTGTATACTATAACAGAAAGATCTGAATATTTTTAAAAATTCGATATATTACAAACGCCCTTGATTTGCTATGTTTCACATGCAATTTCCAACTTGATAAATTTGTGGCAATACAGTGCCACCGCAATTTTCTGTTTATTAAGATGTCCGCAAATGCTATATCTCAGTTACGAGTAGATAATTTAAATTTTGTAGTAGAAGAATAATTTACATGGAAGGAAATTTTGTGACAGCCACAATGCAGTGGTTTTTGAACTAAGAACTTGAAAAATCTAATCCTTAAAAACATGGCGTCGTGATGCTAAAAAGTTTTTCCGATAATCTTTGTGTTAACTTTTTGTAATAAATAGGAAAACACATACCATATTTTGTATTTTTAGAGCTTAATCGTTCTAAACATGTGTAATACTTACAAAATAGTATTTTAAAAATATTTTTTAATGTAAAAATCCAACTTTTTCCCCAATAATTTGTCATAAACATTTTATAATTTTTTAACAAAGTTTATGTCCAAATCAATAAAAGCATCTATGTTCCATTACAATGCAAATTCTGTATCTATTTTTTCCCATTTCTTTAGAAACTTTTTTTTATATTGCTTTTTTTCTTTTACATTCATATTACAAATTTAGCAATATGCATAAAATATTTTAATAATTTATCACGATGAAAATGGAATTTTTTTTATTACTGACGTTTTATTATAAAAATCTGTTCTAAAATATTTATTTCCATAGATTTGTGATCACTATCTTTTCACATAAAATTTTGCCCGTGTTAAATATGGTAAAAATTTCTACATATTGTCAGTAAGATATATTGTTATTATTTATTTGATATTTTTTATTAATTGTAGATGTTAAATAGCAGTATTATATAATGGTTATACATATATATATATATATATATATATATATATATATATATATATATATAATGTTGCGGCCAATACCCGGAGCCTGGCCAATTATAGAACTGGCCGGCCAATTATAGAACTGGCCGGCCAATACCCGAACTGGCCAAGCTTCTTGGCCAAAATCCGAAATACATGAAATGAATAACGTATTTCGGGTTTTGGCCGGCCAATTCGCGAACTGACCGGGAAGCCTTGGCCAACACCCGAACTATAATGCATAGGCACCAATTTTTTTTTTTTTTTTTTTTTTTTTTTTTTTTTTTTTTTGTAATTAAGATAATGTAACCTTAAAATGCACAGTTAAAAAGATTCCCATTGATTATATTGAAACGAAATATTTTTGTGTACCCAACTAAATTAACCAAAAATAGTACACAATTCCATTTTAATATCGAAATTAATTGATAAACCAAATAAGATGACAATTACAAGTTAACCGGAACCTTTACTCGAGTTAGAGCACGGATAGGCTGACGGATAGATTATTTGAATTCATAGACACTTTCAACTAAGTTAGAAAGGATTAAGCCGAGTACCTATATCTATTTCACGAATTGGCCAATCGCATCTGGCCAGTTCGCGAATTGGCCAATTGCATCTGCCAGTTCTCGAATTGGCCGGCCAGTTCTCGAATTGGACTCGACTGGCCAATTCTAGAATTGGCCAGTCATTTTTTAACGTTGATGGCCAATTCGGGAATTGGCCGGCCAGTTCTAGAATTGGTCAATTTCGGGTTTTGGCCGCAACATATATATATACGCACTACAATAAATTCATATAATTTAATGTTACAACTACAATGAGAACGCTTGCATTTTTTTCTTCTACTGTTAAAATTACAACAATATGTGACGCCTAAACAAAGAATCTTCTCTGTAAAAATGGGAGTACATTTTTTGTCATTCTTTTTATAAATAAAATAAGTAAAGGAAAATTCAAAGAATTTCAGATAAAATCCTCAATAACACCTGGTAAATTTTATCTACTTTATTTCTACGAATTTTTGCCTAGAATAGCAAACTTTAAAGCAAATTAATTATGTCTCTTGAAAAATTTATTTATGTAGACATACCTTTAACAAAAAGGAAACTAATTCATTGAATTTTTATTATTACATCAAAATACTTAAGACTTTTTATATTGCATTATTTTTCTTGAAAATAAATCTTGATAATAGGGATAAAAGCGAATATTTATACAAAAGATACTTATTTCATACTGGAATTCATTTTGTGTATACTTTTATGTATTAAATATATGTATATTTTTTCTATAAAATACAAAAATGTATACAAAATAATGGCGAAGAAATTTCAGGGGTTCTGTGATAAAATTGGATAATTATGTGTTACGAAAATTTTATTTTGTGCAAAACGTTTCTCAATTTTTATTATTATATTTACTTTAGATTTTTCATATTGCATCCTGTTACTTGAAAAGCAAATGTAAAATCGGAATAAAGGCAAATATTTATGCAAAAATACTTATTTCATACCGGATTGCAATACATACTTTAAAAAAAAAAAATAAAATACAAATTTGATACAAAGTAATGACGATGAAATTTCTTGGTTTCTATTGTTAAATTTGATGATTTTGTGTTACAAAAAGTTTTTTTCAAAATGTTTCTAAATTCGTGTAATAATAACAAATAATGTCTTAATAACCGTGGAAACATTTTTTAACATATTATAAAGCTCAACACAGTAATTGATTAAAATTCACTAGCTTTAAATACTAGATGGGGAACAATAAATTATTTTTAAATATTGTGTTCAAAAATGTGAAGAAAGTTACTATTGAAATTTTATGCTTTCTCAATTTTATTTCCTTATAGTGATCTTAGCAAAATAATGGAATTTGATATAAAATTTTCTTTCATTCTTTGAATTCCCCTCCCCCCCCCCTATAATACAATCAACCAGCAGAAACATTAAACCTCTTCTCATAGAAATCTCATATGATGCTTACAATTTATATAATAACAAGTAAAAACAGGAACTCTGCTTTTTCAGTATTTAGTGTCAGACCTGATTAAAAAAAGAATACATATGAATATAGATGTCGATATTACAAAACATATTTCAGTTTTAAGACATAAAACACAGGCTTTTGTTTTATTTTTAAAAAAATGACGTCCTTCATCCTTTGAAGAATTCCACATTATCGAACCAGTTTATAAAGAACTTCTACGGAAAAGTGTGCATGTGTTGTTACTATCGCTGAGTAATACACAAATCCAGCAAAAACTGATGTCGTCATACAAAAAACTCGACACAAAAAATCTGCTATCTAAGAATTTTTGTGCCTTCATTTGTTTGCAACATTAATAAGAATATTTAAAATTAAATATAGTGTTTTATTAGAAATTATTGATTTATACATTTTCAAAACACCGCATGTTTTAATTAAATATTTTTTTTCAGTTTTTAGTATGAGAAAATGGCAACGAAAAGATATAATTACTGTTTTCCAACTACTTTTCCGTTACTTTCCACACAAGTAGAATTTGCTAAAATTAAAGAAATAGCGCTAAAAACTATAAAAATATTAATATCTCAAAAATAAATTCAGATATAATTTTCAAACAAATTTCATTTGTAACGTACTTCCACCCCCCCCCCTCCATTATGACGGTATGTATAGACAATTTGATATATTTAGAAGATTAAAAAATTCCAAAATAGATTATCAGTATTTAACAGTACAGCAATATATCTGCTTTATTTTACGACTGGCTTATTTAAATGAACGTTATTTGAGGGAACACTTTATTTGCTGGTCGAAAGAAATAGCATATGGCAGGGGGGAGGGGGGCTAAAAACGTTTAAAAAGCTGTTTTCGAGTAAATTTTATTTTGAGGGACTAATAGAAATATTTAAATTATTTGTATGTGAAGCATGGGAAGCCAAAGAAATCGTCATAGCACAATTAAGATTTTTTTTAAAGAGGGTTTTTTAGTTCTACGGCACAAGATTCATGGCTAACGAAATAAAACACAGAAGTAGAACGTAGTGGCTTAATCGAAAAATAAATACATTGTAATCTTCAAATTTTATTTTCTTATGCAGTCATATGAACAAAGAAATGCTCTTAAATTTCTGGCGGAATAAATGCAATTGAAATAATTAAACGTCCCATTCAATAGAGCCACCTTTCTCCATGGTACTTCGACGACTCCCTCTAAACACTGACTAGCCACCTTCATCTCAAAACTTACTGGCGAAAGAAAAATCACTCTCTATAACATTAGATAATTTCAAACCCGATTTCTTCATGTAAACAAAAACCATCTCGTGTCGATATCAAAGCAGCAGAATCGAATGTCTCCTGCAAACACTAATTTTATTAAAAGACTAGTATATAACCCAGTCAAAAATGACGGAATTTTCACTTGCATTTCATCTTTTTAATACTTCATACAAACAAACAGAATGCAGATTTTATTTTTGAAGAGTTTGTATTGTAAAAAAGCACATTTTAAAAATAGCAATAAATTTCTACAAATAGATATGATTTTTTTTTTACTTGATATTTAGTTTTTGAACAAATATTAATTTCAAAACAAAGAACAGTATTTATTACAATAAAAATGATAATTGGCAAAATAAAACTCAATTTCTGAAGGTTTCACAAAACATTTAAATTAAATAATGAAGTTTTTAAAATACATTCTTTATTATGATTCGGCAGCGATGTTAGTTGTGAGTATATGATAGATTATTAGTTCGATGCTTTTAGGCATCGATTATGAAGCTTTGAGTTTTCTTTTTAAATTTAGATTTGGTGCCATCTATACGCAATTAATATACACAAAACTTAAAAAAAAATCTTAGTTTCTTATAGAAAATACTGCTATTTTCTACAGTAGGAGGCATTAATTTAAATCAAAATCAATTTTTAAAAACTTCAGCTTGCAACTTTAAAAATTCAATCCGTAAGTTATGAAAACCAAAATTATTATTATTGTTTCTTTTGTAAAATTTTAAATTAAATCTACCATTTTTTAAAGCTTAAATTATATCCATTCGAAATTTGCTTACATTGTAAACGAAATTTGTATTTTTTATCAAATGCCATTTAAATGTAAGGAATATATAATATCATAAACTAAATAAAAATAATCAAATTTTAATTTAAGAGCAATTTTGATTTATTTGCATGCATTGCATCAAAGCAGATAAAGTTTTAATTTAAGACCATGTGAAAAAATAATTTTCAGTTATACTAATGCAGTCATGATGATATCTTATATATCCATAACAACTTGAAGGAAAAAAGAGCTTATTTATTTAAATAGAAAACAAAATTAAAAAAAAATTAACCGGATAAATGCTTGTATTTAAAAATAATAATAATAAAACTAAATTTAAATTCATCTAAAACTAAATTTATCTTTTACAATATATTCCCAAAAAGGCTTCTAAAATAGCTCATAGATGGCAGCACTAAAGTTGTGAGAGACAGTGCTAGAGAGATAAATAAAATACGATGACGATTGTATTCAGATAGTAAAAAACTTTTCCATTTCCACTGTTATCTTTATGTATTATAATTGGATTTGATATACATATTTTATATGAAAATATGCTGAAAAAACATTATTTCAAGTGGGAGAAATTTTAAAAGCATCATTTTAGCATCTGTTTTCAATTAAGCCTAACGTGGCGTCTAGCAACGGTTGAATCCAGATAGGAGTGGCACAACCTGGAACCGTTCTACACATTTCTTCGGACGCATTTTAATATAAGTAGATTATTATTTAGCTTAAGGAAGTATTGAAATTCGAATGAATTACACAAACGATAATTTCATTAAAAAAGGAAAAAAAGAAATGAATTTATTGATACGTAATAAATATAAAATGTGAAGAAATAAAAGAATGATGTTTTGAATAAGTATGTTTTTTTCGGAATAAATTTAGTAAGACTCTTGAAATGGGGTTCAAATTAAACAATTAAATAAATAAAAAGAATATTGCCCAGTAAAACTGATGGCATTGAGCTCACAGGCTACGCATACTAGTTGCACATTACAGACTTATATTTTCAAGGATTAATTCCGTTAGAAAAAAATATTAAGGAGGGGGGATCAGCTCCCCCCTTTCCCCTTTTTATACGTAATCATTGAAATCTCTAAACTGATCAGGGATGTGCTTTATCATATAAAAAATCCATATCCAAAATTTAGAGTGAATCGGAAAATTCTTAATAAAAACCCATTTATATAATTTAAGAAGAGTTACCCTTCTCTTTTATGTACTTAACCATTAAACTTCCAAAACTATTCAGAGATTTGAACGAAGTCTGACAAGTCTGCATGAAAATCCCATTTATATAAATTAAGGGGAGGGGCATTAGAACCCCCATTTCCCCTGTTTATATTTATCCAATGAACACTTAATACCAATCACGGAAGCGCTTCATCAGAATGATGTTATGTGTAAATTTTGAAAAAAAAAAAAAAAAAACTGATGGATGGGCTTTTCTACATGAAAAACCCATTCGTATCAATTAAGGAGAGGGGCATGAGCCACCCGTTTCTTCCTCTTATACATATCGAATGAACTCCAAAAACTAATCAGGGAAGCACCTTATCAGGATATACCTATATACAAAATTTCAAGTGGATGGGATATTTTTATCATGAATTATCGCGTTACGTACGAACGTACGTATATACATACAGAACGGGCGGGCACATAAGCTCTCGGGCTATGCTAGCCTGTGAGCTAAAAATGAGTTTTATTAGGACTTTTAAGATATAAAGTTTATTTAAGAACACTTTTGATTTAGAGCCATTTTTTTTAGATTTACACATATCGGAATAAATTTTTTTTAAGGCGAATTAAGAATTTATATCGTTCATGTAAAGATTAATAGATTAGATCTAATAAGAGGATTTTAATTTCAAAAGCCGCAATAAATACGGAATATTGTTAAAAGGAAATTAATGTAGTATAACGTTAATTTTGTCGGAAAAAAATTAAATTTTATAATACGTATAGTTACGTGTTTTTGAATATCATATAATTATAATAAATAATTTATTATTTTTTGTTAAATGTGGTAGTAATAGTAAAGCCTATTGGTATGAATTCATAGTGACCTCATATACTCGTACATCCAGTCTTTCAGATCAACAGAAGGAAAGACATAACATATGAAACAATGTAACAGTTTCATCTGATTTTATATTAGAAATGCAATGCCAATTATTGTTTTTTTTCCTTTTACTATTAAAATTAAATTCATATGGGATGACTATAAAAGGAAACTTTTCTATAAAAATGATAATTTTAGCTCTACACTTTTTATAAAGTAAATAATTCGAAGAATTTCAAATAAAATCCAAAGGGATTTCATAACACTTTGTAGATTTTATCTTCTTTACTTTAAATCTTTCCTTAAACATAGCATGCTTCGGAACATCATTACTGGCATCTGTTGAAAAATGCATTTATGCAAGCATGGATTTTATGGAAAGGGAACTAAGTCATTGTCTGAATTTTCTTATGTCAAAATACGCTTGATTTCTCTTTTACGTTGCATCTTTTTAACAGAAAAGTAAATATGATAACGGGTGTATGAAAGCGAATATTTATGCAGAAAATTTGCATTTGATACTGGAATGTAACATGTAATGTAGACTCATTTTTGTGTAAAGTACAAAGCAGTTTATCAAATAATAATGATGAAATGTCAATAATTACATTGTCAAATTGGTTTCTTTTGCACTACAAATTTCTGCTCTGTTTCCTCCTTAACCCTTTGAGCTCTGATGGTAGAATTTTCTACCACATAATTTTAATTCTGAAATGTCACAACGACACCAGAAAATTCAACCAAATTTATTTGAAAAAGGTTTAATGCAGTTTTTCGTGTATATCGTTAACAGTTTTTTTTTTTAAATACTGGTGCCAATGTGACATTTGGAATTTTGAAGAAATTTACCCACCAGAGCTCAAAGGGTTAATAACAAAATGTAAGGTCTTGAGGTAAAAACGTCAGGTTAAGGTTATACCACTTTTTGTGGCTTCATTTAAAATTTAGTTTTTTAAACAATTATAGGAATTTCTACAGCCACTTATTGACTATGATACAAAATAAATACTATCATACAAATAAATAAATAAATAATAACAGATATGTATTCATAAGATGTATAAACGTGATATCTTGTACATGATATACGTGTACATGATATACGTGTACATGATATCTTGTAGTGTTTTAGGTGGGTAATAACAACTACAATTAAAACTATAAAGTAAGATGGAATAATGGTATGTAAATGATCCAATTCTAAAGATACAAACTCTAAAGCTTTATAAATTGACAAATTTCTCTTGATTAGCATTAATTGCGATACCAGGATGCAATAATAATCATTTCATGTTTTATTCTTTTGACATGAAAAATTTAGCAGCACTTATGATACAGGAATTTGTGTTTATCTTTTTTGTTTTTCAAGAATGACAAAATGCTCTCTCACACATAAAATAAAAATAAAATCTCTTCGAATGTAGTTCCAGTATTAGAAAGAATCAATTGGTGTAATAACGCCCGCGGATGGCGTTATTAATCCGGTTTATTTATCGCGCAGTATATTCCCTCATAGCATGCATGGTCAAAGTGATGTCACAATGACGTCACATTGAGTCATTTTGGTCACATAACATCTGTGACCAAAATGCCACCACTCAGTGATGTCACATTCTGACTAAGATGTAACTTTATTAAAAATTTTTGAAAATTATAAATATCCTTCAAAACATGTTATTTACTTTAAAAAACATGTTTCTTGAAATTTAAATATCGTTGCTTTTGTCACAGTTTCGTCACAATGTTAATGTCAAATTAGTCATAAATGACACGTTTTTCACAAATTTGTCACAGTGTGACCACTTTGTGAAACGTCACAAACGAGCTCTAAAACGGCCATAACGACTTCACATTTTAGTCACTGTGACTTTACATCGACAATCGATGGTCACAAAGTCACAAAGTGACTTCATAATAACGTCGCAGTGACGTCACCATGCCTTACGGTTTTTAAATTGCAAGCTACTTCGCAAACTCATCCAAAATCTTCCACAACATTTTGAAAGTATAGGAAATACATTACAAATGTTTTCAATAAACAAAATATTTCCTAATAAAAATATAGTCTTCAGATCACAGAACCTAGATCGCAAATTTTAGATCGGGAGTTGACTTGTACGTGTTTTTCCCAGTGATAAGATTTGCAGATGGAACAAATTAACTTTTAGAAATTGTTTATTATTCAGGTGATTTAAAGCCCTTCTACGCAGAACCGGTAAGTGCCATTTCCAGTTTCCTTCATAAATGTTCACTTGGCATTATTATCCAATTTGGCTTTATTACGCCAAGATACCGTATAATTAATAAACATGTGACTATCTGCTTAATTAACGTTAAAGCTTGTCATATTAATGCTATACTAGCAATTAAATTTTATCGACATTAAATATTAAACACAGAACAATAAACCATTTTCATTATTTAAAAAAAAGAATGAATTAACTTGTTCAAGTGTTATGCATTCTTAATTTTTTCAATAATATGATTTTTACAAGTTGGGGAACATGATATTTTTTATCGCCTGTTTCATTTGTATTTCTGTTTTCATTATGACTATGGTTCTTATCAGATTAGGACCGAAACATGATAATATTATTTGTTTTTAAGTTTTTTTGTCACATCTCTCAAGTAATATAAATTGTTTATTAATATGATAATATAATTTTCATCCATTCGTTGTGTCATAATAAAATCAATAAACAAAATTTAAACTTTAATCTTTTTTCGCAACATAATGTAACATTTTTCTAATAAAACAATAAAACAGTATTTTAAAATCTGTTTTCGAATAAATCCTGTTTTCAGTGACATCTCGAAAATGTTCATTTCCCATATATTTTTGCACAATTTTGAATAGAAATTTCAATTATAAAAAAATATTTATTCATTTCTCTTTTTAAAAAATACATGAACAATAGGTATAATATAACTTGTTTATGTGAGTTCATAGTGATTTCATGTACTTTCACAAATGTCATAGTCACCATGTAATTGAAATATGAATTCTAGTTTACATCACTTGGTAATTTTCATGTGGTCAGTATCTCCTGCCTTTAAAATAAAATCTCCAATAACCATTTTTGATCATTCAAAATTTATAAATATATACAGGACAGTTGCACTGTACAGGTTGCACTATAAAATGTAGTTGCCCTATAAAATTTAAGTAATAATAACACATTGATCAGTGGTGCACAAAACAGGAATTTTAATATACATTTGTACAATTAAAATAAAATAAAACTTTCAACGTTTCGCGCCGTCTTCTCCGGGCGTCTTCAGGAAAATATGATAATGGAAGGACTACGTTTTCATCTTGATCGAGAGATAATATTTCTACTTATAGTAAAAATATTATCTCTATAGTAGAGTAGAAATATTATCTCTCGATCAAGATGCAAACGTAGTCCTTCCATTAGCATATTTTCCTGAAGACGCCCGCAGAAGACGGCGCGAAACGTTGAAAGTTTTATTTTATTTTAATTGTACAAATGTATATTAAAATTCCTGTTTTGTGCACCACTGAGCAATGTGTTATTATTAGTCATTCAAAATTTTTTAAAGGTATACCATGGTGATAAAAAAGGATTGGAATTTGGTCTTGTGCATTCACATTTTAATAGTTTCTTTCCGGTAATGTAAAAAAAAAAAAAAAAAAAAAAAAAAAAAAACACTAATTTGTTAAATTAATCTAATATTGCTTTAAACATCCTTAATAGTTATTATATATATATATTTAAGGTAATATTTAAATTTAAAAAAAAGGCAAACGAGGCTCATTAATTTTACATGACTACTTTTATGTCCAAAATTTTAGCATTTGGCGTTTTATGTAGAAGATATTAACATTTGTTTCTGTGATTTTATAAGTAATTATTTACTTTTAAACATGATATCTTTAATTTAATATTTTTTATCTGAATTAGTTCTTTTTCCCATTATTGCATTGTTAATTTAAGTTTTTCTAATGACAATAAAGGCAACTTCATATAGACTGCATTTCTAGACACAATGAATAATATAAACTTTATTCGTTTTAATTAAATAATGATTTTAAAAGTTTAATAAAATTATTTTATGAATTATCAAAATAATTATTTTATTATAATTAATTAAAATATATACTTTTATATATCCTGGAACTAATTTAACATCTCTACGATGAAACTATAACTTCTTTTACGCCATTTTCTTTAGTAGAATAAATCCTTAAACCTGTATTTCACAGAAAGGATTCCTAATCTGCATTACAAGAAAGACTTCTAACATGAAAAATTTATTTCCATTTTGTCTTTGTTCTTAATAAATTTGCATTGCAAAGTAATATATTCAGCATTTGTGATACGCATAACTTTTCTTTATAACTTCTTTTACTCCAGTTTGGTGTAAAAGAAGTATTAATTTTAAATATTTTTTATCAAATTATAGAAGTAAGTAAAGAAAGTTTACTTAAATTACAACTACATTTTTATAAAATTACTGAGGTAAAATATTTTAATTATTGAACTTAGTTTTTGTTTCTATAAATTTTATATAAAAAAAAACATAGATTATCTTTTTCGTTAAAGCTATTGAAAGTAAATAATCAATGTAAAAACTTTAAATGAAATTTTTAGAGACGGTATTTTAATTTTAAAAGTGCACATTCTTGAAAATGTTTTAGAGATTATCCATGCATCTGAACACAAATCCTGATATTTTGTAAAATATGTATAAAAATTCATCTTGAAAAATTTGCTCATTTAAAAGTAATTTTATCTAAATGTTTATGCCATCTAACATATATAACACTACTTCAGAACATCGTTAATGCAGTTTTTCCTTTCAGGATCTGCAAAATTTCGTCTTATTTCAAAATATTGAATTCAAGCATGTCGAAATTAATTAAATCAAACATAGTAAAGGTCGTATCTTTTTAAGTAAAAATATGTCTACTAAACATATATTTATTTATTGAATCAAAATGTACACAGTTATAACTTACAGAATAAATTGATACAGTTCTCGTGAATATTTCATTAGTTCAAATGTTCAAAGTTTGATCGGTAATTAGTTATAATGGAACATTAATTACGTTGATTAATAATTTGAGTTTATAAATATTTTAATTGAATCGAATGTTTCTTTATGTAATGATACAATATGTAAAGGTTTTATTTTCTCGAAAAAATAAGACAACTACACGAGCAATGTGAAAAATATTCTTATTGATATTATTTTATACATAGTTATTTTAATTTAAGACTTGTTGCCGAAACGTCAGTGAAGGCTTACTTTGGAGACACCAAATTTTTTGGTTTCTGTCTGTCTGTCAGTCAGTCTGTCAGTCTGTCAGTCAGCGATAGCTAACGCAAAAAACATCCGATTGACTTGAAATTAAGTGGGTATATTAGTGAGGCACTGGGATTAAGCTGTATAGTTTTTGGTTAGATTTGATTCATTTGTTCGTAAAATATAGAATATTTTATTTTGCGCAATAATGCTTTTCTATGGCTAATCCAATGATTTTCAATTTTTTTTTCCTTGAGAGAAAATGACACATTTCATTAATGGAATTCATTGATAAATGGACACTGAAATTTACCCGTTAAATTATTCCTATTGTTTTGAAATTTTTTCTACACATTTGTCAGATTTTTTAAATTATTACTGTAAATTTTGGAGATTTTTTTTAAATGTGTTCCATTAATATAAACTAATTTGTTTTAGAGATTTACTTATTTAAAATGTATTTATTTCATTTTCTTTATTTTCTCTTAATGGTTGCTAAGCAACCATTCATTCTAATCTTTATTATATTTTAATGCTATAAATTTGAAAGCAAATACGAAAATTTAAATGAAGTCACCGTCAAAACTGATGAATTAATGTCTTTGTATCTTTGCGGATAAATATAACATAGCCCAGAAAAGAATATAGGCTATGTTTTATTAATTTTATTCAAATATTTTCCTTAATAATTCAAAATTTCCTTCTTTTCCATACAGAATCAAGAGCGATTTTTTAGATAAAATTTAACCAATTTCCTTTATCGTTGCCAAAAAAAAAAAAAAAAAAAAAAAAAAAATCTGGAATAATTTTTTAACGGCAATAAGTTTCAATTGAGCAATTTCCATTCGAAAAATTAAACTAAGAAAAAATTAAATATGACGTCAGAATTAAAATAAAAATAAAAATAGTACTTTGTTAAATATTAAACACGGAAATTCGTTTCGTTAATAAGAATTTTCCTGGCAAAAATGGGGGCATAATTAGAAGTAAAAGAAATAAAAAATAACTATATTTTTAACAAATATTTCAATTGATAAAATTTGACGTCATAATTGAAATAAAACAGGTATTTTATAGTTGTCGTTAAAAATACAAGAAACATGGACAGCAATAACTCATGAATAATGACGTCATTGCCAAAACTCCGGCGAAGGCTTATTTTGGCGACGCAAAATTTTCTTTTTCCATCTCTCAGACTGTTCTTCTGTCTATCTGTCAGTCCCCGATAACTGCCACAAAATGCAATCAAAATTTCTTTTTTCATAAACAAAATTGTCAAACCCTAGATTACTGAGTTTACACTTTCAAAAGTTCCTGATACATCAGATTTAGGTGTTTTCGGTGGACAGGTATCTAGAAGTATGAGGATAATGAAAAATACTTATTAAAACTGTCACTTATCCTTATAAATCAAAATGTAGAAAGAAATACAAGATATACGATAACCATTAGCAGATTGATAGAAAGTTAGAAATTTAAATTTAATGAGACTACGGGGGGTTCAGGGGGGCGGAGCCCCCCCCTTAAGAAATCTACTGTGGTATAATAAAAAACAAAAATTATAGATCATAAATTTTTCAGAATATCCTAAAATAACTAAATCTTTAATTTAACGGCTTTTGATGGCTTCAAATTTCTTACTTTTATTTTATTCTTATAAATAATTACATAATTCGAGAATTTTAAATTACAGTTTCCAGGAAGTTGAACATTACGCTAAGTGTGTTAAAAAAAAAAAAAAAAAAAAAAAAAAAAAAAAAAAAAAAAAAAAAAAAAAAAAAGTGAAAAGCTGACGTTGAGGCTCTTGATCTGCAGATTTACTAGTTAAATTGAGTTTCTCCCATGTTCTACAATTTTGTTAATCATATTCATACTATATACTGGATAATGTTTTAATAAAGAATGTAATTTATTTTTACATTTATATAGATTTTATGTAGCTTGATTTTTTCAGTCTTTTTTTTAATCAGGATTTTTTTCCCTCCCTCTCTCCTTTCTATATTCCCTATTTCTCTTTTTTCTTTTTTCTCCCCCTGTCCCAATCCTTTATCTCTTACTTCTCTCTCTGTCTGACGGTCTTACCCTCTCTCTGTATGGTTTATTATTTAATTAACGTTAATAACAATAAAATAAAATAGAATTCGTATGGGTTATCAAGGGAAATATTTTCTTTGAAATTTTAGAAATAAAAATTTTAGTGCATATAGATAGATATCATAAAGAAGTATCAGCTTTTTCGTGAGAAAACAACTTTTGTACCTAGTAATGTTTATGTGTTGATTTAATTAATCGCTTTAATTTGTGTTAATTTATTTAATAGCAGAAAAAAAAACAATTATTTACATTAAAAATTTTTAGTACATATTTATTTCGCTATATCGAGAGGATGGATGGTGGCAACTGAAGTTCTTTTCGCTATATAGGAATCTCGCCATGCAGGAACCGGACAAAACAGTCGCACAGATACTAGCAGTTTTGTTTGCATTACTGAAGCAGGAGACCACATTTTTCTAGTTCTGAACACATTTTATTGTTTCTTTTTTTCGCATTTTTGATTTTAGACAAATGAATATAATTTCTTGAGTATTTCTATATAATAAAATACAGTGAAATAAAATACAGTGAAATAAAATACAGTGTTAAACTTATCAATCCTACCAGTCCTCAATAAGATGGAGGCACACTATGCTTATAAATACAAGAATTGCGAATTACTAATTTATAATGCATTTGTTTTCGAGAACCAGGCCTCTACAAAAATACGGCTCATTTAATTGTTACAGTTTGATCTAATGAATGAAGCTGCATCGATAACCATTGAGTATTCGCTTCTCATTTAACTATAATTTTCTTTTCTTTTTTTTGGTAACTTGCTGTGATGTTTTCTATTTGTTGTTGTTTTTTTAATCTGATGTATATGTTGAAATAACTTATGAGGGATTTTAAAGGAATCCGAAACGTGAAATTGTTTTAATTCTTTTTTGTTTTTTGTTTAATTATTTGTACTGTCTATGATTTTAGTGAATTTTAATTAAAATTTGTACAGAATAGTTTATATCTTAGATTTGGAAAAAAACATTTTAAGCTTTTATTTTATAATATATTACAATACATTAATATTTGATTGTATAATTCATATATCGTGCATAAAATATTTTTCGTGCTGTTCGTAAGTAATTTAACACAATATAGTATATGTAAAACTCTATCAGAGTATTTAAGCAATAGCAAATTTGATATCTTCTGAACACCAGGAAGTACTTTCTATAATGCGTGTAACCTAGTTGGATCCATTGGCTTTTTTTGTAACACCATTAAAATGTTCTTGAATTTTTTTTTCCATTGACCGTAATGTAACGGAACACTTTTGATTGTCCCTGTAATAAATGAGTGCTTGTATGCTTTATTCTAAAATTTCATAAATAGAGAACCTATTTAAAAATTAATCTAGTCATTTTTATCAGATTTCTCTTGTGTTTGGAGAGTAAATCGACTGACATTATTATTCGTTTTGCAAGTTGAACTTTTATTTTCTATTTGTACTGAATATTTTAATACAAAAATAAATCCGAAATATTTCTGAAATAAGTTAACTATTTAATTTTTTTTCAAAAATAAATAAATAAAATAAATAAATAAATAAGTAAATATAAAAATGCACGCCAAATGTAACAAATGACGCGCATTCGTACTATAAGAAATTTTATAAAATATTCAGATCTTGGCTTCATAGTATGCAGTATTTCGGATACAGTATAGTGGCTGAAATCTTTTTTATGTCCATGTCAATACTATCTACTTTTTATTATACAGAAAGTAACTTATAGTAAATCTCAATGACGTAAATCAATTTCATAAAATGTTAAATTGTTTAACACAATTAAAATGTGCCCCAAGCATTGTCCACCCTAAACCATTATGTAATAAAATAATTTTGTGTGGCTCTGTAAACGAATAACAAACTTTTTTTTACTACAGATTGTATTGAATGTGTATTATAGATATACTTCAGAGATGCATATCATTTTTATTATGTTTGAAAGATTGTAACACCATTAAAATGTTCTTGAAGCTTTTTTTTTCCATTGACCGTAATGTAACGGAAAACTTTTTATTGTCTCTGTAATTGAACTATACATCCAATTTTCATAAAATTCGAAATGACTCGAAATTTTTGTAATAATTATTATATTATCCACACGATTGGATTGGGCAGTTTTTGCGTTGCTATATGCGGACAGACGGGCAGACGGATTGATTGACAACTAAAGGTGCTACGTAATTTTAATCGCACCTAAAAAGGAATAGCATAAAATTGAAAAATGTTTGGGACTTGTTATGGTAAATAATAATGCAAATAAGGAGATCTAGGGATTATAGAAATTAACTGATTAACAGTTCTAGGTTATATGATATAGTTACAATATTTACAATTTAAAATTAAGGGGGATTTGGGCTCTTCTTGTACATAGGCCGGTGCATTCGGCTATCAATTTACAGAGCTCTTTATCGGGACATCTTTCTTTCATCAAAGTCAATGCCATACTCTTATTATTTCAGAATGTTCCCAGGCAAATTCGAATAGAAGTTATAGTCAGCGAATACTTCTGTTTGGGTTAGGTCCCACGCCATTATATTTTTATGGGAAACTGCCGATAAGTTCTTGTTACTATGCCTGAGTGTTTTGAAAACGCAAAACCACAACTCACGTTAATATTCGTATACTTTTAATTATTATCTGCGGCACATTTTCTGGATATAAAACCTGTAATAAACCTGGGCCAGCTCATGGGTGTGAATTTACTGACTACCACTTTTTATCTAATTAGCCTGGTAACAGTAAAAAGTCAAACAGAATCATTTTCAGTTGCGATATGGGTAAGACGTCTTTGTCGAGCTCTGGGAAATATAGCCGAATGTTTCCGCGTATGTAAAAAAAATGGCCCCGAACCCCCCTTCATTTTAAACTGTAAATATTAATCATTGTATCATATAGTCTAGACCCTAATAGCATGCATGGTCACAGTGACGTCACAGTGACGTCACTGTGAGTCACTTGGTCACATCACATCAGTGACCAAAATGCCACCACTCAGTGACGTCACATTGTGACTGAGATGTGACTTCCTTAAAAATCTTTAGAATTTTATAAATATCCTTCAAAATATGTTATTTACTTTAAAAAAACATGTTTCTGGCAATTTGAATATCGTCGCTTTTGTCCCAGTTTTGTCACAATGTTAAAGTCAAATTAGTCACAAATGACACATTTTTCACAAATTTGTCACATTGTGACCACTTTGTGAAACGTCACAGAGCTCTAAAATGGTCATAACGACTTCACATTTTAGTCACTGTGACTTCACATCGACGTCACGTGACGTCACATCGACAATCGATGGTCACAAAGTCACAATGTGACTTCACAACGACGTTGCAGTGACGTCACCTTGCTTTACGGGGAAGTATTAAATGTTATTTACTACATCGCCTGAATTTCCTTATTTACATTTATGCGCAGTAAAAACTGAACAATAATCGGTAACCAATTTTGCATCACTAAATGTAATAGACAAATAATTTATTTTTGTAATTTTACTTTTTTACATTTTTCTAATTTGATCAAAGTATTATGTTAAATAAATATGAGTCGATACATTTTTTAAAAATAATAATTTAGTGTAAATAGTAAATATTTCATAATAGGTAATGCTAATTTTATGAGAAACACTGTAACGATCATTTTAAATCACTTGTATGTATAACTCTGTCGTTAAAAACAGTTAATACTTTAAAAATATTTTAAATTCTTGAACAAATTCTTAATTTCAATTTTAAATTTTTTGCTGCATTATTAAAATACAGTCTGATTGTTTAATAATATACACTGTAAAAAAAAAAAAAAAAAACGTTAAATTTGTGCGTAAAAATTGCAGTAAAATTGGATGTATTTTTTTATATCTAATTTTATTAAATTTTATTATATCTAATTTTACTGCAATTTTTACGACAAAAACTGTTAAACATTGCTACCAGCAATTTTTGCAATAAATGTAACTTTTTTTTTAATACAGTGTATTGTAATATATTTTCTATAGCTCCGACGCCACAATTTGTGTATTGTGGAATTTCATGAAGTATTATTTATACTGCGCAACATTAAGAACTATTAAATTATATTAAAGGGTGGAAAAACACAAAATATCTATAAAACTATTAACAAATATATAGTATTTCTTTCTATCCAATAATAATTTTAATAAATGCATTATGCATTGTGCAATTTAATAATAATATATCATAAAGATATACTTTGAAATCTTATCTCTATGTAAATATCTATTATTTTTTTATCGCTTATAAAGTATTTTCTTGATATTAAGATATATTTCCTTCATAGAAATTTAGTTTTATTCAACATCGAAATATTTCACTTTCATCAGGCAGCTGAAAAAAAAATATATATATATATATATAGTTTCCTTACAACAAAAAATTTCCAATAAAATCATTTTTTCCCAATCTTGAATTTCGAAATTTATTCCGTGGAATGTTACTGAAGTATTCTCATTTAATATGTTTACAAAACGCTCGATTACGAAAAGTCATTTTCCGTTTTTGCTTAATATGATCTTTTCGAAAGAGAAAAGTTTGAAACTGCTGTTTAAATGGCATGGAAAGTTTATGAAGCATTTTTCCCTCTTTTTAGATGCGTTAGCTTGACAGGTATTAATGTTTCTTCAAGCGTTAAATTAACATTTAATCACTACTTTGAGATAAACAAGAAAAGTAAAAAAAAAAAAAAAAAAGTTAGTTGATTTCTAAATATATAGTTTATTCTATAATAATATGAGTTAATTGAACGAATTTAAGGAAGTAATTAAAAAATAAAGAAAATTCTTTAATACAGTCAATTTTGTACATAATTTCTTTAAAATGCGTTTTCGTTATCAGTTATTAATTTTCTTTAAAACACCACTCAACTCGCTCAAAAAGACCAGGATGATAATGTTAAGTCTATGGAGGCATTATTTTAAAATATCTCGCACAAATTTTAATATTTTTACATTTTTTTTTCTTAAGTCCAAAGGGGACCAAAATCGAAAAAGTAAAAACTAGTCCGGCTGTACCGGGTGGCATTTTTAGAAAGAATCGCGTTTTGAGCACCAGCCTTGGCGAGTTGGCGAAAGCGAGAACGTTCAGCTAGCTGCATCGCCAAACACAAAATAAACTAAGTTGAAATGTATCATAAAACATATGATTAATAGAATTATATTTATTACAAGAGAATCTTTACTACTGTTTTTAATTAACTTCTCAATTTCTTCGAACATAGCGAGTTAAGGAAATATTTTTGAATTGAGGAAAAAAAAAAAAAAAAACTATGTTTAGATGTTTTGTGAAATTTAAAGCATTTTAATCTGAAAAAGCTCTTTGTTTTAAGCTATGTTTTAATAGTAAACAACGGTGAATAACATTTCCTCATATTATAATCTTTGCTTGATAACATTTACGGAAAAAACAAATGAACAATAAGCGCGATCTCTTTGTAGAAGGAAGGGTTGCTATTCGCTAGTTGTTTGACGTCAAAAAACAAGAAAGGGTGCGTGGCAATGCTCCACGCCAATCGTTGTTCTGGCGATAAGGTGCTCAAAGCGTGATTCTTTCTGAAAATGTTACCGGGTGATCCAGAAGTTTCGGGAGTTTTGAAATGTTAATAATTAAGAAATTATGCACAATACAAAGGTCCGGTTTTCAGATATATGCTCAGAGACATGTGGGATTTAAATATATATAGTTAAAATTTTTAGCAACAGGTGGCGCTGCTGTGCAACACCGAATGCACCTATGATATGCGTTATATAGACACATGAGTTCATTGCAATATGTCTTTTCTAGTATATTGATGAGATTTCATTTTAAAGTTGGTAAACTTTTTTTAAAGTAGTTGAAATTGCATTGAAAGGAAATTTTGATACAAAATTTGATAAGTAACTGCTATGTTTAGACATGTTCTCTTTGCATGTCGAGTTGTATTCTTGTCGTACAATATCTGAACTTAAAACGGCAAAAGATTTGATAGCCATTATCAGTGTGAAGGCTATGTTAAACAATGTTTGATAAAAGGGCTCACTGGCAGATCATAATAGAAGGAGGAAATCCCAAACATCTGGTGCACTCCTAAATGAGGTAGAATTCGATGCCAATACTAAGTGGAAATCATCAACTCATGGTAAGTGCAGAACACTTGCAATTTTACGATCGTAAAATTGATCCATAAGAAATCCATAAGAAATTTCAGTTCATCGATGAACTGGAATTTTTTTCTGCTCTGAGGGTGCTGCGCACGTTGTTTTGCATCTGCTCACGGCGGTAATTATAAGCTATGGGCATCATTAATGAAAATTTGTAACCTTTGAACACAAATTCTTTCTTTTTTAGTGAACTTCATCTTATTATTAAAAAATACTATCAATTTTAGAGCCACCTGTTAGTAAAAAGTGTAACTAACATAACATGTTAGTAGTTATAAGTTTGCTTCTTGATCGAGAGATCTGTCGATCAAGAAGCAAACTTAGTCCTTCCATTATCATATTTTCCTGAAGACGGCCGCAGAAGACGGCGCGAAGCGTTGATATTTTTATTTTATTTTAATTATAATAGTTGTTATTAAAATGATTGTTTTGTGCACCATTGAGTAATGCGTTGTATTTTTAATAAATACATTCTTAGTAGTTAAAATTCTGTATGTTTATAATGATGAAACTTACAAATAAATGGTATACTTATTTTGAACTGTACTTTTTAAATCTTTGAAAAATTTAGCTAAGCATTTTTTTTTAAATATTAAATAACTTGAGCATGAAACTTATAAATAGCACATCAGATAATGCATAAAATTAAGAAAAAATTATTAGTAAAGATAGTTGAGACTCTAAGTTTATCTAATTTGCCAAATAATTTATCAGCATTAAATGTAATCTCGCTCATTATGCTTTTTAAATCCTGTAAGATATTTACTCTAACTAGACAATAGACCATTTTTGTTTAAAGACTGCAATTTCAATTGATGAATGTATTACTTTAGAAAAATATGCCTTGTTATGGTATGACAGTACATTGTTAAATATTTACAATAAACTTTACTATCATTCGACAGTTTTTAAAAATAGAGATTGAACGACCACATTATTAAACGTATCTGACTGCATTATTGATCGTAATCTAGTTACACTATTAAGAATGTGTATCATTTGCTGCAGCATCACTCCACTGCTTTTATCGAATAACTCTATTCTGACTAATGAGAATGCTCCATAACACAGTGAAGTGACGTTGCAGCCAATGGTGCACATGCTCAACAGTGTAGATTGAAGTTAAATTGCGTTTATTTAGACGTTTTCTATAACAACAGTCGAATGACTGGACAGTTTGCCACAAAATTTAACATATCGAAACAGCAAAGGGGAGTTTCGCTTATAGGTTGATTTCTGCTAAATGGATTTTGATGGATCTTGTATTGTCAATTGTATAAATTTTCAGGGGAAGCTTTAATATATGAGGTATCTTTTTTTGTTGCTCACTTACCATATTTATAGGAGAATATTCTACAATCAGAAATTATATTAACCTGATTATGAAAGATTAGCTTTTTAAAATAATCTGCAAAGTGGATTTCGGGAAAACTTGCACTGTCAGATAGAACATATTTCAGGGAAGGTTTCAGTATATAACATATTGTTCTATATTTTTTAGTTATATAACTATGGGGGAAAGTTTTATAATCGAGTGAGGCTAATTATAAAACATAAACATAAAAAAATCTGTTTGGTAGATTTTTATGGATCTTACATTTTTAGTTAGTTACTTTTCAAGAAAGATTTTAGTATGTCAAATATCGCTCTAATTTATTTAATTATACAACAACGGTGGAAAGTTCTATAATCAGATGAACCCGATTGTAACGGATCAGCATTAAAAAAAAATCTTTTGGATGGATTTTTACAATGCTCGCACTGCTAATTTTTCAGAAGAGTTTAATGTATTATGTATCCTTTTATCGTTACCTATCAAGTGCTATTTTAACTGATCAACAAAAAGTTTTGGTCTTTAACATGTGTATTTTTGTCTGACTCTTTAACAATTAAAATAGTACGATGGCGTTCGAATAAATATCCACATTGTTTGATGGTGTTATTTATGACAACCGATTATCTGTACGAAGGAGATAGGCACTAGGGAGAGTGCCCTCCATGGGAGGGAACCTAGCCTGTATTTACACAATGCCACATTGTTTGAAAACACAAGATCAAATTCACCAATATAATATTTCGTTTGATTCAAGCCGCAATAAAAATTTATTAACATATTAAGCGAGGTTTGTTAGTTAGTAATGTAAAATAGTAATAGATCTTCAAATTTTTCAAAATTATTTACTTCCAAATATCTGCAAAATTTTTCGTTCTAAATTTTGATTAATTTTGAATAAGTAACGAGGTACTTGTAGAAATCTTTAAATAAGAAAAAACAAATTACGGTACAATTAATAAATTATGGTTGAGTTTTTTTTAAATACATTTCACGTCATCAATAAAAGATGTCAAGTAAGCAGTAATTTACAAAATATGTAATTAAAAAAATAACATTTCTTGTAGAAAATTATTAATGTGTAATGTTTAAAATATTAATTAATTTTGACTCTAGAGATCAAGGTATTAATTTAAATTATTCTCACGTTGCTTCCAAGAAATTACCATGTTTATTTTAAAGTATTTGTTATTTGCTTTTAATTAAGTAGAAATAAAAATGTGTGCGAACACATTCGTATCGCTAGCCTAACATTTGGATGAAATTAGAAAAATGATAACAATAAAAAACAAAAATATTTGTGCTTAGGATTTATTAATCTGAAATTTGTTGCAAATTTATTATACATATTTTTCTATCCATAAAGGTAATTTACTATTATTCTTTATGCATACAACTATCTCTAAATTACATGACTATCTGTAATATTTTACAACCTTGATGCTGATTTTTTTTTAATCCAGTTCTTTGAAGTACAACAAAATTCTTTTTGCTGCCAGAAGCTATTTAATGTTATTTTCAATTTTTTGTGATTTTATTATTATAACTGAGAAACAACTGCGCCTTATTCAAATTATCCACATATTCAATTAATAATGTCTGTTTCTGATGGACATATACTATTTAGAATTACGGCTATACATAATCATTTTACTTATATACTGTATTCATATCACCTTTTGTGTAAATTGGTGTTTAGAGGTAATATTTTTTCTTATCTCAAAATTAACCTGAACTATTGTTAGTTAGAGAGTCCAGTATGAAAGAAATGAGTTGCATCAATAGATTAAAGTTTCTCTGGCCATTCAAAATGCACACCCGAGATAAGATAGATAAAATAATCCCACCAGCTATCTAGAGAGATAAGGGACGTCACAGGACAGTGACAACTTGAGGCGGTGAAGCCCTCCGGTCAGAGTGGTAACTCAGTTTTTTGGGGTACTCTCATGGAAATCGCTGAGAGCGGCTCAGTGTTGAGGGTGGAAGCCAAGGTGTTGGTTGATGTGCCCTGCGTAGAGTTTAGTAGAAAGAGTGTAGGCTGTTGGCGGATATAACCGGTGTAATGCGAGATCCAGAGATGGATCTCCGATCAGTTTTAACTAACTAGTTTGAGAGGGATATGCATGTTTTAATAAGTAATCCAGTATGCAGAAGGTGTTTGCTATATTTAACTTAATGTCGGACTGGATTATCTATATTTGAGTTCTAAATTGTAAATATTGTTTTGTTATACGTAAAAAATATGTAAATAAATTATTAGTTAATTTTAACTGAATGAGTTGGTATTCTTGTTCACACTAAGTGCCCTATATCACTCAATTATATCGGGGGGGGGGGGGGGGAAAGAGGACCATACTAAAACAAAGGAATTTTTTTCAAAGTTGTGGATTAAGAAAGGAAGAGTGTAACAAATAAGTTAGCAATTTTTACTGTCAAGTCTTTAACTTTTTCCTCTTTGGTTTCGGTGTTGGTATTTTATCAGAATTTACATACACTATACTAAACAAGCTAACAATTTTAAAAATTTGGTTCATGTTATGAAACCCCATTCACTCACTCCTCTATCTTTTTGTTACCGTGTCCGTACATAAAAACTGTATAAGTCAAATTTTGTGTACTTACAGCTGAGTACATGTCGCACGACTAATCATAAAATGGAAAATCTTGAAAAAGTCTATTATTTTAATTAAATTATTTTTTCTTTTCAATATCAACTGTTCAATTTTGCGATTTAAATTTTAAAAGAGAACCTTAATTTCAACGTTTTTCATGTTGGCGTCATAGCTTGGGAGTTAAGCTAATTCTCTAGTACATAGGAGGTTATTATATCAAACCCCGATGATGAAAGTTGAAATTTTCATATTAAGATGGATTTAATTAAAAGATATTTCGTATTTTTTTTTTACCAATTTAATGGTTTATATTATTTTTTGTTATCATTATGCTCTTATGAATAATCACTGACATTCGTAATATATATATTTGTTTAATTAAATTTTCTGTCTACCGTATAAACTATTGCGATTTTTCAATGATTCAGCTCTTTAAATTTCGTTTAAACAATTCTTTTCGTCATTAGAAATTTAAAATTTTATTTATATCTGCGCTATTTTTTTTTTTTCGAAATAAAAAAAATGAAAATTTGGATTTTATTTAAATAATTTGATTTAAACAATTTTATTTAAAATATTTGATTAAGATAAATAACTTCCTTTTATAATTATTTTAAAATTAAATTTATTAGTGCTACTATCTATGTCTGAATTTAATAATTATAAATTAACAATTTGGATTTATTAATTAAAGGATAAGTTGTTTTGAAAGAAATATTAAACAAGCCCTCTGTGTAATCTCCGATCACACTTACCCACTTGTTAGGATTTGATAATTATACAGGCATTTCTGAAAATAAGTAACAGACCGTCGTTCCTATGGAACATTCCTATTAGACTTCCATATCGAAAACGTACAGAGGAGCGTCATAATTTCCATTAGCTCTAATAATAACTAAACATACTTTACAATGTTTTGGTTTCAGAATATAAGTAATAAATGTGGAAATCACTCAAAACATTCTATTTAATTATACAAAATGTAATTTAGAAATTAATAATAGTAGCAGAAATTTTAAAAATGCTGTATTAAAGAATGCTAAGTAACAGGTAAAATATATAACATATTGCAGTTTATAAAATCTATGGTATATGAAGTGCAGTGAATGCTATGCATTTTCTCTCAAGGATTAAAATAAACAAAGAAGATGAGAAATGCTAATTTATATTAAATTAATATTTGTTTCTATGACATATTTTTAAAAACGCTATTATTTTTGCTTAAAACTGAAATTTCAGTTAAAAAATTAAATTGAACATTTTAAATCTATGTTTTTAAATTTGAATTGTATGGATTATAAAATATTAGATCGGCGCATAAGCCCAGTGTTACACACATACGCCTATAACTCTTTAATTGAAAATTTTGTAAGAATATAACTGAAAAACTTCATCAGAAAAATAAACGCTTTGGATGCTTATTAAATTTATAAATTTATTGAAATAAATTTATCTATCAATAAATAAATTTAATAATAA
Organism: Maratus speculifer; assembly: GCA_964019185.1. Taxonomy (NCBI): domain Eukaryota; kingdom Metazoa; phylum Arthropoda; class Arachnida; order Araneae; family Salticidae; genus Maratus; species Maratus speculifer. The sequence continues at coordinate 334,085,308 of OZ025292.1, forward strand.
TAATAATAAAAACTATCACTTTTTTCACTTTTTTAGCACTGCATATTTGTTTAATAGCCTAATCTCTAATACTTAAGCGAAATTTCCTCCTTCATTTTAGGATATTTTGACTCTTAAAAATCTATTTCGCTAGGTTTATAAAGATTTCGGAAGTTCTTCGATATTCCGCTTCAAAAGATATTTCTTTCCAAAAATAAGTTTCACCCTTGAGGATATTCAACTGAGTGATTCTTAAAAATGCAAATCAAGAAGCTGGCGTCAAACTTTTGAATCAACATATTTGCTTTACTTCGTGCTCTAGTATTTATTTTATCATAGATTTAGAAATCACTAAAGATATGCGTTGATTCAATTACTAACAATGTTTGTTAATAAATGTGACTTTATTTTAAATAAAACGAATATATAATATTAAATTATGTTGCATAAATTCCAAATATAAGAATCTATCAAACAGCCAATCCTACAAATTATTCTCTATTTCCTTGTCTTGTATATACATCTCTTTGCGTAAATATAGAAGAATTTTTTGATATGTGTCGATTTATTTTCATGAATAAATCAATAGAAAGATATTTCCTTACATGAAAGACGTTTATTTTGTTCAATTATTTTAATTTTAACGTACACAAATACACCAACTTACGTAGTCTCAACTTATGTCATCCTACATTTACATCGCTTGATCTGAAAATAGAGTTCTTAGAGTAAGACGCTTTTCTAACTTTTTTGAAAACTTTTGATTCCATAAGAGAAATTTTTCTTCGACACTCAAGTAATTTTAAAAAAGAAATAAAAATGTCACCAGAAAGAGCTTACCCTGAAGAAAACGAAGTACTAAAAATGAATAAATCGATTTATTTATATCGAATAGAGTATGTTTGGATCCAAAATGAACACATTGCTTCCTCGATTTTGAAACATCATATGTTATCAAATCCAAAGAAATGATAATTTTGGTGTCATGAAAAGTTGCTTACTGATGTAGGTATTACATTATGCACAGTATTTTAAAATAATTTGAAAACAATGTACTTGTCACAAAAATATCCGATTTGGGTATTTTGCTAGTTTTCTTATTAAATAATACATTACATGTTTATTGTTAATAATTTTGGACAAGAAATAAATACCAGTATATTTTAACTTTAATTTGTAAATACTAAAGGGAAATTCATATATATTTATATTTGAACACAATCATGGAATCAAAAATGAGTGCACGTGTTTCTCAGTTTTGAATACATTTGGATTGGAGCTATTTTATGTATGTGAAATATTAACAAATTGGAAATTGCACGTGAACGTAGCAAATGAGGTGCGTTCGTACGATAACGAAGTTTTAAAAATATTCAGATCTTGCTGATATAGTAGAGCGTACTTCGGATACAGTATAGTAGTCAAAATCTTTGTGTTTCTGTAAATATGCAGAAAGTAATTTTTATTACACCTCAGAAACGTATATCTTATTCATAAAATGTGAAATAGTTGAATATAATTATAACACGCCCCAAACAATGTTTCCCCTTATAGCATTATGTAGTGGAATACTTTTGTGTGGCCCTGTAATTTAATAATAAAAATTCTTTGCATCACAGATTGTACAGAATGCATATTTTAATATATATTTCATAGATTCATGCCAATTCTGTTATGTTCGAATGAGTGTAACATCATAAAAATGCATTTGAATCCTTTTTTCCCATTGACCGTAATGTAATGGAATACCTTTGATTGTCCCTGTAAATGATCTATGAATCCGACTTTCATAACATTTGAAATGACTCGATAAAATTACGTAATAATTATATGTTTTGAATTTCAAATGATTAAAATGCATTTGAAAATTTTTTCCCCATTAACCGTAATGTAACGGAATCCTTTTGATGGTCCCTGTAATTGATCTATGCATCCAATTTTCATAACATTTGAAATGACTCGACAAAATTACGCAATAATTATATGTTTTAAATTTCAAACGATTAAAATGCATTTGAAACTTTTTTCCCCATTAACCGTAATGTAACGGAATCCTTTTGATTGTCCCTGTAATTGATCTATCCATCCGATTTTCATAAAATTTGAAATGACTCGACAAAATTATGTTATAATTATGTATTTTAAATTTCAAACGATTCGGTTGGGTAGTTTTTGAGTTGTTATATGCGGACGGACAGACAGACAGACAGACAGACGGACGGACTGAGTGACAACTATAGGTGCTACGTATTTACATAATTACGAACGCACCTAAAAATTGAGTACTTTTACTTAATTTTGAGAACCCATTTTGTTCAGTGCAAAAGACTGACTTTGCTCTTACAAAGAGCTTCTCAAATTAAAAAATAAAATAAATTGGTCTCGAGAGGGGCAGGCAGAAGAACAATAAATTGTAAACAAACAATTTATTGGTTTATTCTAAATTCTTATATTGCAAATGTATTTTTTTTGTTAGTTAAAGGAATGTAACGTAATCAATAAATATAACAGAATAAGTTGATAATATTTTGGAGAAGTTTTATTTATAATTTTTTTGCTTACAAATATGTACTTCAACTTTCGTCGCTAGTCATGGGACGAATTGTTTCCCTGTTAGAAATTTTTCTCAAGCTTGAACCAAATTTTGGTGCTCAGTAACTGCTACCATAAGAGAGTGAAATCTCGTACAAAAAACATTTGGAACTTCCTATTTCAACCTCGTTCCAAATATTGGAACTATGCTTTAACAGGAGTTCTAAATATTGGTTCAAGATTTTACCATCTTACAGTAACAGCTATTGAGAACCAAAATTTGGTTCAAAATAGGACAATATTTTCAACAGTGTATATAACGCACATAAACAATAACAATTGCAAATTTGCAACCGGAAAAATGTTTCCAAGGCAGAATGCGAAACAGAAATCTTGGAACTTGAGAGGAAAAATAAATTGCAGTAAATGGAAGCGAAGGCCTGGGTTGATAGTTTGGCCCCGACTTTCAATTTAAAAGTTCGATTTCACATTAGAAAGTGTGATAGAAAATTTTTTACTTTAGGTAATCAGGAAACATCTGTCATTAAGTAAAGAAAACTAAAACCATACAGATTTTCTGGAGTGAATGTAAAATTTCAGATTCAAAAGATTTAAAAAAGAGGTCGAATCTGGCAACCCAGCCGAAGGTCCCTTTACCTATAAGAGGATACAATGAATGTGTAATTATAAATTAATTAAAGTTCATAAATGTTAATGCACAGAAAAGTAAACATATCCTACTCCCCAATAAAAAAGGCCCATTTCAAGCACCATACAATAGAAAAATTGAAGAGCATAAGAGTTTTCAAAAGTTCATCCGCTGGGTACAAAGATGTAGCAATCTTCAGTGAAAATCTCGAGAATTCAGCTAAAGTTCGAATGAAAGCAGTAGAATTCTTAAGATTTCTAAAGATAACGAATATCTCGACCAATCCAAAAGTATCACCGACATAAGAACAGCCACAAATTACGCGTAAGACATATGTCTAAGGGAGCAGAAACGGAAATTTATTAAAAATACGTTTAATACGTCTGTTTTGTTCAAATTAAATACACCATAACCTAATCTCTTGCTACAACACCATACATCAGTAAGTGTTTCTATTATTATTAATTTTAATATTCATGAAATATAAAAATTATTCGATATTTATAATTATTGAAATACAAACTCTATAATCAACGCAAAAAAATCCATAAAAATGCATTTATTTGTAAATAATTCAGTCTTTTTTTCTAATTAAGAGAAATTATTCTGTGACTTATATGGTTCTCGAAACGAACGATTCAATTATTCACCCAATTAGAAAATTATAACTCGTATGTTTTATTTACCAATTAGAAGAAATTGCGTTAAAATTAATCAAGTGTAATTGCATAATATTTTGCATCAAAATTAAATAAAATTATCTAAATGTGGATACAAATTCTAAAAGTGATATGAGTTCCCTTAATAAGCATAAAAATGCCATTGAGATGTTTGTTCATACAAATATTTTACAAAAAAATATTAAAAAAGAGACTTTAATAAATAAATAAGAAGTTCGCATGTATAAAAAGAAAAATGTGAAAACATATTTATCCATCATTATATTAGTAATTGCATAATTAATTTATAATATTTTTTATACGGTAATAATGATAAATAATCTGGAATTATATATCTATTGTTATTTAATCATATTACTTATAAATATTAAAGTATAAATATATTATTATTACTAAACCAATTGTTTTATTATTTTTGTCCATCAAGATTTTATTTATCACTAGCGGACCCGACAGACTTTGTCCTGGCACCGACAGACGTTGTCCTTCCTGGCACCGACACAGAAAATGAAATAAATGTACTTAAATATAGTAATACGCACGATAAACACTACGCTCTTAATTTAATTTCTTATTACTATTATGTAAGGGAATTCACTCTTCAGTATTTTTTGAAGTCGGTTCAATTTTTGATAGAAAAGTATATTTTTCTCTTTTTTATTAAAAGTTAACGATTTTCTGAAGTCAGTTAATCAAAATTATAATACAGGCTATATTACTCTAAAGAATACACCTTTGACAGGAGCGGGGTTCGAACACGCGATCTCTATCTTCAAGAAGCTGAGCTTAAATCTGGCGCCATAGACCGCTCCGACATTCCGTCCGCACTCCATTCATCGAACTTATTCAACACTTTTAATTAGCGAAAAATCACTAACTATTAGTTTTTGCCTAGGTACTAAAAATGTACTGAATCAATTTCGACGAAATGTGAATCTAAACCGTTCTCGAATCTACTGGAACGCACAGACAAAATTTCATCAAAATCGGTCCAGTCGTTTAGGAGGAGTTCAATTACATACACACGCACAGAAGATTTTTATATATAAAGATAAGCATTGAAAATTTCAGGCTTTTGCGCCGAAGACACCGCCAAATTAGGAAAATGTGAATTATCTCACGAACTACTGGACTTAAACAAATTTGCTTAGTACCGTTCGATTCAGAATGAAAAAATACACTAAAATATGTTATCAGTTGAAAAATAACTACAAAAGCCGACTTTTATGGAATTTTTTTAAAGTTCGTTCTTTTTTCTACTCATCTTAGGGGTGGAATTTTCGAAAATCCATTTTTAGCGGCACTCGATGTTATAATGTTATATATAAGAAGTATTTTTACCCCAATTTTCAAGATTTTTGGTTCGGTAGATTTTTTTGTGCTATGATTAATACGAAATCCTGACTTTCATTAATATATATAGCACTTTTAATTAGCGAAAAATCACTAACTATTAGTTTTTGCCTAGTTACTAAAAAAGTACCGAATCAATTTCGCCGAAGTGTGAATCTAAACCATTCTCGAATCTATTGGAACGCACAGACAAAATTTCCTCAAAATCGGTCCAGTCGTTTAGGAGGAGTTCAATTACATACACACGCACAGAAGATTTTTATATATAAAGATTATACATATACATGACGTCTCGTGATTTAATTCACCGATTTCCTGTTTTTTAATTGTTTTTGAGAAAATATTTGGATCAACAAAGATCTTGAGAACGCCTCAGTTTAAGCGATGAAATAAATGTCGATCTAATTAAGGGTATTTTTATGCTATTTAAGCGTATTTTTAACATTTTTAGCAATTTTTTGCTTAGTCTGGATATAATTACTTATCCAACGTTTCATTGAATTACTTGTGATTTAAACTGTTGAGCTAGATCAGAGATTAGAGCAGATGTAGCAATCAATAAGGTTATTTATGTGAATCGTATATTTACCAGATTTTACACAGTCGCTTTTTACCTCGCGCTTTTTATTACCCCCCCCCCCCAAGAAAAAAAAAGCTGACCGTAATTTTTAGAAACGTTTCCTAATAGAGTTTACAATATACTAATCAGTTCTCTGTACCCGGAAAATCAGTTTTTCGGATTCTAGGCATTTAATATATATATACATATATATATATACAGTCGACTTTCGTTAATTCGAAATCGGATAATTCGAATCTTCGCTTAATTCGAACTAAACATGAAGTCCCGAAATTTTCAATGGCAGAATAACTTTAAATTTTTCAATAATTCGAACTCATTTTCTCTTAACATCGTTTAATTCGAACTAACGAGAATTCCGATTTTTCATTTTTCCTTTCTTTCTTACGGATTTCAGATCATTTGAATAACTTTCCTTCTTTGGTTTTTGTGAAAATTGTTCCGAACGAGTATACATATAATTTCATGCATTTGATATTCACTTTCTAAGTGCCCCGTCTGTCCATCAGTGACACCTCAAATTTTTCATCCTTTGTGTTTGCTTCTAATTTTTTTAATTTATGTATTTATACATTTTAATCTAATATTAAGACGTATTATGTCTGTTATCATCAGAATTTATTTAAAAAACACTGCAACACCAATTCCTTTGTAATAGTACCATATTAAGCATGTTCTCATTTCATACTTTCCATAATTCGAACTTCGGATAATTCGAACATTTCTTGTGGTCCCGACGAGTTCGAATTAACGAGAGTCGACTGTATATATATATATATATATATATATATATGTGTGTATGTGTGTGTGTATATATGATATTCTAATAATGATATTCTGATTTGAGGAAACTAATAATTGCCTTGTTAAAGTTTCTTAGAAATGTACCGAAAATGGATGGCCAATGATAAAAATTTATTTTTTTTTATAAATTCTTCTTACAGAATCTTCGATGATCAGTTTATTGTATATTTTCATTCTCAATTAAAATTAATTTTTGTAGATTAAAAACATCTGCCTTTTTTTACAGTGTGGACATTTTCACTTGGGGTGGGAGTTACAACATATGTGATTTATTGACCAATTAGAATATTTGTGTTAAAATTAATCACGTAGACAATTGACTTAACATAAAAATCTCATATTTCTTGTCTGTAGAAGAATCTGAAATTTACGTTAAAAAATTCAGTATAATATTTAGAGTACAATGAACGTTGTTGAGGAACAATTTTAAAATACGGCGAAACAATATCAAGAAAATATTTCGGTGGTATAAGTGGCAAAAAGTGGCTTAAAGTGGTATAAGTGGCAAAATTGGAAAAATTGAACTAACTGAAAAAATGACCTAGAAATATGCTTTTTTTTCTTTTTAAGGTAAAGAAATATAAATGGTTTTTTAATTATTTTCTGCGTTCTAGAGATAAGATACTTTTGCCGAATAATAACCAATATTGATTAATTATAAATTTAAAGAAAATTGTATTCTACTTTATCCACAGTCAGTGAAATACGATTTCAAAGACCATAATGAAACAAGCGGCAGTTTACTATTTTAATCTAGTTAATTAATTTTGATGTTTACATTTAACGTCAATTATTTTTTTATTTACTCCAAATTGAATTTTTGTAACATGCATCTGTTGGTTTCTGATGTCATAATATATAATTTATAATTATTTGAATATTATTAAAACTTTCGCAATGTTTGAAAAAGAAAAAAAGAAATAATGTTAGCTATTTCTTATTTCCTTTTTATTCAATTCTGAATTTACAGTAATTGTTAAAGTAAAAATATCCAATTTGTTTCAAAAAAATGCATGGATTTTTTTAGATTTTTGTCATAATTAAAAATGCTGAAAAAAAAGAAAACATTTTTCTTATACATGCCAAATATTTGCTTATCATGAAGTCAATGAAAGGTTAATTTATTACAGTTTTCATAAAAAATTCCTGTTCCGAGGCTTGAGTTGTTTTTCAAATGGTTATGGGAAGCAATAACGTCTATAAATCACTTGTAATGTCAATAACTAATGATAAATGAATGAGAAATTGATGAACCCTGCGATGGAATTTATTTTTGAAAAATCTTTAGAAATGCTTTCAAAAAGGTTCATATATTTCTTTTTCTTGCTCTATTCAATAGTTGTAGAATCAAGATGTTTATCATAAATTACTTTTATTGCATGAAGTAGCAAAAATCTTAGCTCTGTTTGAAGATAGATTATTTCTTCTAACATATAACTATAGAGAGGCTTGGAAATAAATATCAGTGAGATGCTTTTTAACATAATCGATTTTACTTCCGATTTTCAGTAACTTCATTTATACTGGAAAACATTTCCTGGTATCCGTGATCTAATCTCTGAAGATATGATGCGGGATAATTGGACGTGTTAAATTATAAATTCCTATCTACAATCAAATCTTCTTTTAACGAAGTCTTTATTTAACTAAGTTATCCGTTTAATGAAATTTTCTTCTGAATCATGACTTTAAACAGCATAAGCTTGCAAATTGATCTCCAATTTACGAAAAATATATTCTGAATTTTTTGTGACGATCTATCTATATGGCGCCAATCAAAACAAACACGACAATGGATTTGCTTTTAGCTAGCTTTTCGTTAGCAAAATATATTTTTAATCGGATCTTTTATTTATCTATTATTTAGTTACATAATGCGAAAAGAATATTTTCATGTCGATTTAATAGACGAGAATTAGCTGGAGGTTTGTAAATTATTTAATCTTCTATTGCACACAAGTCACAGATGTTGTTCAAATGAAAATAGTTCATGAGTATTATATCCATTTGTCATCATGAACTCTGCTCACTGAATACAATGTGCATTTTCAAAATCACTTTCCTCCGTAAGTAAATGTAATTACCGTGTTATTTAAATAGAAAGCATCATCTTTTCCTATAAAATCATCGGATCTTCATGATAATAATGTGATTTTTTTTTAAATGTACATTGATTTTAATTTATGCTAAAAATGAGGTATCACTTTTATAACAATTTTTAAATATCGTATAATTTTGAAAAATCTTTCGGGCTCGGGCGGGCCCGGGCTCTAAAAAACGAGCCGGAACTTATCTCATGTTGCGATGGATATATGGACTTATTTTAGCGTATTGTATGAAAATGGAATAAATTATTTATGTATTTAATAATTTTCATTCAAATGGATAAATGATACAAGCATTTGATATAATAAGAAGGTTATTCTAGTTTCACGAAAATCTATAGTGTGATTTGTTGAAATACTTAAAAAAATGCGATTTTTTGTATGTGAACATCATCTATATATAATAAAATCCATTGTAACGCATAGCGAACAAAACCCGGTTTTCCCTTCAAAAACTGTCATTGGAATGGACGCTTCCTATGGGACCGGTATATCGTCTGCGTGCATCCGAAGCTTGACAACAGAAACAGAAATTTGCCAACAAGAGACAATGACAAACTTTGTTTTTTTTTTTCGGGGTTGAGGGAGGGGTGGTAAACGAAAAAAACAAAATAGAATATCATAGTGCCCTAAAATATTAATAATTATTAATTATTAGTAGTAGTATTTCAATAGTTGCAGCAGACTTTTTTTATTACTCAGTTTTATATCATACTTGTTAAAATTTCGTTTTTTGAAAGAATCTTAATTTTGTTTTCGTATATTAGCCGCAAAGTCTAGTTTACCCAGAAGTATTGTAAATGCTATTACTGTGTTTATTAGAGCAAAAACTAGCCGAGCTTTGCTCATCTAAACTCTTCCATATTATCAATTATTTTTAACAGTTTTTTAAAATGTATGTGAAAAACGCAATTTTTACTTGTTGTACTAGGACGAGCATCTATATTAGTTTTTTTTTATAAGGAACTGTACAAAGTAATATTACAGATTTCATTGTAATTGAAGATTTATAATGCGGAGAGAAAAAGTGCGCTAGGCTTCAGTTCTTGTTTACGTTTCTTTGTTATATGTCTTTTGGCAAATATTCAAATAAAATTTTTCTGATATACTTACTTTACATTAAAAATAAGTTATGACCAGAATTAAAACACACTTTCCCAATATGTTCATTTTTGTGTATTTTCATTTTATGAATGTGTATATATTATTATGCAAATTTCAGTTGATTTGAGGGTGATTTAAATTTAAAGAATTTAGTTCATAACTAAATCTTTACGTGTAATAATGAGACTTCGTTAAATGGAAGTTTCATTGTATATTTTATTTAATATATAACAGATCTAAAAGTGCTATTATAAGTAGTTTTTAAATAGGATAAATCATTAAAAGGAATTTTTATGTTTTTAAGAAAAATATTTATTATTATTTCATAGTTCACATGATAATTTTACATTCTATGCTGTGTTAATGTCTCACTGCAGGCTTCGTATTCTCTCAATATTTTAAATTAATTTGAAAGGAATATTAAAAATATTTTCAAAAAAGACTTTGCATGTGTAAATCTTTTTCATTCTGCTTGTAAAATTGTAGTACTACGTAGTTAGAAAAGGATAAGAAATTAATTTTTAGATATTTTCTATGAAAAAAAATTACTCATTACTGGATGGATTTAAAATAAAATTAAACTAGAATTTTAACTGGTAAATTAAAATAAAGTTAAAAATAAAATTACCAGAATTAACATATCAGAGTTCATATCATTTATGGCTGACCCTAGATTTAATTACAGCAACATTTACATATGATATGATTTTTATGAAATTTTCTGTGTGTTGGTCATTTTTAGGGTACTTTAGCCAACATTAAAATAGGAATTCCATTAGAAGATTCGATTTAAATTAGCTTCTATATTTATCGAATTAATAATACATCTTACAATTAAACTTAATATTAAAATAAATTTATACCATATTTTTTTTTATTTGGAGAAATATACGTGTTATTTACAGTACATAATTTTTTTTATTATCAAAATAACTTTTTTATAATATTTATTTTGGTAAAAGCAATATACGCCAGTTTTCATAAGAACATATAGTGTTTATAGCTAAACTATTGCAAATCATAAATTTTGAAAATTAAATTCTTAAATTAATATAGCTTTCTAAATATTTTATATTTATAACTCATAACTATGTCTAATTTTGTAAAAAATATCAAATTTTCAGAGTTTTCCAAAAAGGCGAAATATAACTAAAAGCAATCCAGGTGATTTACGCAATTCTTTTATGTGTTCCAACTTTGTGTCGCTTCCTTTATTCGTTTAGCTTTAACACTTTCATCATCATTTAAAAGCAGAGGCATTCAAGCTATAAAGTCTGCTTTCAAATGCTTTTGCTAAATACCACTTTCATCAAATACAGTTTTTGAGGTGAAATTTTATTTGGGTCAGAACAAATTTCTACGTATTCCTTTACTTAAAAAACATATTTTTCATTATTTCATAATTGCAAGAACACTTAAGTAACACCATCTAGTTGTCTCAGATTAAGAACATAAAAAGGATGTGTGGACATTGAATCATAACAAATGTAAATACAGGTATTTTGCTCATACATTAATCTACTATGCATAGGACAGAAACTCAAAGCTTTAGTTCTTTGAGAATATCTTTACGAAATAAAATTAATCTTAATCTAAGTAGTAATGCTTAAATAAAAGTGCAATCAATTATTTGCTTTTACTGCAGGATCATTTAACTCGTTCTTTTTCAACATACATATAAATTTTTTTCCTTCGCCCAACAAACTGTTAACTCGTTTTTTTTTTTTTTTTTTTTTTTTTTTTTTTTTTTTTCACACATACATATCAATCTTTTTCCTTTACAAACTGTATTTAACATTTGCTGTTCTACCCTTTCTTCTCATGACTTTTTTTAAGATGTCATTGCTATTAACTAGCCAATTAAATCACAAAATCTTATTATCAACATTATGAAAAAGTTAATTAATTTAATTGATGGATTTTTGATTTTCTGGCGTAGTATAAAATTATATCTCTATAATTATTAAAATAGTTTATGAATTCGGTTTGTTTTGCCTTCTAGCCAGGTGTTGGGTTGTACTTATAATTCGCGTAAATGTACACGGATTGTCATGTCACAGATATGTAATATCGAAAATTATTATGGCATTTTCGGTATTGAAAATAAAAGTTTATAGCAATGATAGTTCATTTACAGAGGTGCCCAAAAAGATTCCGCTCTAGTATTTTTATGGTATTGCGCTGTATTTTAAAGATGTTGTAATATAAACTTAACTAAAAAAAGGCTATAAAAGTGATACAAATACCTTTATTTATATTAACATACGTTTCATCCCACAAACGGCATCATTTTCAAAATTCATTCTTGATAGAAATATTTTTGCGAAAATATTTCTATCAAGAATGATTCGAAAAATGTCACCATTTGGGCGATGAAACGTACATTACTGTAAATAAAACTATTGTTATCATTTTTATAGCCTTTTTTAGCTCAGTTTATTTCACTATAAGATGTTATACTATTTAAAATAGCTTGGAATTGATTACAACACTCAGATGCACTATAAAAGGCTTACTATAGAATAGCATGTGAATAGCATTTATAGATCATTTATAGCGACATACTCAATAGAAATACTGTCGATGAGCAATATATGCTGAAAGTGTGTTTTGAATTGCAGTGTGTGTTTTTAATTTACCTTCTTTTCACATATTACTTGATTTGTGTAAATTTTATTGATCATGTACACTGCTGCAAAAGAGAATTCGAGTATATTTCCGCTTGTAGACCCCTGAAAATAGAGGCGTCTTAAACTTAGACACGTATAAGACTGAAAAAGAATTTTAGACACTTAAGTCTCTAAATCTGAAAATATAAGCCATAATAGATGTCTTAATTTAAGACTCATTAGCGTCTTACTATGATCACGGTGTAAATGAACTGAAAATAACATCTGAAGTATCCGCAACCATCTTATTTTAAGATACTTCATTTCTTCAAACGTGTCTTATTTTAAGACAATTTGATTCTTCTGTCTATGCTACACAATAACCACCAGAGGGTACTTTCAATTATGAATGCGTTTTAGATGTCTTTCGTTCAAACTTTTTATAAGTTTGAATTTAAACTAATTTTTTTTTAAATCTACACGCATTCTTTAATTTGTTTTTTGAGGAATGTAAAGTTACATGGTTTTAATTCATATTCGCTTTGTTTATTTAGTTCTTGAATACATACATCGGACTTGTGTGCTTGACATCAAATTTCTCTTATTAGTTCTCGTCGATGTAATGGCTGATTAGACACAGAAGTCGAAAACACTTGAAGATTACATCCGAGATCTCTACAAAGCGTGTGCAATAGAATTAGTGTTAATTGGTATTGACTTATAACAGAAATATTGTGTCATACGGCTTTGTCCTGTCAAAGTTGGCAAAAAAAGAAACTTTCGTCTGGCTTATGTTTTGAGCATGAAGCAATTCATTTTTAACTATAGCTAGCCTGATATATTAAGGGATTTCCTTCTAAAATGAAGCAAGTTGTTCTGCTTTACTGTGGCAAGTCAAGGATTTTTTCTTACCTCTGGCAAGAGCACTGCAACAAGTTTTAAAATGTCTTTTTAATACTAAAATTAGTCGCTTTTATGATTTTCTTTATATTACAAAACAAAATTTTGCATGAAATTCATTTAGTTTTGAATCAATTTGCAAAAAAGCAAGCAATAATTTTAGAAGTGTATATTTTTATGCTTATGATATTTTTGTCTTGTATTACAAATTATATATATTTTTATTCTCATTTTTTCGCAAATTTAAAGTAAGAAAATCACTGAAAGAAAACATTTTACTATGTTAAATTCATTTTCTTCTGTTCGTTGACAACTAACTGCTAATAACATCTGCCAGTTAGTCAAAATCACAACAATGAAAAATCTAAAAAAAATTATTAAAATTTTCAAAAAAAAAGGAAAAGTTTAATTTAGTGAAATTACATGCATTCTTTAAATAAAACGCGTGGAAAAATATCAGTAAAAAAGAAAAAGAAAGAAAGAAAAGAAAAGAAAAGAAAAGAAAAGATTTCACGCTTTTTTTTTGTGTTTGATTATGTATGTATACATATATATATTGGTAAAAGCTATTGTAACTCTATAATTTATAAAAATATTGTACAAATTTTGGAGTGCATAAAATAATCTGAAATAGTTATCATATGTACTCTCTGTGAAAAAACAATACTTCCCAAAATTATAAGACAGAATTATTTTCATATAAAAGATATAAGATTATGTCAAGATTTAGAAATATTTTTCCAAACGTGTTGTTTGAAGAATGCATATAATTTGACTGAATTCAACTTTTCTGTTTTTTGAAAATTTTAATAATTTTTTTAGATTTGTTGTTGTTTTCATTCTCGGGAAATAAAATATATTTCTGGACACTTCGATTTATATGTATATTTACACCCTGAGGCACAATATGCATTTTCAGAAATTGTTTCTGAAAAGTAAATAAATAAATAAATAAACATCCTTTTATTGCAAAGTCATTTTTAGAGAATAACGTTTCCTTCTAAAGTATATATTTCTTTTTCGTTATTTCTGCAATATCTTTTGAATTGTAAGCAATAGTTTCAGAAGCTATTAAAGTGAATGTTTCAAATTAAAGAATTTCATGAAAACAATTCATTTGCATATTTAATGCTGCTGGTAACTTATTTTCCGAATTCTCCTCCGTAATGTTAAGTATACGGACGTTTGAAGCATTTTTATATTTGAAAATTGCCTCAGGAAATTAACATTTTAAACTTCTTTTTTTTCAGTGTTTTCTTCTTTAAGCATGTCTATTTTTTTATTAGTTTTGAAAATATCTCTAAAAATTATTCTTAACTTTATATGAAGTATTAAAATTTCGCCCCCACTTTCACTGAGAAAAAAATACAGTTTTCTGAACTAGAATCTAAATTCTGGCTCAAGAAAAAATAGTTCCATGTCATCCTCACAAATTTCAGTTCCCTTTGCTAGAGATCCAGAGTCACCTACTAGAATTCAAGAACCTACATTCTCGTAGCCAAACTTATTTAAAAATCTAAGCAAATAAATGCAAACAGAAGAGGTTAGTTTTAGTAACTATAATTCTACATTATAAAACAATTCATTATATAATTTCGTCACCTAGAAATATGGCAACAAAAACCTCTAGATCATTTTGTCTATTCAGCTTAGTTGTTTACCCTACTCCCATAGTTCGGCATCTATATTTCTAGTCTAGGGATTCAGAAAGTGATTAACTATTCATTCCAGCTGAAGGCGGTATATTTTTTTCTCAGCGTTGTCAGTTTTTAATTAAGCAATATTTAATTAAGCAAATATATTAAAAGTACTTTGAAAACTAATGAAAAAAACCATCCTTTAAGAAGAAAACATTGAAAAAGAAGTGAAAGATATTAATTTCCTGAGGAGATATTTTGAATATAAAAATGCATTAAATGTCCATAGACTTTACATTAGAAAGATGAATTCGGAAGCTAAATGACCAGTCCCATTAACACTTATCTGTACTGTGGTACTTCCCAGGTTACATCAGGATCAACATCTCTTACCGAAATTGTTTTCAGTTTGCATTATTTTTTTTAAAGAACATATTGCGCAGATGAATTGCTGTATCCACATTGATCAGTTTCAATACAGCATACACAATATTGTTCGTATTACTATTATTTGAATACAGCTCCTCATATTTTTGCTTCATTTTGAAATTAACGGGTTTTATCTTATTCTATCAACAATAATTTTCAGAATTTTCAAGCTATGTTTTTGAGAATTCCACAATAGTTGCTCTATAGATTTAGCGAACAAATTATGCAAATTATATTTTGATTGCTTTCACGCATGCGCAATGAAACATTATTTAGTAAACCTGCTCATTATTCATAAATTTTTATTATTTTATAATTCTGATTACAGGGTTTTGTGTATTATAATGTTTATCATGTTTTCTGAGAACTTTTTTTATATATTAAGAATTCTGCAAATAATAAGAAAAAAAACTTGGCAAAATTTGGGACTCTTTTTATAAAAACTTTAATTTTTTAATGTGTATATATGCTATTGTCATAAAAATGAACACAGTTTATTATAGTAATCCATTTAATCATAATCTACAGCTTGGCCGCCTTTGTTTTATAAGTTTCGACAGGGTTATTGAAAAGATATTCGTTCTTTTCAATTTGTAGACCGTCCCCTGTGGGATTTTGGAAAAAAATATTCTTGGAAATATATACCTTTCCTATTTTGTTTACACACCTAGTGTTGAATGATAATTTCTCATTTATTTTTTTTTCAGATATTTATTAAAATGTCAAAAATCGCAAGATGGTAATATTAAAATGTCTGGACTGTGTCTATCATGCTGTCTTTTTTATCACTTGTAACATCAGTTCGATATGTACATTTATGTATATTTATTGACTAAATTTAGCTGAAAATCCGTTTTTTGTTAGAATTTCTATCGTTTTTAAATTTTGAAAAAGTAATTTAAAATTACTTGCTTCTTCATGAATATAATATCTTATTTTTTATACTAAAATTATTTATGGGAGACGAGAAGAAATCTGTTAAGTACAAGTACATTATTATACTTAAAATAACAATACAGTACTTATCAAAACGTAACGGGAAAATCAAATTAAATCTTCCACAGAAAAAAGCATTTAAAAATCAATCGGATTTAATTAACTTTTTATCATAGAAAAAAGTTCATAATAATTAAAATGAGAGAACCTTTTACAAAATATTTGTTAACTATAATAGTAATAACAGTAAAATCCCTCCTTTTAAAGCCAGGCTATATGGACCGTCTGTATATTAAATGTCTTAATAGTGCTGCAGAGGACATAGTATTTTAAAGAGGATTCAGTTTTCTGATTAAAAAAGAAATTTCGCGATTTTAACTATAAACTAAGAACAAAATTTAAAATTATTTTTTTATGAATTGTTAAAGTTAATTTTTTATTAGTTGTCTTAAATACAAACTTTCCTCAATAACACCAACTGATGGCATCACAGATTTCATATGAATATTTCCCCTTCTTTGTGTTTTTTATTTATTCATTTATTTAATTTACGTTTGTTAGTATGTAATGTCTTTTAATGCTTTAATGACCAATTACAATTAAAAGCATACAAAAAATTATAAATTATTCTAATTTATTTAATCGAAAATTTGATGGAGAAACATAACATAAATAAAAATAGGGAATATAAATTGGGAATATAATCGGGCATAAACATAAACATAACATAAATAAAAATAGGGAATATAAATCGGGAATATAATCGGGCATAAACATAAACATAACATAAATAAAAATAGGGAATATAAATCGGGAATATAATCGGGCATAAACATAAACATAACATAAATAAAAATAGGGAATATAAATCGGGAATATGATCGAGAATATAAATATTTTATTAATAATAAATGGGGAAAAGCAAATTATGAACTTATTCAACTAAAATAACATGTGTTTTGCATTATTGACAAGAGTACTCAGAACTGTTAACAATATCTGAGAAACATACTATGAGCTAAGTTCGGGACCACCTTGCTTTAAGCCACTCGGGCTATTTTGATTTTACTCAATCCTCATCTCAAATACAACCAGTTCAAAAATGGGTTTTTGTTTAATGACAGAAAAACACTATAAAATACACATTGCTCATGCTCAGATTAACCGAAATTTGCTTACAAAATTCGCTTGGCATTTTGAATATATAAATAATTTTCGATTCACAAAACTAATGAGTGAAAGAATCTTTGGAATGTCGGCGTTTTAAAATTCTTTACTTCATTTAAAAACAACGGATAAAAAGTGTTAATAAAATTTAATATAAGATACATTTGTTTCTCTATATTGTTTAAAAGTGTTATGTACTGCTTTACACTGTATAAATTTACGGTACTTTACCGCGAATTATCCAGTAAATTTACGGAATATGTCAATTTTTTTCCTTAAACGGTCAACTTCCGTAATTTTTTGTTTTTTTGGGGCAAAAACCTTTAATTTAATAGCAAAGTCCGTTGATATAGGTATAAAGTCCGTTTTTTATGGACATTGTTTGGAATCTCTGCTGCAGCTTTTTTTTCAGTGTACAAATTCTTTAACCATTATACGTGTCAGGGAATTTAAATCATACTCGGGAAAAATTAATGCTAAAAAAAATGTAAAACTTATGCATAAAAAATGAATGATCAAGAAATAAAAAGAAAGATGGGTTTTTGAGTTTTTAAAAGAAAGATTATTTGAAATTTGGATTTTAATCTTGAGATCTGTTAGATATATTAAACTTCAACATTCGAAAACGAATACCTATTTGTTCTTTATTTTATTCAGAATATTATACAATGAATGTTTTAAAATTTCAAAGAGTGGTGGTAAAAATATATATTTTTATGTATATATACATAATATACATTTATGATAATATTTTTATTTATTTATTATAATTATTATAATATTTATTATTTCAATGAAATTGTACATTTTATAAAAGGTAATTTACAAAAGAATTTATGTTATAAAATATTTTGTTTCTATTTACTTTTACATTTTATAGATACAAATAAATGTAATTAACTTCTTTACAGTTATAACAACGTGTTGACATATCTGTTTCAAGAGTTTTTCTCAAATGAATGATGAATGGCTTACAGTTAATCTGGTCAAACTGTACTTTTATACACATTGATTCAAAAGTATTGCTTAGATTGTAACAACCGATAAATAAATTTAAAAAAAGTGGGATAATCCAGTACAGTAATTAAAAATGATTGATACAATTCCGTTGTAGAAAATGTAGGTCACAATTATTTTTGAATGAAAATTCCAATGAATTTATATATACATTGTGATTCATAATGAATGGGCCATAAAAGAATAGCACAGTATGACTGCTGTAATGGATTTATTCAGTCTATTCGTCGGTGTAAATACTTAAATTATGCAGTGTTTATAGGCCAAACAATTTTCAATTAAATTCTTATTTAAGTTGTTGTCACTATTAAAATGGCATAACTTCATGGATTTTATTCATGGGTATCTTTTTTCTTTATAATATAGAAGTCAAAATAAAGAACAAACTAAATATAATACAGGAAACTTTTCTTTAAGAATATTTAACAGTTGCATGGGATTTTCCTTAGCTCCATGGCAAGAAATACCCCAATGAAATTTTTGTTTCATGCCAGACATTGTAAAAAATGTTTATAATTATTAATGCATTATGTTTGTATTAAAGAAGAGTTTGGGATTAGAATCTATTCCTTTAACCACAAGTAACCACTGCCTGCCGTCTGTAATAGTTATTTCAGTGAACAAATAAAAAGAATCATAAAAGGTTTCTTTGAAAATTGCAGAGAAATCCTTGAATTTTACAATAATTCGTATAAACAAAACAGTCATACAAAATAATTATAAATTGCACGAACAAAATTCTTGCTTTGTTGATACGTACTGAATCCAAATTTGTTTTGCTATCAAAGTTTATAACGATGTTATTGAATTTTTATTCAGATAAAATCATTTTGAGCTATTTTTTAATCTTTAAAAAAAAAAAAAAAAAAAAAAAAAAAAAAAAAAAAAAAAAACATACTGATGAATGTTGGATGGTATTAAAAAAATCATGCCTGGAAATTTCTTTTCTGAAAATTCAAATTTTGGAAAAGTCTGTAATGACTAATAGAGGTGAAAAAATAAGAAACATCTAGTTTACAAAAACGATTATCGCAGAGTAAGAGAATCCAGACATGTTAAATAACAATTAAAATTTAAATATATTTTGATACATTTAACCGTTCATAAACTATTAATCTCACCGTTTGCATACGCTTATTACAAACCGTATTTTTTCAGAAAATTGTAGCTATAAATTAATGTTTTAGAAAGCAATAAAATTCAATAATTAAATATACATGTATAAACTTCTTTACAATAAAAAAAAAATAATAAAGGACAACATTTAATTTTTATAAGCTTAAATTTTATTTTCGTAATATGGTTCTTATGATATTTAAAAATTGTATCATTTCTGAGTAAACTAAAAAACTGCTTACGCAAAAATATACCAAGATTTTTAGTAGCATATATTTAAATCATGTAAATCTTCAAAAGTTATGAATGTTCTAAATTTAGATAAAAAAATGACAATAAAATAAAGAAACACATTCTGTAAATAAAGCAAAACTTTCCACTATTTCCCTTTTTTATAGGGTGAAACGTAGTCAAAAAACAAGTACCCGCTTAAATTGTCACATTATGTATGAAAAATGGTTAAAAAAAATGAACTGGCCATGCCTTTTCATAGTTTCCAGACAGCATTTTCATGGCGAAAGTAATGTTTTATCTCCCGTTGTGGGGAGGAATCATTTAGATAATGCAAACAACAAAGGACTGGCTTTCCCCCATTCTTTAGAAGATTGTTCCGACATATCTCCTTAAAAATAGTGGAAAATAATTCTTAAGAAAAGAAAAAGAAAAATAAAGATGCATTCTTTGTCATTCTCAAAAAAAAAAAAAAAAAAAAAAAATATATATATATCTGCTTTTTTTTATTTTTAGTCTATTTTAAACAAATAAATCGTAACTCGAAATAGTAGAAACGCTTCGAAAATCATAATGCTGCTTTTGCTGTCTTTATATTATATAATTTATTGTCTGTCTGAATGTCTGGGTCTGAATTTTAATCGATTTGGAACAAACTCCTTTCAAATAAACTTCCTTCAATGCTGCACAAACGTTCGCTGTCGGTGACGATAAAATGTATTCTCCATTTAAAAAAAAAAAAAAAAAATATTTAAAAAAAAATTGAAATTTTATATGTAGCGAACAAATTTTATTCGTTTTGCACACAAGTTTATTGTCGATGTACCTGCAATATCCTTGTTTTCTCAGGTCCATAACCATATGCAGCCTATATTGTCACCTATCATTGTCACCCTCACATGAATCACTTTTTCTCATTTAAATATGTTTTAACTGCGAATTAAATTTTGAATAATAGAACTTTTTAGAGCATCGGAAACGCTTTCAATATTCTTTCAGAAATCAGGAATTTTTAAAAATCTGGCATAGTCTTCATCAAGCTGAAGCCTGATTTTTACTGGCAGATTGGAGTACCGGTAGATTGGAATACCGGCAGATTGGAGTTTTTCATACAGAATAGTACTTTTAAGAGTATCGGAAATACTTTCAATATTCTTTCAGAAACCAGGAATTTTCAAAAATATGGCTTAGTCTTGATCAAACTGAAGCCGGATGTTTCAGATTATACTGTATGTATATAATTTCAGGAACCCATTTCATCAGCTACTGGCTCCAGGAACAGTCCTTTACTTTTAATATTGGGTTGGGGAAAAAGTAAGTTCGCTTTTTTTCGTGTTTTTCATAGTGAATTTATTTATATAAATAAAAAAAAACTAATCAAAATTTATGTGCTATTTTGTTCGATGACCTTTTGCCATTTTTCTGGTAAAACAATAATTCCATCACTGTAGTATTTCTCAAAGTTCTGGGCAAAAAACTGAACAAGGTGATTTTCACAAGCCTTTTTTGAAGCCAGCTTAACACCTTCAAGAGAGTACCGCATAGGGCAGAACAAATGGTAATCCGTCGGATCCAGGTCCGGACTATACGGTGGGTTCATCAAAACTTCCCAACAAAGCTCTTTCATTTTTTGCCGAGTGACTAAAAATGAGTGTGGTTTAGCGTTGTCGTGATGGAAGACAGCGCCTTTCCTTTCGATCAATTTTGACCGGGTTTTTTAAGTGCCTGCTTCAGTCGCATTAGTTGTTTACAGAAGATAGTTGAATTGATGGTTTGGCCAGGTTTGAGCAGCTCATGATGCAAAATTCCTTTCCAATCCCACCAAACACCCAGAATCACTTTCGTAGGCATCAATCCGGGCTTTGCCACCGTTTGTGAAGCTTCGATCACGATCTTTTTAGCACATTGTTGTTATATGTGATTCCCTTTTCATCACCCGTAATGATTTGTTTCAAAAATGGCTAGATTTCATACCGTTTCAGTAGCAATTCACAAATGAAAACTCTGTCCATTAAATTTTTCACTGTAAGTGTATGGGGAACCCAAGTATCGAGTTTCTTTTGGTATCCAATTTTATGTAAATGGTTCAAAAGTGGTTTATGGTTGATGTTTAGTTCCGTAGCAATGTCGTGGGAAGAAATATGTCAGTCTATGTGGATTGTTTTTAAAATTTCATCGAATTTTTCAAGGATTGGCCGGCCAGGGAAAGGTTCATCTTTAACATTGAAATTTTCGGAAGGAAAACGAGCAAACCGATTCTGACTTTGGCGTTTACTTAATCACTGATCACCATAAATACCACACAAGTTTCGATGAGCCTGCGCCAATTTTTCCCTTTTTGGAAGTAAAAAACTAAAATGGGACGAAAATGATCTTCTGAAATCTCTATTTTTAAAGCGCAATAACTTTTGACTGGTTAAACAGATAACGCTAACTTTATATCTAGAATATTCTAGAGACTGTTACCTTTCAAACGCTGTATAGTATTACTCGAGATATGCGACTTTAAAGCTATCTATTGGGAAAAAACGAATTTACTTTTTCTCCAACCGAATATTTAAACAATTAGCTAACGATTTTTTTCTTTTGCCTAAAAGAATAGTGTTGATGATTATTATGATTATTCATATAGTCTTAGAGCCGTACAACATTGAGGTAAGGATTCAGGCTCGAAATTCTCTATTTCGTTTTTGCTTGAAAGCTTTTTAAAATTTTGGAATAAAAAAGCGTTAATACTTAAATATCTCAATTTTATTTATTTATTTATTTATACAGCAATCTAAAATAAGTAAAATTAAGCTCCAATTTAGTTTTCAGAAAATCATCAAAGGAAATCGATAACAGTGCAATCAATCAGATACGACATATCTTTCTTAAATGGTACATAAATAATATTCAAGAGCCAAATGTATGTTGAAATTTAAGCTCATTTGTTTAAAGATTCGAAAAGCAAAATTTTTAGAATAAAATATTTTCATTTTACATTTCAGATTAAAATATAAGCAAAATGAGAAATCACCTGAACTATAAAGGATTTCAGTTATTTTGGGGAAAGTGGGATAAAATGGAATATTTTACAATTAGTATCTTCTGAAAGTCAGAATTTCATTGAAAATTTGTGTAATTTTGCATATATACTCAAAAGGTAACATTACGCCTTGAAAATGGCGGCGACATATCGCCACCAATTTTATGGAGTAATTTAATTTTCGCAATGGTACAATATCAAGCTATATAATGGGTGTAACATTAAAAATTAGGGTAACGTAATATCAGTAGCATCAGAATACTAAATAAAATTTAAACAACAAGTCTACCACCAATTTTATGCTGTCGCACTACATAAATTCTTCTACAGCGTACTCAAAATTTATCTTTTTTTTATAATATAATTTTTAATGCATGATTAGTTCACAAATGTTTATAAATAAAAGATTATTTATTTATTTGTAAAAAGTCAAATCATTCATTCTTACCCCTCTGGTAAAGAAGCTGCATATAGTAGTGGAGAGTGGGGCACCTTTGAACACTCTAAATGTTTTCTTTCAAATAAATTATTTTTTAAAAATGTATATGGCAATACATTACTGCTGCTTCGAGGGAATAATTATACAAAACTGTACTATTTTTTCCGAACAGTACTTTTTAAACAAGATATGTATTTTTCTCCCTCTACATTACTGCTGCTTCGAGGGAATAATTATACAAAACTACTATTTTGTCCGAACAGTACTTTTTAAACAAGATATGTATTTTTCTCCCTCTTGAATCTAAACTTAAGAAAATAAAGTTGTAAGATTTTTGTTTCAAACTTCTATTTCAAAAATTTTTATTTATTGTTCAATGTTTAAACAAAGATGTTAGCTTTAGTTTATAAGCTTTGTTTTATTCAAATTCTTTTGCCGAATTAAGTAAACCATTGTAATGTTGAACTCCATGTGATGGGCACCATTGTACAAAAAAGCTGGGGCACCTTTGAACAGCGAAAAAGCACCGACTAAGCTGGTGATAAGTAATAATTTAAATAATTTAAAGAGAACACTTAACACTATGAAGTAAAAAGTTGTTAATGTATCTTAATACTATTATTTCTGAAACTTTTTTATGTGAAAAAAAGTTAATTAAGAATGTCAAAGAACATGGACTTATACTGCTAACAATTCCTTTTACTGGACACATAGGTCGTTTGTATATATCAGTGATGGGAAGTTTCAGATGTAAATTCATTTATTGAATAATTGTAAATCCTGGATACAAAATAATGATTCATGATTTAACAGGTTTCCAAACATTATTTCTGGTTTCCATAAAGGATGAAACGGAATTTATATCAGGTCTCTTAAAGCGAATGAAAAATTTTAATTTTCCAGGAGCATCAAATATCACATTGCTGTATTTCAAGGATACTGTAAAAAAAATTTCACAACTAAACACAACTGGAGGGGCACTTGTGTTTTATCAACAATGAGTTATGACATCAAATTTGATGGATTAAAGTTTGGTTAAATAACAAAAAAATTAATAATTTTAACAAAATGTAGCTATTTAATTTTGTTCATATTACTTTATATTTCTGTAACATATGTAACTTTTTATAAAAGCTCTCAATATTTTCATATTTTATTCATTTTTTCAAAGGTGCCCCTAGCTTGTTCAAAGGTACCCCTACATTGGGCAGCTTTGAACAAAAAACTTTCAACTTTTTAAATCCTAACAACTTATTTAATTTTTTTGGAAAATGTTTAATTTATAGTTCATATGATGAAGAAATGCGTTGCTTTTATTTAAAACTCAATAAATATAATTCAAGTAAGAAATATATTTATTTTCTGGAAAAAATGTTCAAAGGTGCCCCCCTCTACCCTATACAGGGTGAGTTATAAATATCGAAACAATAGGCTATCTCCTTAAATATTGCCCCTAAACCCATACTTCCAATTGCAAAAATTCATTAAAAAGGTGAAATTTCTGATAAGATAAGTTGCAACTCCATGGGGGATCTTTTTGAAAAAATACGAAAATTAATTTTTTATACAACCCCCGTATGGCAGAATTTTCAATTAGGAAATTATTCCTTATCCATTCCTAAAATGAATAAAAAAAAATTTCATCCAAATATCTAAAAATCTGACAGAGATATTAAAATCTGAAATTCTCCAAAATTCGTGACTTACACCACTTTACCATGCCTGTAAACGAAGATTTTTTCGTTCATTTTCAAATCTAGTGAGGGATCATCCATAAATTGTCCATTATTAAATATCGATTTAAGACAGTGCCTCTCATTTGGACATAACAAAGCAGCGTATTGAATTAAATCTGAATTTGTTTTCAAAATATGCTGGTAGTATGCACTAGAGGTCTGCATGGATCGAAATATCTAGATCCGGTCCCAAACCGATCCATAGGGGAACAAGTTCGGTCCGGCGTAAAAAAAAAAAAAAAAAAAAAAAAAAAAAAAAAAAAAAAATTAAAATCATAACCAGGACCGTTCTGGAAAATAGTTTAAATCATAGCCCGATTCAGCCGAAAATTTCCACACAGTTTTTTACTTCGGTGTGGGAAAAAATTGTTTCGTATGGAGGACTCTGACCAAAAATACTTATTATAGCTTTTCGTATTTTATATTTATACTTTTTTTTATTAAAGAAGCACCAAAGGCTGTGATATATTTATTTTATGAATGAATCTCTATTTATGTAAATGTTTCACTTATATTTTAATATTGATATTCCATATCACATGCGTTGGAAACTTTGAAAAATGTTGTATAGTAAAACCTTTTAAGACGGAATCACACAGGAAAGAAAAAATACATTATAGAATGATGCCTTCCCTAGGAGGTGTAATTGGAGTTTAATTTTTTCCTCAGGTATCATTGTATTTATTTTGCATGGATCAACATATTTTCCGTTTAAGGCAGAATTCCGTCATAGGCAGACATTTTTGTCCCCCTGGTTTTATTGAATTTAATTTTTTAGCCTTTGAATATACTAATCTTTAAAAAAACGAATTTTATTTTACTTTATTATTATTATTATTATTATTAAATAAAGATTTTAAAATCTATATGGTTTTTGTAAAAATATCGATTGAGCCGAATTTTATTTATTTTATTCTCGTATTAAGCGAATCAGAGACAGTGATTTTAATACGGGTTTGTCGAGACCGGATTGAAATTTTCGTCCAGTGTACACCTAGGAAGAAGGAAGCAATCTCCTCCTTTATAAAAAAAAAGTACGTTAGGTCCGGCCTGGCGAAAAAGTAACCTCTCGGTCCTGGTCCTTTCTGGGCCCAGAATACAGATTTTTTAACAGTCTCTCCAGGACGATAAAAAGCCTGAAATTGTCAGAGCTATATTAAAAAAAAAAAAAAAAGTATTCTTTTAAATAAATGACACATTTAAACAGTACACTTCGTTTTTCTCCATAATGAATTTTTCCCACACTACTTCTTGTCTTTAAATTATAAAATGGTAAGAATTTTTAAAGAAAAATGTACTAACATGTCATTTTTAATTTTTTTGCATTAGTTTTGTTTCAGCAAATTTGAAAAAATATTTACTTTTGTAAATATGATTTTTTTTTAAAGTTGTATTACTTTTTCAATAAATATTTTCAATATTATTAAGATTAATATTAAAAAACAAAAACCCTGGAAGAAAACTGAAATTAGATTTTCATCTTTAATTAAATGGAAAGAAACTGAAATCCGATAAATAATGTTACGAGTTATTACGATTTTTAATTATCTAATTTTTAATTAAACCAGTACTAACCACATGAAACTTTTATAAATTGTATGAGAAATTTTAGGATGTGATTTTCTTAGGAAATTATAGGGCTAACCATCACAAAAAAAGAAAAAAATCAAAATTCTAGCTAAAAAAAAAAAAAAAAAAAAAAAAAAATAGATTTTTTGCGCGTTTCCTAGAATTGTTAAAGTAAAATTGTTTTTTGAATTGCGCACATTTCAATTTGTGTCTAACCCCTTAAAACCTGATGAATTATTTAAACAGCTATAATTTTGCGAGTTTTCAAGATATAAAGATGCAACTTTTTGTGTCTTATTCAGGACTGAATAGGGAAAGTTTTTCTAATTGGAATTTTTATCCTACTGGGGCCGTATAAAAATTTAATTTTCGCACTTTTTCAACTAGACCCCCCATGAAGTCGTAATTTATCGTATCAAAAATTTCACCTCTTTTTATGAATTTTTTCATTTAGAAGTATAAGGCAATATTTAAGGAGATTGCTTCGATATTTAAGACTCACCCTGTATGTGTTAATACTTCAGAAAATGAAAAAAAAAAAAAAAAAAAAAAAAAAACTTATTTTTAAATAGAGGAATGTATTGTATTTTACAACTTTAACTAAAGAAATAAGGTAGTAATATTTCAATTTTATGACTAATGGTTTAATATTTAAATACAAAAGTAAAATTAAAACATATTGAAAAAATTTAGAAAATAAGTTCATCGCCTTATCAATTTTACAAAAATCATAGTCAACCTTGTCGCTGTAATTTTCACTTAATATACTTTAAAAGCTCTTAATTTATAGTTTTACAATATTATATTTTAATTCATGTATAAAAAATCTGTTTCTCATCAAGGAAAATTGTATGTAAATAGTAAAAATACGCATATAACTTCCAGCAATATTTTCATTGTAAGAAATTAATCGGTTAAAAATATAATTTACACTGCATATGAAGAGTTTTCAATAACTTATAATGTGCTAATATTTAAGAATTTTTGAAAACTACTAACCATTATAACAAAATATGATAAATTAAATTCCCCAACACAAAAGTTACGTAAATTTCATTATCGAAATAAATGCTTTTTCTTCTTGCATAAATCTGAGTATGCCTTTAAACAGTCAGCCTTTAAAGGGCGCCTCAAATTGAGTTCAAATAAGGTACCCGCTTTTCATCCAACTTATTCGATTTACCCTACTTATTGTTAAATAATTCTTAAATACTTTTGAATACACTTATTAAAGGGGAAAATACAACACCTTGAAGAAATGCACAGAATCTAATAAAAAATCTCTGGAATAATAGAGGCGAGAGCACATTCAAATGTTTAAAGAGCCAAAATTTGCAAAAGAAACTGTTCATTCAGCAGTTAGTGGGCCATCATGATCATCTATGCTGGCCGTTACAAGGAAAGGCAAACCTTCGAAAACACCATTAATATTTTTCTGAGTTCATCTTTACAAAGCGCGAATCCTACACAGTTCTTCTAATGTCAGTGTTCATGAAACTCCATACATGGAGTGTCCGGTGCAAATAACCTGCAATCGGGTTTCACACATGTTCCATGGAGAGAAAGAGCGAGGATATACCGGCCAGGGAAGTATTTTAATTCCATCCGCGGTATTAAGAGTTCATCGTGTGGCAAGTGCCTGGCCGTTATCCTACAGAAGCAATCTACCAGTCTACACTGATTACCGAACTGCAGCCGAAACAACTTTTTTGGCCTACCCCTTCATTGACATACTACCGTTCAGTAGCGTAGCTATGTTTTTTGGCGCCCGGGGCCAGCAAGAAATTTTGCTCTCCCACCCCAATATAGATATATAACAATTTCTCTCAATTTGGCGCCCCTAGGCCTCGGCGCCCGGGGCGGACGCCCCCCCCTTAGCTACGCCACTGCTACCGTTTACAAGTATTGGCCGTTCTCCGAACACGATGTTTCTCCAAACTAATATGTACAGTATGAAGACGATCTGAGCTCTTGTATATAAGCTGACAAGTGCCGAAACCTTGAAAGCAACAACACTCGTCACGGTCATCATTCGTCCATAAATAAAAGATGAATTCGTCTGTGAAAAACACACGAGGATCTTAAATGATGCAGTTGTAACGACGACAACTGGCTAATCAGGAAATACTATGTCGAGCGCTTAACAAAACCCTAATAACTGGCTTTCCGCCATATTGGCGATGTGTGCCGCTCGTAGGCTTAGCCATGCCTCATGCAAGCTTTTGTGAATGGTTTGGGTTTATACCATTGACTTTCTAATATACGTAGACGCCATATCCCATTGTTCTCTCGGCATGGTTTCGAATCCAACATCTTTGGCGAAAAGATTCAGTTTTTTTTGTCAGTGACCGCTTTATTGGCATCTTTCAGATTTCACAAAGAGAAAAGCACAAATGCGGTCAACTCAAGACAAACATAACAATATGAGTTTGGGCGGGAGAAAAACCGGTTTGGCGCTCTAAATCTGCTCTCCGCCAAGATGTCGCAAAGGCAAAGATGCAAGTCGCAAGGCAAAGATGTCGGCCTAAGAAAAGGTTGCCGGTGTGGTGTCTAGGTATCTTAGGTCATTGGTTTATACAGATATGTAATTCATATTGATTGGCGTCTTCAGATGTCACGTGAAGCAACAAATGGGCTTCGACAATGTATCTGCTAATCAGTGCGCTGAGGCCGAGTTGCCCACTTGAAACATCTAATCTTATTTCCTTTTTACAGATTGTTTTTCATATCACACATGGCTGCTTGATACACACGCTGTGAACATCTACAGACTGAGGTCGCGCATTTCCAATTCACCTTTGTTATCTATCTATTAATCGTATTTTGAGCTCAAGATCTTGTACCTGCTAGTACCTATCAGTTTAAGAGCTTTTAATTATCCAATAGTCAATTTTAACTTTTCCAAGATGGAATACAGTAGTGACCTTTTATCTTTTCAAGTGAATTGCTTCCGAAATTGTCCGTATTTTGACGATTCATATTTCCGTTTATTCAAGTGTATGTTTTTCTCATTTTATGACTGAAAATTACAAAGGTTGTGTGATATTCTGCAGAAATGTGTAGACTTGTCCAATGTGGTCATTCGAGTGCACTTTAACTAGACATGTGGTCATGTTCTTGTTTTCTCTTATTGGTTTCAGATTTCCTGCTGTAATGGTTGGTAAAATTTATGATTTCATAAACCAAATCAAACAACAAATGTTTTGATAAAAAATATTCAAGACGACATCCGGATTTGTTCGCAACATTATAGTTGATAAATGGTTTGCTGCGATAGAACTCCTCTATGAATCTACTGTGTCTATATTTTGAGTTTTATTTGTAATTTTAATGTTCATTTATTTATTTTTTTTTTCTCACGAAAAAAATATGATAATGCTTCTGAAATGTTAGTAAATTATTTTACTTGAAATAGTATTAAAAATGAAGCTTTTTAAATTAAAGTTGAAATATTTACTCTCCGTATTCCCCAATAAAGTCAATGATCACTTTAATACGGATAGGACTGAGTTAGTTAAGTGAAAAGGCGCTTTACAGATGCACTGCCCTGACCCCAAGAGTCCCATAACTGCATCTGACGGATATTTAATTGCTGGCATTCAGTGTTGTTCCCCAGACATTTTCTATGCTCCTTCAAATGTTAATTTACTGCAATCGGTCACTAGCATATACGCGGCAAACCAGATGCTGATAAATATGTAAACTGTTTAACATGCGAACTGAAATCCATCCGAATTTAATATATTTTCCCCACCAATTTCAAACCTGTTATTTGCCAGGATATGAATTGAATTTTTGAGTTGCAATTTTATTTTTTATACATGTATTTCCTAAAGCAACAATTTAATAAATTTCATGTGTGATATGATCACTCAATATTAAATATACATTATTTTACAATTTTAAATTAATTTTCTGAATCACAAAATAACTATATATACATAAGTATATAAGTACATACTATATATATTTGTAATGCTTCCTTGTTTATATTTCATTATAATTATTAAAGCGTTCTATATAGTAGAAGAAAACTGAAAATTTTCTTTTTCTATAGATTTTAGTTTTATTTAAACCCCATAACTTAGAATTCAGATTATGTAATAGTTTGTAACCAAATGTTTATTTATTTTTTTAGGAGGACTAATTGTGCGATCTCGTATTAGAAAACGTTGATAGAAATGTTCACTTTTATTTCTAATTAAATTCTTTTCTAACAAAAGGGGCCTCGAAAATCTTATTTCAAAATTTACGTATTCGATATTACTATATAAAACACTTTCATCTCTTTTGTTGCATTTTCTAATTCATTTAAATATCGACCTATATTCTTACTGATTTACCATTGTTTTAAATAATCTATATTAATTGTTGGACTTTATACATGACAAATTAAATTATTTAATTCCTTCGCAATACGATACTTTTATTTTCATCCCAATAAAACATTTAAAAAGCAATTAATTTTAAAAGTATATTGTGAATAAAGACAACATAGCAAAGGCATTTTGTAAAGCTAAACTATCACACAATGGAAAGAAGTAATAGTGGAATAAATTGACTATTTCAGTACTAATTTAAAAAGCAATTACACTTTTGTTTATACGAAGCAATGTAAAATTGTAGCTGCTTATTTTAAGAACATATTATCATAGATAATTAGAAAAGTTACTTTAATAAAATGAACAAATAAGAAAGTCTTTATTATTAATCGACTAAATAAAATCAAATAATAGGAAAACGGATCGTTTAATTTAATTTTTTTTATGCATCGAGATCAGCCAGATAATTAGTAAAAGCCTATATATTTATATACAGCTGTTTTAACAAATAGCAGGAAATAATTAAAATGCATTTAGTGTTTCTTTTTTCTTTTTAAATGTTAAAACCATTTTTTTCATGTATAATGAAAATTGCTTTGAAATAAATAAAATTACATTTCAAGGCCTTGTATTCTTTTTGCACATTCTTTTAGATTGGGACAGCGCTGTGACAAAATGGTAAAAATGAAATATTGTGATAGTCTCAAAAATTAGAGCAACTTTTAAAATTACCATAGGCAAAATTTATGAACCACTTTTTAAAGCTATATCATTTATTTCATCATATTTATTATAATTAATAAATTAATGAATTCTAAATCTGAGACTACGTCTTTCAGTGACATTGTATACTTAATCTACACACACATTCTGAGAATCTATATATATATATATATATATCACTAAGATACATAGCAGTGAAAAAGCAGTTGTTTTATTTTTGCAGATGACAGCCAATGGATCGTAACATTAAATATCACCAATTAGACCAAATTAAGAAAACTAATCAACATATGAATTTGAAATTTTCGAAGAAAATGTATTTTTTTTATATTCAAATATCTTTTTTTCAAAAGTCGATCGGTATTTTTTCTTAATTTATGCAAAAAAGAGAAGAAAAAATTGACGCCAGATGATTCTATGTGAAAAAGTCCAAGAAATAAATTAGATAAAGATGAATATTCATTTTAAAATTTGACAAGCAGTATGAATATGAGTAAGAACAAAAAACCGATAAATAAAAAATCATAATTAAATTGAATGAATATTTAATGTATGACTTTTGCATCAGAAAGTGATGATATGAATGATTTTTCATTTAAAAAAAATGAATTTCTCCTCACTATGAATTTTATTTTAAAACAATGAGGACTATATTTATTTAGGATTAGGAAACTTTTCTTTTACTCATGGCTATCTATATACATAAATTTCTAATGTATGTGGCAAAAAAAAAGTGCTTTTTTCGCTTTTGTCGATTGCAGAGGAAGATTCGTTTGAAAAATGAAATCATTCGTTTCATTTAAAATAGAAATCTTTCTCATATTTAATTTAAGGTACATAACTTTCATTTAAAACACACAGATTAAAAATACTTATATTAGATACATTTCAAATAAATGTCCTTCACACATTTAGTTCAAATTACAAACAAATATTTGTGAAATAGTGTTATAAATCAAAACATTTCTTTTTAATATCAAAAATTTTTCCTAACTTACGCATGCATAAAATAAATTTTGCTACTGACGAAACTTGCACTCAGCTAATATAAAAATACCCAAAATGAATTTCCATGAGGTCATACTTGACGTGATATTCACTATACCTGTTTGTTACATGATGAGATTATTCTTAATTCACTGTTTACTTGTATTTTTAATGATGTTCACTAAGTTGTTATATATTTTTAAAATTAAAATGAGAAATACGTGATATTAAAAGAGAAAAATCATTGGAAATATGCGTTGATTCAATTGTACAATAGATCACTTTTAACCATTTGAACTAACATCCGGTTTGTTATTGCCCACTAAATTTTGGTGAATAGATTTTTCATGGAAAGGGGTTGATAGGATATTGGAGAAATACCCACAAAAAGATATTAGCAAAATATTGTTTAATATAAGTTTCGATTGTTCTTTACTGGTTTTTCACAAGATTTTTTTTTACCAAATCCTATTACTTAAAATATGAAAATCGGATGTGGACCCAATTACTGAAGATTATTTAATAAGTTTAATAATATGAATCCATTATTACTGATAGTATCGTATCTTACCCCCCCCCCCACCCAAAAAAGGGGGTATAAAGTTTAAAATACTACATGAGCTAAGCTGTTTTTGTCAAAAAAGATAAAATACATAACAACATAGCGACAAAATAATATTATAAAGTGAAAGCGGAATCATGTAAATTCACAATTTGAAGAAAAAACCCGGAGCATAGCTCAGAAAATATGATTGAGATGTTCAACTTTTAGGCACAGATGCTCCTCGCAGGAACAGCTAGTAAAAAAAATATTTTTTTTTATTTATAACTTCACATACTCACATAATAAACCACCATTACCAATTGAAATTAAAAAAAAACTTCCCATTTTAACGAGGACATAAGAAATATACATTTGAATTCAGGCGTCTTCTATCATGCCTTATAAGTGCCTAGAGTGTCTTATGACTATGGAAAGAATGCTTTAACAAAAAGCGAAAACAATTGTTATTCTTTAACTAATAATGGTTGGCATAGTACAAATTTTACTACAGTTATCATCTTCTCTAAATTTCTCCATCTATTTGAACTCAGTGTTATTCTAAAATGTTCCATACGGGTATAAACTGATAAATTAAAAATAATTAATAGAATTACATAAATAATATTACTTTTTATTCAATTTTAGTTTTCCAACTGAGTGGAAAATGTCTACAATTCTAACCAGGGACAATTGATTTAACATGTTAATTACCAAATAAGATATTCTGTACAAATCCGTTGCATAAAATTCATTGATTAAATCTGTTTTTAAAGATATGTGTTCTCTTATCTACTCCACAAACAACAGTCGAGACATAGTTAACAGCTTAAGCAAAAGGTTTCTGGTTCGAATTCCGGCCTGCAAACTTTTTCACTTATCCGGATAATTACAACTTATATGATTTATTTTCTGATTGGAATATTGTTGCTAAAATTT
Source organism: Maratus speculifer (assembly GCA_964019185.1). Classification (NCBI taxonomy): domain Eukaryota; kingdom Metazoa; phylum Arthropoda; class Arachnida; order Araneae; family Salticidae; genus Maratus; species Maratus speculifer. The sequence continues at coordinate 334,119,420 of OZ025292.1, forward strand.
ATTAAGAAATTTTACTTTAGTCGTCAAAAATAATAATAATAATAATAATAATAATAATAACAAACATTTTTATTTTCTTTTCTCTAACACTTGTCGAATTTCGCAATTTTCTGATGTTTTATCTTCCGTATATTTATTATGTTAATGGGTGGGTTTTTCATATATATTTTGCAATTTAATTTAATTTTGCATTGTATACATGTAATCAAAAATATGCCTTTTTCTAAATCAATCAGACTCTAAGAATGAAATATTTCAAAGTGTATCACGAAATAAGAGAATGGCATCTCCCCTTTCACTTAAAACTGGAGTAAATGATCTGTTGCATAAAGCAGCTACAAAATAAAGAAAAATGCCTTAAAGTAGTTGAAAAGCAATTCCGTCTTATCAAAATAATTTTCTACCAAAAACCTTTTTATGAGATATAAATTTTATAAATTGATACATTTATTTAAACTATGTTTATTTATATGTTTTAGAACAATTTAATAATATTCAATTGCAAAACCATCAAATAAAACTTTTGTATAAAAAAAGTGTTTCAAAAAGAAAAAAGAGCATTTTTTATTTATTCCGTTTCAGTTTATACTTTGACAATTTTTGCCCAGATGTTAAAAATGAAAACTTTCTCTTTTAAATACGTAACTCACATTTCCTTCAGGCGAAAGCATCTTTTTGCAAAATATCTGATATATGTATATAAAATTGTCATATGATTTTAAGAAAAATACAACTGTAATAGTATTTTAATGCCGAAATTCATACATATTTTTTATACTTTTAATACATTTATTCATTACAAAAAAGTACATTATACTTGTAAAAACATACTACCGGGTGTCCCAAATATGACTGATGGATTTTAAAATTCAATAACTTGCTAACGGTGACAGCTATTAAAAAATTTTTTGCAGGAGGGTTATGCATAATGTCAGGAGTTTTTTACCGTAACTTTTTATTTTAGTTCGAATTTCAAACAATAGGTGGCGCTGACGGCGATTGAAGGCCAGGTCGACGCTTCACTCAGCACTGGTCACCTGGCCTTCAATCGCGGTCACCGCCACCTATTGTTTGAAATTCCAACTAAAATAAAAAATTACGGTAAAAAAACTCCTGACATTATACACAACCCTCCTGCAAAAAGTTCTTAAATAGCTGTCACCGTTTGCAAGTTATTGAATTTTAAAATCTATCAGTCATTTTTGGGACACCCGGTAAGTTTACTAAAATATGTGATATAAAAAAAATTCTCACAAATATTTTAAGAGTAGATATCTAATATAAACGCCTTAACTTTTTTACTTATTATTACCTCTCAGATTATATAAATGAATTTTTTTTTAATTTGTTGGAAAATAGATTATACAAAATAGTTAGGTATTAAAGTATGAAAAAATAAAGCACTATAGTACATTCATTTAGATGGAATAGGCTTAAAATTTCTCTAAAGACTTCATGTGCGTTAACTAACAAAAATCCCATATCAAAGACATGCTAAGCAACTTTTTTCATATATTATATAAAGCAATTGTCAAAATTGTATTTGGAATGTTTATTAGTGATATAAATATAGTTTTAGCTATACTAACAACCAGTGCCCTTTTTTCTTATTAAGAACATTTTCGACTTTTATATTGTTATTTATATTAGCATTAATAAACAACAATACTAACAATTATTTAAAAATTTACCCTGTAAAAATCTGCAACATAACTCCTTAAAATTGGTGTAACCTTGTTTCCTCCAGCTTATGGATTAATTTAACTGACATTACTGTGGTTACGTTATACCATAATAATGTAAATTCTGCTATTTTCACATTAGTATGTCACATATTACGCCAGTTATATCTGTAAATTACAACAGTTATATCAACTAAATTACTCCATAAATTGGAGGTAAAAAAAGCTACCACCAATGTCAACACCTATGTAACGTTACACAATTTTTTGTAGTTTAATACTGCTAAATTAATATTCTAGATATTTTTCAGATGAAAAGAACAATAAACAATAACGTGATTTTACTGCTTTATTTATTTATTTATTTATTAAACACAAGGGAGTATGTACAAGTAAAGGAAAAAAAAATAGTTGATCGAAAATAAAATCCTATAAATCTTGAAAAGAGTCAGAGAATATCGATATGAAACATATTCATAAAAGAAAGCATTTCCGGTAATGCTACTCAGTGTAGAAACAGCAAATTTTTGAGACATGTAACAGAATACGGAAATAAGTGTAAAACGTTTTATTAATATCATCTCCACAATGAAACAATTTATGCACAGAATATTGTACTCAAGAAGGGGCAAATGTCCAATTATTGGCTGATCAGTTGGCTAGTGACCGACTGAAAACGATAACTGATTTTACTAGGTTTCGCATACCAAATTTCTTCCAATCCTCCCTCAGTCTACCTGCGAATGAACTGTTTATTTAATAAAGTAAATTTCTAGCTCAATGTTAGTAGATTTCTCGAGTTTCTGATTTTAATGACAAATACACATTTTTCATTAGTCTTGCCTCTTGGCATTCTTACTACAGAATAGACTCTCCGAAATTTTTGTGGATCCTTTAGAGCCTTGATTTTAGAACTTAAAATAACTTATAAGGGCAGTTTTATGGAGAGACCAAATTACCTTATTTAGCTCCTGTTTCATCTGTATTACTGCTAAAAAATATCTACAGTGTTTGTATGAAAAGTAATGAGTGTTACGTTTTTCTAGCGAACTCTACGTCGCTCCGTCATATGCTACTTGGAGTTTCGGAGAAGGTGGGAGTTATACTAGATTAATTTATGGCACGATTTTACAATCGGTAAGTTAATTATAAGAGATGTAAATTTTCCAAGTGGGTGAAAAAAGTCCGGGCCAGGATTCGAACCAGGGATGTATCGGCTGAAGCCGCCAATGCTCTTCCAACTGAGCGATCCCGGACACTCTCGTCTCTTATAATTAATTTACCGATTGTAAAATCGTGTCATAAATTAATCTAGTATAATTTCTTATGCAGCGTTTTCTGCAGTTTCCATATATTGACCTCCGATTTATTCTGTTGAGCTGATTCATAGTATCAGACCACATTATGTGATCGTTGAGGTTATTTGGGTAAAATAGTCCTCCAAGGTGGGGGTTAGTTTCAAAATGTGTCCGAGTGTCAATCGCCTACGAGGTTCCATGCGGTTGATATCGTGATCTCCCTTTATCACTGTCTCTAGGCTCGTTGGAAGCTTTAAAATGCAATGTTCTGTCTAATGGTACTAAGCCATTAAATTCTACAGAAATGTAGAAGGGAAGGTTAAATCGAATGAAGCTAGGTATTGCCACCGTCTAAAAAGTGCATCAGGACAACTTTCCACGATCCACCTGCTTCGTAATCAACGATTACCTGGGCTTGAACCACATCGCTACGCTTCCCCAGTTCCCCTATAGATCCGGTCTGACTCTGGCGGAATTTATCGCGATTCCCTAAGTAAAGACAATTCTCAAAAGCTGCCTCGTAAAAAAAAAAAAAAAAAAAAAAACGATTTTTATTAAGCGTGGACAATTTGTTCGCAGAATTATGTCAAAGAGCCTAGTTCTTATTTAAAAAAATTCAATTGTTTGTATCGTCAGTATCTTTTCCTCTCGAATACGGTTTAGCTATCAAGTATAGCCGTGTAAATTCATATCTTGCGTTCAGTAGCTTTATGACGAAACCTTAAAAATATACTTAGTGTTTTAGTAATGATATAATACGATAATGATAAATCTATATTCCTTGTATAAAGGAAATTTTCACCATTATGCATCTTCAACTCTATATTAAAACTTAGAAACGTGTTATTGAATTCAGAGCAACTTAATGAAACAGCCACCATATGATTGTTAATGAAAGAGGCTATTTACTCCTATCCTCTTCTAAAATCAAAGTTTTGAGTAAATTAAAAGGAGAAAAATTTCATCGTGTTTTTATCTCCAATTTACTTAGTATACGAATTTAAACATTTTCCAGCTTCATCAGTATCTAGTTAAAATTACTCTAATCAAAAATAAATACAATGGGAAACCCACGATGAATAAAACTGTTTTGATAAAAAATTATTTTATAAAATTTTATAGAATCAAATGTATTATAAGTTGTAGTGTGAATAACGCATGTTAGATAACTTATTGTTAAAGATTTTAGATATGTCAATTTGCTTAGATTAGAATAATTATTAGAAAAAGGGAAACAGTTGCAATTGAAAAAAATATAAAAAGGTTATAAGTATCTTAAAAATCTTATACGACTGTTGTATTGCCTTTTTTTTCTTTCGACACAAATTTACCATTTTGTTTTCTAAAATTTAGACTTAATTTTGCTTAGAATGAAGAATGATATAAAGATTCATATAAAGATTCATATATAAAATAAAGTGTTTTTAATATATTGAAATAAATGGAAATAAAATCGAAATAAATAAATAATATTTTATTCTAAAGTTAACTTATATTTTTTCTCTTCAATCTAAGAATAAAAAAATCAACTGTATGTCCAAATTTAAGTTATTAATTTTATGTAGAATTAAATTGATACTTCGTGCTATTTAGACTAAAAATGATTATTTTTTTTCATTAAATAATTATTATTTAAAAAAAAGCTTTTTTTCTTGTATTAGAAGTTTATTTAAAAAAATCTTTAATTTTAATAACTATATAGATGCATCATAAAAAATGATATTCAAATCGTAAAAAAAATTCTTTGGTAGAAATTTAATAACCTTGATCGATGTTCTTCGCACTTTTCTTCAATCCTAAAAGAAACAGAAAAGTTACTTTTCTTACTGGTTTTTAAATCGTGACTCAGAACTTACATAAAGTCTCAATGTTTTTGTTTTTTATTTCAAATGATTTCAATGAGTTGCGAGTCACGATTTCGTTACGCTTAAACATCAATGAGTATGACTGGATAGGCATTCCATTTCCTAATACAAACTTAATGGAGATGATTTTCAATGTTAATGCTTGTTTATTAGAAAAAGCTAATGGAATAAGAGCTAGAAGTAAACACTGAAATTCAATCCTATAATTTTTCTTTGCCTAATTGTTTATCTGAAAAAAGAAATAAAAACTTTTCTTAAAGAGTATTGGTTTTCGTAATTGTTACAGATGTTAGAAATTAAATCTTACAACACAATGTTACATAACTTTTCATTTTTTTTTTCTTTCTTACATTAACTGTCTTTTTAAACAACTAATCTTTAAAACAATTTGGTCAAGTGTTCGTATGATTATGTTTAAGCATTTATTTAAGAAAGACTGTATTATTATTTCAATAGTTTTATGATTAGTTTTAAATCAACGTATTGTTTTATTTATACATTGCATATTGAGTATTGTTTACATCCAAAGTTAAACTCCACAAACAATTACAAACTAATTATGATGCTTATTCTTCTAATTAAATATTCAATTAGGTTGGAAATTATATATTGTGTAAAATAATTAACCTAAAGTAAAGTTAATATCGGTAGTGTTTACTATTTAATGCCCTAAAATCTTAACGTTTTAATCTGTAAAATATTTATTTCACGAGAAGTTGGTATAGTTTTTTATTTAATTTAATTTGCAATAATAATTTTTTCTTACTACATAATAATGAAAATTGTTGAGTGTAAGGGTTTTATGGTTATTGTCGAAATACCATAATTTAACTTACACAAGATTAAGTAGAATGTATGTGGGTGATCTTTGTGAATTGTGATGCATGACTTTTTCAAAATAATGATCGTTTAAAGTGGAGAATTCCTCTAAATGACTAAGTTAACATTTTTGTATTTGCCTAAATTTCCTTTTAACTTTTTCTTAGATCTTTAATATCATAAAAAATATCTGAATAAAAGAACAATGAACTAGAGTGCTAAAATATATTATTGATTTTAAATATATATTTTTTAATAGAATGTAAAATCAGGAGAGAATTTCTTAGAGAAATTTTTTCTTAGAGAAAAATATGTTTCCCCAGTAATAATAATATAATAACGAAATCTTTTAAATAATAAAAATATCATTAATTAAAATATATAAAAAATGCTGTAACTGAAAAAAAAAAAAAAACATTCTAGCTTTATTAAATTAAAACTGTAACTTTTTTTTTTCAAAATTTTTTTGATGTTTTTACTAAAACAAAAACAAAGTGTTTGCGTAAATGCACAGTTAAAAATTGAAGCTTCTTTTCAAAATATACGACTTAATTATTTGTATATTTGCATGATAAGATTAAAAAAATTATCGAAAAGAAATACTTATTTAGGTCTTATATTACCCTCATCTCGCGGTGTGTGTTTTTTAACTTTTTTTTTAAACAGCTACGAAACGGGAAAAAAAACTATGGTGTTATCTTAAAAGTGTAAAAAAGTAATAAAACAAGTATATTTTAAAAAAATAAAATAATAAAACATTGTAGCTGTAATTTCTTCTAAGTGGATGATTAATTATATAAAATAAACAATGCACTATTTGAAAGATGTCTTCACTAATATAGCAGACGATAAATCGTTTTTCTGCTATGTCGCTGCGGGCCATAACGTGATGTTTGGATGAGAAACAAGATTGCACTTCAAACGTTTTCAACACGCCCTTTAAAAGAAGTTTTTACAAGGCCATCAAGGAAGGTGTTCCTACTTTCACTACTTCTCACCTTTCACCTTTTTATTTATGTTGCGGCTTGTCAGACGCACATGGGAGAAATGTTTTTATTTCAAACTGCCGATTTACGAAACGCTGATTTACTTTCAGTTTTTTACGTCCTACTGATTTCATTTCCAAAAACTTAATTAAAATGTGACACTTACTGTAAATGACATTTTTGCAGTAAAAAAAAATGTGTTGGTTATTAAATTGGAATTTATTTCTTTTCCATAATAATATTAAAAACAACTATTTATCTAAAGGGTTGAAAATCCGCTGTTTCCAAAATGAAGCAAAAGAATGAGGGATTTTATCCAAATGTAGTAGTACGTATTGTGTATTCTATATTGACACTAATCAATGAATGTATGGATATAACCCCTCTTGTTTTTGCTTCATTTTGTGAATGACGGATATTCAACTTATTCAATTGACGATTATTTTGATAATTTTCAAGTTATGATTTTGCGACTTTCACAAAAGTTGCTCTATACATTTAGCTAACGCATGTTAATCGTTGACGCATGCGCAGTGAAAAATTATTTAGTAAACCTACTCATTTTTCATACAACTTTTATTATTTTTTAATTCTGATTACAGGGTATTGTGTGCAATGTTGTTGTCATATTTTCAGAAAAACATATTATTTTGTATTAAGAACTCTGAAAATTATAAGCAAAAAACTTGGAAAAATTTGGGACCATTTTTGTAAAAACCTTAATTACTCTGCGAGTATGCATGCTATTTGCATAAAAATAAACACAGTGTATTACAATAAGGCACTCAATCATAATCTAGAGTTTGAGCGCTTTTGCTACATTAGTTTTGACAGGGTTATTCAAAAGATTTTCATTCTTTTTTAAATTATTGATTGTTCCCTATGGAGTTTCGGGGGAAAAAAATCTTCACGGAGATGGATGACTTATGCTATTATATTTATACACTAAGAGTTTCGAGATGATTCCTCATGTATTTTTCTATATATTTAACAAAATGTCTAAAATCGCAAGTGAACGATAATCCATGACCAGGTAGTGTAGCTGTATATATGCAATAAAAGTAAGAACAGATATACCGTAAAAGTTCAAAGAGATATGAATCCTAATCAATTTATGTTGCAGCTTGCCAAATACACATGGAAGAAATACTTTTATTTTCAAATGACCGATTAACGAAATGCTGATTTACTTTCAGTTTTTACGTTCTATTGCTTTCATTCCCGAAAACTTAATTAAAATGTGACATTTATTGTAAATGAAATTTTTTGCAGGAGGAGAAAAAAAAGTATCCGTTATTAAATTGAAATATTTTCCTTCATTATTTTAATATTAAAAATAACCATTTATTTGATTTTTGAGGTAGTTTTTTCTATATGAGTCTGGTATGTGACATAAAAACTTTATTGATTATTATTATTATTATTATTATTATTATTATTATTATTATTATTATTATTATTATCAATATAGAGTGTCTGCAATTTTTGCCCACCTTTAAGTGAGCCTTTTTGCTACTATTAAATTTTAATGTAAACTTTTAATTATTTAATGGATGATTTGGGCAATTAACTAAAGCAGAATGTACTATTAAATTTTTAAAGTGTACCAAAAAAAGTTAAAAAATTGGCATTCCTGAAATTTATTTTAAATCAAGATGAAAATATCTTTTATTCATTTTGATGTACTGCAGTTTACAACTTATTATCTACTTTAATATTTCTTTAAAAATTGCAGAATAATCTTAAAAGCGTGTATTTTTAATTATAAATTTTAGTAAATATAAAAATATCTTTTAAATAAAGACGAAATCTCTACAGGGAATTAGAGTCAATATAAGGGAAATGTCGGTAAAGTGATGACCGAGGAACTCAATCGAATGCATTTAACCGAGAACTAGTGTAAATTTACAGAAACTCTCACTTTTTACTTACCCATCATACATAGTATAGGGTAAGTCTTGCAATCGCTTAAAAATAGATTTTTTTTTTTTTTTTTTTTTTAACAGATTTACACATTTTAGACACTGGAGATTCTGAAAAACATTTTTTTTTTTTGGGGGGGGGGGAATGCCGTCTGTCTGTCTTTGTCTGTCAGTGTTGCTCTATCTCCCGAACAAATTGAGATAGTCTTGAAATTTTGTATATACTTAGTATGTAAGAATGGGACGAACCCTAATTAATGTCGGTAACTTCGATTATCCAGAATTTTTTTTTCTCGGATTCATCAAAAATTCGTTTTGATGAAAGGTATATATAAATTTTCGAAACATTTTATTTTAAGGAGTGGGTGTAAAAAACAATAAAATAACACAAATTTTGCATAAAAAACAAAATCGATCGGATTATTAGTTGCCAAGATGTTTGTAATCCAGTTTTCAGCATTTTTCGATTTTTCATGACCCTGTATTTCATTCAAATTTCAATTGAAAGATATATTTTAATTGGAAATGAGTCCGTTAATCCGGCGCAGTAGACTGTTAATTAATATGATTCTTATTTTTGGAGTTATAAATTTAGAGTTTTCTTTTACACAATTCGGTATTATTGGAGCAGTTTGGCGTTTTATATAGTTTGTCGAAATTGATCTATCAGCAATTCATTAATGGAGCATTACTATGCATTTTAAAAACTTTTAAATATGCGTTTAAACTTTGTTTTGGAATTGCAATGTATTTTAAAATTGTTTACACATGTTTTATTTTCATATATTATACTATGCATATCTATGATGAGTAAGTATTACAGTGGCCTCCAATGACTAGTTTTTCTGTGTTTTTACGGAAATTTTTAATTGTGAAAGAAGTTTAAAAAATTGCAATAAAATATACTAAAAAATTAAATTCAATCGTCTGCTGTTGCCACCGTCAAAATGACGTAAGCGTTATGCAGAGCACATTTCTCCTATATAATATAGTTAGACAGCTGATTAGTACTTGTCTTTTGTTACATGCACGTTTATTTCCAGATATAAGGTGATTTTTGTCTTCCAGGCATACTGCTGATTAAAAAAGCACTTTTTCAACTTAGAAAGTTTACTTTAAATGTATCAGATTTTTTTTTTATTTTACTTATTTATGAGGTATATTATTTATACTTTTAAAGATTGTAGTAATATTATTAATAAAAGCAAATGAAAATAAAAATTTTGACATCGATTTCTTATACTCCCCTAAATTGAAACGTAAGTATGATAAAACTTACTTTGCTATTTCATATCGACATTCAAGAAATAAATTATAATACATTGATAGGAATTTATTACTCGCAGGAACATATACATTTTGATCTCATATTACAAAGGATAAATCTTTATAAGTTCATGAATAATAAGAAACTTTATTTTGTATATGATAAAGATGTAGATTGCAGATTACTGTATCAGAACATATATTTCTCTTGGCGGTTATTCATAAATATCAGATGACACAAGAATGAATTAAATAGGGTGAAAAATGAAACCGAATGTAGGTATATTTGAATCAATTTGTTAAACGATACTGTTTGTCACAAAAAATACTATAAAAGTTAAAGTTCATTAACCAGGCAGGTTATTTTAAGTTATTTAAATTAATGTTTTATTATTCAATCAAAGCTAAAAATAGGTAAAAAAAAAAATACACAATTTTTATCGTGATGCCAAATGATGCCAAATTAAATGATTAAATAATGCAAAAATTCTAATTTACTCGGTAAAATAAAAATCTGTAATTTAACAGAATCTCAGCTTTTTTTTTTAAATTTCTGTACATAAGACTTAAGATAGTAGATTGCCCATAAGTCCTAAAATTGAAATTTAAAATTCCAGCTGCGAAATGCACTTTCCGGCGTTAGCACTAAAAGATTACAAAAATTTCGAAGACCTGAATGTTATAATTTCGACGTTATCGTGATTAGGCAGGCAAACAGACATCACTTTTTTATGTATAGAGATTTGCAACATATCATCTAAAACAGCTTGCACAATTCATTATAAAGATCAGATCTTGATGTTATGTATTATATAGTTGGTATTAGAAAAAATTAGAATGAAAATGCTATCGCCATAAAAAAAAATTCCAGACAGTATACGATGTTAACAAATGGAAAATCGAACTAATTCTGAGTCTTCATCCTTTGTGCAGCTGCTTTTCGATCAACTTGTAGCAATACAAATTATGACGTTGCACAAGTCTGACCGATGGGGAACAATAACGGCGCGTTTGAAAGTCCAATGAGAGTAATTCAGCAAAGAGTTCTGTTAAAAGGAACGTAAGATTATTAGGAGTAAAAAATATCCCAAAGTGCGGGAAATATCTCGGAATAAAATGAGTAAAAAAAAAAAGATCGAGCATTTAAAAACGTTTAAATTCACACGAAGTAATAAAATTTGGTAAGATAATGATGATTTAATTTAAGAATGAACTAACAGTTTTATATTTAAGTAAATTGAGTTCAATAATAAATATTTTAAAGATATTTTAATAAGATTAATTATACAGTTTATTAAAGAATAGGAAATTTGCGAATATGCCTGTAACTAAGCATAATAAAAAGAAAATAAAAGGAAATATCGCGAATGAAAGTTTAATAATGCAGTACACACATATATATATATTTGCATTTATATTCTTGTTAGTTATTCATGGTTAATTAACAATTAAATTCGCAAAGATACATGATTTTTAACAGAAAAAACCAATAAATCAAGTAAGAATATATTACCAAAAAAGCAACGACAGCGAAAAAATATTTGTAAAAATATGCACAAAGATTGCATTTTTATGATAGATTCAATTTTTTAAAATATTTACAGCCGCGCAATCTCGTATGAAATATGAATAACATACATACACACATATTTATCTATCTATCTATCTATCTATATCTATATCTATCTATCTATCTATCTATCTATCTATCTATCTATATATATATATATATATATATATATATACACTGGTGTCCAAAAGTTAAGCATAATTGGTAATTAAGTAAGTACTGAAAGGAATATAAATCGAAATGTGGTGAAACTCCTGGTGTGTAAACAAAATAGTACGCGTCATATATTTTCGCTAAGAGTTTTCCCCGAAATCGAACAGGGGACCGTCAACAAATTGAAAAAGAACGAAGATCTTTTGGATTACCCTGTCAAAACTAATGTAGCAAAAGCGTTCAAACTGCACATTATGATTAAGTGGCTTATTATAATGTACTGTGTTTATTTTTATAAGGATAGCATTCATACTCGTAGAGAAATTAGGGTTCTTTTTTTCAAGCTTTTTTCCCTTTCAAGTTGTAATGGATATATAAGATATTATCATGACTGCATTAGTATAATTCAAAATTATTTTTTCATATGCTCTTAAATCATAATTTTATCTGCTTTGATGTAATTAATATATTTAGTGCATGATATTATACATTCCTTACATTTAAATGACATTTGATAAAAAATATAAATTTCGTTTACAATGCAAGCAAATTTCGAATTCAATACAATCTAAGCTTTTAAAAGCTGGTACATTTTAATTTAAAATTTTGCAAAAGAAATAATAATAAATATTTTTTCATAATTTACAGATTGAATTTTTAAAGCAGCATAGCTGAAGTTTTTAAAAATTAATTTTGATTTAAATCAATCCCTCCCGCTTCTGATATTTTCTATAAGAAACTACTATTTTTTAAAGTTGTTTTGTTTATATTAACTGCGTATAGATGGCTCCAAATCCAAATTTAAAAACAAAGCACAAAGCTTCGTAATAGATACCTAAAAGCATCGAACTAAGAATTTATAGTATACCCATCACTAAAACCGCTGCCGAATCATACTTTTAATAAAAATAATGTATTTTAAAATTTAAAAAACTTCAAGTTTTTAGTTTTTTTCAAATTAATTTTTTTTACTTTTAATGCTTTGTGAAATCTTCAGAAATTAAATTTTATTTTACTAATTAATTATTATTGTTATTATTGCTGCAATAAATGCTACTTTTTGTTTTGAAATTAAAATTTGTTCAAAAACTAAATATGAAGTAAAAAAAAATCTTCATCATTTGTATTTGCAGAAATTAAATGCTATTTTTAAAATGTGCTTTTCTACAATACAAAATCTAAGATAAAATAAAAAAAAGCAGCAGTTTAATCGAAGGGTCTGGTCGTCATCATTTTGTGAATTAGTATATAGTTAAATACTTTTAATTGAAAATAATGGGTGAACGCGAAATTTACATGCTTATTTAAATGAAATATTATTCCATAAAAACAGCTCATTCAGCTGTAAACCATTCCTAAAAATAGTTAGAAAAACATAAATTATTTATATTTTATGTAACATTTTTTTATTTACAAGTATTACTTCAATTAAACCGAAAATAAATGCACTCCTTCGAGCTAATATCAAATTAGCGCAGAGAAAGATGCATATAGAAGCTTTACTATTTAAATCAGGAAATACACAAATTTCATTACATTACTACTTATTCTAATGCTGGCCATAAAACTTTCTCGTAATAACAGAGGTTTATTTAAAGTAAGGAGAAATTTTATAGAGATTTGAAAACTTATTTAAACGATTGCGTCGTAATTATGATTTTGAAGTATTTTAATTTGATTTTTCAATGATAAAAGATTATTGAATTTAGAATTTATTTCCTGCTAAATAAACTTAGTTTTTTTCCTGTTAGTAAATACTTCTGTGTAGAAATCGCAACTAAACAGCATCGAAATCTGGGGATGAGGTAATATACAAAGAAAAGGAAAAAAGAAAGGTAAAAAAAATGAGTTAATAGGGGCAGTTAAATAAATGATAAAAACTAATAACTGTTGCCTTCAAATTCCATTTATCTGAAATATGGCAGAAACATGACACGTGTGGTTTTAATATTTGAATTCTATTATTTGTAAATAGTAAATATGAATTTAGTAATATCGATTTTTTGTCATTAAAACATAAATATTACTTTTAAAAATTTTGGTAGAAACTGAGAAAAAATATCTTGATATTAAAATTTAACAGAGGGGATTAAATGGGTTAATGAAGTACAGAATTTGTTTCCATATATTAATTTAGTAAGAAAGTCTTGCAACACATTTTTTTATTTAAAACATTTTTTTTCTAATGCTATAGTTCCAGAACATTCTAGAGTAGCAAATAGAGGACTAGTCTAGAACCTTCCATGCCACAAGTTGTAAAAGCGGTTCAATTGTTCAGCGTAGTCAGTATCAGTAAAGATGGATCAAGGGACATTTCTAGCAATTGGTAATCATATTCTTGTAAGGGCATTCTGCAAGAACCACAGCAACTGATATATGCAGTGTGTTTAAAGCTAAAGTATTAAGTAGTTAAGTAGTTAAATTAGTTAAAGTAAGTAAAGTAGTTAAATCTAAAGATAAAGGTATCATGTTGTTGTTGGTATCAGCATTTTCATTCTGTGGGTATATTTTTTAGACTTGAATCAAGTGTTAACGATTAAAAACTACGATATAGTTGTTATACAGTTATAAATGCGGAGTGAGCCTACAATATTGTATACTCTTTTAGTGTTAAAATAAAATGTTTTTTCTTTTTTACTTTGTATTCTGTGTTGCAAGACTTTCTTATCAACCCAGTATATAATTAATAATTTTTCGCAAGATTCCATGTGAACTACAGTGCTAAAAATAAATCCGTCACTTCTTGATATAACTACTGGCAGCAACATTGCCGGACGTTTTCGTTCGTTAGCAGATTTTCCGTTTTAGAAAATAAAAGAAGAAAAAAATCCGTTTCAAGAAGCGGTGTCTTTCCGTTGTAAAAGAGTTAAAAAACATAATAATCTTTAATCTCGATGACAAAAAGCAATACATTTGGAATTAAGTTGCACGATACAAGTCTCAGAAAAGAGCCAGGATTCTTTCATTGAGTATTTTTCATTTCTGATCTGCAACATGTCAGCTTCGTTAACATTCAAAATATTGTTACGAATTTTGTAAATAGTTAGTGTTTGTACTGTAAAATAATGTAAATAATCTTATTAAGCTCCATTCCTTTACTAATATTAGTTTTTGTTACATTGTCTATGTTATCAAGCAAACTTGTCCATTATTTTCAGTGTATGTCTACGGCAGATTGGCGAAATAATAAAGATATCGCCAAATTGGCGTCACTTTTAGCGACTAATTTTGGTCGCCAAGTTGGCGACAAACTTGGCGATTGTTGGCGATGGTAACCCTTCCCTGTCAATGGTAACCCCCCTTAGGTATACTGATACATTGTTTGTTGTTCCGTGGATTTTTCGAGATGGTTCTAGAAATTTCCAGCACCTGCTACGAGCCTATATAAGGAGAGCAGTACGAGCTGTTGTTGTTATTATTTACCAGTCAGTCATTGAGTGAACAAGGCGTTTGTTAAGCGAGTTTGCTTGAGTTTCATTTATGTTGTTTTGAATGTTATTAAGTGTTGAGACGTTGTATAAAGAGTCTCTGGGATCTAAAGCTGTACTTATACGATAGATTTGAGCAGTTATATTTGAATATCCAGTAATATTTGTGAGTTTCGAAGACTCTGTTGTTCTGAAGATCTGTAAATAAATTATTTTCTACTTTTCTAAAAGACAAGAGTTTGAAGTTGTCTAACCATAGGATCAAAAGAACCCTATATACGCTGCAACAATATATTTGTGGAAGATAACGAAACGGAATATCTACGTCGTTTCCTTCCATCTCCGTTCGTTTCTTTACTTTCAGAAAATATGATGGAATTTTCCGATTTTTAATGGAAAATGTCCTTAAGTCACGAAAAGATATTTTTTCTGTTAAATTCAGAAAATATACATCCGTAAATTTCAATTTTTTTTTTTTTTTTTTTTTTTTTTTTTTTTTTTTTTTAACAATGTCTAATGTTCGTAATTTTTTTCCACATTAAATATATTTAAACGAATACTAGGCCTATCTAAATTTTTTTATTCATTCTTTCCCAGAGACATTTTTAAGTTTTCACAAAACATTTAACAGCTGTTTAAAAAATAAATTTGTACTTTTGCAATTGCTCAGTACTTTTGCAACTACTTTACTACTTATAAAACTTTTAGAACTATTTTAATTTGCTGGTCGAGTTTTGTAACCAAAGACGAAAAAGAAAAATAGAATTACAGTTTCTAATCTGCAGTTTCTAGGAAAATCATTGTTCGTTGAAAGTGTTGACTGAAAAATCACTGCTTTTACTTTATTGATCGAGTTTAATACCTTCCTTCAATATTATAACTGTTTTCTGTAGCCACTAGATTCACTATTTCTATCATTAATAAATAATGCTCATTGTATGTATCTGTTATTTGTTTTAAAACATATACAAATGACAAAATTAAAATATAAATTTTTAGATTTTTTTAAATTAAAATTTCTGTTCTTAGATTCAATATAACTTTCATAATCTTTTTCTTACCCAGTCCCTTTATCGCCGTAAAATTAAATATATAACCTTTATTATAAATTGGATTTTCTATTAACATTGTATATAATTTTTCAAGGGAATGTTTGACAATATGCTAAAGGACATTTTCTACTTTTTTATTTAAAAATCTCGAAATATTGACCTTAAAGCAGGAGTGAAAAAATATTGTAGTTTCATTTCATTTAATATTTCTAAAAAAGTATGATTTCATCGTTCTTTTATGTTTATTAAAGCATGTTATTCTCTGGAAAAAAAGGAAGAAATTGATTTTGTATTCATAAATTAATATTTATTTATTAACTTTAATTCTCATTTCATAAGATCTAAGAAATTTGTTTTTCATTGTAAGTGCAATAAAAGCTATTACATTGCAATAAAAAGTTTCAATAATAATGCTAATTCAGATTTATGTATTTATAATATTTTTCAGAAATATTTAATGCATTCACCAATACATTCCCTTTTGTTTATATCATTAAAAAAAATTCCCACTATATTTTTAAAAGTTAAAATCATTTTTAAGACTAAGATAAAAAAATGTGTGCATAGGCTAATTTAGTTTCAACATTTTTTTTTTTCCATTTTTGAAGAGCGAATGAAACCAGGATATCTTAGTGGTCTAAATCATCTTAAATATAAAAAATATCCTAATTACATTTTATTATATATTTCAATATATGGTATTTTTCATCACTTTTTTAAGTTTTTATAAACATTTTACTTTCTGAGGAAAAGAACCAGATTGTTTTTGTGTGGGTTCGAATTTCACTTCTGACATTAGATGATTTATTAGTAAAATTGGGTTCTCTTTCTCAGATAATTCATTTCTATGAAGTCAGTCAAGTATTTTATTTCACAAAGAAAAGTTATCGTCAAAAAATACATGTATTTCTTGTCTTTACCCAAATATTGTTTTATTAAAAAGCAAAACTTCTCATGCACAGTATGTTGGTTTTATAACAAAATCCTGAATCCGTTTTAAAATATTTATAAACAAGCTTCGCATGTAATTATCAGTTAATTAAACTCAACTGATATTCAATATTTGGCTATTTTTTAATCGCAATAATCAAGAAAACATGTATGCTCAGAAAAGTAGTTTATTATTGTTTTAAAAAGGAGAGTAAAAAAGAAAGAGTTAAAAGGAAGTGGTGGAGCTTTGTGGCCGAATGGGTAAGGTGCCACGCCGCTAATTGATTCCGGGCGTAGGAGGCAGTAGGTTCGATTCCCGCTGGTTTCATTGTGCACACTGTTTGTGTGGAGCTCTCGGTCGCATTTCTTTGGTCGTTTCTTGCATTTTCATGCCTTTAAAATTTAAAATATTCATCTTATTCTCATAAAAATAATAGAGTACCTGTATAATGCTATGTTATTGATTATGAAATCTTTAAAATGTATTCATTTTTAGTAATTTTAAATTTAAATAATAAAATATATAGCATTTTTTCAAAATCCTTTTACATTTCTTTTTTCAACTGTTTTAAACTTATAATTTACAAAAATAAATAAATAAATAAATAAAATGTTGCTACAGCACGAAGATATCTTAAATTATTTTTTCTAGTATTTAACACATTAATCTAACAAAATAAAATTGCAAAAGTTGGGAAGTTTCAGTATCATTATTGTCGCGAATTTCCTTTCCTGTAAACACCACTAAATGTCCCATTTCTGCCCGATCATTGCCTTATAAATATATATTTCATTAATTTATATAACAAGCCAAAAAGAAAAAGAGGAAGCATGCTGAGCGAATATCTCCATAAATCTCTCGTGACCTCATAAGCTTCAGGAGCAGTGAAATACTTGGAAAGTTATGGCTCTGTGAAAGAGAAAAAGGTGCTTTCTAACATATGATGCCTCTAAAATTTATCATAAATTTAGATTGAAGATAGCAGAATCAGTGAATTATTTTAGTAGTTTTCTTTAGTATACAAATGTATGTATTGAATGAGCTCTCGGGTAATTGTGTTAATTGGAGTACAAATGATAATGAAAGGGATAAACAAACGACGATGAAGATAATTTTTACTTCAAATATTGTTTCCCAGAGAAACCTTTCTAAAAGCGAGATAAGTTGGGATTTGTGCATGAAATTTTAGTATGCAGGAATACATAATAATGAGGTTTAAATTCATTTTTATGCAATGTTTATTTAGAAAGACTTTTATATATGCTTTTAGACATATTAAAAACATGTTGCATGCTTAGAATAGGGAACTTTTAATCACTGTTTTAGGCAAGAATTTAACTTATATCAAAAACTACTAAGTAATATTTTATTAATATTGAATAATAAACTATTTAATTTAATTGCCTATTTTTTTCCAATTTTGTTGGAGTGCGGGTATATAAAGGTAGCGTTTAGCATTTTTCATTTAATTAACGTAAAAAAACAGTGTTTTGTGGAATTCTTAAGCATAATGTTGAACATTTTTGAACGGAAACTGAATCATATGCCTGTAATTGTCCTTACATTCTAAGGAAATTCGGAAATACTGAAATAATGTTTAATAATTACATAATGTGTTAACAATTTAACATAATGTGTGTATATTTTCAAAAGTACGGAAAACTGGGTATGTAAATAATGTATCGTAATATATGTTACATTTAGTTGTAAAAAAGGATCCTATTATAAAAAGATAAACGTCATGTAATTAGAGTTGCAAAAAGTCGGTTTATTCCCGGGTTTATTTCCAATAGACTAGGTTTATTCCCGGGTTTATTCCCAAAAAACCGAATTATTCCTAAAAATCCCGGGTTTTTTCCAGGTTTATTCCTAAAATCCCGGTTTATTCCCGGGTTTAAACCGGCTTTTTTCTAACCTTTTCAACGCTACAGGTAATATTAAAACTTTTATTTCATTTAAGGAAAATTCTTTGTAAGTCATCAATACATGGCAATATATATAAACACATGTATACGATCACAAGAAACTTCAAAAAGGCACTATAAAAAAGCAAAAACGCGCAATTGTGAATGTACAAAAATGTGCAATTATATATTCAGAAGTACGCATTTCTGTATATTTCTGGCATTTTTAAGAAGTTCCTTTGGATGTTATCGTGTCAGTTTATTTCACCATTAAAAGTGAAACACATGCAAAATTTCAAATGAAAGATATGGATTAGTTTAAATAAGTGAATCTCATATCCGGTACAAATTTTTATTTAAAACTATGTCATGAGCTAAGCTATTTCATCAAAAGCTCACGCATGAACTCAAAGGCATAATTTAGCCATTTTTAATATTTACTTACCATTAAACAAAAGCCCTAATTATATACACATTATGTCGTGGTCTGTTCAAGTAATGCATTTTAAGTTAAAACGCACTCAAACATTTTCAGAAAAATTACAATGCAAATGGAAAGAGAAATATTCTAAAAGATAGCAACTCAAAGTAACTGGCAAGATAAGCTTATGAATATTGATTGTAGTACTTTCTTTATTGGGATGGGAAATGTTAAAGAAATTTAAATAAAAGTGATATTTAGATTCTTCTTTAAAACCATTTTTAAGAGAACATGGAATTCTGGGCAAGCAAAATGAAGTACTTTTTTGCGAAATATTTAACGTCGTGTATTTTAATTAAAATAAAAATAGAAATATAAAACAAAATACAGTAAATACGCATTGAAAAAATGGGTTCTCAAAACTGAGTAAAAAGTACTATTTTTTAAGTAATTAACATACTCAGAATAGCTCCGATCCAAATGCAAAACTGAGAAACACATATACTCACATCTGATTCCGTGGTTGTGTTCAAATATGAATCCCTGTATACTGCCCCCCTGAACTCACAAATTAAAGTAAAAATATACTGGCATTTATTTCTTGCTCAATATTATTAACAATAAACGTTTCACTGATTTTTTATTAAGGAAAATGGCAAAATTATTAGCAAGATACTCAAATCAAATATTTTTATGACAAGAGCATTATTTTCAAGAACTTTTAAGCTATTTTAAAAAACTCTGCATAATTTAATATTTACAATAACTGTCTAAACGCAAATGTTCCCAAATGGGAACATTGCATTATTTGTAATACAAAGCATATATTTTCCAATATAATAACGATGTCCTTATTTTTTCATATTAAATATAAGGTTTTGATTTGAACTTTTGAAAAAAAATCAAGTAAATTCTTTAATTTGCATAAAAAATGCATTTACTTTTATCGTTTATTCTATACTATTTTACATTTGACCGCTAAATGTTTTTTACATTTGAGAAAATACTCAAGAACAATATACAATAGCATATAGTGGAAAATAATTGATTATATTTGCATATGTTGTCGATCAATAATAATGTGCAATGAAATAAACCAATACAGGGAATGAAATAAACCAATATAGGGTGCAAAATTATCTTTTGTTTGAGATTAATAACATATAATGGTTCAAAACTAAGAAAGCAATGTGTTAGTTTTTGATCTAAACATACTCAATTCGATATGAGTACATCGATTTACTCCTTTTTGAGTACATCACTTTTTTCAGTGTGCATTTACAATGCAAATGGAAAGAGAAATGTTCTGAAAGAAAGCAAGCCAAAGAAATTAGCAAGATAAACTTTTGAATATTGATTGAATTTTGATATTTTTTATTGGAATGAAAAACATTAAAGAAATTTAAATCTGTTAATGTAATATCTATTTTCTTATTCGTATTATGTATAACGTGTTAATAGTATTTTATTAGCAATGAAATTGAAATATAGTCCTGCAGCAGATACACTTTTAATAAAATCGCTGTAAAATGATTTTAAGGTAAAGTTTTCAACAGAAATAGTAATTTTATAAATATATTTCAATATTGAAGTTTCGCCAGAACAAAAATAGGTAAACCACCAAATTACGTTTTAAACTGTAATATACTATTAATTTTTGCATTCTTCTGTTTGCGAAAAAGAAATATACATATGCAATATGGAAATAACATACTGCATGCACTATTTTCAATGGGAAACATGCTACTTTTAGTGAGGCAGATAAAGTTAAATATCATGGCTTTTAAAAATTCAGTATGAAACTTAAAACTAGGCCATGCTGTTACGAAGACCGGAATAAGAACGACCACTTCATATAGCTCCTTATTAGATTGAATTAATAAATAAGTACATGTACTATCAGGGGGAAAAAGTAAAGACATCCTACTACACTGAGAAAAAAAAAGCATACCGCCTTCACCTTGAATGAATAGTTAGTCACTTTCTGAATACCTAAACTAGAAATATAGATGACCGTACTATGCGAGACGTATAAATAACTAAGCTGAATACACAAAATGATATAGAATTCTAATCTCTTGTTTTCTAAGTGCCGAAAAGATATTAAATAGTTTCAGTAGCAAGATATTGTTGATTGATTTTGAGAATTGTTTCATCATAAACTAGAATTATAGTTACTGAAATAAATCTCTTGCGTTTTCATCTATTTTGCAGAGATTTTTTAAATATGTTTGACAAAGAGAATAAAGGAAAACGCTCTTGAACTCTAGTAGGAGACTCTTGAACTCTCTAGAAAAAGGAACTAGAATTTATAAGGACGACAAGGAACTATTTTTTCTAGAACCACAATTTAGATTCTAGATGCCAGACTTATATTTTCCTCTCGGTGTAACTTTACATCAAATTTTCGTAGAAAAAAAAAATACTGGACTGAAAAATTGGAAATAAAGTCAACTTTTAAATGATGTATATAAAATGTATTTAATATATAATCATTAATACTTCATACTTTCATCTACATATTAAAACGAACCCAAACTTTATTTTCACAATAGCAATAACTAATTTTTGCAATTTTCGGTTCTAACTATGCCTAGAAACCAAATTTCAAAACATTTGAATGATAAGTATTTTAATTATAAACATTTAAAATTTAGTGGTTCTAATGTTAAATTACATTTTCATATTTTTATTAAAATTTTCTGAAATTGTACTCCTAATACGCTATTTCTTTATGGAGCAATAATACTAAAATGTACAAACATAAATATATTTCATTTGCAATTTTATAATTTTGTGATATAAATTAAGAATTGTGAAAAAAATTATTCGAAATTTTTTTCAATTATAACCTACAATTTTTTTTTATGGATTTAGATTAATTACTTTCGTTTTATGGAAATCCAAAATTTCAAAATTTTCTTCCAAATAGTTTTCAATTTATACTTAAAAAATGGATAAATTGATGGTTTAAGGTTATCATAGAATTGATTAGATATTTTGAATCTATCTTTTTTCTATCCTATAATCTAGCAATATTTAAGGCTCCACAATAGTCACTGAAAAAGACACGGATGATAATGTAAAGTCTATGGGAGAGTTCTTTTCAAACATTTCGCTCAAATTTTAATATTTTTAGATTTTTTTCCCATAGGATAGCTGAGGACGATCTACAGTTTCCTAGTTCTTACGATCCTAGTTTTTACTTTTTTGATTTTGCTTATATATTTTTTATATTGTGATAGTTTCAATTTCAGAACCGGTTTAATCCGATTTAAACCGGTTTTGAAGTTTAAAATAATTTTTTTTTTAAGTCTGACACCAAAATTGAAAAAGGAAAAAGTAGGCCGGTTGTGAATCGTCCTCAGCTATCCTGTGCAAAAAAAAAAAAATTCATTTGAGTGAGATATTTGAAAAAAACGCTTCCATAGACTTTACATTATCATCCAGGTCTTTTTCTGTGACTAGTGTTGCGTCTTATTGACTGCTTGAGTGACGCCTAAGACTACTTGACCAAGAAGGATGTCTCTTGTCAATAATCGAGTATCTAACTTTTGCATACAGTTTTTAAAATAATTAATTTCTCAGAAACTTATTGTAAGAATTGCACGTATTTTTTCTTTTAAGGATTATTGAAGGGTGTAGAGTTAATTTATGTTGTCTAAATTGTGTACTGCTATAGAAAAAAAAACTTAGCGTTTGTTTTAACACGTAGATGATCCCCTAAGGAAATTTTGTGTATATCATTTAAAAGTAAATCTTATTTCCAACCGTTTGATAACAGAAACTTTTTCTGCGATAGTTTTTTTCCAGTGTTAATAGGGAGTGTTTACTTTTTTCCCCACGACTGTATAATAATTTTTAAAAACCGGTTTCCTTCTAAATTGGTAAGTGATAGTATCACTTACCGTCTAGTCTAAAGACTAGACGGATCTAGACTAGTCTAAGGCTGCGAGCGAACAGCACTGGTTTTTATTACACTAAAAGAGCAATCAATCAATCTTTGTTTAAGAAGGGAACAAATGTAAAACCTCTTTAAATGATTTTTGAGGGACACACCCTACCAAATTGACAAAGGAAGGGGAACTTTTATCTACCTAATCTTCAGTCGTAAAGCTGTCAACTGATTTCGCGTTTAATTTCTCTCTTGAAGTTCAAAAAAGTTCACTGAAAAAGCACTTTATACATCAAAGTGCCGACACGAAAGATCAAAAATAGCGACACCTGACCGCAAAAAGTTAGTGATATGTGCGTGGACCTTAAAGTAAGTGATAGTATCACTTACTTTAATAAAAACTAAGCTATATAAACAAATGTTTGAATTAGTGTTGCACATCCAGATATTTCCAGCTAAACTGTTGAAGATATTTGAAATGAAACCTTATTTAGAATGAATTACATATGATCGATTGAAATGTATATTTAATTCTGCTGCACAATTTTTAACATGCTAGTAAAATTAGGAAACTATCTCATATCGGACAGCAATTTTAAACCCATTAAACGCCAATGCTCCCGTTGAGGGAACATCTATTATATATAAATATATATTTAATATTTTTTAATTATTTAAGAAAAAATATAGAGAAGTTAATAGTATGAAGTCTAAAAAATATTTTTTTTTCCAAACAATATTTCATATTTTCAAAACTTTTACAGATATTTTAAAATAGAGAATTTTTATGTTTTCGACTATATCATGTAAAACTAGTTAAAAAAAAAAAAAAAAAAAAAAAAAAAAAAAAAAAAAAAAACATAAGTACAGTTATATTTTAAAACCAACATTTCAAATAACCCATACTTAAAAACTGGAGGAAATTGTTTTATTTAATAACAATAGAGAGGTGTTTGCGGATTGTTCCCAGCATTCTTTTCTCCTTTACCTGAGAGCGCGCTTTCAGAAAGAAAAGATTGCACTCCTAGAAGAAAGGCGCAAAAATAAAAGCATAAGAAAAATTTAAGTACCTGGGTTCGGAGAAACAACAATACAGTGAAATGCATTTGTATTTGACTGCTTTTTAGCTTGTTATTTTGAAAAACATAGTGTATTTGAAAAGTTTGGTAGTTGACAGGTAATAGTGTTTAGATAAATTTAAAAAAAAAGTTTATTCGATATATGTGAAAATGTCTATAAAATTGAAGAAATAAAAGAAAATACTAATCCCCGTACAGGACCATACAGACCTGCAAACAGTAGTGTGCCTTTCGATGGAATAAATCATTTTATTGTTAGTGCGGACAAATAATCTCGATGTAAAATATGTAATATATATATATATATATATATATATATATATATATATATATCATGATATATATATATATATATATATATATATATATATATATATATTCGGATGAAGGGTCAAAAATGTAATGTAATGCTGCACCAAAGTTGTGATCTGTATTTACATAAGAAATTGTAAAATAAAATAATTAAAAAGTTAAGCCTTTCTATGTTAAAATTTATTTCTAAATAATATTTTTCTTCTTTAAATTTCAAAATTCAAACTAATGATTTTTTAATTCAGTATTGAATACTTTATACCTGCTTATATTATAAATTACCAGTTTTAAATATTTTTAATGAATGCTGAAAAAATAATTTATTCCTTATGAAATAATTAAAAACAAAACTTCTAAGTAAAAGAAGAACGAACTGTACCCGAATTCTGCCTAGGAAAAGTTTTCTCCTCATCAGACGCCAAAGCTCTCGTTACGGGAACATGCCGAATTTTCTAAACGGTTACAGTTTTGAAAAAAAAAAAATCCAACTCTTCTATAATAGAGACATCAAACGTGCATTAAAAAAAAATAAAAATGTTATATTTATTGTTTAACGTTGTTTATATAGTGGCGTTTATTTGGTTATATCGTTACAGATGCTAGATCTCGCAACTTTGTACTTTATATAACAAAATGTCTAATTTACTGTTCATGTGTGATTTGAGAGAATTTTCTGTTACTTTAAATCCCCCCCCCCCCCCCCGACAATTTTCACAGCTTTTGGGATCGTATATTTTTAACAGCATCATATTGATTTGCTTTTATCTGATACAAAGCTGAGTAGAGAATGAATCGGATGTACTTTTTCCTTAATATCTCACTATACATTTTCCTATTCCCCCACAGGAACTTTCTGCTGAATTAGAACTGTGTA
The DNA here is from genome assembly GCA_964019185.1 of Maratus speculifer. NCBI lineage: Eukaryota > Metazoa > Arthropoda > Arachnida > Araneae > Salticidae > Maratus > Maratus speculifer. The sequence continues at coordinate 334,144,877 of OZ025292.1, forward strand.
TCTGTAATGCGAAAAAGAAATTACGATAGCACAGCAAAAGAGTATTTATTTATTCTGTAATAAAATTACTTTTTATCCTGACTAAGGCAAAAGTTTTGAGCATAATTCATTTAAACTATTTTGTATAGAGAAGAGTGTTTCATTTCAGTACTAAAAACAATAACATGGCCGTTTAATAATATTTTCATTTTTTAAATTTATTGAGGACATTAAATATAGATGTTTCACATGATTCCATTGATTGCAACCATTTTTTTCAATCAAAATAGGTTTTTTAAATGAACGCAATACGGAAAGATTTTAAATGGTTTGCTTGCGTGCTGTAGGACTGATCTATTTTTCATTGTCAGGGTAACTTATTAACGGGAAAGTTTACCTTTACAATATTTTCTTATTTAGAAAAATATGCTTCAAATGATGAACTCAATGCATTTCAAAGTTTAACAAAAAATAAATTAAAAAATTGTAAGTTAACAAATTACAATGAGTATTCGGAGAATGATATTTTCAAAGACTCAAATTTTAAAGACGTATAAATGAATTCTATATTTAAATTAATAATAATAATAAACATCATTTTTAGGATGATTATAACGAGTCATATATTACGTACGCTGTGCATTAAACATTAATATCACTAGACCAATGATAAAAAAAAACAGAAGATTAAAGGTAGATGACTTTAACTGTTTAAAGTGTGCATTTTTTATTTGATGGAGTTAATCAGACTGACTGCTGAACGCCTTATTACCAACGACGTGAATAAAACATTAATATTCCTAGACTCATTACAAACAACTTTCAAATAAAATTTCATTTTTACCATTTTCGAAACTGCAAATTTTTCAACTTCTAAATATCGCACATTTTAAAGATTTACACCGTTGCGTAAACAATAAAAAATGCACTTTTTATTGAAATTTGTTTGAAATCTCTATCACAATTTGTTTTTAAATTATTAATTTAAAAAAAAGTTTTTATTCCTCTTTTTAGTCATCGTGTCAGAAGTATTCCATTTTTAGACATCAAACTTGGACCAATCAGAAAACGAATAAAGTAAAAAACAGAAGTATTCCATTTTTGGACATTAAACTTGGAACAATCAGGAATCGAATAAAACTAAATAAGTTGCGGAATTCGACCAATAGAAAGATTTAGATATAGGGGGAACTGGGGTACATTGATACATGGGGCACATTGATACACCCCCTCTACCGCTCACAGGGTCATTACAGGAAGTTTCACAACAGCTCCAAAAGGTGATGCTAGTGTATTCAACTACATACAGAAAATCTTGGAATGATTCAGCAGTTTGATGAAATGAGACGGGTGATTTATTGTTTTTGTTGTTCAAAAGTAAATTTGAGTTGTACAATTGAAATGCTATTATACAACTGTTCCAGTATTTTCAACCAAAATGAATACTCTCCCTGGTAAGTACTGCTACTCTTTATCAGTTCCTCATTATTTTTTGTTAGATATATTGTGAAGTGTTGAATTTGAGACTCATTTTATTCAAAATCGCTGTATGGGGCACATTGATACAGTTTATGACGGGGCACATTGATACAGCCTAAATCCTTTAATAGTTCATATTTTCATTATCTTTTATTATTTTTTTTACCATACACTCCTTAATCCAACCTTTTTTTCACGAAAAATTTCTAATATTAGTTTTTATTGAAGTGAAATAGCTCTAATTTCTTTATATTAGAGCATTTTATAGTATTTTTGAAAACAGAAGACGTAGGAACTTACCCAGCATCTAGTGCTAGTAGAACTAATAAAAGAAAAGGACGGCATTCTGGCAAATCTCGAATTTATATCGATTCTCCAGAGAAAAAAGTATTTTCGTCATGAGAAATGTTAAGTAAGAGAAACAAACTGCAGAACAGAAAATGATACTTATATTATAAACAGAATTTTTAATATAATTATCCTTTATTTTCTGTTTATGAACCTATTTATAAACAGAAAAACTGGTAATTTTTTCATCTTTCATAAGAAAGAAGATAATGCTGGGGTTGAAGTGCTAGATATGACAAAGTTACCACAGCCAACAGTCAGACAAGAAACAGACAGAACATCAAGTCATAATATATTTAATTTTGATTGCTTTAATATTGCTTAAAAATAAATTGTGGGTGATTTGAATTTTTATAAATAAATATAAAATGGTTTTCTAACTCATTTTTTATGAAAAATATGCATTGGTATTATTTTGTCGTCATTTTTCTTAAACGTATCAATCTGCCCCGGGGATGGGGCACATTGATACAAATGACTTTTTTTGATTTTTTTAAAATTACATGCAAAAATACTACATAAAACAATGATTGTACATTTTTATAACATACTACACAAGTTTTGCTGTCACCTCATGGAAAAAAAAACTTGAATTTTCTACTTTCTTGACACCAAAAAAAATCTTAGAAAAAAACTGTATCAATGTACCCCAGTTCCCCCTACTTTAGATTTCCCAATTCTCTACCGAGAACAACAACTATTTTTTCCAAATAGTTGAAAAGTTAGAGAAAAAAACGGAACATTTGATAAAATTTTTAAAGCGTTGAATAAAAATTTTGTAACTTTTTAATTTTTACTATTTTTCTTATGATTAATATTTTTAGCGAAATATTTTTTTTTTAATTTCCAAATGTATCTTACACAAGACTGAGCATGGATTTTTAGGTAATCTAATATTATACTTAATATAATTTTTTACTGATGTTTTAGTCTAAAACGATGAAATCCAACACATCTTCATATATTATTATTATTATTATTATTTTTAAATAATAATAACCTGAAGACTAATTCCATGCGAAGATTTGTCGCATAGATACAAAAAAACAGGAACAAAAATTTTAAAATCTCTATCTAAAATGCAAAAGTTTTAGAGCACTCTTAAAACTTAGAAGTGAAGAAAATGTGAACATGGAGGAAATGTTAAAATTTTCATTTGTGTTGGAACTGCGCTTGGTGTATTAATAAAATTTTCAATATTTCGTAATATAATTGCCATATGGTAAATAATAGAGTGTTAAAATATGTATAGTTAAACAAACTTTCATTAAATTTTTAAAAACATAAACCCATCTTTTGATTAATTTTGAGGTAAACTGTTTCTTTAAGTTAAATATCACCCATCTTCAAATAATAATGCTAGTAAATACTACATAAGCAAATATTATACAAACCTGCACAAGTTGATCTTAAAAAAAAAAAAAAAAAAAAAAAAAAAAAAAAAAAAAAAAAAAAAATCCGAGATGAAAAAAAAATCATATTAAAAATTTAAGATTGCTTTTTGAAAAATCCTTCATTTTTGAAAATTTCTGCAACAAATGTATTCTAATCTCTCCTAACTCTGTAGCAAACTATCGTAGAATAAAATTAATCATACCAAACAATTGAAAATAATGTCTGCTTTCAAACGATATGCATAAAGTTGCTTAAGAGGTCATTCACATATCAAAAGAATAAAGAAATACTTATTTTTAATGACAGATTTTTTTTTTATTGACACCCTAAATAAATTATAATCTTTCAATTAGTATAAATATAAATTTTCAACAAATTCGTACGATTAGTTTACGAAGAATTATTTATTTTAAAATGGAATTATTTTAGGGGTTGTATCCAAATAGAAGTTTGGCACTCGAAGGATGTTGAAATGCTACAGATTGACAAAGTCACTTCTATTAATATGTTGTTTTTTGTCAATATGATCATTTCACTCACTTAGTATGCTTCGGCTATTGCTACATACCGTAAAATCCTCTTTAATATTCCTTTTATAGTGCTTAAAAGTGTTGAAATATCCGATTAAAAATAATGTAACCTAAAATTACAATAGTTTTCAAATGTGTGATTGTTATTGTAATTTTAGGAGTGTTCTTAAAATGATTTTGCCAGTTTTTAGATTTATTTAACTTACAATTTTTGTTTTTAATTTATTGTAAAAATTACAAAGAATATGATTCAATACAAAATTTAGAATAAAAAATAGCATAAAGTATTATAAGAAATCAATTGTAGAAAAAATAAGACAAACTACTTTTTTGCGCGAAATTAAATCACAAGGCGATTAATGATACCATTTCTTTAACTTTTTCAGGAGTAGATGAGAGAGATTTATTCAGGTATGTTTGCATGGTTTATATTCAGATTTATTTAAAGAACTAATATTAAATCTACTTTAAAAATGCATCAACATAATTTTACTTTCGTTATTTTCATTTGCAATAGAGTTAATAATGCTGCATTGAAATAGGGTTAATAATTAAACTTATTCTGATATTTTAGTTAAAATTTTACAGGTAACTCATTAATGCCGATTGGCAAAATAATTGATATTTGAAGTTTCTTTTTTTTCATATTTATAATTTTTTGCACAATACTTCCGACTGTAAAGAAAACTATCTGGAAGTAATAAAAATAACTTTTAAAAATGCGTTTAAATTAGCATTTCCACTCAAATAGGTAATAAATTTCAAGCTATGAAAGAAAATGTCTAATTATTTAAAGCTGTTTATTATGGGTTAAAATTTTTACATTGGTACCTATTTGCAAAGATTATAATATTTGAAAAATATACAAAAGTTTGTAAAAAAAAATAAATTAGAAGTTTTTAATACTAATAAAATACTTTCGTGGGAACAATTTATCAAACATATTCATTTGGGTACAGGGATTTATCAAGAATTGAGTAGTTTAAATTAATAAGTATAAATATCTCAATGACTACTTTATGGATATAATAAGGATTTGAATGATATAAAATCTTTTTGATCAAAGTGTTACAGATATCAAATGCTAGAGTTAGATTAGTCATTTGCCGTAAAAATGTATGTGCAACTATTTAACAAAGTAAAAAATTGCACATATTCTTTCATTTTGTGGAAAATGCTGAAATGAATTGTTTCGTGCTGACAACATCAATTAAGCTTTGTTCTCTGAAATATCCAGGAAAGTGATTATCACAGTTTCCTTCATTAATTAAATAAAATTAAACATCAACGAAATGCAAACAAATGTATAAGAAACAATTGGTCCGCATAATGAAACTTTAAAATCAACAGTTGTAGCAACTTCGTATCAAAAATTTAAAATACAGAAAATTATTTAAATAAAAAATATGTAATTGCACCAAATAAGAAACAATATTTCATATGATAGAATTAAAAACAAAGAGTATCGGAAAATTATGGGCAGATTAGTTCACAAAAAACCCTCATCCCCTCACTTCCAAAAAGCCACAAAATTTTTATATTTTAGAGAGAATCGTTTAATATGATGTATGGAAGCTATTTTTTTTTTTTCCAAAAAAGTTTTTTTTTAATCTCTGAGCCATTGATCTAATGAGACGGCAAGCAATTTCAGGATCCTTTTTTTTTTTCTTTTTTTTTTTTTGAGAATTAGCGTAGTACATTAATGTAGAAGGATTTAAGTTAGCTTAAGATCGTAAGATACTCAATAAGTTTTACCTTTTGTTTGCATCGTAAGACAGACTTGCACTAAGTTGAGCTTAAACTTTTCCGGCACGGGCAAAATCTGTAGTAAAATGAGAAATTATCGACTGACACCGGATTTCACAAACGAATTTTTTTAGATATTTTGAATTCCTTAATTTAAGCTTTTATTGTAAATGAAAAATTTTACTAAAATATTACTGGTGCCGTTTGCAAGTTTAAAATTAAAACTAGGTATACCAGACCGGGCACAGTGTGCTGGAAAGGATTAAGCGAGGCACCGAAATCCCTCCCCAAATGCTTCAATAACACGAGTAATATGTCTATACGTATTTTAAATTTATGTTTTTCTGAGCATCATGGAACCAGAATTTTATTGTTTTTAAAGCATAACTTAAAATCTTCTTGGAGGGGAAATTTTGAATTTTGTATAGAGCATAATAAATGTAAATCCATCAAAAGATAATTGTAAGTTGCAATCCATATATTTTTAAATATTAATTTCATAATTCATATTATAAAAATTTTAAAACTAAAGATGAAAAATATTATTTATGTTTGAGTATTCTAGTACAGTAACTACACAAACATAAAGAAAAAAAACATCCTTCACATTTGGATTACAATTTCACAAGATATTATTGAAAGTATGAAAGTATAAATTAATATTAGAAGCTCTATATTTTTAATTTTTATAATACAAAAACTTATTATCCAAATGACCGGTAATTTCAATTCTATGTTCATAGTTTGAAAAGAAGATTTAAAATATCATGTAAAAATTGGGTGTTGCTATTGAAAAAACAAGGTTTGATCTAGTTTTCATTTATAGATGACTTTTAAGTGTATTGTTTAAACATAGTTAAAAAATAGACTTAATTTCGTATCGCTTAGTTCTAGAAACTTTTCTCTTCGATTGTTTATAGTAGAGTTAGTAATAAAATTTAGCGTTTACGGTTTTTTTTTTTTCTTTTTTTCACGACTGTACATGATTATTATATAGAACATCGTACTTGAATCATCCTGCATGTTAATTTATAAATACATATGAATACAAACAAAAAAATCGTGACTTTGAATTGCTATTAGCATTTTCCTCACTTTGTACCATACCTAGAACAAAGTGAGATTTTGGGTGTGTGTGAGATTGATTATTTTTTTTTTTTAGTTTCACTTTGTTCTAGGTATGGTACACAGGGGACAAATCGTCACCTGAGAATAATAAGGTTCTATCTGTGTTTTTGAAAAAAACTGACTTATCAATAGAGAAATATTTTATTTGTACCAATGAAGGCATTTCTGGTTTAAAATATTGTCATAATATAATTGTTATGCTATATATATAAATTATATATAACATCATTTTGATGCAAAAGTACCTTCATAGATACAAATAGAACATTTCTTTATCTGTAAGTCATTTTTTCAAAAACACAGATAGAACCTTATTATTCTCAGGTGACAAAATGCTAATGCTAATTTAAAGGGAAACTTTTCTTGTTTACATATCTGTGTATTTGTAAATTGGTCATGAAAGTTGCACCGAATGCGAATTTTTATAATGTGATCATTAAAGGTTATTTAATTATTATATCTATCTATTTATGTTTTTAAAAAATCTGCTCACTGTTTATGCAGTCCTTCCCCACTCCTTTCAGATTGAACCTTTAGATTAATTTTTTATTATTATTTGCAAATTCAATTAACTTAACGACATTGTAAAAATTGTTTTTCATATACATACATTAAACACATCTATTTTTTTCTTTCTAGGTAATGTACAGGTAGAAGAATGTAGCATTTATTTTTTCTGACTGGTATGAAAAGTAATGTTTGTCTTATTTTGTGTTTCCTTGAAAGTAATAAATTATTGAGTATTCATTATTTTTTTAATTTTTATTGATTGAAAAACTAATTCAATATCTGTACAAAATGTAGGATTTTATATTTTACATAAAATTACGATTTTCTCATTAAAAGTTGTATACTGGACAAAATATAAATGGAATTATTTTCTCGAAGGTAATGAAATATTAAAATTAATTCAATGTAGGTTCTGTAAATATTATTGGGGCTTTATAACTAACAGCAACGGCGTAACATTTTCGTACTTTTTAGTACATCTGTTTCTCAATAGTAATCTTAGCATTTTTTTAATTTCATAGTTCTCTTCATAAAATATGTCAGAAATTGTGGTACTTAAATGTAAGAGCCTAAGCAATCCAGAATTACGAAGCGTGAGTATATTTAGCAAAACTAATTACTACCGTAACTTTTAATTTGAATTGCGAATTTGAATTTTTTTACAAGACTATGTGTTAATCATGAAAAAAATTACTGTAAAATTTTGTGTATTCTTTAAAGGAAAAATTTGTATACACACTTTTGTTGTACATAATATATACTAAAAACTCAACTTTATAGCATAATTCTGAATTTGTAATTAATTTAAAAAACTAATATTTAAGAAACTTTTTCTGTTCTGTATCCTTTCGTAAAATGATTCAATTTCCTTTGGTACAGCTTTTTCGTATGGTGTAACCATTACAGCTAGTTTTGTATTTAATGATATTTCTCATCCATTTACAGTTACGATTACAAACTAACATTTATCTATCTCCTGATAAGTAGAAATTGCATAACAGTTCTTCGGACTCTTAAAATTGAAAAAAAAAAAAAAAATGGAAAAAAAGAAAAATAAAATTTTCAACATTAAATATCTTAAAAGGTATTTAATTTTAAAACGGAATTTTAATTAACACGAAAAATATAAATATATTCTTTCATTCCATGTATTTAAAAAATTGTAAGATGCTGAATTCGCATTTGCTGGGCCTCTAAACTATCAAATATTTGACGAGCAGAGAATTGGCCTAAGAGATTACGCGCAGATTTACAAAATAATTTTTTCAACTAGGATGAAAATTCTGTTATCTGTTTATATTTCAGATTGTAATAAAGATATTTTTTAAATTCTGAGAACCATTAACTGTATTTCCTTTAACGGAATATCAAAGTTTTATAGTTCATTTGATTTGATTGCCAAAGAGGGAGTGCTCAGACAAGGAAACTAAGTCTGTAGAGCATGCTGACCCTCCCAGTCCAATTCATTGAAGTTTTTAACAAAAGAACAGTTTTCGGCTGTACCTAAAGCCAAGAAAAAGAAAGAAAAAAAGAAACGCATTAGTGGGTGGTATTCTGTATATTTTTTTACATTTCATTCGTGAACATCCTGTATATCAAGATATATACTCATTGATGTACTAAAGCACCGTACCCTGTTACAGAACGAATTACTGTATTCATTAGCTGATGAGACACTGTATCTGAAAATTGATTTTTAAACACTGCTAATTTATTTACGCCAATCCTTTGCATTTTCATTCGTAGGTAAAAGCGAAAAAGTTAATTACTAAACTTGGCATATAATTATTTTTAATCTCTGAAAGTTAAACCATGCCTACTTTGGGATTATACGTAACAGAACATGATTTCGCATTCATTAAATTGTATCATGTTTTCAAGGATCAATTAAATATTTAATATCTTTAAATCCTTTGAGAAAATGTTTGCAGAGTTTCTTTAATTTATTGCTAACAAGATATTTGTAAGCATTTTCTTTGTTGGCGTAACACGACTCTGTCAAAATGTTTAATTAATTTTAAATGAAACAACCAAGAGTTCATTAATTTTAATTTAGGTAACAGAATATTTCTAAATTTTCGTTACATTTTCTTTGTTTGTCTATTTTAAGAAATTGTACTCATGTTAGTTTGTAAATTAAAGTTTTCAAGAAAATGATATATATATATATATATATATATATATTTATTTATTTGAATTCAAAATAAAGGATTTTTTATGGAGATTGACAAATGTAGTCATGAAGTATTTAAAAAAGAAACAATATGCAGCTTTTATATTGCAGATGTACATTCTAAAAATAGTGAGATGATTGTTTTTCTAAAAAAGTACAATATAAAGACTAAAAAATATATACATTAAGCTCTCCTTATTCAGCCATTGTTCCGTAAAGCGTTCCTCATCTTTGAAAATCTCAGAAACGAATATATTTTTGTGAATGAAAGAAACATTCTCAAACACAAAGTTTCTTTTGTTGCAGCTAATTTTCTGAAATATTCCAAGTAGTTACTAATCAGCTTAGTTTGTGTATCAGTCAGTTATCTCAACCAAGACGTTTTTAGAATGCTATTAATGCGCAATTAGAGATTTTCATCAGGAACATACATATTTGACAACGAAACATGATAAATTAACAGCATCAACATTAACACTAGAATTATCAAGGTATACTCGCGTATAAATCTAGTAATTTCTGACAATTTTTGGCAAGTACAGAGGGTTTACTTATACACGATTCTATAAAAACAAGAAAAAAATTCAACTATTGCAAAATTCTAGCTTTTAATATGTAAGAATAATAAAATAATATTTAAACTATACAAATAATAATTTACCATTAAATAAAATTTCAATGATTTGTTTTTGTTTACTTACCAATTCTTCGTATTGACAAGTGAAATCCTTGTTTTGATTTTCGGCAAAATTGATATAAAAAGTTAGGTGGTTGACTTATACGGTTTCAATAGGTAAAAAAAAAACAGGGTTTTTGGAAGAAAAAATTCATAACTTCGTCAATTCTCAAGATATGAAATCCAATTAAATTTTTTATAAATATTCTAAAAAATATCTAAACCTTTTTGTATTTACAAGTTTTTGATAGGACCAATTTTTATAGATAAACAAATTAAAAACGAAAAAAAAAAAAAAAAAGAGTGGAAAAGGAAAAAAAAATCCATAATTTCGCCAATTCTTAAGCTATCAAATACGGTTAAATTTATTTTACATCTACTCAATAATATCTACAACTTTTATACAGAGAAATTTTTTATAGGACTGATTCTTATGGAAAAAATAAATTAAATAAAAATAGAAGTTTGAGGAAAGACCTCAGATCCAAACTGCTTATATTCTGACTCATTTTAAAATTCCTTTTTGATTTTACACGCATCCAAATGGCAGATCCTCTTATCAAGGAACTATAAAATGTGACATATTGGCCAGTTTTTTAATAAAGGCAGAATATTTATTTAAAAAAAGGCTGCAAAAAAAGGTATGTTGAAGAGAAATTTCCCGAAGTGATTGTGATTGAAGAATTGAGGAAGTATTCAAATAACAAATTGAGTTTATTATGACTCATTTTTAAATCCATTTTTGCTCTCAAATGCATCCAATGGACAGGTTCTCTAATTTAGGAACTATATAATATGTCGTATTGGCTTTTTTTTTTTTATAAAGACAGAATGTGTTTCAAAAAAGGTTTCCAAAATGGGCACTTCTCACAAAATTTCCAGAAGTAATCGTGATTGAAAAATTGAGGTTTTCAAATAACAAAATGCGTTTTTTTACTCATTTTTAAATTCAGTTTTGCTCTCAAACGCATTCAATTGACAGGTTCTTTTATTTAGAAACTGTATAATGTGCCGTATTGGTCAGTTTTTTGATAAAGGTTGAATATATTTAAAAAAAAAAGCTTTCAAAGTGGGCGCTTCGAACAAAATTTCCCGAAGCGATCATAATTAAAGAATTGAAGATGTATTCAAATAACAAATTGGTTATTTTATGGCTCACTTTTAAATTCAATCTTGCTCTCAAATGCATTCAATTGACAGTTTTTTGTTATTTGGGAACTATATAATCTACCGTATTGGTCGATATTTTTTATAATGTCAGAATATATTTTAAAATATGTTGACAAAATGGGCATTTGAGCCGCATTTCGCTTAAGGTGATTCTGATAAAAACCAGTTCTTATAGAAAAATAAAATTAAAATTTTTTCAAAAGCGACCAAATAAAGTTCTTAAACTGGGTTTATCTCTAATCATGTTTTATTTTTTGTGGTTAAAATGAGCACTCTAAGAAATCTATATCCACCTATAGGCTAAGCCGACAGGAATTTTTTTATTATTTCATTTATTATGTGTCTTTTGGCTAATTTATGTGTCTGTGTTTAATTATTTCAACCAGCAAGTTATCAGTGATCTTAGCCCAAATTCAAATGCACTCTAAACATATTTTGCTTTCCTGATAAACTTTACTGAAACCTGACATCACCAAATTATAATAAAAGTAGTGAAAAAAATCTTTCTAACTTTATTATACTTCTAATATACCACTATAAGTCATATTCAAAATATTTTTTTGTAATGTTGCTCTATGTATTTCTTTTTTCTTTTTTATTCGAGCCTGAAAAACGAGGACCAATACACTTCCACATGTTTTAAGGAATCTGTTATGTTTCATATTAATTTGAAAGCATGCATATGTTAAGAAAACATTAAAGAATAATTGAGCATTTTCTACCTATTAAAAAATTAAGCAACTCAAAAAATAAAACAGCTCAAAAAATTGTCCATTTCTCTTCTAAAACAATAAAGCAACAAATGTAAATATTTCTAGAAATTATCTAGTATTGACATCTAACTAGGGAACATTCCCAGGTGTAAATTGTGGATTTGGACGAGTGTAGTATAAAAAAGGAGGGTCTTGTTATGTACGTTAAAAAATGTAATGAAACTACCCGTCCGAATCTAACCGTTTCCGAGATATCAGCACTTGAAGTACAAATGAAGCAGTACAAGTAAACTTCAGTGCCTGTTTAAAAGAGAGGAAACAATTGGCAATGAATGGATGTGAAGGATTTTTCTCGTAGCTCGGGAAAAGTTATTGTAAGGAGGATTAAAAACAATGCAAAAACGTTTAACTTACGAACAATTTATCTATCTACTTGCGTATTTATTTATTCCTTTGCACTTAAAGTGTTGATATCTCGAAAACGGTTGGATTCGGACGGGTAGCTCCATGAACTTTTTAACGTACGTGGCGAGATCTTTCTTTTGATACTACACTCGTTCAAATCCACAACTTACACTGGAAACGTTCCCTAGTAAGCACAATTAACGCAACTATTTAGAAACTCCTGTATTTTCTAAATGATTTAAAAGTATTACTAAACAAAAAAGAAAAAAAAAACAGTATTTTTTTCTTTCAACTATCGCAATTCGAAACAGGAGCTTAATATGAGACTCAGGGTGACGAGAGAGTTGATAATATAAATTTTTTCACATTGAAATTAGAATAAGTATAATTTGACATACAATCTTTTTATTTTAAATGTTGCTGCAAGCATGCATTTCAGACTATTTCATTTTAGATCTTCTTTCTTAGCTACTAATTTTTACATTTTTCTGTTACTACAAAAATTTTAATTTTGAAGAGGATTTAATAAAGAATTACCTGTTTTAATCGAAGAATTTCGCAATTAAATAAGGCAAAATATTGTATTGAAAAATCGTGGCAACAGAAAAAAAAACTAGTCGGATATGGCAATCCCAAAACATTCTTCTATATCATACACATTAATACTTCCAGAAAAATGAAACATGGCAGAGTCACCGGTTAGATAATTTAAACCAAAATCTAATCTGTAACAACTTGCTTCAAGTACTAACTGAATCTGAAATTTGATGAAAGTCCGTTCATTAGTATTTGAGATAGAATCATCGTAGAAATCGTAAAAAATCTGAATGGAAGCGCCACCTGTTGAACAATTTACTCTAAAAAGTAAAGAATACTAATTTATAACGGGGACGAACAGAATATGAAGTTTGAGGAAAATTTGTACATTAGTTTTTGATATAGATCTATTGCGATAATCATGAATAATGCCACATAGCAGCTCCACCTGTTGGGTATTTTACATAAAAACATAATCAAAACCTTATTATATTAAGTACTAACAGAATGTGGAGTTTTATGAAAATCCGTCCAATAGTTCTTGAGATATAGCTACTGTTGGAATCCTGAAAAAAGCAGAATAACAGCGTCACCTGTAGGACTATATAAATAGGAATATATACATAAAAAAATATATCAGATCCAATTTATATCAAGGCCTGAATCTAAAGTTTTGTGAAATTTCGTGCATTAGTTACTGAGATAGATCGCCCAGAAAATTTGTCAGAAACACACAAACAGACAGACATTTTTTTAAAAATATGTTTTATGGAATCTCTGACCCCTAAAATGTGTAAACCGCCGAAACTGGAATTTCTGGCAAAAAGTACACTGGCATCTATGCTTTAGATAACTAGGTTAGTGTAAAATGGCATCAAATACCTTTCTGTGTTAAATATACTGCTTCTATACGTTTTTGTTGCATGATCTTCCCCTTCTTAACCGCTTTTTAAAAAAGCAGATTCATTTCACTTATGCAACAAAATGCAAAAAGTGGTAGTAAGATACATTCGCCCTCTTAAGACAAAATCCATTAAATTCAATTCTCTTTTACCGTGACACTTTTTGAAGAGCTGTGCTTTAAAAAAAAAAATCCAAGTTAATCCTTTTTAAGTGCATCCTACTAAATCGAATCGTTTTAACCTAGAAAATGGAAAACTGTAAGAAATTTCTGCATGGAATTTTAACTATGATTTCTAAAATGATATCATTTATTTTTTATTTTTAAGAGCTTGATATCTGTATTTTATTAAGTTAAAAGTAAAAATTAAATAAATAAATGATTTAGCAGTTAGAAAATGGGAAAAGGTAAGAAATTTCTACTATGATTTCTAATATGACTTTATTTGTTTTAAAAATTAAATATCTGAAATTTAATAAGTTAAAAGTAATACAAAATCATTTAGTATTTACAGAGAAAAACTAATTATGTTACTAAAATATAACTGAAATTATAAGGGTTTTGCATGCTAGAGAAAAAAAATGCTTTATTACAGATTTTTTTTTAAATATTGAAATACGACGTAAATAAAAATTTAATCTGTTAAATATTTACTTAAAATGCTATTATAACGTAAATGTGTTAATATTCTTCTTATGCATTATGATTTCGCGCTTTACTTATTTTTTTTGAAAGTTTTATAAACGTGCATAATATTTTTATAAAGTTTATTTAAAAATTTCAAATGTTTTACATCCTTGTTTTATTTTAGAAAGCAAACAAAGATATAAATTCAAAATTTAATTCCATTTAATTATTTTAAATGCTCCAGTACGTGAACTTTGATGACCTTTATACTATTATACAGATGCGGATAAAAAACTGCACCAACAATTTAATTATTTTAAATGCTCCAGTACGTGAACTTTGATGACCTTTATACTATTATACAGATGCGGATAAAAAACTGCACCAACTGTAAAAAAAAATTTCAAATGTTTTACATCCTTGTTTTATTTTAGAAAGCAAACAAAGATATAAATTCAAAATTTAATTCCATTTAATTATTTTAAATGCTCCAGTACGTGAACTTTGATGACCTTTATACTATTATACAGATGCGGATAAAAAACTGCACCAACTGTAAAAAAAAAAAAAAAAAAAAAAAAAAGTGTACAAAAAATAATGTTTTACGCCTGTGGTTCATGTAAAGATTATATTGTTACAATTAAATATACCTGTACCATTAATTTACCATAAAAAATAGTTTCTTGAAACGTTAAATAACTTTAAAAAAAAATGCACTATTTTATTAAAACATGGAAAAAAAGTATTTAACAATAAATTCAGTAACTAATAATAAATTTCACATAACTGAGTCATGTTACATGAATGCTCATATGTTCATACGTAAAAAGATAACTGTAATGCTTTTTAGATTCGCTGCAAGCGAAACGGACAGCCTTGCTGGGGTCCGGTATAGAAAAATATCAACTTCTGTCTGTAGTTGTGTCAGATTTCAAGGTACAAAATCCTAATAATGCTTTCCTTTAATCTAATATTGGAAGGTTTTTAAAAATTTTGGCACTTATTACAAACCAAAAGTTTTGAATTGGATAAAGATCAAGAATGACCTTAACTTCAATTCATTGCTACGATGCAACATTTTTTTTTTCGTAGGTTTACACTTAAAGTAACTAATAGGTGGAAAAATATTATATTAATTTATCTTACATTGTGGAGATATAAGCTTGCAAATTAAACAATAAAATCATTTAAGCTATATGGCTTGTTATCGCCAAGCAAAATGGCAAAATTGTAATTTTTTTCTCTGCAATTTATTTTAAATGTTAATAAAAGAGGGATTTTCTATCATGATATAATATTTTTTTGTTACGTATATGCTTATAAGCCTTGAAAGCATCAATCGTAACTTATTTTCTTAAAACTTGATTATATTTGTAGAATTATATTAATTTAAATAAATCTTCAACTGCACTGAAACCTGCAGCCTAGTAAACGAATATATCCGGTCGCGGCAATGAACTTTCTGACACTTTAAACGTATTTTTAAAAACTGATTTTAAACACTACTTTAAGATACCGATAAAAACTGATCTAATTAATATTTTTTTTTCACCCCACCGGAAATCATTATTTAACATGAGTTGTCACTGATACCTTAAAGGAGTTTGTAAAATCAGTTAGAATGTAAAATAATTTTAAAGGGCAGGAAAGTGTATTCTTTAACCTTAAGGGGGCAAAGTACCTTTGAAACTATCTCTTCAATTTTTAATAATACAGACGACAATTTTTAATAATACGTGGTAACACAATATTTAATATAAATTAAAAAAAAATAACGAAAAAATTCTTGTAGGACAGCCTATTTCACTAAAATTTAATTTAAAAGAATTATTTTTTAAAAATCTATACTACTTTTTTATTTTTTGAATAATTTTGCTTGGATTTTTTCCCATATTAATTAGAATATATTACATAAAACTGTGCATGAATTTTACATCTAATAAGATTTTTTTCTCTGGTGTAGAGTAAAAAATGGAAAAAAAATCAACAAACGCTCAATTTAAATATTTTTGAAAAAATAACTATAAACTTGAATGTTAAATCCATGCACAAAATATTACACCGAGAAGAACAAGTAAAAAAAAAAAAAAAAAAAAAAAAAAAAAAAAAAGAGAAAGAAAGAAAAATCAGATCTCTATTTAAATAAGCAAAAATATTTTACGAATACTACGATTACTTAGTATTTTATGAACGAGAAAGTTATAAAAATTTGAACAGGGAGAAAAATCAGTTGAAAGCTTTCATTTGTTAGGATAATTGCGCTGTATCGATTAACAAAATTTACAATGTCTCGCGATACAATAGTTGTATCGGAAAAAAGATGTATCAAAATATTCACAATTAAAAAAGCTTTCAGTTAATATATATAAAAAAAAAGGAAAATCACTATGTGATGTTGAAAGTAACATGACATCATATATTAAAATTTAATTTATCCCTTCACAATTATAAATGTAATCAAAACCCCCTTTCCTTTCTAAAAAAGAATATATCTATTTCTTTTTTTTGCGGGCTAAATTCCAATTACTTAAGTTTTTCCACGATCAGCTGAAGCCGTTACCTAAATAAATAAAAAAAAAAATCTTTTCTCATCCTAAAATTATTATCTGAGCGAGCATACTTTCATTTGGTCAAAGAATATATAAAAATATATTCTTAAACCATGTGCTCCCGTTACAGCAGTAATTTATACACTTAGTATTCATTATCAGATTAATAGTCAATACAAGTCTCTTTTTGGCTGCCAATATTATACTCTGTTTATTTTAAAATTGGTGTCCGACATCTGTGTTTTGTTTCTATATATATATATTTCCCATTAATCAGTGTTGGCATGCATATTTGTACGTTAATATAGTAAAACGCCAATTAACGGTCATGTTGGCTTGATTTTAATTCAAACTTTCATTAAGTGCTGTATCTTTTGGGTTTTAATAGTACAGGCTACCCA
This sequence comes from Maratus speculifer, assembly GCA_964019185.1. NCBI lineage: Eukaryota > Metazoa > Arthropoda > Arachnida > Araneae > Salticidae > Maratus > Maratus speculifer. The sequence goes on from OZ025292.1 coordinate 334,162,144, forward strand.
GATTTTGGCTCGACACGTCGGCAATCAAATCTGACGGTCAATGGCATTCTATCTCTGATCACTCTCATGTAGAGCATCTGTCTTGCTTTTGATACCGGGGGCGAGACTGTATACTCTCTTCTTATTAATAAATGCCACATGAATACTTTAATCTCTTTTTATTCAGTCTCTCCTTACCTAAAGTTTTTGCGTATACACAAAGTAATATTAGTTAATACGCCTGATTTTATACGACTAAAATAACGATAGAACTTTAATAAGCTTTCCTTTTAAAGTATAAACGAAAACTATGCTTTATATAAATTTACAAATATGCATGCCAACACTGATTAATGGTAAAGATATATCTAGAAACAAAACACAGATGTCGGACGCCAATTTTAATATAAACAGAGTATAATATTACAGGTTGGTGTCTTATAATTTTGTCCATTATGATTTTTAATTTTTTTCATTAAATTGTATGAAAATATCATTATTATAAAAAAAATCATAAGTGATAACAGAGTAAATTTATGTTTCTGCCGTATTTGATGTAATGTATTTTTAAGTTTTATATCGTTTCTTTAATTCTAGATGAAATTCGGTAGATGTCTTTGTGGTGGTTGCTCGATAACCCCCCCATATTTTTATTTTTATTCAATTTTATTAGCTATTTTATTTCCTATCATCTCCTTTTTATTAATGTTCTCAATTTAAATATTATTTTGATTTCGTTTCTTTTGATGTCGTCGCCTGTATATTTTTCTTCCTTACCTAGCTATCGAATGTTCTAAACCGGTAAATTCTTGTTTGAATTCATTCCTTCCGGTTTGGAAATCTTTCTAGAACAATCTCGATCGTTCTATGGGTGGTATTTCCGGTTAATCTGGCACTCCCCTTGGCCTATCAAATTCAAATCCACAGGTGACGTGATTTAACCAGCTAAGTGCCTGGCCACCTTCTTTGGCCTTCATTCTTTAAGAGTTTGTCATTTTTTTCCTTATTAAATTCATATTTCACTATACATTAAATCGTAGCTTGGCCTATTTTCCCTCGCTCTCCTCATTCGAACGTTGCCAACTTGGCGTATTCCGGGTTTACAGTAACCCTTGTTCTTTTCTCCCTCCTGGCTCTGCGCCACCATTGCGGTTGCGCAGTTGGAGCTCAGTTGAGTTGGTTGCAGTTGGGTGTCAGTTGAGTGTCACCGATGCAGTTGAGATGTGCCGAGAAGTTCCGTAGATGCCGAGATATTTAGCGGACGCCGGGGCAAGTGTGCCCGCCCCGAGGCAGTTGAGCGGACGCAGTAAGATGGAAGGCAAATCCTTCGAATCGTCGTTATGATACGAAAAGCGATGCACCTCTACCGCCGCGACCTAAATCCTTTGGGTTTTTTATTCCGGCTTCTCAATATGTTCTAAGAGTTGTCATAGTTTATCTTCAAAGAATCTCTCTTCAATTTATTTTCAAGTGTATTCAACCGATTTCCATTTCATCATTTTTAGTGAATTCATTTTTCCTCTGAAAAGAATGCAGAGAAAGTGATTCATATATAAGATATGTCATAATTTAATTTTCCTCTTCATTTCATGATTAATCGGCCATAAGTATATATATAATTATCTGGGCATAAAACGGCATCCCCAATTGAGAATATTGAATACCTTTTTGTGATTTTTCCAGACATATTCCTTTTGAAGTAATATCTAATTGATATTCTGAGATAATGTTGTTTTCATATCGTTCAAGAAAATGTTATCATGTTATCAAAAATGCATACAAATATATATATGAAGAAGAGTTGTGTTAAAAATATGTCGACTTATGTATATCATCCTTGTGGAGCAATTGTTGTACGAAAAATAATAATAATTCTACTTATATAAGTTTGTGCTTGATAACAAATGAATATATATATATATAAATATTCAAGTCATGAAGAATTTCACAAGTGATTATAAATAAATATGCTTGTCTTCTTCAAAATCTTCTCTTCATTTTATTGTGTCTATGCCTATTCATTTGTCTACCTGAAGTTGTCTTCATCAGCCAGGAAATCCAGGTAACTTTTCTTCTTATCACTTTATATTCTTACATCTTTGGTATGAGTTAATATTATCATAGTTAAGGATTCATTATTAAGAAATATCATGGTTGCCTTTTGTCATATACTTTTTATTTAAGGGTCTTTTGCTGGCCTCCATCCAACGCAATGTCATTTACCCATTATTACGATCACCTAATCTATATTTGAGATGAAACAAAAAATAAGTGTTCTCATCTTCTTCCCACCAAAACACTACAGTCTTATAATTATGTCAACTACTGTATATATATAACAAAATTGTGAATGATTTTTTTTTTAAATTTCAAATATGTATAACATATATTTACATATATGCATATATATATGCATATGTATATGGTAAAGTAAACTTTACACATAAACCAGGTTGTAACACATAGTACAGTGTGTCCTAAAATGACAGTCAAATTCTGCATAGTCAGATTTCTCGTTGGGACTGCATAAAAAAGGCCCAAAAATGTGTACCTGTACGAGTCATAGTTTACAAGAAAAATACGAAAAATGAAGAGTCACGTCACAGCTGGTGACAGAAAAAAAAGACTTTGACATATCAACAGCAGTATTTGAAAAATTTAAAAACAGTTATAAGGCCAGTTCGTACGGCATTTCAATTATATTGACTATACATCAATTGAATGTAGGAATATTCATGAACAGAATAAATGATGCATGCGATGAATATCGGTGGCTGCAAGATGCAGTAGTAATTTTAACAGCGGCGGTTTAACACCATTCTATGCTGCGCCCATGCATGACGCAATATGCACAGTGAACATTTTGAACGTTATGTCTGAAAAGATACGTAGAAACTGCTGTTGATGCGTCCAATATGGCGTTTTTCCTTGCACTGGTTATGACGTCATACTTTGTTTTTTCTATTTTACTCGTAAACTGTGCATTGTACAGATAGCGTTCTTTGGACATTTTTATATATTCCCAACGAGGAATTTGGCTGAGCCGAGTTTGGGTGGGCGCCATTTTTGTGACACCCTGTGTATTCATTATTTACAATGCAGTTTTGTTGACTCGACAGCAAAATGTCAGCAACAAACGCGATCCAACTTACTGAATTATTAATTCATGCGTGGCATCATGATTAAATGGAACTACTGATTCTGTAGCATGTAAATACAAAAGCTGCCAAGATGAATAAAGACATTTATTGGTGCTAAAAAGGGACAAAAGTACTGAAAGCCATAATTCATTTTTAGTGATACATGTATATTTAATCAATATTAAATATAATATAATAAATAAACTTCAAAGCGGATTTATGTATAAATTTACCTGTTAACATAATAATTTGGCCAGTACTGCATGGATATATATGTGTGTGTGTGTAGCAATTTTTCAATTAAAATGGTTTATAAATTTGTCCTTGCATAGTATATCATTAGAGTGAAAGTATCATTATGCACCAACTATCAGTTCTAATCTTGTAGAGAATCTATAAATCTTGTGGAGACACAGTATAATTAATTACTGTGTTACTACTACCATTATGTAACATTACTATGATATGTTATTACATAATACTAGTTATTATAATATAACTTAAATTTTAGTTTTTATAAAATATGAAAGCAAGCTAGCAAGTAAAAAAAACAATTCATATTAAGTCTTATACACAGTATATTTTTTGAAATTTTTAAAGTGAATGCTTTAAACTAACTTACGCCATTTTCTTTCATTTTAAAATTAAAATACAACAGGAAAGTAGTTCTCTTTAAAATTTATTCCCTTTCAAAACTTGCAGACGAAGGATAAACTGTAAATCTGCCAGATTCTTAAAACCCATAATTTCAAAATTAAGCTTGCTTCGAATCTTTTATTACCATTTCAAATATAAATTACTACACTGACTCAGCTTTCAGTTAAAACTTAACAAAACATAATTCAAGTCCGAAACACATACAATATTATCAGAAAGCAGCGACATTTTTTTTAAAATTTCTTTTAAATTTTGTCATATAGTTTAAGATTGATGATTGTTTCAGAGACAAAAGACGTCGTCTGGCTCGTATGTATGTTTGTTTTCCTAAAGCAAATGTTTGACTATCAAGCGCTATTAAAGAAGACATTGTTTATGTCGTTTCTTCTTAAGAATAGATATTTTAAAAGCTATAGTGTTATTTACAACATGTAAATATTTGAATGTTGAACAACAATTTCTATCGTTATTTTTAATTAAATGCTCATCAATTGTATAGTCTCAAAGATGTGCATTTAGAATTTATTTGTGAGGCATTTCGTTTCAAATACCAAATTGTTAAAATTTTTTATAATGTATCTGGATGACAATCTTTAGAGAAAATTTTATTATTTAAAAATTTGTCCTAGTATAATATGTAATCAGAGTGAAAGTATTATTATACACCAATTTGAAATTTTATATAAATATTAGGGAGACCCAGAATAAATAATGTACTATGTTATTATTCAACATTATTGTGTTATGTTATTATATAGTACTGATTACTAAGTTATAATTAAAATTTTATAATTTAATAAATTCTGAGCAAGCTAGCAAATAAAAATTAAAAAATATATATCAATAGTCTTATACTCAATAAATATTCTGTATTTTTTTAAACAAATACCTTATACAAGCTAAAGCTACTTTCTTTCATTTTTAAGTTAAAATACAACAGAAAAGTAGTTCTCTTTAAAATTTTCTTTCTCTTTAAATTTTTTTTTAAAACCAAAATTGTGTACATATGGCACACATCACAAATATTAAAATTTAGCTGATATTTTGAAATTTATTTTCTTTTACCTTTTTTGCTATTATTAGACCAATATATAGATTCCATTTTTTTTATAAAAATTGAAAAAATGTGCAGTAAATGGCTAATACTAAATATTGATAGGTATTTTAAACATGTTAAACTTGTGCTAAGAAGTAATAAAATTTTTTACTTTCCTAACTTTTAATCTATCCTCCCCCCCTCTTTTTTTGCTGTTATTGACTTACTAATACGAATGTAAATAGTATTTCATAATACCAGCAAATATTCTAAAAAGCTTTATTATATAAAAGGTATCAAAAGCTGAGTACTAATCCCAAATCATTTGTTAAAATAAATAAATAAATACATAAATAAACTAATTTTATGTATTTGATAACAAGACCATTTCAAGGTCAGTTATTTTCTATGAAACTGTTTTCAGATGTGTTGTAGTAAATCAAATAATATGCATCTTAGACTGATGTGTCGATGTATGTTCTGAAATGAGGTATCTTTAAAATTTGATAAAATTGAAAATTGCAGATTCATTTGTCTTTTCCAAATTATCTGTTTAAAATTATTTTGAGATAATATTTATCTTTAATCTTTTTTCATCCATATGTCTAGCCAGTGTTCTCGTTGACATTTGACCAACGTTAGTAATTTGGCTAATAAAAATAAAAAACATTCGCCAAATGAAAAAACTTTTAGCCAAATAGATTCGCCATGTAGCACTAAAAAAATATCTTTAATCCTTTAATGCATCCCCTTTTTTCAATATGTTCTAAAATAACCTAAGTTAAATTAATCTAAAATAACCTAAGTTAAGTTTTTATAACTGCGAATTGTTACTAATCTAATTTCAACTCAATTTCCGTTACAAATATATTAAAAACATCCATATGTTACATATATGTATGTATGCATATGTATGTAAGAAAAGAAAGAAAAAGGAAAAATTGAGCACTAGCAATTTGGTGAATCTAATTGCTTGTTTACTCGCCAAATGAAGAATTTAGACGCAATTTGGCGCAATGGCGAGCGACAGCGAGAACACTGTGTCTAGCCTGACTAAATTAATCTTTCTTTGCATTTTTTTTTTTTTTTTTTTTTTTTTTTTTGTTATTAGTAATAAAAGGAAAAAAACTGAATTATTCAATTAGAGCATTTTTGAAGATGTGTACTTTAAAGAAACTTCGTTTTAAAAAGTGGTGTCAACATAATAAAATTTATGTAAGAGACATCCAAGTCGAAAGGGTTAATATATCATGAAAAAGTAACATGTCTGTTGCTATTATCCTTAGAACATCAGCTTAAGTGACAGAGATGGGTAAATTGTAATATCTTATAAAATATAAAATCTTAAGTTCCTGGATGACAAATTCCTTTTCTACATCCTTTTAAAATTTGGTTAACTTAAAAAGGGAAGGAGAGAAAATACAAATGATAAAACATTTATATTTAATCATTTGTAAGAAAAAAAAAGCTAATTTTATGCGATATGGATCAAAACCACTTGAAGAATTACTATTCCCAGTAAAACAATTTTTAGATGTCTTGTAGTAAATCAAACAATATACATCTTGGCCTGAATATGTCGAAGGCTTTTCTGAAATGGGACACATTTAGTCACCGTGATAAAAAATTACATAAACTTTTACTATTTATTTCTACCCACTTCATTACTTGTAAAAAAGATCAATAGGAAACCAAGTTCTAAAAGTTTTCTCATATTGTCACGTTTGACACTTTCGATTAAGCTAATCTCTTCTAATCAATCATGGCTGGTTCTTGAGTTTATGCCAAAGGGAGCCACTGTGCTAAAGAAAGCTTGCGAAGACTTTATTTATCTTTTGATGACACTAATTTATCATACGCACCACGAGATGATTTTTATGGATGTAAACTTAAATCAGATTTGTTGGTTCGATTAGAATACATCGCTTATGAAAATATAGTACATAAATTCAATGCATATTATTTATATACATTAAAATCTGAAACCGTAATATGTATAGTTAATTTTTATTCGTTTAAAATATTCTTTGAACCTTTCTGAATCCACTGGTATAACAATTTTTTTCTGACTATTAGAAATAAATGTAAAAATTCAAGGAATAAAAACATGACTCGGATGCTACGCCTTTTTACATTAATTTTATGTTAACATTTTATACTTGATTCCATTTTATATTTTATTCGCACCACTGTATTTTTAAAATAAATTTGTAGCACATATTGTACATGTTATAAACATTCAAGGGAAAGAGTTTCTTAACAAGAAAAAAAAAAATGTTGCTAATATAATAAAATTTATGTAAGACATGCTTACATGAAAGTCTCGTGGAAAGTATCATAGAACTGATAAGGATGAAAACATTATCCCTGTGTTATTAAACTAAATTTTATCTAAGTGTTTATATATTTTTTAATTCATGAATTTACTAAAATTCTGCAAAAATATCACACAAGTTGGAAGTATCTAACTTTTTGACTCTGTTGAAAAATCACACTTTTCAAATAATATTCCCATTATCTTCCAAAGCATTTGAGCGATTTCGCCAACAAAAAAAATTTCGTGGTGGTATTTAAATGTAAGATTATAGGTGGCAGACAATTTTTAAAAACATGAATTAGTTTTGGATTTTTTTTAAATGCGCCATATATATATATATATATTGCTGAAAGAAAAAAAAAGTCGTAGATAAAAGACTGTCTGCCATAAATCTTGAGCATTATTCAGTGAACATAGATTCCAAATTTTGCCAAAATCAGTCACGTAGTTTCCGCAGGAATGGGTCTTAAAGCTTACCTATTTTTCATAGAATTACACTTAACCGTGTCTTTCCTTAAACGAAATATTTTCGTGGACATAAGTAATTCAAATGATCTATAAGTGACAGAATTTCTACAAAGAAAGGAGTGACAGAATTTCTACAAAGAAAGGAACCAATCTAAAATGGAAACATTACTCAATCATTTCTGATTTCTTCTTGGTAAGCTATAGTATTTTTTCTGTATAATTAAGAAAGCCAATAGTCCACACCGGATATGACATTAGTGGTTCAGTTGGTAGAACGTTGATACACTTCATCACTCTCCTGGGTTTGAGTGCTGAATTGGGCATTTTCTAAGTCAATTTACTTTAAACTTATTTGGTAATGCAATTATTCATACATCTAAAACATTCAATATTATTAGCATAATTTATAACCGTCATAAAGAAAATATTTTTTTAAATACCTGTTGTTGACAAACAAGAATTTTCATTTTCTTCCTAAAATATTCTAAAACATTTTTCGTTCTTCAAAAAACAAAGTAATGAAATGTCTTGTAGTTTCTACTATTTTATATTGAAAAGCAAACTATTTCGCGACTTTTGCAAACATTTTTTTTCTCTTCAAAAGTTACATACGGAAGAAATGTAAGAAAACCAATTAGTATGATTATAACGTTTTTTAACAGAACTTGAAACATTCAAGAAAGAGAACCGAAAATGTTAGATTCGTCTTATCGTTTTCCCCCGTGGAATCTTTAACTGTTGTCAATTCAAGTTAAATATTTTTTCCCGTCCCAATAAAAGAATTCTCAGTGGAACAATGAATGGGCAATCACGTCTCTCTCTTCTTTTTTTGTAATGCTGGCTTAGAAAATAGTATGTATTAAAACAGAACTGAAGCTAACAAGGCTGAAAAAGTTGTTGCAAAAAAGGTATTTAAAAGAATATTTTTCGTGTATCATCCTAATGAACACTTAACTCTAAGGACATAATAAAAAACATTATTTTTTTAAAAATCTAAGAATATCCAATACGATTATTTAAAAGAGAGTTTCGGTTATGCAAAGCATTGGCCATTTTCGGTCATATGGTTATATTGTCGAGGAGGATTTTTAAAAACAAAGAGACCCAAATGCGATTTATGGTTCTCGTACTTGGAAAATCCTAAAAACATTGCACCAGTCACCCAGCACAGAACGCTCTGGTATCGATTCTGTTTACATCTATCCAAGCTTCCGAATATGTAGTTGGTTGATTAATTGGTTGTATTTGTGACGGCAAATTATCAGCATGAAGAATATAGGTCCTAGAGGGGAGGTACCTTCCGTGGGGGTTTTTATAAGGGAACATATCCCATATTTACACAAGGAAATCCTGGGTTCGAAGAAAACCATGGAAAATTCCGAATGATTAGGCCGACGGCCGCGATTGGGTTCAAACCCAGCATTTGTCGTCTACCAGTTTCGAAAGTAGAATCCCTCAGCCACTGGTGGGCTCTGACTCTGTGACCAATATAAGAACCACAGGACTGAGTGCTTTCTAAGGATTATGAAGCAGTAGGTTTTAGAAATTTAGATCGCATTCTTTATCTTACTTAATACGGAAGTGATCAGCGAATATACTAAGCACTCTGGTAGTTATTCTTTTATAATCTATAGTTTGACTGCATGAATTATTAAAGCGAAATTCGTGGATCACGAGCACAGTGACTTTAGACTTTGAAAATCTGAAAAAGTAGGAGTCTTTTTTATTATTTATGAAACACTGATCCGAAAGATAAATTATGTAGAAAAATTATAAGTGGAGTGTTATGCAAATTAAGAGTCAAGGTTTATTCATTATAAATTTTTAAAAACTTGCCACTATAACAGATAAGCAAGGAACTGAAATGCAGTAAAGCTTGCATAATATTAATATTAGTGGAGACATGGCAGACTTATCAAGACCAAATTACCTTAAGCTCCATAAATTACATCAACTAATGCATCCTTAATTATATATATACATATATACATAATAATAATAATAATAATTTTTAATACTAAATAAATATATATGTAAACAAATAATAAGCTTTATAAATAATGGTTAATTAAAAGAAATATATAATATATATTATATATCATTTATATAATAATTATATATTGTTATATATTATAATTATATACTATTTTAAATAGTATACAACATTATATCTGAATAATATGTTAATTATCTATCTCAATAATACATAACAATTTAATTACATTTTAAATTAATTCTGTATAAATAAATATAAACATTTTCTATATTTCTTTTATTGAAAACAATCATTCATAAGTTTTCATCCAAGTTTACTTTCATTTTCAAATACTACTTATAAAATATATGGAGCAAAACCACAGATAATATTAAATTAGGAATAGTATCACGTTGCAGAGTTTTATTTAAGATCTTTAAGAAGAAAAATCCCACATACTCAGAAGTTAGTTTATTTATTTTTTTATTTCACCCGAATTCTTTCACTTAAGACGTTTGAAATTAAGTGTAGTTTCTAAAAGACTAAAGCAACTCGAAATGAGACAATTATTTATCACTCACTGTTCGTCTTATTTCATTGTTATCTCTTAAAACGAGTTACTACGATTTTATAACAAAAGAAAAGTTCAACAGGAAATCTTTTTCTCGGCATTTTAATAAAATACATATATATTTGTACTAATAATTTACAAAGTATGATAAAAAATGTTTTTGCGATTCCGTTGTGTTTTTCAGTTGCGTATGGCTTTCTAGTGAAGTACAAAATCACAAGTCTTTGTGCTAAGAAAGTACAAAGTATAATAAAAAATGAGTTGCAATTATAACTAATAAATATGCATTTTGTACAATGAATTATAATTTTCAGTATCTCCCCATTTAATTAGATAAAAAAATGTTTTTGCGATTATGTTGTGTTTTTCAGTTGTGTATGGCTTTCTAGTGAGGTACAAAATCACAAGTCTTTGTGCTAAGAAAGTACAAAGTATAATAAAAAATGAGTTGCAATTATAACTAATAAATATGTATTTTGTACAATGAATTATAATTTTCAGTATCTCCCCATTTAATTAGATAAAAAAAATGTTTTTGCGATTATGTTGTGTTTTTTAGTTGCGTATGGCTTTCTAGTGAAGTACAAAATCACAAGTCTTTGTGCTAAGAAAGAACAAAGTATAATAAAAAATGAGTTGCAATTATAACTAATAAATATGCATTTTGTACAATGAATTATAATTTTCAGTATCTCCCCATTTAATTAGATAAAAAAATGTTTTTGAGATTATGTTGTGTTTTTCAGTTGCGTATGGCTTTCTAGTGAAGTACAAAATCACAAGTCTTTGTGCTAAGAAAGTACAAAGTATAATAAAAAATGAGTTGCAATTATAACTAATAAATATGCATTTTGTACAATGAATTATAATTTTCAGTATCTCCCCATTTAATTAGATTGGATTTTCTATGTGGGAAATAGTAATAAACATAAAATAATTGATAAATAAAAATAAATAATTAATAAATAAAAGTATTAAAAAAAATCCAAAATCTTTCTCTCGCTCTCTCTGTCTTTTCTTCTATTTTTTCTGTTTGTTTGCTTGTCTTAAAAAATATGCCAAGCTTAGCAAACAAGAGGATTCTTGAATTACCATCCCTAGTCGAAGAAATTCAAAAAAGAGTAGAAAAATGTCGCTGGTTAATGTGTTACACGTGGTGAGTTGCAGAATACTGAATGTGCTACACGAAGTGAAGTGAACAATGCTGAAAGTGCAGTAATAATATTCATTTCGACTATTGGTCTTTAGACAACTTGATCATGCTATTGCTGTTTACATTAATAGGATATTTTTAACAAGGTAAAAAATATTAAATATACAAATGAACGAAATTTTTACAAACAATAATATTTGGAATTTATGCACAAAACGAAAAGGAGCTACGTACTTACATTTTAATGTTTTCAACTAAGAGCCCCATGAGAATGAATAAGAGATTATTGTAGGTTTTCTTTCTTTCTTTTTTTCTTTTATTCTCGCGCGCTGGAAAAATTTCGTCGATTGGACTTTTAGCGTTAACTGTTTTTAGTCCTCAGTTGTGCAAAATGTTGAAAATATTACTTTTTTTGATAATTACTTTTATGAAATATATGTCCTTTAATGAATGTAAAAAAATATTCAAAATAGTAGTTATATTGCTTAGAATATTTTTTAATAATGTTCCTTTAAATGTTTTCGTTTCATAAACGAAACTTCAATACGAGATTAATTGGAAGTGATTCAAATTTAAAAGATTTCTACTATAGATAATAGTAAAATAAATTGCTTGATATTTTTCTCAAAGTATGCTCGTGGTACCTACTTTCCAGAAGTCAAACTTATTTTCTTTGAAAGGAAGAATTGTTGAAAAAAATTTCTTTTAACATAATAAAGAATATTCACATTTTATTTATAACTTAACAAAATGAGATATATTGTTTATTTACTGAAGCATATTATTTATTTATTTTACTTATATATTTATAGAAAAAAAGTTATATGAATGGATAATGAAATAAACCTTTTTACAATATTAAAAATTTGCATTAGAGTTCTAAAAGTATGTATTAAAATTACTTATAATCATCCAAACAAAGCTAAAAATCATTTAAAGTAATAAAAACCAAGCTTAAGAGGCGTATAAATACCTTTATTCATATCAACATATGTTTCATCGCTCGAATAGGAACATGTTCAAGATCTTTGTTGATAAAAATATTTTCACATAAAAAAACAAGAAATTGGTATAAATCACAAGACCCCATTTTTCGTAAAAAAATTAATAAAAAGAATGTCGCCCAGTTAAACTGATGGCATTGAGCTCACAGGCTACGCATACTAATTGTACATTACAGCCTTATATTTTCAAGGGTTAATTCCGTTCGAAAAAAAAAATTAAGAAGGGGAAACAGCTCTCCACTTTCCCCTTTTTTATACTTAATTATTGATCCTCCTAAACTATCAAGCACATGCTTTATCATATAAAAAATCTACTTGCAAAATTCAGAGCAAATCGGATAATTCTCAATAAAAACCCATTTAACATTTATATAATTTAAGAGGAGTTATCCTTCTCTTTTATACTTAACCATTAAACTTCCAAAACTATTCAGAGGTTTGAACGAAATCTAACAATTCTGCTTGAAAAACAAAGAACTTAAGGGGAGGGGCATTAGAAACCCCGTTCCCCTTGTTTATATTTATTCAATGAACACCTAATAACAGTCACGGAATCTCCTCATCAGAATGATCCTATATCTAAATTTTAAACGAAAATTGTTAATTCTGCATGAAAAACCCATTTATATCAATAAAGGGGAGGGGCATGAGCCCCCCGTTCTCCCTCTTATACATATTGAAAGAACTCCAAAAACTAATCAGGGAAGCGCCTTATCAGGATATACCTAGATACAAAATTTCAAATGGATCGGATATTTTTATCATGAGTTATCGCGTTACGCAGGAACGAACATACATACAGAACGAACGGGCACATAATCTCTCAGGCTATGATAGCCTGTGAGCTAAAAAGATATCGATAAGTAAATCAGGAGACCTCTGTTATAAATTATAATCATGTTACATATGAACTGATGACATAAGATCTCGTGATTATATTTACCCATATCTTGTTTTTAGAATCTTTTGCGAAAATATTTGTATCAACAAATATTATGGAAATGTCGCCATATGAGGGATAAAACATGCGTTGATTTGAATTATGATATTTTTAAACACTGTTAAAATAAAATGAGAAATTATATAATTTTACTCAAAGAACCTTACAAATGAATTTACAGAAATCTGTACGCTTACTAAAATTTTAACTGTACCTTTCACAAAAAAAGATGTAAATCTACAAAATTAGTTTTTTTACAGCTACAGAAGTCTGTAGTTTTACAAAAGAATCTGTTAAAATTACAGCAATTTTACTAGAATTTTATCTGTAACCTCAGTTAGTTACATTAAAAGTTATATGCACCTCAGTTTTCCAAAGATTCTTAGTAATCTTATAGATATTTTGATTTACAGTGTAAATGTGTATCTGTAACATGAGTTTTTATTGTTGTCTGACATAAATAGTTCTAAAAGTCCGAATTTTGTAGAATTTTTTTACACTTTTTTTCAGTGTTATGTTTTTAAGTGTATTTTTTAAATCATTTTTACAATTTTTAACTGGGTTAGGTTGGTTGATTGGTTGATTTTTGTCGTCCAATTATCTACGCTAATGGGATATAGGACCAGGGGGAGTGCCCTCCGTGGGGTCTTTCTAAGGGAACCTAACCCGTATTTACGCAAGGTTCGAAGAAAACCACGGAAAACTCCGAACGGTTAGGCCGACAGCCGCGATTGGGTTCGAACCCAGCACCTGCCGTCTACCAGTTGAGAGGTCCGAACCTCTCGGCCACTGGTGGGGCTTAACTGGGTTAGGATTAAAGTTCTAATTTTAAAATTTAATTTATCAGTATGTTTTCCAGCCAATAAATTTAATGCTCAAAACTTATTTACCCTGATAACAGCCCAACATTTATTAATAGAGCGAAAATTTGAATTAACTTTAAGATTAAAATTGTTGACCCAAGCACTTTTCTCTCTTCTTTGTAGTCAGTACAGAATCCAGATACAGCCAAACCAACTGGTATGTTATGACCCTTGATATTTATGGCGAAATGTATTGTTAGATCCTATTACTGATTGTTTTCGTTTGCTGGTAACAATTTAAATTATCCATCTAAATACACGGAACAAATACTTTTTCTTCTGACTAATTATCAGCATAATTCAGGATCCTTGCGTTTATTCATAGAAAATGTGAATTGAACTTAATTGCACACTGCAGTCAGGACACCGGACCGAATATAAAATTGATCATGTAACGTTGTAAAGAAATAAAATACGGTCGCATACAAATTGTTTTCTTCTTTTCTCTTTTTTTTTTCTTTTTGATACATATAAATCATACACAATTTGGATGACGAATAAAGGACGTCCAAATTTATACCAAGAAAATTATCGAAATCAGAATTCCTTTCATACGTACTTTTAAAATGAATCACTAAATACATCTAAAATTTCAACCAGTCTCTAAAACTCGTACGCGAAGTTGAAATCATATTATATACATTATTTACATTTTTCTTCAAATATATATATATATATATATATATATATATATACCGGGTGTCCCAAAAAATGATTGATGGATTTTAAAATACAATAATTTGAAAACGCTGACGCTATTTAAAAAAATTTTGCAGGAGGGTTATGTATAATGTCAGGAGTTTTTTGACCGTAATTTTTTTATTTTAGTACGAATTTCAAACAATAGGTTTCGCTGACGGCGATTGAAGGCCAGGTCGACGCTTCACTCAGCACTGATCACCTGGCCTTTAATCGACGTCAGCGCCACCTATTGTTTGAAATTCTAACTAAAATAAAAAATTACGGTAAAAAAACTCCTGACATTATACATAACCCTCCTGTAAAATTTTTTCAAATAGCTGTCACCGTTTGCAAGTTATTGAATTTTAAAATCCATCAGTCATTTTTGGGACACTTAATATATATATCTATACGTTCTAAGAAAACAATAATGGAAATTATTAACAAAATTGGTGAAAGTTTTTAGCGAAAATAATGCAAAAGTGCTTTTTATGTGTATACATATATATTTCTTTTATTTAAAGTAAACTTCCCCAGTTTTCACTAATTTTGCTATCTTTAAAAAGCTATATATAGATGAAATAAAAAAATACCGCAGCGTGAATTGAATTAGAAATACTGTCCCGTCTTAAAGCAGTGTCTAAATCTTAAAAGGAAGCGAATCCCATATGTTCAATTCTTGGTTTATTTGAGCCTTCCTCCCCACGTGGAATTCTTTTACTGACGTCATTTCAAGTTAAATAAAAGCTTTTTCCCAAAACACTAAAGCAATTCGTAGAAGTACAGTGAATGACCAATCGTGATACTATTTTTATTAACTTCTTAAAAAAAAGTGTTTGTGATTTTATGCGAAAGAAAGATACATTTACGGAGTGCACGAAACATTGTAATATTTAACTTATTGTGAGATTACTATTAATTTTAATGCTAAACAAAAAATATGTAATATAAAAAATTTATAAGCATGATAAATATAGTTATTAATAAATATACAATTATAAATATTAATAAGAATCTTAATTACGGATAATGATAAAGATTACACAAATATAGAGATTAATGAAGATTATATAATTACAAATATTGATAATGATTGTAATATAATACCTACATATATACAAATTCAGTAAATTATTAATTTTATGTAAAAAGTATCGAAAATATTTAAGAAAACTAGTGAAACTCTTTAACAAAAATAATGTACAAAAGTGCATTCTACATGTATATATTTATACACATACTTATATATATTAAATTTAAACTAAGGATCCCCAGTTTTTCACTAATTTTGGTCTTTTTAAAAAGCTATATACAGATGAAATGGAGAAATACCACAGCGTGAATTAAATTAGAAATAGTGTCACGTCTTAAGACACTGTCTAAATCTTAAAAGGAAGCGAATCCCATATGTTCAATTCTCAGTTTATTTCAGCCTTCCTCTCCATGTGGAATTCTTTTACTGACGTCATCTCAAGTTAAATAAAAGTTTTTCCCAAAACACTAAAGCAATTCTTAGAAGTACAGCGAATGACCAACCGTGATACTATTTTTATTAAAGCCCTTAAAAAAAAGTGTTGTGATTTTATACAAAAAAAAAAAAAAAAAAAAAAAAAAAAAAAAAAAAAGATACATTTGCGGAGTATAAAGAAACATTGATTTCTTTAAAACATTGTAATATTTAACTTATTGTGAGCTTATTATTAATTTTACTACTAAACAAAGATATATGTAGTATAAAAATGTTTATAAGCATGTATATAAATATAGTTAATAATAAATATTATACAATTATAAATATTAATAAGTTTCTTAATAAAATATAGTGATAAAGTTTACAGAATTATAGATATTAACAAATATTATATAACTAAATATATTTATAATGATTATAACATAATATCTACATGCACGAATATTAATTAAAAATTAAAATTGTGCTTTTTTGCTTTGAAATGAAAATTGCAAATTTTGTTAACTTACATAAACTTGGTTTTTGAAAAAATTTGAAAGAAATAATTTTCCTTTCTTTTTCGGTATAGAAAACCTTTAGAAACAGTGTGCAGTAACTTTTACAATGCAACGTTTGGTTGACACTTGAATTTGAAATCTCCATAATCAATTTTAACAATGCTGCAATAATGGCGTAGGATTCATACAGCTTTATTTTTTAGTACTACTATTTTTGTGCTAATTCTTCACCTTATTAATTAACAGAAAATCTGGAATTAAATAAATTTAGGATTACTAGAAGTAAATAGTGATAACATTAGATATAACAAACCCTGAGTGTCTGACAATATCCGCCAACACTGCTTTTGAGCATTGGGCCTTAAATAATAGCCTGGCAAACGGCGTCACATTGTTGCAATAAATTTAACATCGGTGATTCCTGCGATACATTAGGTGGTACAGAAGAGAAATTAACGGCCATATGGCGAATTAACATGGAAGTATTGTCACAGCAATAATCAGCAATCTGATTGTCTTTCATTTCACATTGCAGCTGGTTCTGCGATGTTACTATGTCAACGCACCTCCTCGCATTTCAATTTCTTTAGGGTAAATCAAAATTAGAACTTTTTTCATGCTAACTAAATTAAACCTATTCTTAAGGTATGTTTCTATCCTAAAATAGCTGTTTTTTGGAAAATTTTTTATTTTTTTTTAAATTATTTTATATTAAAGTTCAAATATTTGCAATTCCAAAAATATCTTAATTTAGTTCAACGATAATCAGAAACAAAATTACAGCCCAAAATATAAATCAACAATGAACTTTCTGAAATCGGGTGTGGCTGTTTAAAGAATCATAGAAAGGTAGACAATACACTTTAATACTCAAATATATGACACATAATACATACACAGTTATATAATAATATAAATCTTAATATGTGCTTTTCATTGAGTACGTCAACAAGAAACAACATTTCTTAATCAGTTTTTAAGTTATTGAAACAAAATTTTATCACAAGGTTCTAAATACAGCCGGATCCCGTTAGTTGGAACTCGTCGACCACAAGAAATGTTCGAATTATCCAGAGTTCAAATTATGGAAATATGAGAAGGAAACATATTTAAAGGGGTAGTATTACAAAGAAATTAATGTTATAATAATTTTTAAATATATTTTGGCTGTTATCATAAGAATCATCACTTACTTAATATTAAATTGAAAGGTATAAATGTATAAACTAATTAAAGGATTGGGAACAAGTATGTGGTTTGCTAATATTTTGTTGAAAAAAAGTGAAATATATTAAACAGATTTTGTTACAGCTTGGCACACATGTAATTCGTTAGTAAACTTTGACTAAATATTGTCTACATTTGAAAAGTTAATTAAAATTCTCTTAAAAATTAAAATGAAATCAAAATTTATTCCGCTGTTTTAACGAAAAACACGTGTGTTTAATAAAAATTTCACATACATATATGCAATTTTTTAAATGCCCCGAAGTCGGGCACATACACTAAAACTCCATTTTCTAAATACTGCAATGTTTAAGCAGACATAAAATACCTATTTAAAAAAAATCGCCTTAGAGTTTTTTCTTTTGAGAACCTTTTTTTAGCATTCTAAATCAAAAAATCAATACGGTTCTTGAATGCTTTCTTAATTCTAATGTGAATAAAATACTTCATTCATATTATGTATTGTATGAAAAAAATATTTCTCTGAATTATAAAATATGGGGTCATCCATAAATGATGTCGCGCGTTTTTTTCCATATTTTTTATCCCTCTCCCCTCTTGATACATGTAATACTATATTACTTAAACATCCACTTGCAGTTCAGAAACAAGAACTACGTTTTACATCATATTTCAAATTTTATCTTTAAACTTTAACTATGTGTTTTAATGACATTCGTGAGCAGTACAACATAAATGATTCGTCTACTTATTTTGTATGAAAAAAGGTTAAGATTTGCAACAAAAAAATATTTAATATAGAATAGTAATAAAATATTATCATGAAAGAGCAATTGAAGACAGTAGTATTTTGGAATTTGAAATAGAATTTAATATATTTGGCTTTAAATCTTACTTTATGACTGCAAAATATTTTAATTTTAAAAGAACTTCATAATTTAATTTACTGTGTGTATTTGTGTGTATTTTGTGTCGGCCGATTATCTACTCTAGGGATATAGGCCCAAGGGGAGGGATGCCCTTCGTGGGGGTCTTTCTAAGGGAACCTAACCCGTATTTACGCAAGGTTCGAAGAAAACCACGAAAACTCCGAACGGTTAGGCCGACGGCCGCGATTGGGTTCGAACCCAGCACCTGCCGTCTACCAGTTGAGAGGTCAGACCCTCTCGGCCACTGGTGGGGCTATTTAATTTACTGAATTTTAATGATTTTTTTAAAACCATAATGTGTGTTGTCACATTTCTTCTTATCCCCTCCCACCTCCTTGTCACAAACTGTCACGATTTTATGAACTTCCCCCTCCCTCCTTTCGCCCCACTAGTGGCCAAGAGGTTCTGACCTCCAAACTGGTAGACGGTAGGTGCTTGGTTCGAACCCAATCGCGACCGTCGGCCTAACCGTTCGGTGTTTTCCATGGTTTTCTCCGAATCTTGCGTAAATACTGGTTAGGTTCCCTTAGAAAGACCCCCGCGGAGAGCATCCCACCCCTTAGGGCTTATATCCCACAGTGTAGATAATTGGCCGACATAAATACAGACAAACAAACAAACTCTCCCTCCTTTAAAGACTTTTATGGACGGCCCCTATCTAAAAATAGATAATGATTTACATGACAATGGCCAAAAGTGAAACGTAATTCGAGGAAACAGAGGCAGAAAAACTTCATAGTGAGACATTTAATTCGTCTCCTCCCTCTCCCAAAATAACCCTTTAACAATCTGTGTTGCGTTATGTTAACAGAAAAAATTATTACAACTTTAATTCACTGCACATTTATTAATCCAAGAATTGTATAGTTTTCTAAATTGACAAAAAAAAAAAAAAAAAAAAAAAAAAAAAAATACGTATAAATTTTGTACTGGAAGTTGCATAACAAAATAGGTAATTTTCAAGAGCATTTACAAATCTGAGTAAAATAAAATCTCACACTTAAAATTTAACAAATAATATATATTACTTTATCATCTCAACGACAATAGGGAAAAAAATAGCTATCATGGTAACACCAATAAATAAATAAAATCTTATTTTAATGATCCCATTAATGTACCTTAAAAATAGTTTTAATAAAAGATAATTAAATGAAAATCGCAAGCTAGATTAAAATATTGTTCTAGCAACATTAATAAAACAAACAAAATAATAATTTTTAGAAAAATTAAATATAATTATCATATTACCGCATGTAACACAGTGTAGTTTAACAAATTCGCATGAAATAGATTTCTTCAAATTTTCAGAAATTTCATTCATAATAAATTAATTTAAAATAAGACGATAATGGTTACATTAGTTTTTGTTGTTTACTTCGTGATCATAAATGTGAATTTAATTAGTACCGAATGTTGAAAATATATAAAACGATTTTTGAAAAGTTTTATTTTAATATTTTTCCTTTATAAAATTTAAATTATTACCGCATCATATTATATGAATAGCGATATTAACTTTTAAAAAAGTAATATTAAAATCTCAGCAAGATCCATAAATTACTCTTTAATTTTATCCTATAATTAGTTCAAATCCGTATTAAAAATGATTTTTTTTAAATTTTATACAGGGTGTCCCAGAACGTCCTGCACAAACTTTAAGGGGTGGTAGAGAAAATCCTTTCGAACGATAATTACATAGGAAAGCATGGGCGGAAACGTCACCATCACTTGTTAATCCTTTCACATTCAGTGGCTAAGAAACTACAAAAATTTTAATAGAAAATTAACATTGACTCCAGTATTTTAATATGATTTTTACATTTATTATGTATGTGAAATTCTTTTCTTCTTTGCAAATACATTTTCTTCAATTTCTGATGTCGATAATATTTTTCTACATTTTAGCAAATTTTAATAGCTACTATGATACTTGATTTTAAAGAAATATAATTTTAATTTTAGTTTAAAATTAAATTTTAATTCTTATAATTTTGTCTGTATAATAAAGCGAACTACACTGCTTTCCGCATTATGTCAGAACCGTGTCTTTGTGTTTCTTTTTCATGGACATGGTTCTCACGGGCAAAGCACTTCCATTGCTGAAATGTGGAAAAATAGGAATGTCATCAGAAATTGCAGAAAAATGTATTTAATTGCAAAAAAGAAAAAAGGAAAAATTCACATACAAAATAAATGGAAAAATCA
This sequence comes from Maratus speculifer, assembly GCA_964019185.1. Classification (NCBI taxonomy): domain Eukaryota; kingdom Metazoa; phylum Arthropoda; class Arachnida; order Araneae; family Salticidae; genus Maratus; species Maratus speculifer. The sequence continues at coordinate 334,183,221 of OZ025292.1, forward strand.
TATTAAATTTTTTCTACCAATGTTCACTTTGCATTAAAAGTTTTATAGTTTCACAGAGAAATTACTGTCTGTGAAAGGTTGATGTTTCGGCCCATGCTTTCCTATGTAATTGTGATTCCAAAAGATGTTTTCTACCACTCCTCAAAGTTTGTAATCGAAGATCTGGGTCACCCTGTATATTGTGATGATTGACTATTGGATTTCTTTTTTGAAAACTAAACATTTTTTACTTTTCATAAATTTCGAATATTTTTTTCAGTTATTTTTGTCAACGTTAAAAAAAAAAAGATTTATGCAAACTTTGGTAAAGTTTGTCAATTACTGTTTCTTGATAACGCTTTAGATTCTTTAAAAAAAATTATACGCGAGATTGCTTTTTAACACTTTCCAAGAAAGTTGAAAACTGTTTATTCTTTCGATTTGTTTGTACATCTGTCCTTCTGTCCGTCTGACCGTGCTCTAACTCTCGTAAATATACTCGGATTGCCGTAATATTATTGCACGTTGTTGACGTTTATCCTAGCACGAACCCTAATTCAAATGAAGTTTCTACCATGATTAGTTTATTTACAGAGACAGTCAAAAGCTTCCATTACATTAGGACCTATGGCAAAAAACCGTTTTGTAAAGTATGCAGTGAAAAGAATAGTTATTATTCATTTACAGAATCACACAAAAAAATTCTATTATAGAATAATAAAGGGGGGGGGTTGTTTGCAACTTAGGTCAATTATAGTAAACGATTTTATGTATGATCAATTTGATGTGCGTCGCTGAGGCTTAATATGAATTATTGCATGCATAATACGAAGTGCATAACATTTAAAGGAACACGCAAAAGATTTCAAATTGTATAGTCTATCCGAAGTACTGTATATTATGGATGATGGCTGTTGGATGAATGAAATCCATTTTTTATTCTGATATGCTCTTTTACGTTTCAGTCAATGTATGTATATTATTTGGTACGCATAAATGCTTATAGTTACACAATTTGGATTTGCAGGGTTACACAACAGATCTCGTAATATGAATGGAAATGAATCTCGGAATATGAGCGTAATTTACTTGAAGGTGGTTTTTAAAAAAGCTATGCATTTTTACGTTGAACTGCATTCAGTTAACTAAGAAATGTTTATAGATAATAAATAAAACAATATACATAAACACAAAGAACTGGATACATGGTCGACTTTGGATGATAATTTCTGGAAATGTGATTTAAGTAGTTTTAAGTATTATAAAGAATTATTATTAAAGTGATTTAGGTAGCATTTTTGTTTGAATTAAATTTAAGAAAATACTTTCGTGTATTAAAGGTATAGGTAAACTACAGTACTGAACAAAAGTATTCAAGTATGTTTCCATCTATTAGTATAAATTGCCGAAAGAAAATTTTAACTGAATAGGTGTTTTCTTGCCAAACTAAAATTCCCCATTATATAGTTTCTATATCAACCGTCAAATGAAATACAGGGCTGTTGGAAAGTATTGGAATACATAATTGGCTATGGACAGTAATTCCTGTTTCTAGAGATAACAAAAGGTCTTAAAGGTTTCAGGAAGTGTTGGAAACTGTTTCATAATTTATGCTTAGCGCTTGATCTTCCTTTTTTGTTAAAATAATAAACTGGTGGCGCACTTAGAAGAAAAATATCATTGGACAAAAGGATTTTGAGGGAAACTTGATGAACTTGCTATCATTATCAAACTAATATTTGACGAATTATCTTATCCCTATACTTAAACTTCAATTGTCATATTATAGATGCAAATTTCAAACACCGTGTATGCGCCTATGCATATGTTTATAAACTGTTGAGAATATCATGTACAATTTTCCTAGAATTTTTTTTTTAAATATCCCTATCAATTATCATATAATTCGAGATTTTGTGAAAATAGTAAAAATTTACTTTAAAAAATTATTTAAAGTTTAAACTTATTTAAAAATCAGGGTCCACAGTATTCTTGTAAATTCTGTATCTCTTTTATAAATTTTCTAAATATATATATATATATATATATATAAAAGTTTTGAAATTGAAAGTTTGGCATCTAACAATTTTTCGTAAACCAAAAAAGTTTTAGGAAAATTAAATCAATATTTGAAAGTCACCTTAAATTGTTAATTTCTTCGTCCTTTTCATTCATATATAATATTTTTTGCGTAAGGAAATGTTAAAATGTAGACAGCATTTTCCAATTATTCTGAATATCGAGTCTTTGTACAAAATACTTTTCGTAAAGCTAGGTTTGAAAAACCTTTATAGGTTCACTTCCTCTATCCTCAAACAATTTGCATTTTACGTTTCAGAAGAAACCGTTCTCTAATAATAGATTTAAACTTTAAACATCCCTTCTTTGTATCCGGATAAAATGTTTGAAAAACTTATTGACAAAGTACTAGCTGAATATTTTTGCACAATAAGCAAATATCTTTTTGGTAAACACATACTATTTTTGAATAATTCGGTTTGCTTGGGAAAAGCTTTCAAAAGGAAAAAAGTTGCACTGTAAAAAAGAATATTTGTTTTAAATTTCTACATTAATGCAATTTGTTTTCATTTTGAAAACGAAAACTTAAGTGAAAAGGAATTTTAGAAAATGGAAAATTTCAAGAAAATCCCTAAAGTAGATTAGAATGTAATGTAAACATTTAAGGCTTACGAATGTGTAATGCACCACGTTAAAGGACAATTTAAGACAAAATGAATAATACAAACAATATAAAATGAATAATATAAACAAGATATACTGACTAAAGTTTCGTGTAAAGATTACATTTTCTAGAAAAATTTACTGACAATTTAATTTAGATATTTTATTCACATTGAATATTATCTGACAATGATTTAGAATGCGTTCATGTGCTTCTTTGAATTGCTAAAACGTATAATATGAAGATTTAAAAACCTTTAAAAGAGTTTTATTAGACTGTTTGCGTATTCTGTGAGAGCCATTATTACAACAAGTTGAAAATTGCACGTCAAGCGTAGGAAAAGCGGTGAGTTTGTACTATAACGAAGTTTTAAAAATATTCAGAGCTTGGTGTAATAGTATACACTATTTCGGATACAGCAGTATAGCAGCCGAAATATTTTGTGTGTCCCTGTAAATAATATCTGATTTCTATTATACACTGTAAAAAAAATTCAAGAGGTTACTAAAAATTTTTTAGTAAATTTGTATTCCACAGAATTTTTTAGTAACCATTACAAACTTTTTTTTTTGCAAGTGAAACAAACATTTCTTTTGTAAACTGAACAAAAGAATTTTTTGTATAACTAACTTAAAAATTTTTAGTATGAGCCACCAAGCAAATTTTAGTAATAGCTCCAAAATTATTTTTTAATAACCATTACGTAAGCCCGAAGGGTAAGAGCTTCCTTCGAGCTGCATCCAGACTTCTGAAGCGGAAGATTTTCGGCAAAACCGCAATAGATGGCAGCACCAAACATTGCTACCTGCTCCGACAAGATTTTCATAATCCATTATTAACGAGTACTTACACTACATACATTCGGGGCGTAGGCCAGTATCGAACCCGTGACCTTTCGGCCAGGAGTCCGTTACTATAACCTCTATTCTATCAAGGACACACCAAGTGAGTTTTAGTAATAGCTATTAAAAATATAAAACTATTGACTCTTATTCGTTGCTAACTTTTTTCTAGTAATTCTTACAGATTTTCTTTTAACCGACTAAGATTACTAAAAATTTTTTAGTAATTACAAGGATCACTAAAGTTTTTTTTAGTAGATCGATCCTTTTTTTTATACAGTGTACAGGAAGAAACATGAAGTAAACCTCAGTAACATATATAAATTTCATATAACAGGAAATAGTTTAATACGATTAAAACGCGCTTCAAGCAATATTGTTGTAATGTTTTCTCTATAACATTATATAATGGAATAGTTTTGTGTGGCTCTGCAAGTGAATAAAAAATATTCTTTGGGCCACATATTGCACAGAATGTATATTGTAGTATACAGGGTGTATCTAAACTACTGGGCAAAACTTTAAAGGGTAATAGTACACATCAAGACAAGCAATATTAAACAGGAAACTAAGGGTCCAAAACGTCTTCCGAAGGACATAGGCGCCATTAAAGATGAGGGTCCAAAATTTCAAATAAACATAAAAGAAGGAAAAATTGGTCGATTGATTTGCTGTTTTCACTAAAACTCTTCTTTATGACAGTATTTTCTTGAAAATAAATTATAAAGATAAACTTTAAAAATGCCAATAGAGGGCGCTTTAGACTTTGGAGTAACAAACAACTATTTCTTGCCGTTATTTTTTGCAACTCTTTAAATGTTTTCGGAAGCCTAGCCTTAAACATAAATTTTGAGCTCAAAATATGAATAGTTGGGAGAGGTTAGGTAGCGCAAACTGAACTGTCTTCAGAGGTTTAAATTTCAAATGATAATAAAAAACAGAAAAATTTGTCGATTCGTTTGCGGTTTTTGCTATAACTACTCTTTAAATCAGTATTTTCTTAAAAATAAATTTTAAAGATAAATTTCAAAAAATGTCGATAGAAGGCGACATAGACTTTTGATTGACGAATAGCTATTTTTTACTGTTATTTTTTGCATATCATAAAATTTTTTTAGAAGCTTAGACATAAACTTAAATTTTGAGCTCAAAATCTGAATCATTGGGAGTGGTTAAGAAGCGCAAATTGAACTTTGTTCAAGGGGGTGGTGAAGGTTCAAATTTCAAATGATTATAAAAAAACGAAAAAATTGGTCGATTCGTTTGTGGTTTGCGCTAAATCTATTCTTTATGTCAGTATTTTCTTAAAAGTAAATTTTAAAAATAATTTAAAAGTTTCGTTAGCAAGCGCTTTAAACTTAAGAGTAACCAGCAACAATTTTTAACCGTTATTTTTTGTGGCTAATTAAATGCTTGCAAAAGATTAGACTTACATTTTGAGCTCAAATTCTGAATCGTTGAAAGGGGTTAAGAAGCGCAAATTGAACTGTGTTCAGGAGTTGAAACATAACCCTACCCCCCCCCCCCCCCCCACGAACACAGTTCAATTTTGCGCTATTTAATTACTCCCAACGATTCAGATTTTGAGCTCAAAATTTAAGTCTAAGCTTTTGCAAGCATTTAATGGGATTAAAAAAATAACAATTAAGAATAGTTGTACGTTACGCCAAAGTGTAAGGCGCCTCTATCGGCATTTTTTGAAATTTACCTTTATAATTTATTTTCATGAAAATACTTACATAAAGAATAGTTTTAGTGAAAACCACAAATCAATCGACCAATTTTTCCGTCTTTTATGTTTATTTGAAATTTTGGACCTTAAATTTTAATGTAGCCTATCTTTTTCTGAAAATGTTTGAGACCCTTAATTTCCTGTTTAATATTGTTTTTCGTGATGTGTACTATTACCCCTTAAAGTTTTGCCCAGTAGTTTAGATACACCCTGCATATATTCCATAAATGCATATACATTTTATTATGTTTGAAAGAGTGTAGCGCCATTAAAATTCACTAGAAACTTTTTTTCCCATTGACCGTAATGTAATGGAATACTTTTGACTATCCCTGTATTTTTACTATACATCCGATTTTCATAAAATTTGAAATGACACAACAAAATTATGTAATAATTATATATTTTAAATTTCAAACGACTCTGGTTCGAAACGAAAATTTCAAACGAAACTGGTTCGATCCCAATATCGGAAAATTCATTTTTCGATATTTTCATCAATTGACGGTACATTTACACCCTGTAATGAAAAAAGAAAAATGACAGTTGTTAGTTGAAGAAAGAATCTCTAATAGGGTAGTCTAAAGAACGATTTTTACTGCTTTTAAGCGAACATAGAGCGTCTCTAATTTTTGCTAAACATGTATTTTACTTAAAAATAGAGATAGAAATGAAAAAAAAAAGTAAACGTACACTACAAATTCTCAACACACAAAAATAAATACATTTTAGGAGAATTTTTGTCACTAAAATTACAATACAGTAATGTGTTGTGTAATAAAACAAATTCATATACAAAACGTTTTTTGTGTCGTGATTGCGTTCTTAATAATGTTGCAAAAGATTTGCGATTTAGAAATGGGTTCTAAATATGTTTCAAAAGTGTTGTTTTCTAGAACTATGTTCTAAAAACAGTGTTGTTGAAATAGTGTTGTAAATATCTGTTAAAAATTTAATACATACATTTTTAAATACAGATTGTATTATAATTGAATTTTAATTTTAAAACGTAGGTTAGTTAATAAGATTTGAAAATTTATAAACATTATGGGTCAGATATATTTTTTTTTTTTTAGAAAAACAAATACCTTTACGTTATACATTATACGTTATACATTATAAGGTACCCTGGGGTAATAACGCCACGTTAAGGTTCGACCAATTTTCACGGCTGAGTTTTAGTTTGTATTTTTCAAACAAATATATGATATGATACAGCAACTCATTGACTATCTATATAAAAAAAATAATTTAACAGATATGTATTCATAAAACGTAATGGCGTGATTTCTTGACCAATGCTATTTGGCGTTATTACCCACCTATATGGGTAATAACGCCATGCAAACGAAACTATGAAATAAGATGGAATAATTGCATGTAGATTGCCCAATTCTAAAAATACAAACTCTAAAACTTAGAAATTGACAAACTGCATTCTAAGCTATTGAAAATGTTCAATTTTTTGTGAAAGTATAAGAAAAATAAAGGTGTGGTGTGTGTGTATGGGAGGGGGGGAGGATGAGGCAAAAGAATATCAGACCGTGAGCTTCTTTTTGCTTAAAAAGGACCGCTTAAATAGAATTATTAGAAACATTGCACAGTTTTAAGTGTGTTTATTTGAATTAGTATTTAGGATGTAGCTCGGCCACTGTAGGGAATCAACCGGGATATTAATGCCAAGGATTGGCGTTATTACCCCGTTATAGTTATTGCGCTGTACATTTTAAATTACAAATTATCTCGAGAAGATATCCAAAATCTTCAACAATATTTTGAAAGTCCATGAAATGTACTAAAAATTTATGTAATTAACAAAGTATTTCCGGGTAAAAAAAATAGTCTTCACATCACAAAACGTATCTCGCAAATTTTAGAGCAAGCGTTAATTTTAGTTGCTTGTAAAAACAATAAGACCTAAAAATGAAACAAATTAACTTGAAGCTGTTTTTTGCGATTTATATGACTCAAAACCCTTCTGCGCAGAGCACATGGGTGTCATTTACCCGATTATTTCATAATTATGCAAAATATTAGCACTTGGCGTTATTACCCCGCCTGGCGTTATTACCCCACACCACCTTACATTATACGTTATACGTTATACGTTTAACATTGATACTAGCTATCCAAATAGATTAATTAGAGTTTAACTAATATTTCATTGTCTGAAAACTTTGCGAATGTTGTTCTTTTGTGTACTATACATTTCATATTAATATGCCAAAAGGCTAAGGAAGAGTTTTCGGAGATGTTTAGAAAATGTTATATTACAACAAGATTTAATTTATTTTAGAACTGTCTCATACTTTTTGTGCTTTATTACACATAATTGTTTCAGAAAAGTAATCTTTCTTTTAAATTTAAAGAGTGGGATATATCTTTAAAAAAAAAGAATTGCAAACGGTGCAAAGAGAATCAAGCTAATATTTATTATTATCATTACTAAAAGCCTAAACGTTTATGAAGTAAACGCATAGAGCCATAGACACATACTAACATTACTACATGCATATAATAACAAAAATATTTGTTAAAAAAACCATTAAAAGACATGTATTATTAATAGTGCACCAGACCCAAAAATGTTAAATTGTTTAATAGTATTTGTTAACAGAAAACAACTATACTTGGAAAATTTCGTATATTTCTTAGTTATTTTTAAAAGTAATTAGTACAAATATATTATAAAATGCCTACATCTGATATATATATGTATAAATTTAAGTATTTTTCTTGAAATATAATTTTATTTCTAGGCAAATTTAAGAAATTAATATTTATTTTTCTTTTTGCATTTAAATGCAAAGTTAAAAAAATTGCTTTAAAAATTAAAAAGTATATTTATCTGAATAGGATTTAGTTTAAAACTATTCCTATTAATTTATTAATCTTAATAAAAATTATTAAAGTACAAATTTTATTAACTAGTGAATTAAAAAAAATCGAGTGAAATAGTGAGTGAAAAAAAAGCTTAAAACTGCAAAAATTTTGTTAGTTACAACTGTTTCTTAAAAAAAAAAAAAAAAAAAAGATACTATTAGCTGCACCTATAATCTGTTAAAAAAATATTAACGCTCGAACAAATTCATAATTTTTATTACCAAATTTATATGTTTTTGCAAGTTTTATTAAAATTTTCTATTTTACTTATTGAATTATTTCGTTCATTTTTTAGATTTCCTTAAAAAAGTGTTACTAAATCCTATTAAAAAAGAAGGTGTAGATAAAATATCATGCAGGAATATTTAATTGATAATTATTGTTTAAAAATAACAAAAAAAATTTCTCTTAAAATACGCAAAAAGCCATATTAAATATTATGTAGATAACAGCTTTTTAATAAAACAAATTTTATTTCCAAAGCCATTACATTGTTAAGGTAAAGTGTTTTCAAAAAATGCATTTCATAATCTAGTGGGAGAAATGTACATATGATCTCAAGTGAGTAAACACGTACCATATTGAACCTCTTCAAATTACAAATAAACTTAACTTTTTATTTTACTTCTAGTAATTATAGCAACATCCCAGAGAGGCAACTACACAGTTCTTATATTTTAGTTTTGTTTGAGAAAAGTGTTGTAAAAGCAAATAGGAAGAAAAATATTATAAAAGAAATATTTTCTTTACTTCTCAACTTTGGCAGAATTTGCTTTAAATTTCTATGATAAAAAATTAAGTAAAAATATTTCTTGAAAGGCAAGACTTTAGTGGAAATTGTAAAGTGCTTTACAAATGGATGTTAACATTAATGGCTACGCCGCATTTAATGCATCTTTTAAAAATATTTCCCAATTAAAATAACGAATGCGAACACGAAGATCTGCCAGTTTATGGGAAGATTTCATGTCCGACAGCAATTTAAAACCTCTACAGATTTAAAAAAAAAAGAAAAAAAATCAATAATTTATCAAGTGTAAAAAAGAAATGAATTACTTGAAATGAACTGAATGTTATTTTTGAATCTTTTGAAATTATTAAAAATCGGATGGTATTGTAAATCTGAAAACTCAAATGATTTGATAATATAAGCTTTTATTATTTTATGTGGTAATGTAAGAAGCTGAAATTAGAGAACTTAAAAGAAATTTAATTTAATTATACATAATTTGAGCTTAAAATCTGAATCGTTGCTAATGGGTAAGTTGCACAAACTTAACTTTTTAAAAGACATAAAAAAAACATTCAGCAATTAATAAAGTGTAAAAGAGAAATGAATTGCATGAAATAAAGTGAATATTCTATAATACTTTTGAATCTTTTGAAATTATTAAAACGTGATCGCATTGTAAATCTGAAAACTCAAATGATTTGATAATATAAGCTTTTACTGTTTTACGTGGTAATGCAAAAGGCCGAAATTAGACAACTTAAAAAAAATCTTATTTAATTGTACATAATTTGAGCTTAAAATCTGAATAGTTGGTAGTGGGTTAGTAGCGCAAACGGTAATGTGTTCAGGAAATGAAATTTGAATCCCCTTCTCCCTGAATATAGTTCAATTAGCACTACTTAACCACTCCCAACGATTCAGATTTTGAGTTCAAAATTTAAATCTGAGTCTAAGCTTTTGAAAGAATTAATAAGATACCAAAAATAACGGCAAAAAAACAGTTGATCGTTACGGCAAAGTTTAAAGCGCCCTCTATCGGCATTTTTAAAACCTTATCTGTAAAAATTATTTTCAAAAAAGTAAAGAATAGTTTTAGCGAAAATCGCAAGCGAATCGACCCCATTTTTTCCCATTTCTTATGATCATTTCAAATTTTGAATCCTAAACGTTTATGGCCCCTATATCCTTTGGGACTATCAGTTTCCTATTTAATATTGTTTGTCTTGATTTGTACTATCACCCTAAAAATTTTAACCAATAGTTTAGATTTCCCCTGCATATAAAAAATCATCATTTACATATTAATTTTATCTCTGACTATTACGTATGTTTTAATGAGATTTTCACTTGATTGATTTCAAATGAAAAACTCTTAAAAACTTTTGAATAAGGAATCTTGGTTACCACTAAAGATTATATGATGTTCATTATCGAAAAGAAACGAAATAATAATAATAATAATAATAATAATAATAATAATAAAATATTTTAACCGAAAATGTATAAGAATAATAGGTTTTGAAAATTAAAAAATAGGTATTTCTCATGCAAAAATTTTCATATTTCAAATCTGTTCCTAGATGTCAATACAAGTAAATAAAATATTTTAATTTTTTTTAAAGTGGAAAACTCCCACAACCAATTTTAAACACTTCTATTCTATTTTCGCCATTTTATTAATCCTAGGATGCTTTCCTTTTTGAAAAGATCTATTTGCAGTGACTGTGTAAGTTTTTCATTCAAATTTCAATAGTATTTTAAGAAAAAAAAGCCTTATAAATGTTTAGAAAATCTTAAATATAATGAAAAAGGGCTATGTGAAAAATCAAAAATGTTATTTTAAAATATAAAATCAAATAAATGCTGTTATATTTTAGTATGAGATTAAAAAAACTCGTTGAAATTTCAAACTAAATTAAGGAAAATTATTACTATATCACCAAAATTAATTTCCTGTTTCAAGCGTAAAGCTTTATTTATACGAAACAATTAAATTCTATGTTAGCAATTCTTCTCGTCGTTATTTGTTTTTTATGCAATAGCTTTTCTGCTTAAGAAAGAAAGCTAATAAAAATAGGTCGATATATTTATTTCAACTTCTATTCCATTTATTTTTACAGGCAAAAGGAATTACGTTGAATTAATCTATGATTCAATTTATTAAACATAATAAACATTTGAAGAGAAGTCAGTCTCTAACCCTATAATTTAATAAGCATATCAGGTGTAAATTAATTAATATATTGAATAAGTTAGTGCTGTGGTTGCAAATATTGTTCGTTTCATTAATGAAGGATGTTTAATTATTCATATTTTTTAATTTTTGTTCTATATTTAAATATGCACTTAAGCATTTTGTGTATTTATTGCTCAGATTTTACACAATTAATGCGAGATGAGATTTTCTAAAATAAATCATTAGAAAATAATTAGTTTATCAGCCAGTGACTTTTCAAACATTTAATTAAACTCTATCAAAAATATTTTATAATTGTATAAAAATCTTACTTCAATAATTAAAATCAACAATCTATCTTTAGTTACAGTAGCTACATACGAGGGGGAGTCTGAAAATAAGTTTCAACTGTCGACTATTCCCAGAGAGGTCTGTGAAAGTCAAAAATAGAATGAGACATTAAGGATAAGACATATCTATGTTTTTCCACATAATTATCAAATACTTGCGACATTTGTCATACCGCTTGATAAGTTCGAAAAACCCTCCAGCAAAAACTCAAAGCCGTGGATACGAATCAAGCGTTTACGGCTTGTCCATATGATAAGCCCTGATGTTTTCCTGGAAGGCTATTTGCATCTTATCAAGCGGTATCACAAATTCCCCAACGTACTTGGTACTTATATTGACAAATAAAGTTCTGTCGTATGTTTAATGTCTCATTATATTGTTTTACTTTCATAAGCACCTATGCTCACCGACGCCAGAAGAAACTTGTTTACAGACTCTCCCTCATAAATACTTCTATTGTGACATCGATAAATAATTTTTGAAACACTGAAATCATGTCACTAGGAAGAATTGCTGCTATGCCAAAATTTATTTTTTGGTCTAATAACAAAGATGTTTAAATATTTTTGAGACAGATCCCACAACATTCTCAAAGTTTTATGAAGATGCACTTTAAAAAACGATCCTTATAAAACTGAGCTCACAACATACCCAAAAAGTTCTGCGTTACTGCTGTAAGATGATTTTCCATGTGAGACAGGACTCGTGACTTCGCCAGAAATTTCCCATTTCACTAACCCAGTTCCAAAACGACAATATTTATTACAGATATAAAAGGAAACTACAACGATAATTTGTGTTCTGAAATAGTTGTAGGATCTCGAGAAAAAGTTACGAATATTCCGAGCCTTGCTAAGCTTAAGCGCAAGGTTTAATTTCACACACAAAAAAAACATATTTCTAATATTTGCTGTAATAATAACTCTAGTGTACAACTTCTAGTCACATATTTATATGTCATACATTATTTTCAAAATTTAAAACAATTTAACTTCAACAAAAGAAACTTTTTAATATATTTTGATAGTATTATAGTATAAGCCTTTGTATAAAATGAAATTTTATATACATAGAAAAAACAACATTAGAATCAAGAGTGCGGAATTTACAATCCCAAAGGATTTTTTTTTCTTCAACTAACAAAACAAACACAAACTGCCGTTAAAGTTTGCTTCGTTGGGTACTATTTATAAGATCTGTTGCTTTCCGACAAATACTTAAATATTCACTAAAAGTAAAGGGTGTGTTAGAGCTGTATTTCTGTGAACACTGGATAAAATTGAGCACTGATTATGTAGAAATACATTAAACATCGTTTAATCTGGCAATTCAAGGTGCGGATGATGTGAAATCCGGCATGACTATCGGAAATACAAAGGAATTGAGAAGAAATAAAAGAATGTGTTGAAGCAAATTTTGATGAGAAAACTGAGGATATTTTGAAATATCAGTTCTTAATTTAGAGTGTTAGCAATGTAACAACCCCAAAAGTTCTTGACACTGATGAAGATGATGTGGAAGAGTCAAATAACCTCAGTTGGAATCAAGTAGACGTTGGGTAGAGCCGTTTATTCAACCACGCGATAATTGTGAAATACCAAATCGTACGAAATTATTCCCTTAAACAACTGGTCACATGTGGTAATTCCAAAACTTTCTTCTACCTTATAAATGTTAATAATTCCTGAAAAATGCAGCATAGCAGAGCCACCGGTTAGGTAGTTTACACCAAAATCTACTTAGCAACAACTGATGTCAACTTCTAACTGAACTTGAAATTTGAAGGAAATTCGTGCATAAGATTCTAATATAAAGCTATTGGAAAAAATTTTAAAAATTCTGCATAACAAATGCAAAATGAAAAATACATCATGAGGTCAACATCTACGTATGAAACAAAATTTTACCGCACAGAGTTTTCTCCAATATGTAGATGATTATTATTACCCACTGGTTATAATTACCGCACTTGACCCTACTTAAGCGAAACGACTAAAGTTACATGTTCGCATATTTGTTGCAATATTTTATTTTCTAGGAAAATACTAATTATATAAGGGGAGAAACAGCATTTTCCTATAAAATTTTTACTGCATTCGTTAAAACTGGCAACGTCTGATTATTAAAAACAAAACAGATTGAATCACTAAAGGTGCATTATCTACCACGTAATTTAAAATATCTATTTCATGCTAATTAACAATTTAACGAATACTTTTATTTATTTTTTGTTGATATTGTTGTTTTTGAATGAAGATATTATTTTAATAAAATTTAACAGTTACCTAACATTTTCACACGTAACTTAAAAACTATAAAACCAAATGCCTACATATAAATAATGACACGACCTTAAAAAATAATCAGGTAAATTTCGGAACAATCAAAATTTTAATTTAATTCCAACAGAAAATCCTTGAAATAAAAAATAATCTGTGTTTGCTCCAGTGATTAAAATCTGGAGCATAACAGAAAAAAAAATATTGAACTTAATGTCTATATGTAAATATTGATCATGATATCAAAAAACAATCGGTAAAAATCAGAAATAATCAAAATTTTAATTTAATTCCAACAGAAAGTTTTTTTGAGAATAAAATAAGTTTTCGAGGCTATGATTAAATTCTGGAACGTAATTGAAAAAGTATAAAATCAAAATGGCTCCAAATAAGTAATAATTATGACATAAAAAATAATCGGTGAAGTCCGGAAATTATTTCAGTAAAAACGATTGCTGGGATGCCCAAAATAATTTTTCTCTGAGAGTAGATCGTTATTTATTTGAAGCAATTAGACTCGCTAGAATGCAACTCTTTTATTTTCTTCTTTTTTACAGAAAATGTATTGCTGCCTAAGAAGGCATGCTATTAAAATGAGGTCATCGTAACTTTTTTTTTCGTTTTACTGCATTACTTTTTATGGCTAAAAGTAACTCATTTTGAATTCCCTTATAACTGAATCTGTTAAACATAACAAAAAATAGTCCAATTAATTAAGTGCTCCTCAGAAAATCTTTTAAAAAAACTTACTCAGTGACAATTAATGTTTTGATGAATTCCATTTAATGTCTCTGTCTTTTTGTTTGTATATAATAATAATAATAATAATAATAATAATAATAATAATAATAATAATAATAATAATAATAATAAAACAAAGATGAAAAACAGATTTATTATGTTTATTACATTTCTAACTAGCGGAGCTACACTCGTTTCTGTTGTAATTTGCTTTACAAACGAGCCTAGTGGAAAAACAGTAACAATTTGAATTTTTTCTAAATTACATATTTTTAAATGAAAATCTTAAAATGACCAAAAATATAAATAAACCAATTAATTGGACTATCTCACGCTACCGTCCTCACTACCTAGGCAATCGTAAAAACCTAATGTTCAAATTTAATTCAGGCGCAAATTAAAAAAAAAGGAAAAAAAACTTTTTAAAAATGTATTCTATAGCACGTCCGGGTCACTGCTCTATCTTGTATTGAGTGAAAGTGGACTTGTATGGGGGGAGTTAATAAACATGTTAAAGGATTCTAATTAACTAGAAAAGTGATCAGAAATTCAAATTTCTTTCTCCTAAGTGTACGGCACAGTTCCAGATATATAAAGTACTCAGCAAAAGTTTAGACAATGATCGATTACGCTTCTATATTCAGAAGTATGTACCGAATCTTTGTAATTCATCTGTCATACTTTACTTATGACTTATGCTTTATTCACAAACAATAAATTTTGAATTTTACCTTTTACATAAAATATAATGACAAAAAAATGAAATTAACATTGTGGCAAAAGTATAGACAATTTGTATATTTACAGAAAAATAACAACAAATTAAAATCGAGTTGCACCCACATTGTTTGCAGTTAGTGCAAGAATGTGACTTTTCATCGAAGAAACTACATACAACGTCACTTGGGGATCTATTTTGTACCAAACATGATCAACAGAAGCTCGAAGCTCATTAAAAGAAAAGTATAGCAAAAATTTACATAAACATTACGACATATGGTACTACAAAGGTTTTCGATTGGATTCGGATCAGAACTACACGCCGCACAGTGGGGCAAATTCACGAAAAGCTGGCCAAAATATGAAAATGTTATTCAAATTGTACGAAAATTCATATACAGGTGTTTTTGAGGATGCTAAGTAAGAATACAAAATTAAAATTAAAAAAAATGGCGGATACAATAAGGCGGAATAAAAATTAAAATGTCTCAAAAGTTATTCAATTTATATGCAATTTCGTAAACTTTTCAGGATGCTAATTAGGATTTAAAAGTTAAATTTTAAAAATAAATAAATAAATAAAATTACAGATTAAGAGTAAAAACAATAAAATTTAAATAAAATTTAAAATTTCGAGGTAAACTTAAAAGGGAATTTTCAAAAAACAACACATATTTAAACGAAATTTAAGTACATTAGACTATTTAATTTTTATATTATTAAAATAAAAACGTAAATATATTCCAGAAACTAACCTTTAGAATCAACTGTAGAATAATAAAAAGATTCTTCAGAGGTCAAGGTGTCGAAATAGTTAGCAGAACTTGTTGGCAGTATTGGAAGATCCTGTGACTCTTAGGATCAATGATTTTAATTTCTTCTACGATAATTTACCTAAACTGGAAAGGAAAGAATCTGATGACATTAAAAGACGTAAAAAAATATTTTTTTTCTCGCTACTGCATCTTTGCGATAAATCTTCTCGATGCCTTTTGATCAGTTTGTTGCAATGATTCTTGAGTATCTTATGGCATTTGACAAATAGGCAGTAATGAAGATAATGTTATTTCTTTGTCATTAATAACTAGTTTGTGTACTGAAGTAAGCATATAGAATCAGGGGTGCTGCTCAAATCTACGAACTATTTGTAAGGGAAAATTTTCGAAATTTATCAAATAAATAACATGGCTACAAGAAATTACTTATGGCATAGTTGGTTGTTTGGTTGATTTTTGACGTCCGATTATCTGCGCTAGGGATATAGGACCAGGGGGGGGAAGTGCCCTTCGTGGGGGTCTTTCTAAGGGAACCTAACCCGTATTTACGCATGGTTCGAAGAAAACCACGGAAAACCCCGAACGGTTAGGCCGACAGCCGCGATTGGGTTCGAACGCAGCACCTGCCGTCTACCAGTTGAGAGGTCCCAACCTCTCGGCCACTGGTGGGGCTACTTATGGCATAGAAACGTTTAATCAAATCTTCGTATATACTCGTTTAGAAACACAAATAGTTGCGTTTTCAAAGAATCGTTGAGCTGTATTTCCATCATTTGTGCTTCTAAATCTGGGATTTAGTTTCTCGACGAGAAGTCTTGATTTTAAACGAAATATTTTTTGCATATTTTATTTTGCAATTTCAGTGTTCTTCTTTTCATGCAGAGTACAAGCTTTTCATTTTTTCTATCCAGTTGTCTGCCTGGTGTAAGGCCTCTCTAAACATCTTTGCATGTAAATAAGATATTCTGAATTCTAAATTATCTCAATCCACTTTTAATAAAAAATGTCAGATCGGTAAGATGCTGTTTTGATGCTGTCTGACATAGGTAGCAACGTTGAGCATTACATTAATTCGTTTTTAACGACTTTTTCTTCTGCATCAATGATTGTATTAAACGAAATAAATTTATTCTGCTAGTATTTAATGCAATCCCATTCATTGACAGTTACTTCCGTATTTCTTGAGAAAGAAAAAAAGGATCTTGATTGGCCCGATAAAATCAGTGAAATGAAGATCTCGATATTTTCAAATTGACGATTCATGAATTATTCGCAATATTTATGTATTCTAGTAGCACGGAAGAAAAGAAAAATATAGTCGACATAATGCCATCTTCATAGCTAAATTTTTGTTTAAATGTACTCAGAATAGATGTGCCATCACATCCTCACTTGCAAATCAAATCCAAATTACTAATATAAGCAAAAGTGATATTCATAATGATTTTTACTCGCATTAATGAAATACACTCAGTAGTTTGATCTAGCAAATATAGCCATTGACAAAATAATTCTTCTAATTATAATAGAACAAACAAAATTACTACCTATATAGATAAGAATATGTTATTCTACCGGATCAGTAATAGAGAATTATTTTCATTTTTTCATTACTAAGCTTACTTATCAAATTAATGTAATCTTATGATTATAGTACTTATTTACAATATAATAGGAAATAAACTATTATAAAATTGAATAATTCAAAAATTTGAAAACTATTTATCAGCTAAATTATGTGAAAAGTAGTCAATTTCAAAATTTTTGAGGCGGCCGAAAAAGTGGCATTTTTACTTGCGGTTACTAAAATATGCGTGAAATTCAGAAAGGCAGTTTTAGGCAGCTGGATTTTTATGAATCACTAGACAATAGCTCGAGTTATTATTTCCATTAAATTTCGTTGCGGAACACTGTGGAACATTTAAACTTTTTGATGTTTAAAAGCAAAAAAATAAAAAAATTTCTAAAATTTTTTATCAAAAATGACAATGAATTTATTAACTTTTACATGCTTAATATAAATTTTGTAATACATGCAAATAAAGTACATACTATCATAGTGGGAATCCATTTCAAATCATTAAAATCGGATAATATTATAAAATATAGCACGCGTTTAGAGGAACTGTTGTTATGCTGTTTTTGTTCGCTCTAAATGATACTCCTTCAAGCATCATTTTTGAAATGATGCTGCTTGTAAGGGTAAAGCAAAAAACTTTTTTTAAATACAGATTCTGACTCTCCAAACATTATTCTAGCCAACTGTACAATCGAAATTCCCTAAATCGTAATTTCATTTTTCGACTTTTGGCCAGCTTTTAGGGTTTTTGCCCCACTGTGCGCCGGCCAGTTGAGATCAGTAGTATTTTCAGAGTTAAACGTTCTTCTTTTATCGATACTTTAGACCAGCTAAAAGTTCTCCAAATGACTAAAAATTAATCTCCAACGTATATACACAGTCTTGTGTTGCTTGGCAACTAATAAATAACTCCACAGATACTCGAGCATTAAAGCAAAATGAGGACCAAATCATTAAAAAGTCACCTTCTTGTTGTCGACTTAAGAAAGTCACAGGCCCTTTATGCAAGTCGGTCCAATAAATATGCCCACCCGTTTGGGCCATTCAAATTCCACTTTTTTTTGTTACTGAATATCATAGCGTACCATTTGGGTCCTTATAACGTATGTTTGCAAAATCGTTGCATTCTCGCTAATTTTTAGCGAGATTTTAAAGCTGATTGTTTTATCATTTTCATGTAAATTGATTTACCTGTTTCTCTAATTCATCTACGAATCATGTCCGTCGCCACAGAAAGTCCTGACTTACTTTTAATGTGATTGGCAATCATTATTTGTGCAAATGTCAGTTTCTGGATCCTTTTGTCATCTTATTTTCTCATCACACAAGGTCTTCCAGATTATGTTTTGTTTTGAAGGAATCATCCTTAGACTATACTTCATAGACAGACCACTTTGGACGATTCAATGCTGCTGAAATTTCTGCAACAGTCTTCCCTTTCCATTTCAGCTTTCCTACTTTAATTACCTCCTCTAACTGAATATTTTTAGCTCGCGGCATCTTCACTAACTGATGCTATATCGAGGTATAATTAAATGCTTCAGATATTTGACATCATAACTTGGAAATTTGCATTTTCCCATGAACAACTGGCTAAAAATCAAAAAAGTGTCTAAACTTTTGCAATATGCAAATTTTATCTTTTTCAGTTAAATTAAATATTATATTATATTATAATCATTATTTTTATTTTACATTGTTTAAAATATATTTGAAAATAAGTATAGCCATTTGTAAAACTCTCGTGTTCGTATTTTTTATTTAAAGGTTAAAAAACACCAGTGTCTAAACTTTTGCTAAGCACTGTAGCTGCATTTTTGCATGCTTTGGTGATCCTAAATAAGCTTTATCAATTGCATGAAAATCCGAGTATATTTACGGGAGTTAGTACGTGGACAGACGGACAGACAGAACGAATGCAACTAAAAGAAGACATTTTAAACAATTTTTAGCCATTACTATTTTGATGAAAACCTGAAGTGAAGTTAAAAAAAATAAAGTCAAATAAATGCAAATAAATTCTGATAACAACATCAATAAAATGTTTTGGGAAATTTCGAAGTCATTCCTCTGAACATTATTGTTAGAATGCTAAAATTAATTTCCTGTTCTATGCGTAAATGTTATTCATGTAAAACAATTAAATTCTTTCCGTTGGGTTTAGTTTTATCTTCATTTTTTATTCGCTATAATATATTAATCATGAAAAGGAATTACTAACAAAAATTAGATAAAATCAATCCTAACATTTTTAGTATGCTTTTAAATTAATTTTATTCTTAAAAGTGAAATTTCTAACGAATTGTCTACTAGAGATTTTAAAAGTAGTTTTAATATATATCTCTATCTTTCACATGTAAATTAATTTATTAAATAAAATAACCCACTGTTTGATTAAATGTGTATTTCATGCTGTAATAATTAGACATTATCTATTCCAATTAATAATTTAGTAATTATTAGTTAATACATAATATTTAATAAATTTGTGTTTAACTAAACGTTATTTCTAATTAAAATGACACATTTTGTTTCATTTTTTATTTAGAAATATACACATTCAGAATTAAATATGTTCGAATATAATGAGATCCCCTGCTAATTAAAAAAAAATGAAAACAATATCAATTTTTAAATTTTTGAGAGGATTGTAATATAAGTGGGCGATATAACATATATGCATAAGGAATTATGTCTGAATCTGTAAAAAATAAGTTATTTCATTAAATAAATTATCCACACAGTAGCACTATTAAACGTGCATGTTGACAATTACTAACATAATTACAATATTTTATAACTATGCGCGCTTGTTTGGAAATTGTTAACAGAAAGGGATTTATCGATTATATTTCACATACGTATTAATTTTTATGTAAAATTTGTATTTAAGAGTTTTTTTCACTACTATTACTAATTTCATATTAGTTTAGATCAGAGGTTCTCAAAGTGTGCTCTGTAGAGCCCTTGGGGCTCCTCCTGAACTTTACAAAAGCTCCCCGAAGTTCCAGGAAAATAAACAAAACATAAAAGAAATTAGCATATTGCAAGTGAAAGATTTTCAAAAATATGTAGACATTTTTGTATGTGTGCGTGAGTCTAAAATAAATATATCTATAACTGATTTGAAAAATACGATAATGCATTTCAAAATTATTGAACAGGTTGCGGATTAGTATTGTGAATCGAATGCACTTTGTGAATCAAAACAGAAAAGGTCCGCCAGTGCTGTTAACTCTGCTTGCCAAACAAAAGGGAGAACAGTTTTGTTCTTTGGAGCACCACTTATTCATATGTTTACTTTTCATTTTTTTTTGCTTAGTAACAGGGTTTTAACGTCCTAATGAGATTATACAAGATAGATAATTTAATGCAAAAAAGAAGGTTTCAATCCTTATTTTTATTTTATTGTATACAATATCAGTAATATTAAATAAAACTGCTAAAGGGTTATATAATAATAATAATAATAATAATAATAATAATAATAATAATAATAATAATAAATCTTTTTAAAACTTTTAGTATGAATTCAGAATTTCTGTATCATTAAAGGGCTAAATTGAGAACCCAAGTTCAATGTATGAAATTACTGGCTCGGATTTTGATCCAGCGGATTTTTCTTTGCTCCATAGGTTTAAAAAAACCTTGATTTGTAAACCACAGAGTATCGTTCGGTTCAGGGGCTCCGCCTTAGAAATTCTTCCCAAAAAGGGCTCCGCAAGCCCAAAAGTTTGGGAACCACTGGTTTAGATGATGGATTAAAAAATACTGATTAGAACCTTGCTAATTAACTAATTAGTGAATTATTCTTAAAAATTTAAACTGAATTTCAAGAAAAATATCTTATAAATAATTTATAGCTTTTAGTATAGTAATGTAAGTTTGAAATATTGTCGAAAAAATATATAGACAAATGGCAGCATATAAGTGAAACGATGAATTAACTTAACTGTTGCTACAGTACCAAAATTAGATGCTGTTGTTAGCGTAATCGTTATTCATGCGAAGCAAATTTTTATTATTCAATCGTTATTCACATGAAATAATTTTTACATCATTTTTTAATACGACATTTAAAACGAGTTCGTAAAATTCCAAAATCGCTTTAATTAAAATTCATTGCTAGAGAATCAAAATTAATTTTCTTTGCTAAGCGTAAAGCGTTATTTATGTGCAACAATTAAATTCGCAGTGAACCATACATTCTGTTTCTCTTCATTTTTTCCCTTTATATTTTTTTTCAGAGGAAAGAGGATGTTAATAAAAGTAGGTTGAAATAGTGATTTTATTTATTTTTATTTTTTCTGCATGGGTTTTCAGGATGAAAAATTAAAAAGATTGAACGTTGTTGCATAGATAAATATTATTGGCTAACCATAACAGAGTATTTTTTGAGTGAAGTCCATTCATTAAATTCGGAATTATTTCACAAAGTATTAGTCACAATTAAGGTAACTATATAAATAGAGAATACTTTTTTAATCCATTTTTAATGCACACTTTTATTTTATTCTTTTTTAAATTTATTATTATTTATTTATTTATTTATTATTTTTTTTAATGCGATAGTTCTTTTATTTTTCTTTTCTAGTGTTTGTTTCAGATTCTTTATTCAAAAACTCATTATATAGATATTGAATTAATTCATACTTAGAATACTCAATTATTTTTACGATTGTCACATTTTAAAAAGCCTGAATAATATTTGCAGTCAACTTACTGAAATTTATACTTAATCGAAAATGTTGAAAATCAGAAGAAAATTGTAATGTTGTTTACTCTGTTCGAAAGTTATTTAATGATTTAGATTATGTCATTCATAAATTATGGTTTAAATTATCTTCAAATCAATTAGTGCATTTCATGCGAAGTATTTTTAATAAGGATACTAGGAACACTGATAATAATAGGAAAAATGGATGTGATCAGTGGAAAAATTTTCGTTCAATAGAAGCTTTTTTAAAACTCAAAATTTTAAATGTTTATTTGGAACATTTATTTATTATATAAGGAAACTTCCATTTAACGAACTATCATTGCTTGACTTAAATACCTCTATATAACGAAAATCCGTTAAACAGTAATCAACTCATACTCATGAATTGTTTTTAATGATATACACCAGCATAAAATGAAAAATACGGAGTGTTTCTTTTTAAACTGACGCTATTTAGAGCTCTCTGTAGCTAATTTTTAAACCGGAACTGCTTTAAAATTTATAAGGGGATTAATGAAATCAAAGGAAAAAAGATTCCAACGAGAAACAAATATTTCCAATCACCAGCAAGGACTGTTGCATGTGACATGTTATGCTCTGCCGTCGAAAATGTTGTACAAAGTAAGCAAGATGTGGTGCAAGAGAACGGTGGTCACATTGAATGTGGTCGAATTCCTCATCAAGAAAGTGAATATGATGAATAAAGCATGACATTTTATCCAAAACATTACTTTTGTCTGTTTCTGGTGTTTTCTTTCCATATACAGGGAAATATTTCACGCTATCGGCAGTGATTGGAACAATTATATTTTTCCCATGATTTCATTAGTCCTTTAATAAAATAGTGTGTCATTCCAGTTATTAGAACGAGCTACCGGCGGCTCTGAATAGCGTCAATAATAATAATAATAGTAATAGTAATAGTAATAATAATAATAATAATAATAAACATCTTGTACACCAAAATTTAAAATATTGGTAAAATGTCTTTTCATTCGGGCAGTATCTTTTGTTTTATGTAATATAGATATATGAGAAAAAATTAATGAAAATAATGTCTGGAAAAATCCATAAAAAACAGAGGTGTCGCTTCAGTGGCGTGGTCGGTAGCGGCAGCTGCTGCCACACTGCGGGCTCCTGGTTCGAATCCGAGCACGGACATAGATGGTGTGTTGTCCCTTTGAAGTGTAATAAATATATGAAATGAATATCTGTATTAAAATTTTTTATTTATTATCTCTGATATTGCGTATAATGGATCAATCGAGCCGACAGCCATAGCAGCTATATGTCTCAAAAAAGCACTGTCAATAAAAAAAAAAAAAAAAAAAAAAAAACAGAGGTAAATTAAAACTAAAGCTTAACATATATTCTCTCTTTTTTTCTCAGTATTTGAAATTCTTACCTTTAATAACTAACTCTAATGTTACTCTAATACTACTCCTAATATTTTACTCTAATATTTTTTAACTCAAATATTACTTTGTACAGATTTTTTATAAAAAATAAACTATTCATAAAAATTTTCGTACAGTTGAAATTATCAGAAAAATATATCTGTAACATTTTCCGGAATTTGGAATCCCCTTTTTATTATGTTGAAGGTTTTTAGCATATTTCGTTTTAAACGAAAATGATTACATATATAAATAATTTCACTTTCATATCATCTGCTGAAATAAATGCATATATGCATCGCAGCAACAACCTCGCCGTTTAAATGCTGTACACGCATGAACGTGAAATAAACTTTTTATATAGAGTGTATTTTTAGTAATATGGAGATTAATTTGCACGTTAATAGTGTTCAAAGTCAAGGTTCAGCGGTAAATTTCTTTAAGTAGAAAACTTTGTTAAAGGAAGTTTGACTGTAATTTAATATGAGTAATATTTATTTTTCTTTCTGCCTTATTATTAAAAGACACCAAGCAAAGTTAAATATTATGTGTTTTTAATAAATATTTTCTGTGCATTAGTTATAGGTTTTTTATATGTGAATGTCCAGCCATTTTCAGAAGATGGCTTGCATCAGCGTTTATCAGTCATTACCATTTATCAGGGTAACTTTTAATTTTTTAGGGGGAACTGGGGCACATTGATACAGTTTTTTTCTAAGAGTTTTTTTTGGTGTGCAGAAAGTAGAAATTTCAAGTTATTTTTCCATGTGATGTCAGCAAAACTTGTGTAGTGTGTTATAAAAACGTAAAATCGTTGTTTTATATAATATTTTTCATGTAATTTAAAAAATATTGAAAAAAGTCATTTGTACCAATGTGCCCATCCCCGGGGCACATTGATACTCCTCATGGGGCACTTTGATACGTTTGGGAAAAATTGGAGACAAAATAACATCAATGCGTATTTTTCATAGAAAATTAGTTAGCAAACCATTCTATATTTATTTATAGAAATTCAAATCACCCACAATTTATTTGTAAGTAATATTAAAGCAATCAAAATTAAATGAATAATGACTTGATTTTCTGGCTGTTCCTTATCTGATTGTTGGCTGGGGTAACCTTGTCATATCTGGCACTTCAACCCCAGCAATATCTTCTTTCTGAGGAAAGATGGAAAAACTACCAGGACTTCTGTTTATAAATCGGTTTATAAACAAAAAAGAAAGGATAATTGTACTAAAAATTCTATTTATAATATAATTATCCTTTGCTGTTCTGCAGCTTGTTTCTCTTACTTAACATTTCTCACCTCGAAAATAACTTTTTCTCTGGAAAATCGATATAAATTCGAGATTTGCCAGGCTGCTGTTTGTTTCTTTTGTTAGTTCGACTAGTATTTGATGTTGGATAAATGCGTGCGTCTTCTGTTTGCAAAAATACTATAACATGTTCTAATATAAAAAATTAGAGCTATTTCACTCCAATAAAAACTAATATTAGAAATTTTTGTCGAAAAATAGTTAGATTAAGGAGTGCATGGTAAAAAAAAAAATCTTAAAATGTAATGAAAAAATGAACTAGAAAAGGATTTATGTTGTATCAATGTGCCCCGGCATAGACTGTATCAGTGTGCCCTATACAGCCATTTTGAATAAAATGAGTCTCAAATCCAATACATCATAATTTACCTAACAATAAAGAATGAGGATCTGATAAAGAGTAGCTTTACTTGCCAGGGAGAGTACCCTTTTCTGTTAAAAATACTGGCACAGTTGTATAATAGCATTTCAATTGTACAACTCAAATTTACTTTTGACCTACAAAAACAATAAATCACCCGTCCCATTTGAACAAACTACTGAATCATGCCAAGACGTTCTGTATGTAATTGTGTACACTAGCTTCATCTTTTGGAGCTGTTATGAAACTTCCTATAATGACTCTGTGAGCAGTAGAGTGGGTACATCAATGTGCCCAATGTATCAATGTGTCCCAGTTTCCCCCATAACGTTTCCGGTCCTGGAATCGTTGAAACATTTGAAAGGAAACCTGGGAAAAACTAAAATTAATAATAAAAATTATATTTAAGGACAAAGAAATTAACATATGAATTTTAATTAATTTATTATTAAAGGTACATATATATTAAGACAGACATAAACACAATTAATACATAGCACGAAAAAAAAATCGCCAGATTAGTTTAGATGGAAAAGCAATAGCACGGTACGCTGTCGACCAAGGATAGTTTCCTTTGTTTCAAGGTACCAAGGTTCGTTTCAAGGGACCTGGCTAGTTTTTCACTCCATGTCGGGTTATTGTATTAATTGTGTTTATGTCTGTCTTAATATATATGTACCTTTAATAATTAAAAAAATATATTACAACATTAAATATTCTCTGATTAGTTAATATGACGTTAATTCTAAAAGCTTTTTGCTTTATTGCTCATTTTTTCAGATTTTAATTTAATTTTAATTTTTCGGCAGCGGTTTAGTAACATTTTTATGAAAATAACATTTTTAAATGCTTATTCTATTTCTTAAAATATCACATTTATTCTTAATTTTTGTTGAATTCCTATATTTGGAGCCATTGCCTTTTTCTTTTAAAATGAGAAGAAATTAGCTTGTTTTAAGAGACAGTGATGTATAGACGAGGGTTGGCAAGCATAACTTACACAGGGCTGGTGTCACACAGGGTCGTTTAAAAAATATACGAAACATTGAATTTACCTTGAAATTTTAATTAATTTCCGTTGAAAAATGTATTTTTTTCTATTCGATGATCTAAAAAATGAAATTTTTAGATGTTTACATCCGTTGTAAGAACAAAGACAACAGCGCCGTTGCCATCACAGTTATACTTTTTCTTAATAGCGGTCAAAAATAAGTTTTACTTTTGAGTTAGTTTTTACGTATATAAATGTGAACTATAATGAATTTATAAATGTAGTTCTTATGAATTATATTGATTAGCAAGTCATGGAATGGTGTAAAATGAAGTAAAGACCTCTCTGTAACACTTTAATAACTTAATTAGCTGTCATTACGATACCGGTGAAGATCAGATACTGAATAGTTCATTTGCAGACGTTGATAATTTATCTTTGGCCTTGGTCTAAAAAAAATCGGCAATCCCCAGCCCCCCCCCTTCAAAAAAAAAAAAAAAAAAAAAAAAAAGAAAAAGAAAAAAAGAAAGAAAATTTTTTACTATCCGTTATCATAATACATTGGCAAATCAACTCCCAAAAATTAAATAAAATAATATTCACTTATTTTTGTCATTGCTTCACAAACTTCCTTTTATAAAGATGTTGAGCCTCATTCGAGTATATCGGCGACTTTCTTTTTTATCAATGACTCTGCTTTATGAAATTGCAAGTTTCAGAAAAATTATTTGTCTCCGTGCTCATGTTTCAGGTTTAATTGTCAAAAGCAGATTATCTTCGACGTCTGTAGATATGAGACAGGACAAATCACAACGTTGAAACAGAGAAGAACTACACCTAAGCGCCAAAACATTATAATCGTCACATTGTTATTGCAATGAACTCACCTAGGTTATGTGGAGAGCACATAATGAGGTGGTGATGGTATTTAAATGCTACAAGGGAGTCTGTGGAATAATTTTTGCACTTACTTTTGAATGTAATGGTAAAGGCAGCTGATCTAAGCGACTTTCTAGAGGACAAAATTCAGTCGCCCGTCGACTCAAAACAAGTATCTTCGAAATTGAACGTCTCATAGGTTGTTAGTGACTTGTCGTTGTTAGTACTAATACAAAGGAGATTATTGACGGTAAAACCATCTGAAACCTTTAGTAGAAGCCATTGCGTTGGACGCCCAGGCGTTATCAAATAAAAAGAATGTCGGAGATACCCTCCCCCCCTCCCAGTTGGTAAAGCAAAATTGGCATCAGAGACGGGCTCAACTGTCATTCCAGTGTACTAAAAGTCGAAGTAGAATTCTTTTGGAGCACACAGTTCAGTTGACATTATTGAATGTGTGACTAAGCAGCAAAATGTTCCCCTCATGGGTTTCTGTTAACCAAGCATAATTGCCAAATACTTCTCCTATAGGCCCGGTAGCATTATCAGGGGAATGTGGATAACACAGAGAGAGTTGCTTCGTTGGTATAAACACGATCCATCCATTAACATGCAGATAGCTTCTTGGTCGTATTTATGCTTTGCAATTTTAACAGTGACTTTTATCGTCTGCGTTTGTTTATATGAGTTCATAACTGAGCCACGAGCGGCAGATTTATGATTTAGTTAAATAAACTACAGTTTATTAGAGTTTTTTATCTGTGTTTTATTGAGTTTATGAGTGTGTTTAAAAATGAGCTATCGACATTAGCAATGTTGAGGTATGCCATCTTTTAAGCGAACTGCTACACGTCCTTATACAACAGATTTTACATAATGGGGTGGTGACGATATTAAGCTTTGGGAAACTTTCTGATGAATATATCTGTGATCTTTGATTGTAGCATACAGACGACGAAGGTCTTGGGCTATCTAAACTTCATTGAGGACCATTCGCACTCTTACATGGTATATACATGTCTTTAAAAATGGAAATGGAGTCTTCGAGCAAGAAGTCTTCGAGTCTCCATGATCCATGAGTCAAATTGTGCTTGATTGATTCCAGAAACATAATTCAGAATCGACCGATCTTATCCAATATAGCACATTTCTGATGTTATGAAACAACAGATAAACAACAGTTTTGGAATATTCCGGATATAAATAACCACTGCTTGAACATCTGGTACATTTTATTTCCGGTCATCTACCAATGATTGTGGCATCCATACCAATGCAGGTTGCAGCTTTTTGCGCGCCACAGCTGTGATAATGCTTTATTAGTTAAATGGCCATAATGTTTCGGCTCTTCAATACATATCACTTAAGTATTTCACACACCCGCCGTTGTTTACGATAAGAGACGATAAATTAATTTTTTGATAAAATAAGGAAAAAGAAATTGTGTAAATCAGATAACTGTAATAGAATTAATATGATCAATTTAAGATTGAGAAAGAAAAAGGATTGGAAGGAAAATTACTAAAGGAAATTTTTTAGAAGACTTTGGAGAAATTAAATACGTGTTTTAAATAGATTAAAATTAAATGAACGGAATGAATGAAATGTTATTTAAAATAGAGAATCATTTAATAAACTAGGGTTGTAGAATAATTTAGAAAAGAAATTTTTATACAATAATTTTAAGAAGACGTATTCACTTTATTTTCTTAATATGTAAAGTTTTTGAACTGTGTGTGTGTGTTTGCTGGGAGTTCTAAGAGCCATCATCGACGTAGATATGTAAACAATTTTCAGAAATTTCAACATAGGATAAATATGATAGGCCGAGTTACTTGCGAAATCTATTGAAATTTTTAAAACATAACTTTAAACAAGTAAATTCAAACGAGCACCCTTCAGATAAAAAATGTTTCATACATTTTATTCTTTTTCGCATTAAAATAGCAGTGAAATTCCGAAATAATTTCCTTGTAATCTATTCCCGGGATACCAAAATTAATTTCCTCTCTTAAATGCGAAGAGTTATTTATGTGAAACAATTAAATTCGAAGTGAAGCTTTTTTTCTATCATCTTAGCTTCTTACATTGTAGCTTTTTACAGATGAAAAGCGATGCTAAAAAAATAAATCGACATAATTTTTGTTTTTTTTACTTTATTGCATTTCTTTATATGAATAAAAATAAATCATCTTGAATTGACTTATAATTGAACCTATTAAAAGTCATAACAAAACTGCTTGACAAAACGTTTGCTACATAGTGCATTATGTAATGGGCATACTTAATAGAAATTCATTTTTTATTAGTATTAATTTAAAGCAATGTTTTTTTTTTTCAAATTTGTAAATTGTATAGGGGTCTGGCAGTATATGAAGGAAATGACTTTTCATTGAAAACTTTTTAGTATTAACAAACGTTTTTATTATTATACGCATGTAGTAATGACATATAATTAAATCGATTAAAGTCATCACAAATTGCTTTATAAAATATTTGTTTCAGTACATTATGCAAATGGCATGTAGTGTAAAAAATCACTTTTTTAATCATAAAAAATATAGTGGTTCTTTTTTTGTAATTTCTAAGTTTTGTACTTCTGGAGTCGTATTAATAGAATATGCCTTTTCATTATTATTTTGTCTTAAGAATTATTTTTGTTAGTAACTGTAAGTAGTAATAATAATACTGATAAATCATTCAATCTATCGGAAATCATAACAAATTGATTGCTTGATAAAAGGTTCGTTACAAGAAATTATGTAACAAGCATATTTATTGGAAATTCGTGTTTTTATTAATAAAATAATTTAATTGTTTCTTAAAATATATAATCTGAAATTTAACCCTTCTCGATGGGAACCTTTTACGAAAATTTTAATGCTTTGTCACTGTTTTTTAAAAACAGAAATTTGTGCCTTTTGAAATCGAGGAAATGCTTCGATTAAATAAGGCATATTTTGCAGTAAAATTTTACTGGTGGGGATAAACAAATATTCTTAAGCCTTTTTGCGGCACGTATACGTGTCGCTCGTCCCCAAGGGGTTAACCCTTTCCGGCACACTGTGCCCGGTCTGGGATACCTAATTTTAATTCCAAACTTGCAAACGGCACCAATAATATTTTAGTAAAAATTTTCTTTTACAAAAAAAGCTTAAATTAAGGAATTCAAAGTATCCAAAAAAATTCGTTTGTGAATTCCGGTGTCAGTCGATAATTTCTCATTTTACTATAGATTTTGCTCGTGCCGGAAAGGATTAAAAAATAAATCCATCATCCAGTTATTGATCTAATGCGAAAAGAATCAACTGTGAACCGAGCCCTTAACGTATAATATACCCAATGTAACATTTAATAGCTTGAAAACTTTAGTAAAGTGACGTATTAAGCTTTGTGAAACGACAGTTAAATAGTCCCTTTTATACCGAATTTTAATCTGAAACACAAATGAAAGCTATTTCGACTGTCCAGCTACGAATTTAAAATAAACGTGACGTATGAGAATAAATGGAACGGAAGTTAATATATATATTTTCCCTACTTAAATTGAAGGCAAGTGGCTGCTATTTCTAATCTCAATTATATAACTATAAAACTAATAATTATTGGCTCTCGGATTTCAAAACGAAATGACGCATATTTGCATATATAAAAGCAATTAGTTATTAAAATATTTACTGCGCTTGGAAAATATAAACCCAAAGTACTAAGAAATTTAAAATAAATTGCACACTTTTAACTTGTAATATTTCTTTTATTATAGTCCCCTTTTAAGTAAAATAGTGAGATTTTTAAAGTTCATATTGTATATTTTACTTTTGAATCAAGGTAAAACAGTGCGTTTCATCGAATGATTTTATTTTATTTAAGTGACTTCAGGACGCATTTTAAATTTTTTTTGTTCAATTGAAATTTTGAATTTTTATGTGATGATTAAATGAGTATATTATCTGTAAACAAAATCACATGATAAAATTTCTCATAGTTATCTTAAAATTTCTTTAGAATTGAAAATTTATTAAATTGGTGTAATTTAAGACATTATAACTCAAAATATTATTTGTAGAATTTCAGTTTTTTAACATTTAGATAAACAGAAATATCAAAATTTTTATTTTCATTCATCATTTTAAAAAACATTGATTTTTAAAATAATTAAAAATATTTAAAGTAAAATTAAAAAAAAAAGGATGTAAATTTTATTTAAAAAATCACATTTTAAAAAGTAAATATATATTTTTTTCAAATTTGTCGAATCAAAATTAAAGTAAACTAATAAAAAAAAGAAAGACTTTCAAGTTTGAAGCATTTATCTTTAATGGATCTTGAGTTATAAAAATTTATATCCGAGAAATGGCAAAAAAATCCATCATGATGAAAAACGCTTTTTCACAAGAAGTCATTTCCATGACAAGAATTACTTCAAAGCTAGATTTTGAAAACAACTTAAAATGAAAAAATTAATATTTCCTTTTTTAATTAAGATAGAAACATGATTTAAGCGTCATTTCAAACATTAATGTCACAGAAATTTTTAATATGGTAGAAGGTTTTTAGAAAATATGAAGATTTGTGTGCCCCGGACCTCTTTAATTGGTTCTTTTTTTAATCTGTAAGATCTGTGGGTCTATCATGCTATTATAAGTAGATGTATTTTCCTTGAATATTCTTTGTCTTAACAATATCTCTTTTTATTATCTGCGCATAGTAATAATGGCAAATGATTGCATCTATAAAAAGTTGTAACAAAATGCATGATAAAATGTTTGCTACACAGTACATTATGTAGCAGGCCCACTTATTAGAAATTCTGCGCTTTATTATTAACATAAAGTAGAAATGTTTGTTTTGTATAATTTGTAATCAGTTTTGGCCTGGCGTCCTATTAATAAAACATGTCGCTTCTTTGAGTATTATTTCACCTGAAAGTTATTTTTATTATTATCTGCAAGAAGTAATGATAGCATACACCGTTAATAATTTTGTCCAAATTTGAACCAAATATTGGTGCTCAGTAGCTGCCACTGTAAATTGGTGAAATCCTGAACCAATATTTGGAGCTCCTGTTGATGCATAGTTCCAATAGTTAGAGCGAGGTTGAAATAGAAAGCGCCGAATGTTGGTACGAGATTTCACTATCTTATGGTGGCAGCTACTGAGCACCAAAATTTGGTTCATAAACTAGAGCAAAATTTTAACAGTGTAGCATGTCAAATATAATTATGATTTCTTTTATGTTTTGACACTTAGTATTAACACTATTTCTATCACGATTTTGTGTGACCTATTTCTATAAAAGTTTATATAATCCTATCTGTATAAAAGTTCAATCTTTGTAACTGCAACACTAACGACAATAACAATAATCATAAAAGCAGCAATGTAGTAACTTTTTTCCTTATTCAATACCACAGTTTTTACCCAAATGAAAACAAAATTTATGCGTATTAAACTTACTACCAAAATCGGAGAGCAAAATACTTTATGCATTTTTTAGAACTATTTACTACAATGATCTATACTATAATTCAAAATGGAACATAGTATATAATATGCAGAAAACGAGCAAATATCAGTGTTATGCAGCAACTCTTGTATTTCCCGTTACAACTGAAATTGGAGTTGTCTTACCTGATTACAATTTATATGTTGCTGCAAAATGATATTAATATTTATGCGTAAAATAGTTCAAAATTAGCCATTATGAAATCCTTAAATATTAAAAATTACGAAATCTCATTGTAGAAATAGGTGTACCATATGCATATTTTTATAGTCAGGATGAGTTGGGGGAAAATGATATAGCTAAGTTAATTTAACATCTGATGTACAAAAAATAAAAAGATTAATTGTGATGAAATGATTAAACTTTGATGTTGATTTTAAGTTAAAATCCGCAAGGTATCTTTCGACATTTCTTGGTAGAAAAAGGGTCAACTGCCTGCGTGGGAACTCGATGTGTTGCACTAACATTGCTTAAAATCTTCCGGTTTCTTAAAATGCAAAGAAATGGCTTACTATTGTAGATAAATAATGTAAGTTTAATTTGTTTAAACACTAAATAACAACAATCGTAAATATTAGATTTTTCTGATTACGCGAGTTTCAATGCAAGATTTTAAAAATGTAGTTTCCGTTTTATATTTTGTTTTTAATATCGAAACAACTAATAAAATAAACATGATTTTTTTTTTCTCAAAAAAAATTTTTTTTTGTTAGAAAGGCAATATTATTATCTTCCCTGTCTTATTTTATTTTTTAAATCTGATGTATAATGTTTCAGAATTTACGACTTTAAATGCTTATTAATGAATTATTATTTTACAATTATCATTCTCTTTTAAAATTCACGTGTAAATATAGTTCTTATGCAGTAATTTTTCAATATTTTTCTGTCTTTAATACGTAATATTCATTCAATTTTAATTAAAAAAAATTCTACTAATAAGAATCGGATGTCAATAATTTAATAATGTAAAAGAACTGCCAATTATTAAAAAATCTTTGCACTGTTTTAATAATTGACAACAATTAAAAATTATTTTCTAAAATATGTAAAAAATATTCCCTAAAATGTTGAAAATTTGAATTTAAAATGGAAATTAATTCTCAAAAAATCAATCAAATTTAAAAGATAAAATAAAAATATATGCAGTATGCACACCGGTAACTTCTAATGTATAAAAGGAACTATAATTGATTAAAATTCATATGTATAGTTTGGGTTTCTGTAAAAGTTTTATAATGGAACGATTTTGACCAGATTTAACATTAATTAACTCTTAAAATAATTATTAGATTAAAAAACTGTCTGCATTAGCGTGTTTCTCAAGCATTTTTCTATAATATCAGCCCTTTTCATATTTTTTGTGACACAGTTCTTTTAATGTTAACGAAGAAAGACTTCCGGTCACAAAAAAATCATTGTCAGCGGCGGTGACAGCGTTAGTTATTTTTTATTTTATAATTTTTTATAATAGAGAGATTCTTAAAATATTATCAATCTCTATAAAGAAATTAATATATTTTTTAGTAACTTCAAAGCTTATTTTATATAAATTCACTCAAAACACGTAATTCTGTTTATTACACTATTATAAATATATGCTTATTCCCATATTAAGTACATGTAAAATTTATAAAATAAATACAAAAATTCGTTAGCGTAATTTTTTCTAGTATTTGTTCATTTCGTTTTGCAATATTTTATAAGGATCTAATTAACAAATTTGAGATAACATCATTCAGTTAGAATACTTTTTAAAACTGAAAATAAAGTACAATTCAGAAGACATCTTAATGCAAAATATATTTAAAAGATTCAGTTTAACTTAATATGTATTCCTGCTTAACATGAAACATAAATCTATCTTTCTGTTGATATATATATAAGTTTAGCCCAAAGTTACAATAGCTTATAGTTAATATTCCATAATCAGACCTGTAGCAGAATGGCCTATTTCAACATATGTGATTCATTACGATTTTATTTTTTAATTTTTAACGCATTTACATCCATTTTTAATATTATTACTGACGATGGCCCAAAATGCACAAATCCAAATATAAGTGAACACCAAATCGGATATTTTTGTTGTTTTGTGAGTGTTATAAAGTGATCGTGGTTAATTGGGTGAAATGGTCCTCCAGTGTTCGTGTCCGGGATAGCTCAGTTGGTAGAGCATTGGTGGCTTCAGCCAATACATCCCTGGTTCGAATCCTGGCCCGGACTTTTTCACCCAAAATTCAAAAATGGAAAAATTACATCTGTTATTTTTTTTGTTGTTTGGAAAGTATGCTACACATCTCTGACGACGTCAGAAAAGTCCATTCTTAAAGAAATAGGGCTTTTTTGCGTAAATAAATAAATTAAAATAAAGACAGATTATAAGGTATGTTACATTTCATTTTGCATGAAGCAAACGACCCAAATTTTCAATTTCAGTAAAATGCTGAAAATCTTAAATTTTCTACATTTATTATGCATGAGAAAAAGGAATCTACCGAACTCATTATCTAAATTTTGTTTCTAAAAATTCTTCCGAAAAAAATCAGTAGTTTATGCAAATTCGAGCATTAATTAAAACTGTGGTTTTATTTTTTCTAATCATCTAATTAATGCGATAAATCTCATGTTTGAAATTAATGAGATTTATTAACAGTTTTGATTCGATATTTTAATTATCAATTATATAGAAAAATCACCCAGTAACATGAAAAAAAATTCTTACTGTAACTTTAGAAATTTTAATTGGAAATATATTTTTTCATAGAGGATTACTTTTTTCATTATTTAAATATGACACTAAATCAATAAGGTTTTACATATATTAACGAATAAATGCTAAACAAAACAACATATTTTTATTTATTCACATGCAATTTAATTTAATAAAAACGAGAAAATTATTTTTTCTAAAGAAAAAATATAAAAACAATAAGTAATTTTGTTTAGTTTTAATTACACGTGTTTGACAACAGAACATTTACATAACAGACAGTTTAACACAGTAAACAATTCTATATATTCATTAGTTTTATAAAATTACACACTTAGTAAATAAATTTTTTGAATGTAACAAAATTACATTTGATTAACTTGGACTATTTTAAAATAATACTTTTTTTGGCTAAATTTTCAATTTACAGGGTGGTTATAATAAAACTTTGCCGATATACGGAGCTCTAGCGGCCAGTCCGCTCAACCGATCGAAAAGAAATTTCAGATATTGCTATTCAGAGCTATGAGCTCGAGATTCTGTGAACGACAACAAAATGGCGCTCACGGTTACCGTTATAGTTACCGAAATTCGAGAGTTTCCAATGGTAACACCCATTTTTTTTCATCGCAAAATGCTCAGCGCATGCGAAAACCCTAAAGAGCATTGGAACCGTACGTGCATCGCAAGAAACGGACATGTTATGCAAGCACAAAAAATCGTTCTGCGAATCCTCCCCACCCCCCCCATAAAAAAACTCGATTGGGACGCAAGAAGGAAATTTGCATGTGACACAGAATCAGTACACTAATCTCTAATTACAATACATATCGGAGAAACTAAAACTTTTATTTTGATTACACATTTTCCACATGGGTGTCATCGCAGGCAATTAATGGTGATGATATAAAAATAAAATATGATTTTTTTTTTTTTTTTTTTGTAAGAAGTTTTATGTTGTGATTTTATTTGGAAATTATATTGTTGATCATCTCAAAAAAATTCAAAATTATAACTCTATCTATAATAAATAAGAAATATTTCACGTACGCCTTACAATAACATTGATTCTTGAATTACACGCACTTGATATCTCACAAACAATTAAAACCGACATATCTCTTTGAGTTTTGCAAATATTAAGATGGACTTTTTTAATTAATTCAGGATTGGGTAAGTAAAAATGACCTAATTAGAAATTTTATCCTACTGGGGTCGTATAAAAGTTTACTTTTTGTATTTTCTTAAATAAACTCCCCTTTTTTATGAAACTTCTCAATCGGAAGCCAGGAGCGATATTTAAGAGATACCCTATTGTTCCTAAATTTCTGAAACACACTGTATGACCGTATAATACGTCGTAATAACATGTATACATTATTGCACAATTTTTAACCATTAAAGTAAAATCACTGTGAGCATAATGTCCAAAACTGGTGTCGTGAAGGAATTTTCACTTTGTTATTAATATAAGCTTTACCTCATGGGTCATTCCATGTCAATTCAACCAGACCTTGTAACCCGACCCACAGGGATTTTGATGAAACTTTGTGTACACACTAATTCTATCAAGAAATGATTCCATCAGAAATTTTTCCTTCCTAGACCTCATACTTTGTGAGATATGGGGGGTCCAATTCTTGGGGGTTTCTCAAATCGCAAATTTCTGACTCTGTATTTTGAGATTGCAGTTCCATTTTCAAAAAATTGTTTCTCTGGATCTAAAACGTGAATCATCTTAAAAATATCACTGTAAGAATATAAAAAGATGCAGATTTTAATAAAAAAATATTTAAAAAATTTACTTGTAATATTTAGGATAAAAAAAATTAGCCAAAGTTGAGAGTTATGGTTATTTTTCCAAATTTTTGTGACTTCACCAAAAAGGCTGTACACAAAAAGGCAAATTAAATTTCCCATTTCTTTTTGTTTTAAATAAAAGTTTATACATTGGGCTTTAAATCTATGAAATAAAAATGATGTGTTTCGCATGGCTTATGCAAAAATTTTGGATACTTTCCAATTAGCCGGTGCATGTTTTATTTTTACATATTACATATGCAAACAAAAAGGCAAATGAAATTTCCAATTTCTTTTTGTTTTAAATAAGAGTTTACACTTTGGGCTTTCTATTTGTGAAATAAAAATGATGTCTTTCGCATGGCTTATGCAAAAATTTCGGGTACTTTCCACTTAGCCGGATGCATGTTTTATTTTTATATATTACATATGCACACAAAAAGGCAAATGAAATTTCCAATTTCTTTTTGTTTTAAATAAAAGTTTACACTTTGGGCTTTCTATCTGTGAAATAAAAATGATTTCTTTCGCATGGCTTATGCAAAAATTTTTGGGTACTTTCCAATTAACCGCTTGCGTGTTTTATTTTTACATATGTACATATGTATAATAATATAATCTATATAAATGCAGATGTATTATACATGTACATATGTATGTATATATACAGTATATTGATATATATATGTATAACACTGATGCCCGTGTAACCGAAAAGTACCAAATTTTGCCTTGTTTTGAGAATCTGCACCAATTAAGAGGAAAAAAATCTGATTAAGTTTAGCTGTGGTATTTAAATAACTACTGGAATTCCTATGAGTTATTGAATTTAATGTTATTTGATGCATGTTTTTTTTTATTTACAAAGTAAAATTTAGGCTTTGTTTTTTCTAATAAAAAGAATCTGACTGTAATATGTTTCCCCATTAAATTTAGTGAATGGTCCATATATTTCATTTAGTTATTTAATAATGGGCATTTTTTGCTAATCTAAAGAATCCCTTATTTTTATTTTCAAAATTAAACTCAAAACAATTTTTTTTTGTACAGTATAAAATAGATAATTTTTTCTCCTCACATTTCCATTCTTTCTTTCGAATGCTTATATATTAATTATTTGTGTTTAAAAAATGTTCAAAACCTTGTATTTCCTGTCCTTGGTTAATTTTAATCAGTTTAAATATTTATATTGGCAAGTTTAAATACACAAATGTTTAACAGAACTTAAATTTATTTCTATAGTCTGAAAGATTTAATTGCACCTGCCTTGTATAAACACCTTCTGATAAAGGCAGGGTAATGTTCGTTAGTATGAAAGCAGATGTTTTGAAATCAGCTTAATAAAATTATTGTAATTCTGTTGTTTCTTATCATAGAAGAATGATCTAACTTTTACTGTGCTACTAAAAATATAAACTGATTGTTACATACTTTATAGTTTATGATATGTATAAATATTTTTTTGCTTTATTGTTTTAATTTGGAGCCTGATATTAAACCTTCTACTAGTATTCAGGCTTGCAGTATTGTAATATTAACTGGTTTAGAATGTCACAAAACTAGCAATAGAAATAACAGAGAAATAGACTACATTGATAATCTCTGTGTTTCAGAAAAAGAACTTTTATTAGTTACGACTATTGCATTTATAAAACAAAAATTAAGTGAAAACCGTTTGATTAATATATGTGAGCATCCCAGAATTTCGCTCTTAATGAAATATGAATTATATAAATGTGGAGATCCATTTAAGCGGCATAAAAAGCAAGTGAAAAATGCAATTAGGGCAGTTAATAGAGATTTATATACGGCCGAAAAAGTAAACCAAAGTTGAAAGTTATGATTATTTTTCCGAAATTTTGTGACTTTATGAAAACGTCTCTACACAAAAAGGCAAATGAAATTTCCAATTTGTTTTTGTATCAAATAACATTAAATTCAGTAACTCATGGAAACTCCAGTAATTATTTAAGTAACACAGCTAAACTTAGTCAGATTTTTTCCCCCCTTAATTAGTGCAGATTTTCAAAACAAGGTAAAATTTGGTACTTTTCTGTTAGACGGGCACCAGTGTTATACATATATATACCAATATACTGTATATTTACATACATATGTACATGTATAATACATCTGTATTTATATAGATCTATACATATGTACATATGTAAAAATAAAACAAGCATCGGCTAATTGGAAAGTACCCAAAATTTTTGTATAAGCCATGTGAAAGACATCATTTTTATTTCACAGATAGAAAGCCCAAAGTATAAACTTTTATTTAAAACAAAAAGAAAATGGAAATTTCATTTGCTTTTTTGTGTGCATATGTAATATGTAAAAATGAAGCACTTATCCGGCTAATTGGAAAGTACCCAAAATTTTTGCATAAGCCGTGTAAAAAGGCATCATTTTTAGCACTTTCCAACAAAGTTGAAAAGTGCTTATGCATTCGGTTTCTCTGTCCGTCTGGCCGGATTCCGTCTGTCCGTCTGTCCGTCTGTCCGCGCTCTAACTCCCGTAAATATACTCGGATTGCTATGAAATTTTTATACGTTATTGAGGTTTATCCTAGCACGAACCCTATTGAAAATGAAGTATCTACCATGATTAGTTTATCTACAGGGCGAATCAAAAGTTTCCCATTACATTACGGCCTATGGGGAAAAATCGTTAATATACTCGGATTGCCATGGAATTTTAGGAAGTTATTGAGGTTTACCCTAGCACAAACCCTAATGAAAATGAAGTATCTACCATGATTAGTTTATTGACAGAGAGAATCAAAAGTTTCCCATTACATTACGGCCTATGGGGAAAAATCGTTAATATATTCGGATTGCCATGAAATTTTAGGACGTTATTGTGGTTTACCCTAGCACAAACCCTATTGAAAATGAAGTTTCTATTATGATTAGTTTATCTTCAGGGCGAATCAAAAGTTTTCCATTACATTACGGCCCATGGGGAACAATCGTTAATATACTCGTATTGCCATGAAATTTTAGGACGTTATTGACGTTTACCCTAGCACAAGTCCTATCGAAAATGAAGTTTCTACCATGATTAGTTTATCTACAGGGAGAATCAAAAGTTTCCTATTACATTACGGCCTATGGGGAAAAATCGTTTCAAAGGAATTTTAAAGATGTTATACCCTGTCAAACATATTGAAATATGCATTCTATAAAATATAAGGTGAAAATGTAGCTATTATTCATTTACAGGGCCACACAAAAGAATTCCATTAGATAATGGTAAAAGGAGGAATTGTGTGTGACATATTTTATATATATTAAGCTTTTTCATGTATAATAAAATTGATATATGTCACTGAAGCTTAATATAAATTATACGCTACTGTCTTGCATAATATGAAGTACATAGCATTTACAGGGACATACAAAAGATTTCAAATAGTATATTCTTTCCGATGTACCGTATATGTGTCCGATGATGGCTGATGGAGGGATGAATTGCATTTTAATTATGATATTCGCGTTTATATTTCGCTAAATATATGCACATTATATGGTGTACATAAATGTTCTAATTGATATACAGGACTGCCAAAAAGAGCTCACAAACATTACTGAATATGAGCGTAAATTATTTAAACGTGGTTCTTAAATAAGCTATGCATTTTTAAGCTGAGCTGCATTCAATTTACTGAGAAATGTTTGCAGAATATAGATAAAGGGATATACAGGGCCACGCAAAGAATTCGGTACATGGACGCCTATGAATGATGATTTATGAGAATGTGATTTCAGTTGTTTTAAAATTGTTTTAGTTTACAATAAATTTTAGCCTAATGCTGACGTGTAATAAAGATACAATGTAAACTACAGGCTGAACATAAGTATCCAAGTATGTTTCCATCTAATAGTATGAATTGCTGAAAAAGAAATTTCAAGCTACTGGGTATTTTCTTGCTAAGCTAAATTTTCCCATTATATGAACTGTCATATGAAATACAGGGGTTGTTCTAATGCACTGGATATTTGGGTATATTTGGCTATACACTATTATTTTCCTAAATAACAAAGTTTTGTTAAAGATTTCATTAAGTGTTGGAAAGTGCTTCATAATCTATGCTTAACGCATGATTTTTCTTACTTGTTATTTCATAGATAGAAAGCCCAAAGTGTAAACTTTTATTTAAAACAAAAAGAAATGGGAAATTTCATTTGCTTTTTTGTGTGTATATGTAATATATAAAAATAAAGCACTTATCCGGCTAATTGGAAAGTACCCAAAATTTTTCCATAAGCCATGCGAAACACATCATTTTTATTTCATAGATAGAAAGCCCAAAGTGTAAACTTTTATTTAAAACAAAAAGAAATTGGAATTTTAATTTGCCTTTTTGTGTACAGCCTTTTTGGTGAAGTCACAAAAATTTGGAAAAATAACCATAACTCTCAACTTTGGCTGACTTTTTTTATCCTAAATATCACAAGAAAATTTTTTAAATATTTTTTATTAAAATCTGCATCTTTTTATCTTCTTACAGTGATATTTTTAGGATGATTCATGTTTTAGATCCAGAGAAAAAAATTTTGTAGATGGAACTGCAATCTCAGAATACAGACTAAAAAATGTGAGATTTGAGAAACCCCCAAGAATTGGACCCCCATATCTCACAAACTACGAGGTCTAGGAAGAAAAAATTTCTGATGGAATCATTTCATGATAAAATTAGTGAGTACACAAAGTTTCATCCAAATCCCTGTCGGTCGGGTTACAAATGGGGAAAAAATTGGTTGAATTGACATGGAATGACCCTCATACAAATAATTACTCAAAAGGCACTAAAAATACAGTAGAACCTAGATTAACCGAGCTTCGATTAATCGAGGTTTCTATTAACCAAGTCGTTAACCTTTTTGCGACGGGAGCATTTTGCAAAATTTTTCATGTTTTGTCCCCGATTTTTAAAAACAGAAATTTCTGCCTTATTAAATCAAGAAAATGCATGATAAAATAAAGCAAATTTTATACTAAAATTTTACTGGTAGTGATAAACAAGGTTTCTTAAGCCTTTTTTGCGGCACGTATACGTGTCGCACGTCCCTAATTGGTTAATGAAGTCTGGTTTTGGCTCCAGTGGACATGTAATCCTCCTCATCACCAGGTGCAATGTGTTAACGGATAATTACATTTCGAAACCACTGTGGAAACCACTTCGAAATTGTGGATTATTTCCATTCTAATTTTGTTGAGCTGCTAAATATATCTTTATATATTTTTTTTATCATTGAAAAAAATACACTACTGTTCTAAGAGTTATTAAATTCGCGAGTACGCCGAGTTTTTATATGTAATTTTTATTAACCGAGATTTCCGCTTTTCGAGGTACTAGTGGTGCCAATTAACTCGGATAATCGGGGTTGCACTGCATATAACGATGTTATTTAATATATACCTGAGATTATTTGAACGCACATGCGTTTATTTTCAGAGGGGAAAAGATGACTGACTAGGATTGAAAACATTAATAATAATAATATTATTATTGTAACTATAAGTTTTTGTGTTTTCTATTCTTATCAATCACAATCCTCCCCCCCCCCTTGAAAATGGACGCATATGTGTTCGAAATAGCTCAAAGATAAATTAAATAGTCTCTTTATATATTTGTAACGCCTTTTAATTGATTATATGTATCTTTTAATGTGTATATATAACCAGTAGTTCAATTGTTAATACTGGTAAAATGTTATTAATTTTACATTTAATATAATTTTCGTCAAGAAAATATTTTATAAAAAAATATTGAACTAGGAAGTATAAATATTTTCAGAACTGCATTATACAGTTATTTATTTATTTTCATGGCAATATAACATCTAAGTTTATGCCAATATTTTTGAATCCATATCACTTTTTTACAGTTAATATTTTTTTCTATTTGAAACTACTTGCAGAGTACATTTTCGAAATTAAACGAAGCAGAAAAATAAATTCTTAAGTTGATTATATTTTCATTTCCATAATCAAATACATGAGCATTAGGTCTATAATTTTATAAATTTATTCTACTAAAATTTGAATCAAGAATGCGTATAATTTCTCATGAAATACATGACGCGAATTTTACAAAATTATAGTAAATTAAAGTATAATCACATATATTACCTGCCACATCCATAATACCCTTATCCGCATTTAGAGAAACGACTAAAATCACTACACTTACTTTAGGAAAACATACTTAAGTGCAGGGTTTATTTAAATCTACACTAAAAATTGGCCACATAATAGAACTTTCTTAAAGAAAAGCTAGATGATAATTGCACATGGCTAGTTAGATAATCGGAATAACTGACTATGGTGACTTGAGATTTGCCATGCAAACT
The DNA here is from genome assembly GCA_964019185.1 of Maratus speculifer. NCBI lineage: Eukaryota > Metazoa > Arthropoda > Arachnida > Araneae > Salticidae > Maratus > Maratus speculifer. The sequence goes on from OZ025292.1 coordinate 334,226,746, forward strand.
AAATTGCGCCAGCTGCAATGATCATTTGCAAGAGAGAAATGAAAATATTCCCCGAAGAAAAGCTTTCAAATTCTCGAGTATTTCTAAATCGACCAGAAAATGGATTATTTCTCTTGTCATATGATGTGTTGTAAAGAAAACCACATTTCAAATTTTGCTTTAAAACAGGCAATGTTGTAAAAAATAATGCAGCAGAAAGAGTTATAGTAATTTAAATTATTTTAATAAAAATATTTATTTCGTAAATTGTTCGCGAGATTTCATAAAAATGGCCGACCAAATATTCTGTATATTGTAACATTTTGTAAAGTAAATGAGTTTACATGAAATAATCTAAAACACTTAAAAGGGAGCCACTTTTGGTAATGGAATTGTGTATAAAGAGCGGGAGACATATGCCATATTTTGTCTAAGGTACCTGTACTCAATATGGACACCATAAGGAAAATGTACTTTTTCATCCACGTGTACACGTCATAGGACTCCAAAAATATATGACCGTTAACCATGGACTGTTAACTATCAGTATTAAAATTAGCGACCTTGTAATTATTCTGATTTAATTTAAAAGACAAAAACAAAAAATGCTTACAAGTGTCCACATAAGGAACCACCTGTCCCTACTTTTGACATGCATGTCCATATTAGGGACAGGTGGCTCCTTATTGACCTTCTATACAGGGTGTAGGGAAGAGCCACTATTCCAAGGAATTTTAGAGGACAGGGGATAAGAAAATGTATCTTAAGGTATGGCGGAGGAGAAGAGAGGATAAGTAATTAACTTCAGAAATGCACTTTAGATGGGATGAGGTCATTTTTGTATTGTGGCTCTTCAAAGACCCACGCAAAGCACCTCAGTTATGACAAAATAGAATGAAATAGTATAGTTGGTTTTATTTAGCTTCATTGCATCAGTCTGCAGAATTTACATCTGTCATTACCCAGTCTTCACAGGATGGAAAAATAAAAACTTCTTCATAGGCGTTAAGTCCCACAGTGTCCTCATAGACATATCTGCCGCATGTGATGCATGCTGCAACAGCATCAATGCTACAGATACCCTACTGACGGGAAGCTTCTTTTTGATTTTTCTGCAAAAGCTTTTTGGAGGAATATTTTTTTTTCGGAGGATTGTTTAGATGGCATCTCGTTTAACAAGGATTTTAGCACTTTGATGCCTTTTGAATTTATTACCTGATGAATTTTGTGACCTGCCGATGTACATTTTTGTTGCTATGTTCTACTTAGAATTGACACGGGAAATTAAAAGCTTTTTTTATTGCAAATGTATATGTGTATATATGTGACAAAAAAGGAGGCGGTATTCCATCTAAAGAATCAATTTTCGTTGAACAATGCGAACATTTCTTTAAACTACTAACAAGATGAGCAGCCGTAATGGTATTAACAAGCAGTGGATTGGTGTCTTTGGGTATTTCCCCATAAGAAATTTAAGTCACTCAGTCTTGAATTCATATTTATTAGAACTCATAAAATAAGTGAAATTATTTCAGCAGTCAGCGTTGCACACATCGAGTACTCCAACCTTCGTAAATCAAGCTACATCATTCTATATTCCAATTTATCGGAAAAATGAAACGAACGTCTTTCTTGTTCAAAAGTCAGCTGCATTCTGCACGCTGTTCAAACCTAGAATGAATTTCCGAAACTCCACGAAAAAACTAGCCCTCCCCAGACCACGTCAGTAAATTAAAGATCCAATTAGGATTTACTTCAAGGCTACGACGTCAGACATCTCCATCTCTTATTGGCAGACGGGGCGTGGTCTTCCCATAAGATCTTAGTACTGTCGCCGAATAGAATAACCTATTCACATCCGCGCAAGAACATACCGGCAGACGATCTTAATAAAAATAAAATTAAAAACTCGATAATTATTCTAAAAAGGAAAAACAGACTCTACATTGAAAGAAGATTTCGAAATCGTTTTCCCGCTCTTTTTGAAACAAACAATACATTATTACTAAGTTAAATAAAATAAGAAAAAGAACTTTAGCTGTTAAAATATTAATACATTACGAAACTAAGATTTAAAAGTATGTTCCACAAAGTTAGAATTAAAAGCTCAGAGAGGGCAAAATGGCGCATTTTTTTTTTAAATTTTATTACATATATATATAAAGTATAATTATTATTACGTATAATTATTACATAATATAATGGTGCAATAATTATTGTGCTTAATGTATATAAAATATTTGTGCTGTGACGATTCACGGCGAATATCAAAGTATAATGTTTTAGATGCTTATACGCTCAATTTCAGAACCATATTTTCGGGAATGAGATAAGACTATTTTGGAGGTTATGGAGTTAGATTTGTGACAGCGGATGAGACGTGACTATTGTCGTTTGGACTTGGGATCATAATGGTGAGGCTACGTCTCATCCATTGTTACAAATATAGCCTCATAATTTCCAAATCAACCTTCCACTTAAAATCCAATCTAAAAACAGATCTTAAAAATTTAATTCCTCCTTCCAAAAATTATTAACAAGAATCTAAGATATAAGCCTCCAATATTTCACATTAACCATTGCAGTATAAATATTTTATATACATTAGGAATAATAACTTGTGAACCACACACGTATTTATGTATACACATATCACGTGATATATACAAAAATATGTAAAGCATGTACTTTACTTTTAGGCAAAAAGGTAATGAGGATTTTTGATGATTTCTCTGTTTATTTTTAATAAAGATTACTTAATCTTTTAATGTATTTATCATGAAAATAAGTTTATTATAGTGATAAAATAAGATTTCTTGAAATAATTACCACCGGGAGTTTGGTATAATTGTTAATTTGCTCAAGTTTTCAAAATCCAGAGATTTGTAAACATGTTTCATTTATTTTAAAACATGTCATTATTAACTTAGATAAACGGATTATCTTATGAAAATGTAAATAATGAAGTAATTTTTATTTCGTGAAATTCACATTTGAGTTTGTGTCAGCTTAATCAGATTTATTACTTAAGGCTGTATTTGCATAAGTATAAAAGATGACTATCGACGAAACTTATTTTCATAATTTAATTATTTTCTGTATTTCTGTTTAACATGTTATGTTGTGTATATATTAATTTTAAAAATATGTTATATATATATATATATATATATATATATATATACATATATATATATATGTTACAGGCCAAACCCGATTTTAGGCCAAACTAGATTAGCCTAGGCCAAACTAGTCTATCCTAACGCCCATCGGATAAACTAGTTTTTCCTAGGCCAAACTAGTCTATCCTAACGCCCATCGGATAGACTAGTTTTTCCTAGGCCAAACTAGTCTATCCGAAAGCCCATCGGATAAACTAGTTTTTCCTAGGCCAAACTAGTCTATCCGAATGCCCATCGGATAAACTAGATTTTCCTAGGCCAAACTAGTTTGGCCGAACGGTCATTAGGATAAACTAGTTTAGCCTGCTATTCATTGGTTTGAACTAGTTTATCCTAGGCCGAACTAGATTGTCCTAGGCCAATTCAATTTGGCGTTATATTTTTTAATCTAAAGACCGCCACGGCGCCAACTTTCTAATTTTGATCTATAGTCCGAGTGCTACACGACAAAAATAAGGTGAAAACTGCAAATCGTGATAAGAATATGCCGCTTGGTAAATATGTACTTTATGATAATACAATGCATATTAGAGGGGGAGGCATCTCGTAAAGTCGTCTGAATTCAAGATGGCGGCTGTTATTCAAAATGGCGTCATTTTCTGAATATGATTAATATAAATGTGCATTTCATACCGATTTCGATGATTTTAATGTTAAGTTTTTGTTTTTAACACTATTCAACATTATTTAAAAAAGAGTATGAATCCGGTTTATCTGTCTGTTTGTCTGTCTGTCCGCCTGTCCTTCCATGCTCTAGCTCGCTTAAATGTTCTCAGATTGCCATGTATATTTTATATATTTTATGAAGTTTATAACAACATGTTCGGAGTAAAAAGTAAAGTGTATAGCTTTCATAGTTCATTTACAGGGCGCTAAAAAAATTACATTACAATATTGTGTATGTGGCCAAATCGTTTGCAATGTTTCTTAATGATGTTATACTCTTTAAAACACATTAAAATTTATGTACATCAATGTTAATACTACAATGAGCTACCAATTACTTATTATATAATAAGGTGTACATAGTATTTATCGCTTATTTAATGTGACACACCAAAACAAGAAAATATGCGTTTTTAATTTGCATATAAATCTTATAACGATCACCATATAATTCAAGTGTTATTAGTGAAAGTGCTAGGTGGGATAAAACCTTTGTAATAAGGATATCCCGAATAGTCAGTATCTATCTTATATTAATAAAATGCATGTAAGAAAGAGAGGTATCGTATAAATGTATAGGAATTCAAAATGGCGACTATTATTTAAAATCTTTTGCAGTTTTATTCCTCTGCATCTTACAAGGCTATTTATTATGTTAATTTCCACGTTTTATAAATAAAAAATAATCTTTCTAATATTAGAAATGTACCTAAAATGAAAATAGTACATTTATTAAAGTATTTTGCCATTTACAGTAGAAAATTTAAAAGAATGAATATATAATAAAAATACTTTTTTTATTAATAGATTACTTATACAGCATATTAAAAAATGAATGTTACATATAAAGCTGTAGAATATAGAAACTTCACTCGATGTCTCATATTTCTCCCATTCAAGTTTGATATTGCACAATAATGCAAGGAAGTCTAACCTTTCTACAGCCACATTTACCTTTACAGATTTTACACATACACTTTATTAAATCTTCACAAGAGTCTAAAATCACTGGCGACTCCGACCATCTATTTTTCTATGATAAATTATCCAAGCACCATTCCCGTTTGTTTGCATGCTCGATTGCATGTATTTCCCGATAATCTACTTTTCCCCAAATGTATCCAGCTTGGAAAGCACTGCGTAAAATATATTTTTGAAGTGCACCCTTGGTTGGTGGAAAATTGTCAGAAACAATTCATGTCTTGCATTATTGACACTTATGGTATTGCTTGTTGAACAGCACAACAATACTACTAACTTTTCTAAAATATTTAAAATACTTTCAAGATTGGAAAGTTTGTGGTTTTGATAGGTATGAAAAGGCAGCAGTAGCTTCTTTAAAGAGAATGAGCGTTTTCCAATTTGCTTTTTTATTTTTTCCTGTGAAACCCATATTGCTGTCATATCCGTAAAAGCATTAAATCCAAGTAAAGTCGTTGCCTTTTCTCTTCCAATCGCTGCAGCTATGGTATTAACAGGAATAAATCTGTATTACTTCCCTGTTCCAAATGCAACCCGAACAGTTTCTAAGCATCTGTTTGAAAGGATAAAAAAATATAGAATCACCAAAACTAATACATCAGTGTCTACAGAGCGTACAATATTATTTTTCAGTCCTTTTTCAACCATGTCTTTGAGATGCGTATTATTCTTTAATCTTGCTTCTTCGTGACCAGGTCAAGTCGTTGCAATTAAGGACCTTTCAGCAGTAAGACTGCCTTTAGCTTCTTCTCCTGGAGTGGTTATAACTTGTGTGTTTTTGTATGGTGCTAGTGTTCCAAGGAGATTAAAAAGCTCTTCTTTGTTATTTGAAATTCTTAAGAAATCGTGCCAATTTTTAGGTAATCTAACATGTGGTTGCACTTGTCATCTCGCCCCTTGAACCCTTCTTCTGTCTACTTTCTCCTTTAGAACATAGTATAATATATCTATCCCAAATCAAATCTATTCTTTGACATTTAAAACTCTCAATGTCTTTACGTAAGTGAGGATAAAACGTTTTAAAGTAGTATTCATTAAATGGCTTTAAAGTCTATTGGAGCTTTAAAATGTTCGTCAGAAATGGCCCATTATATATTAAAGCATCACATTTTATAAGCTGTATTCAAACCAAAGAAAATAATAATTTTGAGTGTGAATGTAAACGAACTATAAATGCTAGACACTTCAATTTCGATGTAGAACATTTTGCAGTATACCACGTCTTTAAATTACATAGAGATAACATATACATAAATTACACGGATATCTGAGTAAATTTAAGCAAAAAAGAGCAGGGTCAGACAATTCGTAAATACTTTGAGTGCCCTGTAAATGGACTATAAAAGCTATACACTTTATTTTTACTCCGAACATGTTATTATAAACTTCATAAAAGTTATAAAATATACATGGCAATCTGAGTACATTTAAGCGAGCTAGAGCATGGAAGGACAGGCGGAGAGACAGACAAACAGACAGATAAACCGAATCCATACACTCTTTTAAATAATGTTGAATAGTGTTAAAAACGAAAACTTGACTTTAAAAATATCGAAATCGACATGAAATGCATATTTATATTAAGCATATTCAGAAAATGGCGCCATTTTGAATAACAGCCGCCATCTTGAATTCCAACGACTTTGCGAGATGCGTCCCCCTCTAATATGCATTGTATTATCATAAAGTACATACTCACCAAGCGGTATATTCTTATCACGAATTGCAGTTTTCTGATGCGTAGCACCCGGACTACTATTTTATCTTAGGCCGATGCAGTTTGACGCGATTTTAGCTCACAGACTATCAAAGCCTGAGAGCTAATGTGCTCGCAGATTCTGTGTATGTGTATGTAACAACTTACGTACGTATGGCTGTATGTACGTACGTATGTACGTACGTGTGTACGTAATGCGATAACTCCTGATAGAAATATCCAATTTGCTTCAAATTTTGGACATAGATTTATCCTGATAATGAACTTTCCTAATTAGTTTCAGGGGTTCATTGAATAATAATAAGGGGAGGAGAACAAAAGGCTAATCCGCACCCCCCCCCCCACACACACACCTCCTTAATTTAGTTAAGTCAGTTTTCCATGCAAAATGATCAGATTTCATTAAAATTTTAGGTATAATATCATTTTGATAAGGTACATCCATGATCAGTTGTGGATGTTCATTGTTTACGTATAAAGAAAAGAGCAATGGGAGGTAACACTCTTAATTTATGAAAATAGGTTTTCCACAGAGAATTTACCTATTTGTTTCAAATTTTGGATGTATGTTCCTTCTGATAAGGCGTTTACCTGATTAATTTGGGGGGTTCTGTGATATAAACGTAGAACGGATTTTTTTTTTTTCAATCGGATAGAGACTTTCGGTTTTAAGAAAAGATTTTTAATTCGTAACAGATTTTGGTTTTTGCACACATTACTTCAGGCGAAATTGTTCATATTAAGAAACTAAATTTCCGAATCCTTTTCAAAATAAGAAAAAGCTTAAATAAAGCATGACACTTGAAATTTAGGATGGGGGGAGGGTAGAGTAAGAGGACGCTATATATATATTTTTTTAATCTCAGCACTTTTTAAGGTTTTAGCTGATAATTAAATATTACCATTATTTGAAACTTTTAGAAACATAATAAAACATGATGTTAAATATTTAAGAAAAAAGATGGTGCATCAAATACCACTATTTTCTATTAGTAATTTTTGTAAAAATTTTAAATTCTTGTTGGAACTGTTTGAAACTTTGTGATAGTTAATAACACATGATAAAAATTGTAAAAAAAAGTCCCATTACGAAAGGGAAAGAGGGGGGGGGGGCGAAGAAAATCAGGAAATATAACGGAAATTCTAGGTTGATTTAGTTGAAACTTTAAGATAGTTTATGACACATGATATAAATTTATAAAAATATGTTCCGCGTTTAATGCTACTATTGACGAATAGTGAATTTTTAAACGATTTACATGAAAATGTAACCAGAATCAATTTATATTAAGGACTATCTGAATATAAATTTATATTAAATTCCGTTCATTAGTTCTTGAGATACAGCTATTGTAAAAATTGTTAAAAATGCAGCATAGCATAGTCATGTTGAGTGATTTACTTCAAAATAGAAACAACACCAACTCATCTCATGGACGAACTGAATCTGATGTTTGATGGAAATTCGTGTATTAGTTAAGATAAAGCTAATGCGTAAATCATAAAAAATGCACAACAGCAGCTCCACTTGATGAGTGATTTACACCAAAAACTAATCAGCATCAATTTAGATCAGAGACTACCTGAATGTAAATTTTTATTAAATTTCGTGCATTAGTTCTTCAGCCGCATCCCTACAGCTTGCGACAGCGTATAGCAGGTGTGCTGCACACGTACTGCCGAATGCCCTCTTTCTTTTCGAACGAACTTCGAAGCGAACGAAATTCAAATCATAGCAAGCGTGCTGAGTACGCATCGCCGAATGTAATCCTCCTTTTCGAAAGAGCCTCGAAGCGAACGAATTTCCAACCATAACCCCGCTGCCTAGGCCAGTCAGATAGCGGGCGAAGCCAGCAAGTTTTAACTAAGCCACGTCATATTAGTTTCTCATTCCAACACCAAGGAGTGCACTCTATTATTAACAAAACTGTATCTGAATGAAACTCCGTTAAACAACCTAATAGTAGATATGTTACTTGAGGTCGGGGTGCTTTAAAAGCTAGAATTTACGTTATATTTCGCGATTTTGTTCACCCCCCACACCTTCTTTCACGCCGAAATGTGACTTTTTTTATAAATTTATATCAAATGCCATAAATTGTCAGTTTCAAAACTTTAAATTCATAAACTGTAAGTTTCAAAATGTTCCAACAAGAATATAACATTTTTACAAAAATTACTATTAGGATATAGTGGTATTTCGATGCGGAATCTCTTTTCTTAAATATTTATTATCATGTTTTTTTCTCTTCGAGGTTCATTCGCTTCAACATACGCCCATTTCGAGATTTTATATAAAACAAGGGGCCCGATAGCGGGCGAAGCCGGCTGATTTGAACTAAATCGCATCCAAATTCCAAATTCCAACACTTGGGTGCTTGTGTTATATTAATTCCACATTAGTCCGTTATATTAGTCGCTATATTTTAGTCCGACGTACGTACCTACGTACATAAGTATGTACATACGTACGTACGTACATACATACATACGTACATGGTTACATACACACACAAAGAATCTACGAGCACATTAGCTCTCAGGCTTTGATGGTATGTGAGCTAAAAAAGAGTCAAATTGCATCGGCATAGGATAATTTTGATCAAAACTAGAAAGTTGGCGTCGTGGCGATCTTCAGATTCAATAAAATCACGCCAAATTGAATTGGCCTAGTACGATCTAGTTCGGCCTAGGATAAACTAGTTCAAACCAATGAATAGCAGGCTAAACTAGTTCATCCTAATAACCGTTCGGCCAAACTAGTTTGGCCTAGGAAAATCTAGTTTATCCGATGGGCGTTCGGCCAGACTAGTTTGGCCTAGGAAAAACTAGTTTATCCGATGGACGTTCGGATAGACTAGTTTGGCCTAGGAAAAACTAGTTTATCCTATGAGCATTAGGATAGACTAGTTTGGCCTAGGAAAAACTAGTCTATCCGATGGGCATTAGGATAGACTAGTTTGGACTAGGCCAATCTAGTTTGGCCTAAAATCGGGTTTGGCCTGTAACATATATATAAACTGATACAATAAAATAACAATAATTATAAGCGACAAAACAAGATAGCTTATTTTTGTAAACACTGAATTTTAAATCAATAATTGCCTTAAGTACACTGTAGGAAATTTTCAGTCAAACAATTTATTTTACAGCAAACAAAAGTTTCCAACCATGGTTCACTTGATGCTTCAAAGCTCCTGCTATTACAGTAATACTTCAACAATTTTTCAACTTTTTATCCTCCTATAGACCGCTAAGTGGCAGGACAGACGATTACCTCATCGAGTTCACGAATGAAAATCTAGGATTAGTTAAATCTCGATTAGCATATTAAAACTCAATCGGTCTGCCAAATCATATATAGATTAAAAATATATAAAAATCCGATTTTAGTGGTTGACTCAAAGTTTTTCTTTATATTTTGCTACTTCGAATCCTTCATGTTTTCATACTTTTGGATGCAGGAAAACACAATGTTAAACTTATGAGACAGCCGCTAAAATCTTGTTTTCAGGTGTTTGCCACCAAAATGCGACTTACCAGACCGATTTCGTTTTAAAATGCGAATCGAGATTTAACTAATCCATCTCATTAATTATTGAGATGGTCTTCCTTAACTATGAAATAAATTTCTTCCTACAGATTAAAAAAATATTTTGTCAAATAAAAATTGAATTATATTCAGTTAATTGATGTAAGAATTGTTTAAACAGATTTATCGATGTTAATGCCAATTTAAGAAAATACATCAATGAATAAAATACACATCCAATTGTCTTTTATTCATTTATTTTTTATTTTCTAATTTTTGTTTTTAGATTTTCAAGCAAATTTTTATTATGATAAGATAATTGTTTTCAGAAATCTTTTTTATACTTTTTAAAGTGGAATTAAGTTGGCACTAATGCCAACCTAGTAAAAAAGTTTCCATGTTGGGACGCGAACTATCAGTATAGCGCATTGAAGTTCTACTGACTAAACAAATAGAACGACACCCAGCTTGGAATTTCTCGCTATTACATGTTAACAGGACTACAAATACATCACAAAATGGAATATTTTCCGTTAAACACTGGCTTGGGGCGTTACACGAAACTCAAAAATATCCAGCATCGATTGAATATATTAGTACTTGGAATTATTTAAACCGACTTCAAAAAAGGAGAGGAGGTTATCAATTCAACGCGTATGTATTTTTTTATGTATGTTTGCCGATTAATCCGAAACTATGCAACCGATTTAAGTTATTTTTGTTTTAAATGAAAGAGGATGCTCTCGAATTGGTACCACTTCCGTTTCATCGAATTTGGTTCATTACTTTTTCAGTAATTAGGCAAAAACTAATAAAATTAGTGATTTTTAGCTAATTAAAAATGTTGAAAAAGTTAACTGAATGGAGTGGGGACAGAATGGCCGAGCGGTCTGAGGCGGCAGATTTAAGCTCTGGTTCTCGAAAGAAATCATGTGTTCGAGCCCCACTCCTGACTTACATGTATAATTTACAATAATCATTGCAGTATTTATTAACCGACTACCAAAAAAGAGTAGGTTATCAATTCGACGCGTATGTACTTTTTTATGTATGTTCACCGATTACTCCGAAACTATCCAACCGATTAATTTGGCTATGGTGTTAAATGAAAGAGCTTGCTTTCGAATTGGTACCACTGCAGTTTTATAGTAATTGGATCACTACTTTTTTAGTAAATAGGCAAAAACTAATAAAATTAGCGATTTCTTACAAATTAATAGTAACATGGACATTGAACAAGTTCGCCAAATGGAAGGCAGTTAGGATGGCCGAGTGGTCTAAAGCGCCTGATTTATTTTCTGGTTTTCGAAAGAGAGAGTGGGTTCGAACCCCACTCCTAACATATATAGAGTAACCTTTTCCGTATTATAATTTTTACATATATATTTTACAAATTAAATATTAATTATGCTATTAAGAATATTTCGTATTTAATCATAAGCACAGAGTATCAGAGATCTTTTATCAACGCAATACTTTATCAGTGAAGGAGTACTAAAATAATAGACTTGCGAAAAGTAAGATGACGTTGAATAAGTTCTCCGAATAGATTGCAGTCAGGATAGCCGAGCGGTCTAAGACGTCTGTTTTAAGTTCTGGTTCTAGAAAGAGAATGTGGGTTCGACCCCCGCTCCTGACATACGTGTATAATATACAGTATTTTTTTCCGTATTATAATTTTTTTCAACCGGCTTAAAAAAAAGGAGAGGAGGTTATCATCAATTCGACGCATATGTATTTTTTTATATATGTTCACCGATTACACCGAAACTATCCAACCGATTAAACTAGTATCTGTGTTAAGTAAAAGAGGTTACTCTCGAATTGGTGCCACTTCTATTTCATCAGAATTAGTTAAGTGCTTTTTTAGTAACTAGGCAAAAACTAATAAAATTTGTGATTTCTCGCAAATTAAAAGTAACATGGACGATGAATAAGTTCGCCGAACGGAATGCAGTCAGGATGGCCGAGCGGTCTAAGGCGCCTGATTTAAACTCTGGTTCTTGAAAGAAAGCGTGGATTCGAACACTACTCCTGTCATACGTGTGTACTATAATCTTTTCCGTGTTATAATTTTTAACCGACTTCAAAAAGGAGGAGAAGGAGGTTATCATTTCGACGCTAATGTATTCTTTTTTTAAGGTATGTTGACCGATTACTTCGTAACTATCCAACTCATTAATTTGGTATTCGCGTTAAATGAAAGAGGTTACTCTCGAATTGGTACAACTTCCATTTCATCGAAATTGGTTAAATTTCAGTAACTAGGCAAAACCTAATAAAATTTGTGATTTCTAGCAAATTAAAAATAATACGGACGTTGAATAAGATAGCCTAACCTAATAGAGTACTGTAAGGATGGCCGAGAGGTCTAAGGTGCCATATTTAAGCTCTGGTTCTCGAAAGACAGTATGGGTTCAAACCCCACTCCTGACATATGTGTATGTTTTTTTTCCGTACTATAATTATTTAGCTTGACATGGTAAAAGTGATAATGCACTAATTATTAACTTTTAACTAAAAAGAAAAAATAAACTTTTCTACCAAAAATTGAATTGACTTCAAAAACTACTGTAAATTGAAAAGTAATTTTTTTTACAGAATAGTAATAAGAAGTTAAATTAAGAGCGTAGTATTTACCATGCGTATTATTATATTTATATACATTAATTTGATTTTTTGGAGTAGGTACCAGCCAAGCCAAATTCAAAATTAAAGTTAATTATCCAATACAAATCGTAAAAGAATAAAATCAAATTTTTTAACTAAATATTATGTCGTAAAAAAAAAAAAAATTAGTAGGTATTTGGATGTGTGTCTATTGGAAAATTACATGTAACTTGGCTTGGCTGGCACCGACTCCAAAAAATCAAATTAATGTACATAAATATAATAATACTCAAGGCAAATACTACGCTCTTAATTTAATTTCTTATTACTATTCTGTAAAAAAATATTTTTCACTCTGCAGTAGTTTTTGATGTCGGTTCAATTTTTGGTAGAAAAGTTTATATACTTTGTAGCTTTTGCTTAATATCAAAATAAACGTTCACACCGAGAAGCAATATGACGAAAGCAATAAAACAAAAAATGAAAATAAAAGAAAACGTACTTTCGTGCGGGATATCGTTTAATTTTTTTGTTGTCATTAGTTAAGCTGCAATGCTTATTGTTCGATTTAAATTATGTGTGTCTTATTTATCTGAGTTCGTAATATGTAAAACTCTTGATGCGCGACAGAAAACATCATGCTTAATAGCAACTACATGTTCTATAATTTAATGTAGTATTTACTATGCACTACGTAATTATTACATATTTTTGTAAACATTTCTGGGGGATATTTATTAGCATCAAATATGGAAAACCGAGTTTCTTACATTTTTAGGATACCAACACTTTCATGATAAAAAGTAGCATATTCTATTGATAAATACTAGTGATTAAAAGAATATTCTTTAAATATATTTACAGCGTGAAGAAATATCTGTAGCCACGATCTGTTGTTCAGGCCATAAAAATAACGTGAATATAAAAATTTTATTTCTATCACATAGATGGCACATTAACTCATTTTGGCGTGTTTTACTACTTGGATTCGCATCCACGCCGTTAGTACTATAGTTGAAATGATTATTATCAGTGTTCACAGACGCGGATGCTAGTGTATGAACTAAAGATTGCGCATTTAATTTATTTTCAGCATTTTATTGAACAAAACGGAAGATATTCGGAAGATTAGATCAGTTATCTATAAACTTTGATTCATAAAAAATGAAAATACTGATTTATAAAAAAAATCAAAAATAATATATTAACCATGAAAAACATAAGATAGTGTAAAATATCACTTGGACCATGATCACATACACACGCAAAAAGCTTAGTGACAAACACCAGAAGAAAGATGTTTTATTTACAAAAATTGTTTTATTGCCAAAATTTCATTTATTCAGTGTGAATTTTGTAGTTAAATTAATGCAGTAAGACTGGGCAAAAAGTTACTTTGCTAATGAATGACCAGATGTGAATCTGTGTCTTGCAAAGTTAACGTCTTAAAAGTCATTTTACAATAAATAAATAAATAAATAAATAAATAAATAAATAAAAATAAAAAAATAAACCTGTCTAGATGTAATTTTTTTACTTTACTTCTTTATAGGTAGAACCTTTTTTACAGAGTTGTTAGTCATTAAGAAATGACTAAAAATAATAAATTGAATGGAAACTATGCAAAAACAACATATTTGTTTTGTTTATTTTTATGCTATGTGTTAGTTATAATATTAATATTCAGCCTTAAATAATTATTCCATTATTTAAGGCTTAATATTGATATTATAACTAACACATAGCATAAAAATAAACAAAAAATCATGTTGTCTTTGCATATTTTCCATTCAATTTATATATTCAAAATGTCATATTCATAAAGTATTTTTGCAATAATACTTTTCTTTAATAGTATTTAAATTAATTATCACAGTTATATTACATACCGGGTGTCCAGTAAATGACTGACCCATTTTAAAATTAAATAACAAAAAAAACGGTTTGAGATAAAAATGCGCGGTTTGCGGTATTGTTATTAGAATATCAATAAATTTTGAATACGCACTTTCTTCAAATAGTTCTAATTTCGGCCAAAAGATGGCGCTGGCGGCATCAGACTACAGAAATACCGCCTGTTTTCTTGTTCTCAAGCTGATGATCTTTCCGGCTCATTTTCCCGAGTCGAATCTGAGTCGAAATGTTGAATCGACTCTCCACTGAACTGCAGAAATAGGGTTTGTTGATTGGAACGAGATTTAAAATAACATTTAAGATTGAACGGGGTCTATTGTAACAATCTATGTCTATTGTAGCTTCCTCAGACAAATATCACGGGGAACTACAAAAGCTAGTTTAAAATTACTGTAAAACATCTCCAAAGATGTGTCAATCTATGAATAAATATTTATGACCAGCAAACGTTTGTTAAAGAATCCTAGAAATATTTGTAACAATTCTAGAAAAATTTAAATTAATTTAAAGGATGTTCTTTAGTGTTTCAAAATTCTCTTCGGAATATGTCATTTTAACCGCTTAACTGATACTCTTTTTACGTATATATATAGAAATATATTTATGTAAATATGATTTATTATCTTTTTTAAATTATGTATAAAAAACCAATTTCAATTTATTTTTCAATATTAATATTTATAAAATTGAGCTAAAATAAGTAGACATTCATTTTTATGTAAAATATCTACGGCCCCACCAGTGGGTGATAGATTCTGACGTTTCAACTGGTAGACGGCAGTGCTGGGTTCGAACACAATCGCGTCTGTCGGCATAACCGTTCGGAATTTTCCGTGGTTTTCTTCGAACCTTGGATTTTCTTGTGTAAATACGGGTTAGGTGCCCTTACAGAGACACCCACGCAGGGCATACACTGACCATACCCTCATCATTCTGATCTATATCCCACGTGTACTTAATCGGCCGACATTAAATAAATCAAACCAAACTAAAATATCTATAGGCAATTTTATGGCAAAACATTTTTACGGAAACTTTTTACTGAAATAAAGTTTCGTTTCTTTTTCTTCTAGTTTTTTTTAATTATTGCGTGAAACAAAAACGCTGTTGAAAATATTTTAGAAGCCAATGCAGTATCCACTGTCCCGATCCTTTCTTTCATTTACTATCTTCCGATTCTACTTTTTTCTCCTGTTGGATTCGATGGTTGAAATACGAATCGGTTTTAAAAGCCTAGATTACAAATTTTGAAGCTATATTTGTGTAATGCAATACCGAATAACAGTAAAAAAGCAATAAACATCAAATTGATGCTCTTAGCACAATATCAAATTTAAATTTTGAGGTATTTGCGTCATCTAAACTGTTAATAGAAGATGTTATTACAATGCTGATTTAAACGGCAGTTGAGATGTCAGAAACTATCGCCCACTGGTGAGGCCATAGATATTTTAGATAAAACTGAATGTCTACTTATTTTAGTTCAATTTTATAAATATAAATATTGGAAAAATAAATTGAACATTGGTATCTTTTTATACATAATTCAAAAAAGATAAAAAAATCATATTTTTAATAATATTTCTTATTTCAAATCAGGTACAGGAGATATTTTTAGAATGTTTTTTTTTAGTTCTTTTTCTCATACCGGGGGAAAAGAACGAGATTACATATTTCCCTCCTATATGGGGGGGGGGGGCAAAAATATATTTCAGGTTCTATGATGCTTTTTGTAATAAAGTTTTGAAGAGGGATGACTTACAGGCTATAAAAAAAGATACATCTTCCTTTTTTCTTTTTAAATATCCGTACATTTTAGCGTAGATACGTTTCCTGCCGTGGGTGGGTGGGGGGAGGCGAGGTGTGTACAAAAGACATCTTAAAATCTCTCACGGCTTTCGTAATAAAATTTTTGGATACGTTAAATGACAAAATATGAATATAAAGTAGGGATGCATTCGGTTTTCGGAAAAAATAATAATATTTTGTTTAGGCAGGTTTTTGCCTTAGCAGGTAGTTTTGTATGTTTCTTTCTACTTCGTGTTCAATAAATTTTTATGTCTAAAACAGGATTTATTGTAGACGGATTCCTTTATAGTAAGATTTAGAAAATTATAATGTGCCAATTTATAAGTTTTCTTAGACAGGAGACTTGGCAACGCTATTTGCATACCATTGTTTTAAAATTTTAACTGGTTTGCCCGTACAACATACCGGCAATTATAGTTTGCTTCTTCCATCACTTAAAGCTTTCTGACACTACTAAAAATTTTAAATGCAATTTCATACTATTTAATAGAAGAAATATTTGAATTAAATATTACGATTATTTTAGCTTTAAAAAAGCGGCGTTTATCCCATATTTTCATTTTATTGTATGTAAAAAAGCGTATCAATTAAGCGGTTAAAATAACATATTCCGAAGATAATTTTGAAACACTAAAGAACGTCTTTTAAATTAATTTAAATTTTTCTAGAACGCTTCTTTAATAAATGTTTTCTTGTCATAAATATTTATTTATAAATTGATACACCGTTGGAGATGTTTTACAGTAATTTTAAACTAGTTTTTATAGTTTCCCGTGGAGGTTACAATAGACAAAGGTTGTTACAATAGGCCTTGTTCAATCTTAAATGTTATTTTAAATCTCGTTTCAATCAACAAATCCTATTTCTGTAGTTGAGTGGAGAGTCGATTTAACATTTCGACTCAGATTCGACTTGGGAAAATGAGCCGGAAAGATCATCAGCTTGAGAACAAGAAAACAGGCGATATTTCTGCAGTCTGATGCCGCCAGCGCCATCTTTTGGCCGAAATTAGAACTATTTGAAGGAAGTGTGTATTGAAAATTTATTGATATTCTAATAACAATACCGCAAACCGCGCATTTTTATCTCAAACCGTTTTTTTATTATTTAATTTTAAAATGGGTCAGTCATTTACTGGACACCCGGTATATACTATATATATTTTTTCCCTTGAAGAGTTTAAATTAAAATACAAATACTGGTTCAAGTTTATTTTATGTGAATATCTGATTTCTAATACCAGAAAATAAATTAGAATGAAAACGGTCGTTTCAGTCTCCTTTTAGTGAAAATACATTCTCTAAGAAAACAATAGTTAAATTAATCGTTGTAAATATGATTAATATTAATTTACTTTCGTGTATGTAAAATCTTATGTTACTTCTAGAAGTGAGCTGAAACTATTGCAAAATTAAATTATTTAGAATATAATTAAAATATTATACATTCTGTGAACACAAATTATTGCCTTCATGCACACTGAATTTTCAAGAAATTTAAGAAAAAAAATTGCTATTTTCCCTCTAAACTCTGGTATTTAATGCCAGACATCTAAATTAGATAAAAGCAGATAAAACCAATTTTGGGAAGCAGCTGGCAGTTGAATGCAACCCCAGAAAATATTTTTTTGTCCTATTGTCTTTATCTAAATGTCATTTAACAACAAATCAAATTCACAAAAGCATCCATATTCTACTATAATACATATTTGATTGTAATATTAATAAAAAAAGTTTTGGAAAAGAAGCTTTTACTACAAACTTTAAAAATTCTTTAATAATAATAAAAATAATGATGAAATGAATTATATGCTTGCATATAAATTTGCGCATAAATTTTGTATGCAATACATCAAAAAATAGTTCAATCGTTTTGTTTATGGATGGATCAACGTTTGCTCAAACTATTGGGTGAGTGCAAAAGTTCATGCGGAGTTTAAGATTAAAAATCACACAGTGATTAGGCAAACAAAGTTCTTTATTCAATCAATGATACATACTCTATCGTTTTCTATAATCTGTTTCCAACGTTCTGGCAGCATACGGATGCCCGAATCATAAAATTTGCGAGGTTTAGATTCGAAGAACGAAGACACGACGTTTTTTAAGACATCCAAAGAGTCAATTTTTTACTTTTAAATTATTTTGCAATGATCAGAACAACTGATAATCAGGTGGTTCAACATCAGAGGAATATGGTGGATGAGTTAGAATATCCCGTTTCAGTTTGTTCTGATTGCGCAACGTCTGTTTCGTAACGTGTCGTCTGGTGCCGTCATGATGAAAGACTATACCCCTGCTATTTGGCAAAATCGGGCGTTTCTCTTTGATTTCTCGTTTGTTTAATTGGCGATAGTACTTGACTGAATCAATCGTTTGGCCAGCGGGGAAAAATTCAAAACAAATTAGGCCCTTGCAATCCCACCAAATACACAGCATCACCTTCATCCGCTGAAAACTGGCTTTTGCCAACGCGTCATCATACTCACATTGCTGAACATTGTTGTAAAGGACTCATTTCTCATCGCCCATCATTAATCGATCGAAAAACGGCTCATTTTTGAGCCTCCCGAGTAAAGAAACTTCAGCAGAAATTTGCTCGATTTTATTCCTCTCGGTCAGCAAATGGGGCAGCCATATATCGAGCTTCAAATCAAATCTTATATTTTTTAAATGCCAAAAAGTGGTTGATCGGTAAATGTTAAGTGCTGTAGCAACTTCTTCTATTGAAATTCGCGGAGTATGTTTATCTAAAGTACGCGCAATATCGACATCAATGTATGAAGGTCGACCGGTTTGTAGTCCATCTTCAAGGTTAAACACACCGCAGCGAAATATCGCAAACCATTTTCCCACAGTTCGTTAGTTGGTGCTTGATCTTGATAAACCTCTTAATTGTTTTTTACGGCTTCTGCAACATTTATTCCCTTCTGAAACTCATAAAGCATAACATGCTTTAAATGTCCCTTTCCGACACCCATTTTGAAAGAAAATTTTCTCGAAACAGTTTGTATCTACAGAAATTATTTTATTTGAAATGAAAGCTGCACACGTCACCTTTCCAACGATCTGTCTTACGTAGATGGCAGTATTAATGACAACGCTTTACGCCGCTTCTAAAGACATTTATTGCACCTCCGCACGAACTTTTACACTCATCTAATATATTAATTACAAAATAACTGTGAAAAGAAAAATGGAAATAGGATTTCGGTAACTAAATAATGTAAAGAGAAAAAAATGTGAGCATTTTGATGCAGTTTCTTGAAAAATTTGAACACTGATATGGTATTAGACAGAGAAATACTAACCACTCACAAATTTTTACAATATTTGTTAATTTATGTTACACGGAATTTATGAGTTGACTAATAAACGTGACTAATAAACTTTTATGTTGTATCTTAGCAGGTATATATTCAGATAGAGAGGTGAAGAGTGTATATATGTAGATAACAGATAGAGATATGAGATAGAGTACCTATATACACATATGTACAAGTAGGGGAAGATGGGGATACTGAGCCATTTTTTTTTTTTTTTTTATTTGTTAAAATTTTTTAGAACAAAAGAAAATATTGAAAATGAAAATTTGATATTTTTTCTTCAACTGAAAACCACTTTCAATTAATCTTGAACTATTTTTCAATGTATAATAAATTTTTACTTTTTGTATTACATCGTGTCTCAAGTATACCCATGAGGGGAATACTTGAGCCATGGTGAAGGGATACTTGAGCCAGTACGGAAAAATACCTACAAAAGTAATTTTTTTCGCTATATTTTTGCACAAACATTTTACAGAATGATAAATTATGATATATAAAGTCCTTCAAAACCAACTGAGAAAATAAAGCTAGTAATACGATCATTTTTTGTCTTTAGAACTAGTGATTGAAGGATCATTTCAGCTTGAGTTATGTCAATGGTAGAAACATCCTCAGTTGTGAGCCATTTAAATTTGGAATCCGCAATTCTTCGGGCAAATTTCATTTTCAAAATATTAAGCAATTGTCTAACAAATCTTTTTACAGTTTTTTTTCCGGGATATTTTATTAGTAACCAATCATCAATAAAGGTTTTCTTTTCATATCATCACCATAATTGACAGAATTTTCCTCTAATGATATTGTCGAACTCATGCTTTTAATTGAGTCGGAATCTGATCCAGATGTATCGTTCTACTATTTGAAACATTTTTTTGATTTCGCAAGAAAAGATTTTGTCTTCACCTTTGGCTCCATTCAGGTAAATTTGAATTGTGATTTTTGTTGCTTTTCTTGTCTTTTGTGCGTTTTTTTTACCAATTCTTCTTCAATTTTCTTAGTTAAAAAAAGTAACAGTAACAGAGGTTACAATTTCAATGTAAAATATTAATCTTGATATATTATATTAAAAAATAAATATTTTAATATGTTGGACCTAACTAATTAAAGTATTAGAGATTATAACCTGTAAAAGAGTTTTAAAAAATTATTTTAATGTAATAAAAGTTAAATTGAAAACTACGTTTACATTTATCTAGACAGGCTATTTTGTTAGTCAAAATGAAAAATAAAATGGATATTTTCATTAAAAAATATACATTTCTAAACATTTTTTTAGGTCGGTATTTTTTTAAGGAAAAAAATAAAATGAAAAATTATTCCCCATTTTATCCAGAAAAAAATCTATTAGTGAGTATAAGGATGTAATTTTTATTTTTTGTTTGTTTCACCGTTGTCTAATTTCCTAGTGGGGATGGTTGAGCCACGGCTCAAGTATCCCCAATCTCACTGGCTCAAGTATTCCTACTATCACTATTTTTGTTTATCAGAGTTTTACTAAATAAAACATGCAGCTTTTAGAACTATTTTAGATTCAAAATACAATTGAAATTATACTTATTAAATTTATGTATATAGCTGCAACTTTAAACAAAATCTTGATTACAAAAAAAAATTTAAAAACTATGCACCTAAATATTTACTTCAGATAGGGTAAAAACAACTATTAATCACTATACTTTCAAAATGGCACCAGGGTGTGTGATTTCTTTTTTACATGTTCAGAACTATAAATATGTTACCATATTGCCAGTTTTAGAAAGAAAAATTAACCAACTATAGAGATAATAGGGGTGACTCAAGTATCCCTACCCTCCCCTACATATGCACCCATCGATAAATAGATAAAATTTGAGAAATAATGTTGCTTTGTCATATTTTACTAACTTAAGAACTATTAATCATGAAATTAAATAACGTATTCCTATTAAATGTAAATAGTTTCAAACTGACAAATTTAATTATTTACCACTTTCTTTATTATATTTAAATTTATTTACTTAAAATCCAATGTTTGACTACTTATATTAGTTAAGTATTTAGGTTAATTCTTGTCTTGAGCACATCGCTGTGATTTATTATATATTTAATTAACTAATTTACATTACTATACTACATCTCAAATTGAGGTGCGTAGCTAATTTTAAAAGCCAAATAGGAAGAACTTTTGGTCGTAATAAGGATAATTAACTTTAGTATCAGAGGATAGAAACGAAACAAATTGAATTTGAGTTAGACTTACTAGTAGTTAAAACTTCAGTTGTTAAATTAGGTATGATTGGTTTCCCGTTTTACTTTGACACATTATGATGTGTAACTTATTAGGTCTTCTCTGATTGTCATTTTAGTTTTATTACGTGTAGCATATAACACCACTTTTTTATATTTGTATCTAAAAAAGTTTATGCATATTAATGAATATAATTTATACAGTAGTATAATGATACTATAAAACTTCACATTTTAATAAAAATAAGAATGAAAAAAGGCATAGAATGAAATCAGGCATGGTTGAGAAATGCATTCTAACTCCAATGAGAGGTAGTTAAAAAGTTTCATTTTTGTACTGTGAAATGAAATATCAAAATAAACAATTTAGAAAATGATAGCAGAATTTAAATCCATTTTCAGTAAAAACTGTTCATAGAAAGTAACTTATACAAATTCGTATGTGTAATCTTGTGTACGATACATCAATTTTTATGCATGGAGCATGTTTTTTTTTTAAATTTTGAAAATACCTTAAAATGCGCCATTGGGGTTTGTAATCTGATAAATCAAACACTTTGGCAACTGTTTTTTGAATTATTATGAATTGAAACAGATAGTAGAAACAGTCTGCAGCTTGCCATGAATTTAAAATATATACCTTTTGTTAATAAATTTATTAATTAATATCTAAACTATTTCTGAACCAATTTTTCTCAATTTTAGAATTTATTAAATAGAATATTATTTTGTGCGTTTGTGCAAACTTCAAATTTTTACATGAAAATGTTTTTATAATACCAATTAAGCCGAAACCTCCAGTAATATTTATTACAATAGTAAATGAAAGTGATATTTATTTCAGCTAGAAAAAAAGATTAATGAAAAAGATTTTCTGAGAATTAGTATCCACAAATTACACATTATCCATATCATTTTGCACAGCCATGCATAAGAAATTATTTATATTGTACTAAACTAACACCATATAATATATTTAAATTTGTTTACGATAAAAACGCGCTCCAGATAGAGAAATGCATTTCTAGCGAATCTCGTAATAAATGTCAAATTGAACTATTTTTAACAGTTTGTACAAAATATCAATCACAACACCTAATACACTAATATTTAAAATAGCAAATAAAGCATTTGCGCAAAAATGTTTAAAGATAGAAAACAAAAGAATTATAAATGTACAAATAATGTATGAAAAGTAGCAAACAGCTGTTTCGAGTCTACTATCGAGATTCTTCATCGATGCAAAACTCAGCGAGCTAGGAAAAGCAAAACTGAGTGGATTTGGCTCAGTTTTGCTGAGTTTCGAAACAGCTGTTTGATGCCTTTTCATACATTATTTCTGCATTTATAATCGTTGGTTTTCTATCGTTAAACACTAATATTTAACTGGAAAAAGTGCAACCTATACAAATGCTCTCTGTCATCAATTTCCATTTATGGCCTGCAATATATTTAACTTCTGTTACGTACACTTATACATAAATTTTATTTTATTTTACACTTATCACATTGAGAAAATAATGTTCAACTAGAGAATCCAAAACTTAATTAAGGACACTTTAATCTATTTACTTTCATAGAAGAAAATTGTGCTTACGAATTTTTTTATTAACTTTTGCATGATCTATACAGTTTATTCAGGCCAAGTAATACCACAATTTACTTAACATCAAAAATGCATATCGTAGCTGCAAAAACTCAGCAGGCATCACAGTTAATTAGTCCTATAATCGAATTATTTTGCATGTACATGTAAAAGAGCGATAATTGGTACGCCATCATAACATATAGAAAGTATACATAGTGCAATTCAGTAATGCATATCATTTTCATTACGTTATATGTACGTTAATCTCATTGAAATACACTGTAAATATTTTCCCCTATAGTACGTAAAGTAACGAAAAACGATAAAGTAAGTACAAGTAAGTATAAAGTAATGATGTCCCTTTAAACTAAGACATGCTATTCACTATATTATCTATAAAAATCATTTTTTTTTCATCTTCTTTTTTTTTTTTCTTGTAGTGCAATTCTGTGATTATATGAATTTCATTATATTTGAAACGTTAGATCATTATTAAAATACACAGAAAATAATTTTACACCGTAAACCAGAATATAAAATAATTACTTTGTGTATTTATGTAAATGAACTAGAATACCAACATACTTTTTACTATTGCGATACTTATTAAAATAGATAAATATTATGAAAATTGAAATATATTTTCGGAAGTTATAATGCACATAAACAGATGAATAGAAAGACAGAAAGTTGAACTGAAGTTTAAAACTGAGCTAGAAAGACTTGAAAATAATATATTTAATTGAAATATTTTTCTAAGATCCAGTCTTTAACCCATCTCTGAAAATGTGTCAAAATATTTATTTACAAGACGATTTATTTACTAGACTTTTACGTATACGATTGTTTAAGTTACATGAAAAAACTTCAATTTAATTTAATACGTTCGCTGCCGATCACGCGCCAGCGCGTGATATGGCGTCAACGTTAAGGGGCCACTCACACGCCAGCACGTGATGTGAGATAATGTCCAATATCCAGTCACGTTCTGGCGTAGGAAAATCTTTCACTGATTCTTCGTTATAAAAAGTAAATCGGCTTCTGGGAAAAACCCACTTCTACAGTGCGGCATTAATTATTATCACATCTTCACGTAAGCGGCAGCGAACGTGTTAAACTTTTCATCACATGATATTGATATTAGTGATTTTCTTAACAAATTTACAAAATTAACAAATTTCTATTTAGTAAAAAAGATTCTGAATTTACTCCACTTCGATTTCTTGGAGCTTTATCATGTTCAAGGAAAAGCAGAAGGCCATCTTTTGGAATAAGGTGACAGAATTTTCAGCTGAATTAGCAAAAATTCTGTAGTTTATTCTTAAATAGTTTTTAAATCATGCTTTTAGTGTTTTTGATATTGATTCATATCACAGTAAAATGTCTCTTGAAAAAATATTTCATAAAGTCGTTACTCGGATAATTTAAAATACATAGTGACCCTAAAATATACACCACATCCAATTTAACAAGGAAACTATTCCAAAACAACCATAATTCACATTCTACTGTAAAATATAGTTTCTTTAAATTTATGTTAAAATTAGAAAAAAAAATGTTGGAATGTCTTCATACTGACTTTGTAAAAGTATTTTGAACACTTCAAAGCAATCACCTAATTTTGACACTATATTTGATTCCTTTAGTACATTTTACTGTAGATTACCTAACGAGAAGCATTTCGGTTCTGAAAATTTAAGAAATATGAATGCTTAAAATTACTCTTATTTCTACTGATATTGATTTATAGTTGTTACAAATAGATTCTGCGGAGATTATGTAAGGGTGTTTCAAAATTCTATGCCAGATATGTAAAGGCAGGTACAGGATACCTTTGTAAGCATATTTCGTATAAAAATGTGCGTAAGAAAATGTAGCATTAAGACAATTGAGGTCATTGTTAAGTTCAGTGTATAAAAGCAATTCAATGGCTTGAATCGTCTATCTTGTAGGCAAAGCATTTTCATCCGAAGAACTCAACAATGCCATCTAATACCTCAACGCTGCATTTCCGCATCTACATTCTAATACAAAATCTGTTTACTAAGATTCCCTCTATCTGCCTTTACATTTCTGATACATAATTTTGAAACACCCTGTATAAATCAAGAACTACTGGGTGGAATGAGGTTAACTTTACTCATCTAAACTGATAAATGTAGTACTGATTTATGTGTAACCGCAATTTCCTATGAGAAAAGTATTAAACATAGTAATAAAAAAATGCATATTATATTTAAACTTTCAAAAGTATATGCCTGAAAAGACGCAGAAATTAGTTTATGAGGTCATTGGTTGTAACATCAATTATTCATTTCATGGATCATAATGTAAGTGGTAATTATAATGGTATTCAGTAATGACATCAAATTTTAATTATTTGATAAAGCTAAAAGTAATCCATTTATCTAAAGAAATAAAATGCCTGATAAAAATTCAGTTTTGTTCTATAATTACTTCGTTTCCTAAATTATTCACATCAGAGGACATGAACAATATTGATTTTTAGATTATGAATTGCAAAGTTAAGTACAAATTTTGGCGAATACGAATTGTAAGAATATTTCACATTGTTGTTAATATGAATTTTGTAAAAGTGTACTGCCTTATTAAACACATATTCTTTAATTAAACTTTAAAATTATCTAGCGAGTAATTCCCAAAATTATCACATTTTGTAGAATTCCAGCAATTACTGGAATGTTTAAAACTGTGTGATTTACTTTCAAACTTTTATTTAATTTTAATGTTTCTCTCTCTCTTCCTTTAAACTAAATGTTATTTAACATCTTCACGCAATATTGTAATGTAGCAGTAAATGCTGTTTTTCCCTTTCCTCTGCTTAAACTTTAAAAACATTGTTATTTTATTTATTGTTTAGTGTTTTTTTTTCTCAATCTCTTTAATTGATAAGCAAAAAATAAACATATTATTAAATATGATAAAAAGTTTGAAGAGTTCTTTAATTTTATGGTTATTATTTGCTGTTATTATATGTTGTACGCTATTAAAGTAAATATAAAGAATCTAATTTTTGAAGTTATGCATTTTTGGATGCTTCAGTATTGTGTTGGTATACATAATTTTCGACAAGATTGGCTTTTACAGTTTTCTTGATTTGACGTAATGTTTTGAATTTATCAGTATGGTGGAATAAACGGTTTTACACTTGTATTCCCAATTCCCACACACTTTTTGCTATCTTAAGTAAGTTTTCTTCAATGTGTATATGTTTTTCAATATATTTTGTCAATGTGTATATAGAAAACATTGAACAACAAAAGTATAAAAAAATTTCTTTGGGATTTTGTTTTTTATGATTCTAAGATCAGTGGAAATAATTTTCATTGATCTCCAAAAGTTTCAAATAAAAGCACAGGAAATTAACAAATAAATTATCTTCAGTGAAAATGATAAAGATCTCCCCCGCAGTTGCTAACTTGTCATGGGCGACAACGGAACGAAGTGATAATGCAAGCCGACAAATATCCTCAACACATCCAAATCGATTTTAAAATGTCAGCTGTTTTATAAAAACGCATAAAAATTTTAAAGTTTGAGAGTAAAGTTACGTTTCGTGGGAAAAAATGTGCGCGAACTTTTTTCCTTTTTTAACACTTTTCATTCAGTTCTCATTATGTGTTAAATTTGTCCAATATTATCGCCGTAACTAATCAAGAACAGTCCTGCATTTGATAAAAAGTTAGAGTTTGTTCTTCGGAAGCAAACAAAATTCGATCAAGCTATTAAAGCAAAATTTGTTTTTATTATTTTAACTGAATACTTTAAAATCTTAATATAACGAAAGTTGTAGAGCGTTAAGAAGATAAAATTAATTAATTTAAGCCCGTTTAATCACAAAATGTAACAATACAATATTTAAAAAGCCGCATTGTGTATATAGGGTACATACACTCCATAAAATATCAAATTTTAGCTGAAATTTTAAATTTGATTATTTTACTATTTTTCCCATTATTAGACCGACATATAGATTAAAATATTTTATTTTCTCATAAAAATAGGAAAAATTGCACACTGAAGGTTTAATACATATCATTTTAGAATTTTTTTGAACAAAATAACAATATCTCTTATATTGCACTGAGTAAAGCGTTATTTCTCTGTTATGAGGCCTCGCGTTCAAACCCTAGAACGGTTAGAAACAAATTTTGTAAAATTTAAATGATAAAGAAGTTTAAATTTACTCGAGCATTTACAATTCTTTCAGGATCACTGATAATTGAGTGGTTTACTTGGTTTACTAATTTTGAAAGCGAAATTATATTACACTGGTTTACAAAATTAAACTTTTTGTCTGTTGCCGCGAATTCTGTGGTTGATGATGTTCAATTATGACTTGTTTTTGTCAAATCTAACCGAAAAAGTTTTTGAGCAGCTCGAGTTACATTGTTTTTTATTTTTATCTTTTAAGCATACATGTTAATCGATAAGAGGCCTATTTTACTGTGTTAATATTAATTTCTCAAGTTTTTGCGACATGAGTAGTTCAAGGAGACGTTGTTTAAACAATTCAGATCATTTTTGCTACATATGCAGAGAATATAGAGCTCATATTCAAAATATTAGAATAATTACCTTTTTTTTAGAAATTGAAAATATCGTTTGGTAATTTAATGTCTTTTAATGAAAATATGCAAACGATATTTTTATTAAGAACTTATTGTTGATTAAACTTACTTGTTATCTTAAATTTAATATCATTTTTGAA
This sequence comes from Maratus speculifer, assembly GCA_964019185.1. Lineage (NCBI taxonomy): Eukaryota > Metazoa > Arthropoda > Arachnida > Araneae > Salticidae > Maratus > Maratus speculifer. The sequence continues at coordinate 334,255,010 of OZ025292.1, forward strand.
AAGATTAATTGCAAAAAAAATTATTTTGAAAAGTCAAAATATTAGAATATTTATTCAAGTGGTTCAAAATATTAGAATATTTCACATTAATTCTCCTTTAATTATTACCAATTCTTAACTGGTGGCATCATTGATTAAATTCAGACTATTTTATTTAAAATCAGTATTCTTTTTTCGCAATTTGTTTCTTTTTCGTCTTAAAATGGGCCGTGTGAGTGATATTCCTGAATCTACTAAACTTCGTATGGTTGATTTGTATCGGCACGGTAAAAATCAATGTTTTATAGCGAATTATTTACATTGTTCGCAATCGAGCGTTAGTAAAATACTAACACAATATTCAAAAATTGGAAAATTTCAAAATAATCGCCGAAATGGTGGCCGAAAATCAAAAACATCTGCTAGAGATGACAGGAAACTGAAGCGTATAGTTAAGAAAAACCGTTTTAAAAGTGTGCGATTCTTGCACCGAAAATGGAAAGAAGAAGGAGTTGAAGTTTGTACATCGACAACATTAAGACGTCTCCATAAATTTAAATTTGAATCTCGTGTACCGAAAACAAAACCTCTCATGACTGCAAGACAAAAGCGTATAAGATTGAATTGGTGCAAATCAAGACGTTTATGGAGCAATGAAGATTGGAAAAATATATTAATTAGTGATGAAAGTATGTTTTGTGTTTCATATGGTAATCAAGGTATTCGAGTTTGGAGAATGAAGAAAGAAGCATTTGATAAAGAATGCCTTAAACGTTCCGTAAAATTTGCTGATAGTGTCATGGTTTGGGGTTGTATGAGTGCAGAAGGACCTGGAAAGTTATGCATCGTCTACGAAAAGGTTAACTCTCTGATATATCAAGAAATTTTAGAATATTACATGATTCCATCATCAGAAGATTTATTTGAAGATGATTTCATCTTTCCACAAGATTTAGCGTCCCCGCATACCTCGGTGTCAACTAAGAATTGGTTCCGCCATCGCAACATTAAGGTACTTCCTTGGCCACCAAATTCACCAGATCTTAATCCCATCGAAAACTTATGGTGTATAATGAAGAAAAAACTTCAAGAAAATCCTCCTTCAAGTAAAATTGAGTTAGTGGCACGTATAAAGTCTATTTGGGCTAATATTGATAGAAATGTTTGTAAACACCTTGTATATAGTATGCAAGATCGATTGTACGCTGTTATGAAAGCTAAAGGGGATGCCACAAAATATTAACTACCATTTACTTCATATTCATAAGGTAATATTGTTGCGTAAAATAAAATATTCTAATATTTTGAACCAGGGTCATTCCACGTGAAATCAACCAATTTAAGGAAAACTTGTTGCATCATAGTCACAGATTTTTTTTTAATTTTTATCATAGACAGACATAGTACTGAAACCCTCAAATCTAAAATTTAAAAGTAATTTTCACAATATTGGCCGAGATATGGCCATTTGAAAACTGGCCATTTTTACAAAATGGTGGCCATCTTGGAATTGTATCACTGTCTAAATATGGCCATAACTTGACAACTAATGGCTCAAAGTTTATATATCTGGTACCAATTTGAAGCTATTTGTACACAGAATGCATATTGCACATCAAAACAATAATACATTTTTATTTCTTTACTTTTTATTGTGTGCAAAGTGAAAATTTCACCCCAAAAAAGGGCAGATTGTAATGGCTCATAAAAAAAATGAATCATCATGAATTTTTCTGAAACTTGGTAAAAACATTGCTCCATCTGTGTGCTTTAAATAAAATAAAAATTGGAAAGGTAAAATTTGTTGTTTTAAAATAAACGGTTTTTTACACATAAGGTGTCATTAACCAAATAATGATCATTTTAGAATCTGTAAGCATTCCTGATTAAAAAAATAATGGTTAAAATAAAATTTTCTAACATCTAAATTAATGTAAAAGTATATTCAAAACCTCATTTGTACTAATTTTGTAGGAATCTGCCCTCCCCCCCCCCTCCCAAAAAAAAAAAAAAAAATTGACAATTGAAAAAATTTTACACTGAAAAAGATAAGAAAATAATTAAGGAATATAATGTATAATTATAAAATACCTATAAATGCAATGCATACATATGGTGATTTACTTCACATATAGGGGCGAGTGGGGTGGAATGGAACAATAGGTTTTTCTCTTTATGTATCATTCTAAATATTTCATCAATCACATATTACATAAAGTAATGGTACTGCAATCTTCAGTTGAAAAAAGTAGCTAATTTACATAAGCTTGCAATTATATGAAGAAAAAGATTATTTCAAGTCTTCAGCGTCCATGTAAAGATGGTGTATTAAATGCATTTGATCTCTATAATTTTGCAAAAGAATCTGTTAAAAGAATTGAAAGTTTTTTTATAACAAAATTTGAAATTGAAACCGCAAACAGTCAATTAGCAGATAGGTATGCAAAAGCAGATACAATCATAGAAACAAGACTGAGTCACTGCTTTGTACCAATCAATGATTGCCAAATGCTGGTTTCCAGGGTTTCAGACATTTCATCAACAAAATTTATTGCTTCTTTGGGAATCAATGAAATTGTCAGACCATTGATATTTAAAAGTGAACAATATGTTGCATGTGTATATGGGATAAATTGGTGGATTGGGAAAATTTTAGATTACTGTGAAGAACTTACCGACTATAAAATTATGTTCATGTATCCTCATGGCGCTAATTCTTCATATTCATGGCCAAAATCCTCAGATGTTTGTTTGATTCTGTAAGAACAAATAATAAAAGAAGTGTCTATTCCTGCAACTGCTACAGGAAGAACATATACTGTTGCACCAGAGGAAACTGGAACAATTCAAGCATTATTTTTAAACTTTAAAACTGATTAAATCCTTTTTAGCTTAAATCTGAAGAAAAAAACTCTTATATTATAAAGTTATATGCATGTAAGTAAATATTTTGTTCTTATTTTGTCTAGATTTGTTCCATGTGTACGTTTAAACTTTGACTTATTTCTCATGATATTCAATGTTTTGCCCTGGATTTGTATTATATTATTGTTATTATTTATTTATTTTTTTTGTCTCATCGTATCTAGATTTTTGTTCATATAAATTTTAACTCAGTGTGAACAAAAAATAACAAATGTCAACTCAATTAACTCATTTATATATATTAATATTTATTTTATTTAAATTACACAATTGAATAATTCAACTCTGTAATTTACAGCTAGTATTTCTTCAACATTTCTGGAGAAAATATTATGTGCCTTTTTTTTTTCATGTATTCTATAGTAAGGTATTTAAAATATTTATGTAAATATGTTTTGTGAATTATATTATCATATTTTGAATGAAATGAAATAAAAAGTACTGTAAAAATGAATATTTAGTGTAAATAACTGCAAATTGATATTTCTTTATTGAATTATATAATATACACACAATACTTTAATTAGATGCTAGAAAATTTCATTTTAACCAATATTTCTTAAATTAAGAATACTTACAGATTTTAAAATAATCATTATTTGGTCAATGACACCTTATGTGTAGAGAACCATTTATTTTAAAACAACAAATTTTACCTCTCTAATTTTACAGTATAATGTTCCATATATAGAGAAACTGTTATATCTATGCATAATCAAACCATTATACAGAAAGCGTAGAAAGTATATGAACTAAATTTACTTTTGATTTTTGAAATAATCTTTTTCTTTATATAATTGCAAGCTTATGTAAATCAGCTACTTTTTTAAACTGAAGATTGGGGTACCATTACTTCACCTAATGTGTGATTGATGAAATATTTAAAATGATACATAAAGAGAAAAACCTACTGTCCCATTCCACCCCACTCGCCCCTATATGTGAAGTAAATTCTCATATATATATGCATTGCATTTATAGTTATTTTATAACTATACATTATAGTCCTGAATTATTTTCTTATCTTTTTCAGTGTAAAATTTTTTCAATTGTCTAAAGTTTTTTTTTTTTTGGGGGGGGGGGGCTGGGGGGCAGATTCCTACAAAATTAGTACAAATGAGGTTTTGAATATACTTTTACATTAATTTAGATGTTAGAAAATTTTATTTTAACCATTATTTTTTGAATAAGGAATGCTTACAGATTCTAAAATGATCATTATTTGGTTAATGACACCTTATGTGTAAAAAACCATTTATTTTAAAACAACAAATTTTACCTTTCCAATTTTTATTTTATTTAAAGCACACAGATGGAGCAATGTTTTTACCAAGTTTCAGAAAAATTCATGATGATACATTTTTTTTATGAGCCATTACAAACTGCCCTTTTTTGGGGTGAAATTTTCACTTTGCACACAATAAAAAGTAAAGAAATAAAAATGTATTATTGTTTTGATGTGCAATATGCATTCTTTGTACAAATAGCTTCAAATTGGTACCAGATATATAAAATTTGAGCCATTAGTTGTCAAGTTATGACCATATTCAGACAGTGATACAATTCCAAGATGGCCGCCATTTCGTAAAAATGGCCAGTTTTCAAATGGCCATATCTCGGCCAATATTGTGAAAATTACTTTTAAATTTCAGATTTGAGGGTTTCACTACTATGTCTATCTATGATAAAATTAAAAAAAAAATCTGTGACTATGATGCAACACCCATTGGTTGAATTCATGTGGAATGACCCACCAATCTAAATTTTATTCTAATATTCTGGTGTGTTTAAGGAAGCTGTATACCTAATTTATTGTGCTGTATTTTATATTTTATAAATGTTAAAATCTTATCTAAACATTCCAGATTTAATTTATAAGAAATTTAATTGCATTTACTTAGTATAAAAAACAAATAAATGACAAATAATTTTTTTTATTACTTTTTCTCAATTATTCTAATATTTTGAATATGAGCCGTATATTTAACAATTGTAGAAAAGTTATATCAGAGTTGGTTAAAAATACCTATTTTGAGTATTTTGGGATGCTCTTAAATAAAAATGAGAAGTCTTGGGTTCCCAATTGTGTTTGTAAATCGTGTGTGGAATATTTAAGATTATGGAAAAGTGGTAAAAGAAGTGACTTTAAATTTGGAACACCGACTATTTGGCGAGAACCACGAAATCATCTCAAAGACTGTTATTTTTGTAGCATGAACGTAAACGGTTTAAACACTAAAAATCGAGCTAAATGGCAGTACTCAAGTACTAGTTGTGTTCAACGGCAGAGTTTACCTGACTCTTCAGAGCCTAAAAGTATATCTGAACCATTAGAACAAGACATTGAAGGTCGAAGTTCATCACAAAATGATGCTGATTTTGAAGGTATATCAAATGAACCAAAATGCATTTCCTAAAATGAGTTAGATGATCTTGTAAGAGATTTAAATTTTTCTAAACAAGCTTCAGAATTGTTAGCATCAATACTAAAAGAAGAAAAATTGCTTTCCTCAGATTCTAAAATGAGTTTTTATCGTGAAAGAGATATAGAATTACAGCGTTAAATTTGAAAATTATATTGAACTTGTAGAAGACCTTCTGCTACAATTAAAAAATACGAATGCAATATGAGCATAAAATTTACTTTCTCCATAGTCACATGGACATGTTTCAGGAAAATTTAGGAGATATGAGCGAAGAGCAGGGAGAACGTATGCATCAGGGTTTCTGGGATACCAATATGATGTCTGACAATTGTTGGTCTCTGATATGTCATTTTCGAAAGTCTACACATCTTAGAAAACCTTTAAAACGAAGTTTTTGAGAACTCAATGATTAATTATTTTTTTTAGTAAAGTTTTTCTTATTAAATACATGTTTTTCTGTTTAATAACTACATAGCTGAAACTCAGAAACTAGAGCTGATTAAAATATTCAAATTATATTTTTGAAAATAGCATATCATATGTAGTCAGCAACAGCTAAATTTTTTTCGGCAACAAATGTACTGTAAACTAGTGTTATTATCATTAAAAATAAATTCACAGTCTTGTGCGTTTTTAACAATGTTAATTTACGGAGTTCTAATGTAAATTTACCAAATAATGTTCCTGTTATCCAACAACATCTCGGTTTTTCCTAATCTGTAATTTTACATGAGACTTCAGATAATGGGTTACCCATAGATTCTTTGTAATTTCACACTTTTTTTAATTGTACAGATAGATAATTTATAATTATAATATAAATTTATTAGATTTATTTCAAAGAACTATATAAGTGTAAAAAATTAATAAGCTCTCAAATTTCTTTGAATAGTTACAGTATTTCACAATGTTAAAAGAGTTCATTTTCGTATTGATAGCTTTTATGCCAATGAAGTACTAAAATAAAAAAAAAATTCATCAACATTAAAAATGTTTAATTGTAGTTAAGTAATATGATTGTTTTGGATTACTGCATATACTCGGACATAAATCTATTTCACATATATGTCAACTCTCTTGCTTTTGAACCAAAAAATCGGAAATTTTCAAAAACTCGCATATAATTTATTCTCTTTCCGCTTCATAAATGCTGCTAAAATGTAAAATAACACAACAAAAACGTCTGATTTTTTATTTTAAATGAAGTCAGATAGTTAACTTTTCAAAAACATTCTAAGACAAAATCTAAATGTGAGTATAGAATTAAAATAATAAATTAAATCAATATGAAGAAGTTAATCAGCACAATCCTTTGACTTAAAATCCTGATCAAACTCGTTGAGTAGTTCTCTTTTTATCACCAGCGTTACCATGAGAGATAACCCTTGTTACTTACCCATCATACGTAGTATAGGATAAATCTTGCAATCGTGTTGAAAATCGAAAAAAAATTTTCACGGATTTACACGTTTCAGATACTGAAGTTTCCGAAAAACATATTTTTAGAAGAAGAAGAAAAAAATTGCCGTCCGTCCGTCGGTGTGTCTATCTGTAAACGCACTATCTCCCAAACAAATAGAAATAGAGACATGAAATTTTGTATGTAACTATGTAGCTTTGTACTTAGTATGTAAGAATGGGACGAAGCCTAATGAATATTTAGAAACCTCGATTATCGGAATCTATTTTTTCGTTATCTCGAAAAATTCGTTCGGATGAAAGGTATGTAAAAATTTTCGAAATTTTTTATTTTAAGGAATAGATGTAAAAGGCAATAAAATAACACAAATTTTGCATAAAGAACGATGTTCATCGGATAATTAGTTGCCGAGATATTTGTAATTCTTTTTCACATTCTTCGATTTTTCATGACTCTGTATTTCATTCAAATTTCAATTCAAAGATATATTTTAATTGGAAATGAGACGCTTTATCCAACACTGTAAACTGTTAGTTAATATGATTTTTTTGGAGTTAAAAGTATGTTTCTTTTATGCAATTCGGTACTACTTGAGTAGTTTCGCGTTTTATATAATTTGTCGAAGCTGGTTCATCCGCAATTGATTAGTTGAGCATTTCGATGAATATTAAAACTATTTAAACATACGTTTAAATTTTGCTTAGGAATTGCAATGCATTTTATAAATAGTTTACACATGTTCTTTTTTCATGTAATATCTAATGCATATCCATAATGGGTAAGTATTAATGATGGGTGTCAATAAGCTGATCTAGTTGGCATAGTATTTTCATCTACTTAAAAAGACTGGCATCAAAAGATTAGAGTATTGAAAGAAAGCTTTCTGGGCGGAAAGCAAGACTTGATTGATAGCATTTAGCATATTTTTTATTGCGTCACTGCGATATACGAAAATTGCATACGAATATTGAATTGTTTACGAATGTAAGCGTATACCATGACAGATATCCCTTGTTTCATTAGAACGCATTTTTTACAAATTAATTCCATTTTACATTAAAAGTAATGTTTATGCTTACGCTATCTTCTCTACTCCTATTTTCACTGCTGATGCAATATTTTGGTACGGTCTGGTGATATTTACTGCGGGTGTATCGGTCGTTTCATAGGATGTCTGTCTTAGTTCCTGGTATCAATAGGCTGATCTAGTTGGCATAGTATTTTCAACTACTTAAAAAGACTGACATGCAAAGATTAAAACATTGATATAAAACTTTTTGGGCTGAAAACAAGACTTGATTGAAAGCTTTTAGCATATTATTTATTGCATTACTGAGATATACGAAATCGCTTATGAATGGAAGATCGGTTATGTCGTTAGTCAAAATATTAAGATCTTGACATTAAAAGACTTATGATTACGTATTATTTGAACGATTTTGCTGGATTTTAAGTAGTTTCGTAACATTAGTATTCTAAAATATTTTTTTTATATATATATTTGTTAATTTGAGAATAAGACATATTTCAAATTTGGGAGTTTTGGCATCTCGTGTAAGCCGAACACCCTTCTTGACTTTTGGTATTTTTATCTCAAATAGGTTGGTGTAAGCTGTGATCATGCTTACTGTCGCACAGTAGTATTTTTAATTCCTCACAAGTAAGTTTTTCAAGAAGGGAACAATAGAAAACACACCATGTGATTGTATACCTGCTGTAGCACAATGAATGAGAAACTTATCACTGTTTGAAATGTGTTATGACTAGCATCAGCTCGAATTACACCTATCAGAGTGATCTAAAAACAGTTTTTCTCGGTTCCCTCCTTTCCACAACTGTTGAAAATGTTTACCAGTGATCAGTATCGAATTCAGATATTCAGAAACTTTTGTACTTTCGGGGGGGGGGGGGTATCGCACTTTTTGACCATTGAAAACACATAATCTCACATTTTCCGGGGGGGGGGGGAGGAAAACCTTCCTTGCCACCTCCTGAATTCAATATTGCCAGTGATTACTTGCGTAATTTTCTGAATGCCTCAAATATGTAAACATTCCGCTTAGTCTTAATAAAACCTACTTTCAGCGCGAAAAGGCTGATAGAATCAAATGAGAGATAACAGGATATATTTCAGATCGTTTGCAAGATAGAAATATTTTTATACGAGTATGTTTGATATTTAAATATTTTCCCTGGTGTATACGGTATTTTGATGTTGCAACACCCTTTCTTATTTATACTATAAATGAATTTTATAGATTCTTTATCAATTATTTCCAAAAAAATTCTTCTAACCTTTAAATATTACTGAAAAATAAGAAAAAAAAATAAAAAAATAACTATCTATTTTTCTATGAACCATCAGTAACGTATGTCTATAATAGCACAACCATTGCATTTTAAGACGTTCGCTGCCGCTTACATGTAGATTTGATGATAGTTAATGCCGCACTGTAGAAGTGAGTTTTTCCCAGAAGCCGATTTACTTTTTATAACAAAGAATCAGTGAAAGATTTTCCCGCGCCAGCGCGTGACTGGCTATTGGTCCCCACCCCACATCACGCGTTGGCGCGTGAGTGGCCCCTTAACGTTGGCGCCATATCACGAGCTTGCCGCTCACGCGTTAAGAACAGCAGAAAACTATTAATAATTTCTTTTAAAACAATGTAATCAATTTCTTTCACATGCAGCTGTACCACATATGGCAAATGTGATTAAAAAAGTTTCTTATGATTTTGAAAGGTTATTATTTTTATCTGAAATTAAACTTATTTTTTATATTGAGTAATACTTGGAGAAAAAAAATTAACACTGTGATATAAAATGTTTGTAAAGAATTATTTTATTCCTTACAAATTTTATTTAAGAAATAAAACAAAATGTCTAAAAGAAGTATTTTCTCATTTTGCGAAAATTTTCTGGACAGTTCAATTTGATTCTATCGGTATTTATTTCAGTTATATTTCAGGATTTTTAGTAATAGCATAGTGTCTAAAAATATCATTTCGAATTTGAGGAAAGATAGAATATACGAAAATAATTATTATTTTTTTTTAATCAAGTAAAGTAGGGATAAATCTATTTACTCAATTGCAATCCCAATGCTAGTTTATATTCATAATCTTAACAGTATCGAAGATATATTCATTAAAATTTGAGCAGTCTTACTTTTATTTTTCTGAAATACGATGTGATTACGAAAAACATTTTAACTTCTTTACACCTCAATGTTGATTTATGTGCTTTTTTTATTTTCAGTTAATGATTTATATTAATAAACTGATAATTAAAAAAGACTAAACAGAGAAAAAATTATTTTTTCTACATAAAAGTTGATAAAGCATAGGGATTAAAAATGTACATTTTTTGACAATTCCTTACGATTTCTTTTTACTTTTTTGCATTTCATAAACATTGCAAAATAAATACATATTTCATATTTTTTGATACTAATGGACTCTACAAATGGTACCTTACCGTACAGTAAAATTATTTACATTTCCAATTTTGTATATTTCGTACTTTTCTGCTGCAAGCCATTTTTATATAACACATGAGTTGCTAATTTTCGTATTCACCGTCTTTCTCAACCCAGAAAACCGTGGTCGTAGCTCAAATAAAATTCACGATAACATTTGACTGGATATTTATAAAGAAGACATTTAACCCTTTCGGCTCTGGTGTACTATTAATTGCCTCTGGTGTACTACTAAAATGTCTTTTAATGGAGTATTATTTTGTTTTAAGAAATACTTTTTAATTATTTACTTGTAGCAATGTTCGCATATGTTTATGTATTTACTATACGGCTTGATTTATGTTTAGTCATTTAGTAATAATAACTATTATTATATTTTGCTTAATTCTCTTTGTGGCGTTGTTGATTCTTTTATTTTAAAAATATATTTGACTCTTTAAATTTAAAACAAAAGTTATTTTCCTGAAAGAATCATATGTAATAAAGCGCAAAATGTATTAGAAATTTGTAACAGAATTTAAATTTTTCTATAAGACAATATTTTCTAAGCATCTCCAAAAAGTCTTCTTTAGCCCACTGCCATATAGATATTAATTAAATAGTACGCAAAAAAATTTTTTCAATACCTTTCAGTCAATGAAAAATTCGTTAAACATTAATTAATCTCTTTGGAAAGCTAGTGTTAATGTTATAATGCAAAAGTAATTTTTCCTAAAAACTGAAAAAAAATTTCGGACCCGAAATAGTTAATCAGAAAAATGCGAATATTGTTTCAGCGTTCGACTGATGTTTTCGGTTTAACTCGGGGTCGAAGTAGTTGGTGAATACGAGCGTAAAACAGCACTATTAGAGACAAATGCTATTTCGATTAGATCTGCTACCTGATAGGCTTCACTCACGAAATTTTTTTCTTTTTTTAACATTATTTATATCCATGAAAAAAAATTAAAGATGTGTACAACAGGTCTAATGAGGATAGCAGCATACCTTTTCAATAAATGACTCTCTGTGTACTGTAAACTACGTTCTAAAACATGGCATATTTAATTTATCAATGTGTATGTCAAGAAGTTACCACTTTGCGATATCATTATATGTTATGACAAAATAATATAAGCTTGATGTATATTATTTCATTGCAATACATTAATCATCATTAATTTTTTTACTTTCATTCAGAATTCAGGAAGCTATTCTGAGGATGGCAAGTGGTCAGAGAAAAACAGAGTAAAAAAAAGATGTTTACTATATGTATTTTGTTAAATATAAATTCCGCTACTTTAATAACTTTATATTATTTTAATTATTTTTTATACAAAAATACTGGTAGTTTTTTTTTTTTTTTTTTTTTTTTTTTTTTTGCTGTTTTTGTCTGACCATTCTCCACACTGATTCTGCATTTTTGACTGGAAAAAAAGATTGCGACCTCAGTTTTCCTATACAAAATTTGAAAGGCTTGACCTATCTTGTCTGTACTCACATATTTCAGAATTCTTTAGTTGTCAGTGAGGATAGCTTTAAATCCTAAAAAATATATACATTTAAATAATACTTTAATAACAATGACAAATAATTAATTCCTCAGAGAATAACAGTCTCTTTAAAATTTCAATCCTTAATTAATTTTCGAACTTCTACTCAACATTTAATCAAAGTATTAAGGTATTAACTTCAAGATGCATCTGTAAATGCATAAATAATGCTTTGAAATCGGTTTATTATATAAAGAAATTTTCAGTAGTATAAATAATTATTAATTTTTGAAAGAAGTAACTCGCTTTATTGGTAATGCCCAATTACAAAATCCATTTTTTAAAGAAAAATATTTAAAATGACTCTTATGTTAAAAAAGTATATTTAAATGAGAAAAAACACCATTTTTTATAATTTTGCATAGTCAGTAATTTGCGCATTCTTTCGCAAAAGAGATTAAATGAAAATAAATGCTTGCCACTTTATATTATTTGTTAGTTTCGCTCCGATTTTGTAAACATAGCAATAAAATAAATCATTTTTAATATATGAATAATGACACTTTTGTGCATTTACCTATAAAAAAATAAATATATTCTACTGTATAACTCCTTGTTTTAACAAAACATTGTTAATTTCTTTTTTGATTGTTTTGACTTGTTAACTAACTCAATTCTTAATAGTCCAGTCATTATAGTAAGTTCACCTCGGAATTCGAGATACCAAGCTGTAAGTCTGTAAATACTTGTATATTGACACCCTAAAAGTTGTCTCAAAACCTACATATGGTAGGGTGTACGCAACTATTAAATTTCAAGGTCAAAGGTCACAAAAATTGGTTTTTTGCGCTTTTTTTTGTAAATATCTCATTTCCTATAGGTTTTTTGCTATTTGTATTTATTATCAATATTGTAGAATACAAAATTCTCTACAAATTTTGTTTGAAAACATTTTTCATACGTCAAACCGTTTTCGAGATAGAGGGCGGAGAGCGCGCGGTCACAGCATCACTTCAGGTCAAACGGTGCCTCCGGTCGAAAACGCGCCATATATCATTTTTTTCCTAACCTATCCACTTTTTATTCAGTATTAATTTATTTAACAACACTTACCTGTCCATGTAATTGCAGAATTGTTAATGAAAATATAGGAATTATATTTGAATTTTAACCTAATTAATATAATATTAATAACTTCTTACATGATGAAAAAAAACAAATAAATTATGAATTAATCGTTTTATTAAAAAATACTATTCAATACATTTATTTTTATTAAAAGTAAAAAAAATGGAATAAAGGGTACAAAAACTATAATTTATGTTTTTAATCATCTTCTTCCTCTTCATCTTCGTCTTTCGGCTGCTGGTAAATTTCAAACTGGTCTTCATTATCGTCTTCAACGACATTTGTCTCAAGTTTTTTTTTATGATTTCGGGGTCAAAGGTTTCATCTTCGTTAATGTCACTCTGATATGGTTCTGCATTGAGACAAGCTTGCCCATTACATTGGCCACAAGCTAAAGAGCATTGCAAGCCCACTTTCCTGCATCCGCATCGCGAACCACAACCACTCTTGTAGTTGCAGAAAATTGTATTTAGCAAATCTTCTGGAGCAGGTGGTAAAATTGTCATGATAGGCTCCAGAAAATCGTTTTGCATTGCCCAACCCCATACCTGGGGTTCCAAATCATGCCCTAACCAAGTTTGAACTTGATAATATACACGTTTGAAATGTTGATGAGAAGCTGCACTTGGTGGAAGAATTGAAAGCTGCACAGGTTTATTGAGTTTTGTAGACTTGACGTAATGCATATAACGAAGATTATCGAGACTTTTCACAGATTTCGGAGCATTATAGACTGCCAATAAGATTTGAGTTCCACTCTCTAATAATCTCTGCGCCGAACTATTTTCTTCCTCAAATGCTGCAGCTAGTTCATCCAAATTCGTCAGTTTCTCAAAAACTTTTAAAAATGATTTTTTTCCCTTTTTAAAAAGCGCAGAAGTTTTGTCGCAGCCACTTAATGCATGCAGAAATAAAATATGTGTTTTGGAATGAGGATAATTATCAAAACTTTTAGTCGAGTATATCTCCGTTTTTACATTTCCTTTCCCAACTTTTTTAAAGAGAATTTCTTGTTCGTAAGACAGTGTACGCCCAATTAAAATGACAAGTAAATCAATATCTTGTCCTATTATAACTGCAGTTTTTTCAGACTTTGATTCTTCAATTGCAGTTTCTACAATAAGAACATCCGCATCATCTCTGGCTTGTTTAGTAGTAATATTTGCAGCTTGTAATTTTTCAGTTAAGGTATTAATGAGCATATCTTTGTTATTTCGATTTGATAAGAATTTTTCTTGAGTAACTGGTACAACCATTGTTTCATCTAAACAGACTTTATACGTTTTTGAAAGTGCAGCAGTTCTTCTCTGCTGCTTCATAACTTTTACGTTCTTACTGTAGTCTGAATATCCGTCAAATACAACAATTATTTTGGAACTGTAATGCCTTTTTAAATAATTAATGTATTTATCAAAAATAATAGATAAAGTATTTTCTCTGCTCCATACAACATGATGAAGAAGAAATCCGCCATCAATAATGAACGTCACATTATTTTCATTGAGAAAAAAATCAATTGGGCTCATGTTGTCATGCAATGACGATTTTGTTGTTTTTCTCATGCCATCATTATCAAATAGAGCTGTTAGATACGGTCTCA